>NC_051165.1:96468119-97085414 GCF_013339725.1 Rhipicephalus microplus | reverse complement strand
GCCCTTGTGAATAGAAATTCAACGGGGGACACGACATCAAAATCTGTTATTATTGTTTCTAACTGTCGTGTAGGACACCAATGAATTTTCCATGGAAATCTGAAGTGAGTAAATTCTGGATTTGACACTATTGCTTCCATAGCGTCTGCACGAAGCGCAAGTTCTCTGTATCTTGTCGCAGTTATAGGGGCCACTTCGGGAACGACAACAACAAGCACCGTCTTCCTCTTCTCTGCTTCGGCGTTTCAAATAAATAAATTTCGCTCTCCCTTTTGAAATATCACGAGTAAGAATGCCGATTGTCTGCCACTAGTGAACCAAACAAAGTTAGCGCTAGGTGCACAAACATCTATTGACACGCGATACAGAACATGCCCAGCCTAGCAAAAGCATTGGCGCCATCAGGTAAATAGCATCAGGTAAATAGTTAACTTTAGACGGTGTACATGAGTCACGCACCTTTAAATTTAGGTTGCTGTCTGTACAGATGCAAGTGAAATTTGAAAGTCAACTTATATCAGCCGCGAAACAAAAAAAAAATGATGGCCTAAAGCTTACTGCCACAAACATTTGCCCTTTTCACTTTTTAAGTACGTGATCATAAATCTTGTTCTTATTTGATTTTCCACTGTTTTAACAAGCGTTGTGTTTCAATTTTCAATATACGGTACAATGTCGCTAATCCCCCTTGTGGCTATGAGCCAAGTTCTTTTAGGCTGTGGAGTGAGCACAAGTCACAAAAAACCAAACGCGATGAAAATTCTCACAATGTTTAGTTCTAACTTATGCAATTAAGCAACCAATTTACTTCACAGAATATATGGCAGTTGGCTAAATGGACCACAGACTTGTGTATTTGTTCGAGCAGCAGTAATGGAGGGCGTGCGTAGGCAGAATGGTAACGTTACAATGTAAATTGGCTTATAGTCGGATTAAGAAGACATGCTCACTAGTTTTAAGTTATTTGGCACGAATATACCACTGTTTACATCTTCCTAATGTGTTGTTTTTAGCCCCGCCGCGGTGGTCTAGTGGCTAAGGTACTCGGCTGCTGACCCGCAGGTCGCGGGATCAAATCCCGGCTGCGGCGGCTGCATTTCCGATGGAGGCGGAAATGTTGTAGGCCCGTGTGCTCAGATTTGGGCGCACGTTAAAGAACCCCTGGTGGTCGAAATTTCCGGAGCCCTCCACTACGGCGTCTCTCATAATCATGTAGTGGTTTCGGGACGTTAAACCCCACATATAAATCATTAATATGTTGTTCACTGGCGTGACGCTAAAAGAAACCAAACTGCCTCGCAGAATCTGTAGATAAATGTTCCTGTGGCTGCAGACTGCTTTCGCGGGCACACAGCCGGCGTGCTCTCGCCTTTCGTGACAATGAATGCGGAACGCTTAACGAACAACATGCACTGTTGAAGGATGCCAAAGTGATACCTTCATGACTGCTGTTTTTGATGCAGTTGTTTTCTGTGACTGGGCAACGCAATCTCATGAAAGATTGTGATGCGCTTGTGATCTCCTGTGTTATATGTTTTTATGCGCAAATTATTTTGGTGCTTATCACTAATACACTGTTAGTTTAATAGAACCGGCTTGCTTCCCAAATCTGTACTGTTGATCTCCAGTTTCTCTGGCGCACACCACAAGTGAGACGCAAACACGCTACAAAATGGCATAGTTAGGAAAAAATTGCCCGCAGCTTCCCTCGGGGGAACACTGAGCAGGATGCGGACCATATAATTGGTTAACGGGGTGTTAAAGTGCGACTTACTTGGGTCGATGGCTAAATTGGTTAACGTGGTTGTAGGAGGGGGTGTTAAATGAGTGAACACGTACACACGTATGCGAAAGGGCGGCGCTGGTCGAAGGGACGTCGATCATTGTGTTTGTGGATTCGTTGGAATTCATTTCACCGCGACCTTGGACGTCGACGCGCCGTACAAACCAACCGACGAGCGGCAACTGAGCGAGCGAGCGCCGACCTTGAGTATATATACAGCACGATGGCGCATGCACTGTCAGCTGTTGAATGTTCTCGAAGCGCGACGCCACATGCGCGTCCACTGGAGAATCAGGAGAATTGTAGATGTCGAACGCGGTGTGTAGAGGAGGAAGGGTGCACAGATGGTGGAGGAGTGAAGCGCGCGCGGTGTGTAGAGGAGGAAGGGATGCACAGATGGTGGAAGAGTGGGCGACGGCGCGACGGCGCATGCGCGCGCGTCAGCTGTCGAATGTTCGAGAAGCGGTGCGGACGGCGCACTACAAGGCGCGAGTATAAGATGCTCCGCATCTAAAACGTGTAAAAGGTCAAGAATAAAAAGTATATCACGCTCTCGCGCATCGTAGAGCAAGTGCGGGTCGTCGCTCCCGCTTCTTCTTGTGTGGTCCAATTTTGTTTAATTTGCATGCTTTTATAGTTGTCCCCGTAATACGTAGATGGCGATGATGGCAACGAGCCACCAACTGCATCACACATAGACTTTGAGGACGTTTGATACCCATATGCATAAACCTTCCTTCTCCTTGGTAAACATCGGACCACGTCATGACGAAAATATAGCGCATTTAGCCAAAAATTGATTTGAGAAAAAGGGGTGTATATGCATGTCCCGCACGTGTTCTATACACAGCACGCACGTAGCGACTGTAATATTTTGAGTGCCATGACACTCTGCGCATTGCATTTTCACGACATCGACCTCATACGTGATGGGTCACGCCCTGGAATACGCACTTTACAATATTCCAGTACTTATACAACCACAAAGCAAGCAGTTTTAGTGTGGTGTGTTGGCGCACTGGATTTCATATAGGCTTGCTTTTTGTAATCATGCTTGCGGGATGAAAAATATCAACTCATTTTTTTCAACGTAGCAAAAGCGCCAACATCAGGTAAATAGGTAACTGTAGACGGTGTACACGAGTCACGCACCTTTAAATTTAGGTTGATGTCTGTCCAGATGCAAGTAAAATTTAATGAACGGAAAGACAGGGAATAGGAAAAAGACGAGCCATCGAGCTTTAAAGAGAAATCTTCTTTTGGTAAAAATATGGGCTAATTTTATGCGATTAGGAGTTGGTGGTGCACAGGCTGTTGTTTTCAACAGAATCAAATGCAATGATAAGAAATGTGTGCGTTGATATTTCGGGAACCACGGAGCTATGCAAGGCGTTTCGAGCTTCTCGTGGAAACAAGCAAGCTTCGAGTTCACTTTATGGCGGCCGTGGTATCAAGACAGTGCGGAGTGCGTGATTGCAGCGCTGATAAAAATGACTACAAGAAGACGCGTGGTGAAAGGAACGTATGTTGGGCATTCGTAGTGGTTACCAAAGAAACACCGCGTGCGTGCGCAGACGTCATCATCGCCACTCGGTCAACATTTTAGCATTGCGTAGCCATCAGCTTGATGGTAACCCTACATTTTGGTCAACTCAACTAGCGCCTTCCGCCGGCGTGTTCATGGGCGTTTGTCCTCTTTCGTGCAGGTTTTTTTTGTGTTCCATCTGCAGCACGGAAATTTCAACTCTCGAAGGCAGCAAGGTTGCATAAGCAGCACACTCGTGCAACTGGTTTTGCTTCTATCAAATATTTCAGATCAATATAACGACTGACTTTCACCAGGGGGGCTCACATCATGGGGCAACTTGGCTGTGAGCGAATACGTCGGGAGCGCGGTGAAAATGAATGTGGTACATGGTATCCCCGTGGTGATATAAATTTTACTTCTGCGCGCGCGCGCGTGTGTGTGTGTGTGTGTGTGTGTGCGTGTGTGTGTGTGCGCTGAGTCTGCGCGATAAAGCTGATAGATGAATTGTGCTACTCGCTGGGGTTGCGACTTCAGCAGACCTCCTCGGCAAAAGCAAAAGTGGTTGTTAGACCCAATCCTCTACGTGGGCATCTGCCAATCAAATGGATCGATGCGTGAACTCTGACAAAAACTCGTTGATTCTGAGCAGGTCCTAGTTTGACTTGTGACAGTCATGCTGCCTGTTGTGAATATCAGGCGTTTATGTGGTGGATGCTAAGCAGTTGCTTCCACGCATATAAAATAATTTGGTCATCTTTTACTGCCTTAAAACTGAGTTGCCTGTGAAATAAGAAGATTGCCTGTGAAATAAGAAGTTAATAAGAAGACTGCCCTGACAATTTGAAGCATCTCGTGTACCTTGAAAAAAAAAGCATATACAGCAGAGAAAATGACACAAGATACAAATGAAAACATTAGGAAGTAAACTATTTCCCGAAAAATTTGAATGATATCGCTAACCTACTAACTTTATGATGTTGAAAATACTCGCTTGACAGGCAATGCGGCTTCGGCAACATTTTCCTTCACCGAAAATCACTTTCCTTTAAGTTTTTGCGCAATGAATATCTTCGTGAAAAATCGGAATGTTTTGCGAAGTAAGGCTAGCAGCGGACTCCCAAACTATAGACACTTTAGGTGTTTACAAGCAGACGACGCGTGCGCTTATTGGTTGAACCCAGCAAACTTCCGGCCGAGCGACTTCTGCCTGTTGGAACATTGCGTTTCGAGCCGTGTGTGCTGCGCGCCTCAATTTCTTTGGTCGTCATGATTCTTACGCTAACCTGCCTTTTTTTTCGCTCGCTGGAAACGGTTGTCAATATCCAGTGAGTACTTCAAGCAGCTCGACGCCGAAGCTCGTCAGCGTTATAGGCAGAAACTCATGATCGAGAGCAAAGAGCTGCCTGATTCACTAGACGCTGACGTGGTGCGTTTCATCTTTGCGTCGGGCTGTAAGAACCTTCCACCAGTGTCTACAGCGGATATTTTTCTTTATATGGTTGAGGGTGTTTGCTTCTACACTAAAGAACAACCTAATAACTTCAAGCTAAGTGACGCGTAATATTCGTTTGTGAACCAGGTGAAGCGCGTCTCGTCTTTCAAGGCTGGCGAACACGGCGAAGGTGTCGTCCTCATCGTGGCATCTGTGGGGGCGAGTCCAACCCTTTTCAAGACACATTAATCTTGGTGTGTGGCGAGGGACGATTGTGCCGTCGCAAGTGCTCACTGCACGTGCATAGCGGGGTATGTGCTCTGTAATTAGGGAGCCTTCATGTGTGCGCGTCTCCGTGTTTTAGGGTGCTGACAACTCCGATCATGGTTGCTTACAGCTGGCTAAAACGGCCCCCATACTTGACGGGCCGCCATGTTGGTTCTGAGTGGTCGCTTATTTATATTGACGGCAGTGTGGTTTTCAACGAGAAGAGGGTTTTTTTTTGTATAGCAAGTGCTGAAGGCTGAAGGGTTGTTTTCTGAAGTTAGCCGTGGTTCGGTAGAACAGGAAAGACATGTTCGTGACTTGAGTTTGTGTAACAGATCGTTTCTCGCACTTGGCAGACCCACTGCAATGGTGGAGTGAGGATAATTTAGGGAGCCTAGGTTTGTGAGGGGGAGAACCTCGATGTCACTATGAATGGACTTCAATGTCTGCGCGGCTTTGCTGAAGTAAATTCACCTTAGCAGCCCCACCACGGTGGTCTAGTGGCTAAGGTACTCGGCTGCTGACCCGCAGATCGCGGGATCAAATCCCGGCTGTAGCGGCTGCATTTCCGGTGGAGCGGAAATGTTGTAGGCCCGTGTACTCAGATTTGGGTGCACGTTAAAGAACCCCAGGTGATCAAAATTTCCGGAGCCCTCCACTACGGCGTCTCTCTTAATCAAATAGTGGTTTTAGGACGTTAAACCCCACAAATCAAATCAATCAAATCAAATTCACCTTAGCACTTCAGATACCTCAAAGGCCTCTTAGTGGAAGCCTCGAATTCGTGCTGTTTATATCGTGGAACCCTTAATAAAAGGGAAGGCAGAACAAGCAACCGGGTCGCTCACGATGTTCTGTGTAAATCGAATAACTCAGCTAGCCTGTTTCTCATACCCTAAACATAGCGTTTGTCCGTAATATAATTTCCTGCAGCAAGTTTAGTTCCTGCGAACGAATCTGTACAATGACTGCTTAAAAATTACAAGCTGCAAGCATTGCCGCAAAATAGTAGGGCATTCAATCATAATACACCAACCCTCCCCCTCTGCCCACAAGCCTGTATATTAGGCTAGAAGAAAAGCAAAGGGGAGCAACAATTGACCAACCAAGTTTTTCTAGGTCAGAATTTATTGCAAAGAGCATCCAAACGGCATCTGGCCCTAATGTCTTCAAATCATCTTGCCTGCTTTGCTGGGAGCTTGTGTCCTCGTAGTGGGCCTACAGTAAAGCAATAAGACGAAAAATCATACACCGATCCGACTAAGTATACGGAGTACATACACAATTTCTCTACAAGCACTAAGTAAAAGCTGAGTTTTGCGATATCAAATCATCTGTGTGTCTGGTTATGAAACAAAAGGACGACACAAATAACGATGCAGAACATAGGGCATATTTGAGTTATTGGCTGGCAACTTACTCGCTTAGTGCACATATTCCGCTCCGTTCAGGACCGACAGACCAACATAAGGATGGGCGGACACGAACAGTAAATCTGTCGCCTCCTATGTCATTATAGTGAAATCTTGTTCTCGAAAATTGAGCGAGTTTTGGTGTGGTTGTGTGTGTCATTGATGTGAAGAATGAATACCCCATGGCAAGCCACACAAAAAGGTAGTTGTGTTGCAACTGTGCCAGACTGTTTACAGGGAACGCGTTCACTGGCTCGTCTGTCTGCCTCTCCAAATGCCCTTCCTCAACAACCAAGGTAACATTGCAGGAATGCGAACATCTCCAAGAAAAAGAAGACCCAAACGGGAGCGTCTGTAGGTGGTTTAGGGGCCTTGCGTTTTCCGCGATGAATGCAGCGATGGCTTCTGAAACCGACAAAATGAAGATAGTGAATGCATGCAGGACGACACATTCGACTAGTCATATCATTCGATTGAGGAACTGCGCTTTGACTACGAGAATAAACAAGCATACTCAACCATTTTCCGCTCGCATAGTCTGACGTAGCTGAACGAAGCCTAATTCATTACCATACTGTGCACGTTGTCGTGCTTACTTTGCTCAAACTGCTTTTCGTTGCATGCCCAAGTCCGTTATTTAACGAAATGTGTGGTGATATTGTCACGTGATCACAGAACGACCACAACGTCTGTTCACTGGAGCAGCACTGGACGTCGAGCCGAACCGAACGTTAGAGCACGAGCACACCAACTGTCCTCTTCTTTCACACCATGGCACATACTCGCATTGGCATGGCTAAACCTCGTTCCATGCCTGTGGCATAGACATAGACATAGACGCATAATGAAGCAGTTTCAGGTGACTCGGGGGTAGTGTGGCTTCATCCGTGACACATGAACAATGTCGGCCTGCTGGGAACATCGAGATCGCCGAGCTGTGTCTTCAAGCAGTATTTCGTAGTTGACATCTGTGAGGCGCCGTAGGACCGACGTAGCGCTGAAGTAACGTTTCCGAGCGGCCCCTTTGGCGAACGGGGATCCACAGCCAGACCAAATCACCGGGTTGGTAAATGACATGGCGATGACGGGAGTTGTACCTCTGCGGGTCGATTCGTTGTTGTTTTCGCATCCGCTCGAGTGCAAGCTGGCAGGCCGCGTCGGCGAGCCGGATAAAGTCGTTCGCATCGGTAGTAATATCGGTCGTGTCAGGCAACAGCATGGCATCAAGCATCGTAATTGCTTCTCGGCCGTGAAGCAACCGGAAGGGAGTGAAACCCGTAGTCTCTTGAACCGCAGTGTTGTAAGCGAACGTTACGTATGGCAAAATTGCATCCCAGTTTTTGTGATCACGATCGACGTACACAGATAGCATGTCAGCGAGCGTCTTGTTTAATCTTTCCGTCAGACCGTTCGTTTCTGGATGGTATGCGGTTGTTTTGCGATGAGCTGTTCCACTAAGCCTCGTGACGTCTTGCATCAATTGGGCTGTAAAGGCTGTTCCACGGTCAGTGATAAGAACTGTTGGCGCTCCATGGCGGAGGACGATGTTGTTGATGAAAAAATACGCAACCTCATTGGCGGTGCCTCGTTGTAGGGCTTTCGGTTCGCAGTACCTCGTTAAATAGTAAGTAGTGACTACGATCCAGCGGTTGCCATCATGTGACTTCGGGAAGGGTCCAAGCAAGTCCATGCCAATTCATTCAAACGATTGTGACGGGGGTGCAACAGGCTGCAATAAACCAGCAGGGCGCACAGGTGGGGCTTTACGGTGTTGGCAATGATTTCACGTTTTAACGTAATGCTTGACATCATGGGTGAGCTTTGGCCAGTAGTAGCGAGTCTGAATCCGGGCAAGGGTACGTACGCATTCTAGGTGGCCGGAGGAAGGCTTGTCGTGGCAGGCAGATAGAATGTCAGCACGTAGCCCTGGTGGAACGACGAGGAGGTACTCAGTCGCGTAAGGTTCGAAGTTCTTTTTGTAGACGATGTTGTTGCGAAGACAAAATGACCATCAACGTGCGAATGGCGATGGTGGACTCGAGCTGCGACCTTGAAGGTATTTGATAAGTTGTTGGATCTCTGAATCATTCCACTGTTGTTGGGCCAAGTCAGATTCACTGACTACACAAAGAAAATGGCCATCGGTATCATCGTTCCTCGATGTCGTCGCGAGGGGTGCGCGCGAAAGGCAATCAGCATCAGTGTGCCTGCGGCCCGACTTGTAGACGACTGTAACCTCAAATTCTTGAAGGCGTAAGCTCCACCTCGCGAGGCGCCCTGTAGGGTCCTTGAGATTGGCCAGCCAACAGAGGGCATGATGGTCTGTAACTACTCTGAATGGACGGCCATACAGATATGGTCGGAACTTTGTTATCGCCCAAATAACAGCAAGACATTCCTTCTCCTTGGTCGAGTAGTTAGTTTCCGCAGATGACAAAATGCGGCTAGCATAAGCGATGGGACGTTCAGCGCCGTCTTGCCACTGGACGAGTACTGCACCAAGACCGATGTTGCTTGCGTCAGTGTGAAGTTCGGGGGGGGGGGGGGCATCTTCATCAAAGTGCCCTAGTAAGGGTTCACTCTGAAGGCACTGCTGAAGCTGGGAAAAAGCGGCTCTCTGCTCTGGACCCCACACAAAAGGGGTATCCTCTTTCATTAAACGGGTAAGGGGTTCAGCGATGTTGGCAAAGCTCTGAACAAAGCGCCTGTAGTAGGCGCAGAGACCCAAAAACCGGCGCAAATCCCGTTTGTTCGAAGGTGGAGGAAATGCAGCAACAGCCATGGTCTTTTCTGGGTCTGGTCTAATGTCATCGTGACTGATGAGGTGGCCGAAGAACTTTAGTTCTTCGTAGCCGAAATGACACTTCTCCGGTTTTAGCGATAGGCCTGCGGATCGAATAGCGACGAAGACGGACTGAAGTCGTTGTAAATGTTGCTCAAATGTTTTGGAAAAAACAACGACGTCGTCTAAATACACGAGGCAGGATTCCCACTTCAGACCGGACAGGACGGTGTCCATCATCCTTTGGAACGTTGCCGGTGCCGAGCACAATCCAAATGGTAACACTTTGAATTCATAGAGGCCATCGGGAGTTACGAATGCTGTTTTTTCCCTGTCACGTTCATCGACCTCAATCTGCCAGTAGCCGCTGCGTAAATCCATTGAGGAAAAGTATCGGGCATGTCGAAGTCGATCCAGTGAATCATCTATGCGTGGGAGAGGGTAGACGTCTCTCTTCGTCACTTTGTTGAGCTTCCGGTAATCGACGCAAAATCGAAGAGTACCGTCTTTCTTTTTAACAAGTACGACGGGTGACGCCCATGGACTGTTCGAGGGTTGGATGACGTCGTCGTCGAGCATCTGTTTCACTTAAAAACGTATTGCTTCTTGTTCTTTTTGCGACACGCGGTAGGCGTGCTGTCGTACAGGCCGTTCGGTAGGGTCCGTTATAATGCGGTGCTTCACGGTTGGGGTCTGCTTGATTTTGGATGTGGACGCAAAGCAATCACTATACGTACGTAAAATCATGCGTATCTGCTGTTGCTGCGCACAGGATAGCTGGCAATTCACGTCAACTGTACTGGCTATTGCAGTGTTACCTTCGGCAGCAATGGCAATCGGAGCGATAGTGGAGCATTCTTCGTTATCGATGGCTTCAAAGTTCGCGATTGCTGTTCGCTTTGCCAAGTGTTGGTACTGGCTGCCGAAATTCGTGATCAGAAGCTGAGTCCTCCGATGTTTCAGTTTGACGATAGCACGCGCGACACAAATCTGCCGAGCCAAGAGCACCGAGAGGTTAGTTTCCGCGATGCCACTACTCTTGTTGTCACAGTCGCTCTCCACAGTTACCAACATACTGGCTCGCGGCGGCAGTGCGATGGTGTCGTCAGCAATTCGAAGTGTTGTGGTCGGCGCAACTGCATCCTTTCGTAGGGCTGTATGGTCGTTAGATAACGTTATGAGCAGATCGCGAAGGTTAATAATCGCTCCATGCTCGCGGAGAAAATCCATTCCGAGAATCAGGTTTTGGGAGCATTCGCGCAATACAACGAAGGAAACAATGTACGTCGACTCACGAATTCGGAGGCGGGCAGTGCACATTCCTAGCGGTGTCAATAGGTGACCTCCCGCAGTCCGGAGGTTGGTTCCATGTCCCCAAGGTGTCGTTACCTTTCTTAGCTGTGCAGCGAGGTCAGCGCTTATAACAGAATAATCGGCATCCGTATCTACCAGAGCGGTCAGCGGGTGGTCGGTCAGCGCCTGGTTCACCACAGTGATAACATAGAGGCCGGGTTCGGGAGCACGCCATACACTGGATTTCCGTGTGAGGGGTGGGTTGCCGTACTGCGGTGGTCCCGAGTAGAACGACGGTGCCGTCTGTAGGGTGGACGGACGGGACGGATAGCCAACAGCCGGTGCAGGAGTACGCAGTGCTTCCGCGTACGTTAATGGCGGAGCTTCGGCTGGACGCGAGGCCGTCATGGGTTGGACTTCGGCTGCACGCAGAGTCGTCATGGGGTGCACCAGCTGCTGGACCCCTTCACGAATGACATCCGTTAGAGCAGCAACATGGGGCGGAGGAGACACCACGTGCAGATTTTGCAGCTCCTCGCACACAATACTGCGCACGAGCTCCGTCAGATCTTTTACAGTCGTGACGTCAGGTGTTGGTAGGGCCGACGACACTGACGAAAGACTGCCAGGACGCTCATACTGGTACGAACACTGCCTTAGCATTCTCTCCATTGTCGTGGCTTCGCGGAGGAAATCCGCTACAGTGCTGGGAGGGTTGCGCACTAGTCCCGCGAACAGCTGCTCTTTCACTCCCCGCATTAGGAGGCGCACCTTCTTCTCTTCCGTCATTGAGGAGTCGGCTCGCCTGAACAGCCGCGACATGTCCTCAACGAACATGGCAACACTCTCGTTCGGACGCTGGTTTCGGGAATTGAGGAGCCGTTCCGCTTGCTCCTTTCGGTCAGAGCTTCGGAAGGTATTTTGCAACTGGTTGCAAAACTCTGGCCAGGTTGTCATAATGGCTTCATGGTTTTCGAACCAAGTGCGCGCAGAGTCCTCGAGATAAAAGTAGACATACCGAAGCTTTCGCTGCTCGTTCCACTCGTTGACGCTGCCGCAACTGTTGTAGTTGTCAAGCCAGTCGTCGACGTCCTCGTAAGGGTCACCGTGGAACGGCTTCGGAGTTCGTGGGACGTTGAAGAACCATGGAGGAGGCAGCGTTGATGTTTCTTGGGTTTGCGTTTCCGCACTAGCCATAGTACTGCCGAGTTGTGGAAATGGTCCGAATTCAGGAGGTAGGCCTAGTTGTCGCCTGCTACGCCATAGGTCAGCTGGTTCTTACAAGTCGCGACTAGTGTCGGGACCTTGCTGCTGATTGCAGTGCATACAACAGTACCCAGCACCTCCACCAGAAAATGTGTCACGTGATCACAGAACGAACACGTCGTCTGTTCACAGGAGCAGCACCGGACGTCGAGCCGAACCGAACGTTAGAGCACGAGCACACCAACTGTCCTCTTCTTCTTTCACACCGTGGCACATACTCGCATTGGTATGTCTAAACCTCGTTCCATGCCTGTGGGAATATACTCAACCCACTGGCAATACAACGGGTACTCACCTCACAAACACTGCGAGAAGTAGTCACCTCCAAGTGTGTCACTTCACTTGTTCTCACTTCTTCCTGTTCCGCTGCTGAGAGTCGCTGTGCTAACGTCTATCTGCTTTTTTTTCGCGTTATACTACGACAATATGGTCAAAAATGTCTGTTTACTTCGGCCGCTTCCCCGAAGCTTTACTTAACCAGCCTCACTCGTTATCAACCTCAATGATTTTTTTCGTGTCGGGCTGAGCCTGACTTAGACTGATCAGAGCTCTGATCAACGGGGCTAACTAGGGATCAAAATAACCAATATTGTGCTCAGCCGGACTCACTATCACTAAGACTCACGGGTCGGTAAGACTGAGAAAATAGATTACAGAGAAAGGTTGCTGATTTATGGTTGGAAAAGTAGAAATACCTGAAATACGAGTTGATGAGTCGGTCCATTGTAGTAAAAATGCACTAAATTAGGGCCATTGGTCCTGAGCGAAGCGATCACTAACCCCCGTATTCAGAATCGTTGCTTGACTTGAACTTGACTTCCCACCGACTTCAATGCAGCAAAAACGCGTTACTAACGCGTTGTCTTTAGGCAGTGCAAGGCAGCTCAAAAACACAGACGCGTTTCAAAAGCGCTACATTGAAAGCGGTTGCAAGTCAAGTGAAGAAGCGTTTATGAATACAGGGCTTAAGCCTCATATTCCTAACTTGACTTGAACTTGACTTGCCACTGACTTCAATGCAGCACAAACACATTTCGAACGTGCCGTCTTTATGTGGTGCCAAGGCAGCACAAACGCATAGACGTGTTTCAAAAGTGCTGCATTGAAGACGGTTTCAAGTTCAAATCAAGCAGCATTTATGAAGACGGGGTTAAGACACATTTCTTCACTCACGGGCATACTCACGTCATCTTGCTTACCCCGTGAGTTACTCCACCATGCACTGACGAACTGGAATTGAGTGTCAATCGATAAATGTTCATAAACGAGTGTTTGTCGTATAGGCCTACTTGATTAGCTCAGCGGCACACTGTTGAGCTCTATGGGGCACGTTTCCCATAAAAGTGCAACATTGTCGATGCCTTAACACGCAGCGAGCTGGCGTTCTGAGCCCAAGGCTCACTACAGAAGCTGACCACCGATGTTATGATTAGACATAGTAAACCCTCGTTATCTCGAACTCGCATATCTCGAAATCTCGGTTAAGTCGAAACTTTTTTTCGCCGTGGATTAACCTCCCATAGGTGCTATGTGTTGCCCCCTCTTATCTCGAAACGTTTTCCGGAGGGAACAGTGGATATCTCGAAATCTTGACAGGGAGGGCAGAAGGCAAAGTCTACTCCCAACAGGAAACGAGGGCTCCGTGTGAACGCTTAGCTCTTACTATACGTACCGAACGTAGTCGTGAAGGGCGAATTTGAAATTCCCGCGGACGCAGCCGTTTCCTATCAGCCTTGTCAGGCAACTGTGGGAGTGATCACGTGTGCGCACCTGCGCGTGACTTATGCGTGGTGGGCGGCGTGTGCAGCATGCGCCCGTCAGTACGCAACCTAGCCCTTGCATGTGCCAGCTGGTATTCTTTCTTTTCCTCGCGATCTGTGCACGACGCATCTTGAGCTCAGTTTTGCTTAGTAGTGAGTGGTCTGTGCAACGGACGCTTCCGTATCGACCAAGATGTCCCGCCCAAAGCAGTGCAAATCTCTGACGTTGGAGAGAAAAGTCGCGCTAATCAAGGAAGTGGAAAAAGCAAGTCGAAGCAAGTCGTGCATCGCCAAAGAATTCGGCATCCCTTTGTCAACCCTCTCGACAGTGCTTAAGAACAAACAAAAGGTTTCGGAAGGCTTCGAGCAAAGCTTCTCAAGCAAGCGGAAGCGCATTCGAGCGTCCAAATTCCCGGACGTCGAAGCAGCACTTCTGTTGTGGCTCCAAAACGTTCGAGCAGCCAATCTTCCCATGACAACCCAAATGATGATGGAGAAAGCAGACGCTTTGGCACTGCAGATGGGTCACGCGGATTTCAGGTGCAGCAATGGCTGGTTCGAGCGGTTTAAGACGCAAAATAACGTGTCATCGAAGCCTATCCACGGCGAAAGCGGCATTGTTGATGAACAGGCTGCAGACGCATGGCACAAGCTACGCTGTTGCGTAGCGCCGGGCCTATCCCGCCGCTGACCTCCACTGTTGAGAACGACGGACCGATCCCGCCGAAGCCACCACTGTTGCGAAAGACGGCGACGCCAACACGGCCCCGGAGGCGCCACTGCTTTCAACTCCGCCGGGAAGGTCACCAGCCGTTTGGTAGCGTATGTTTATCAGCTCGCGACTGCTTCTGCGCAGAGCTGATAAGACGAGCGGACGAGACGACGGTGAGCTAAACAAGGTTTATGTACAGCATATTTACAGAGGCGTTACAATTTCGGCACTGGGGCCGACAGAGACTCGAAGAGCCTAACTCTCCTCTCTAACACATAGGTCAGTCTTTCGCCTAAGACCGCTGACTCACACACATGTCGGCACTCCGACACGGGGACGCCTCTCACATAGGACCGCCGATCACGACGCGCCGCAGGGCTTCTTTTATTTACACCGGGTCCAACCAAAATGTCCAATCAGAAGCGCCGCTGGTCGTCCGGGCAGATTCCGCCAATGGGGGTCGCCGCGCCATGCGTCAGACCACCAGGCACGAGAACGCCGGCTCGCTGTCACGTGCGCAACTGACTCACTGCACGTGGGCCAGAGGAGCGCCGCGCGTGTTCACGCCGTCGAGGTGATCGCGCCAGGCAGACTGCGGGCTGGCCTTGACCCAGATTGCCTTTTTCAGAGGCACGGTCGTTTGACGAGGACTCGCTGGCATAACAGCACCCCCGCCGCCAGACAATGCACCGGAAAGACGAGCTGCTTCCACGGGGCTCGGATGTCAGGTGCGCTCGTTCGCCAGGTCCCTCCAGGTTCGCCTCCAGGACCACGGGGAGACTACAGCTCCAGACTGTTCCGGGAACACATCCCATTTTGACGACGGATCCCAGCTCCACGGGCTTGTCGCCACAACTTGCTGGCCAACTTCGCTCGTCTCTTCTGACCATCTTCGGTTTCAGCACTTGTCGATGGTTCTGCAACTTGCCAAGAACGGATCGACAACAGACAACACACGACACACGCAAGTGCCCTCGGTCACCCGACAGAACACCAGACAAAGTATAGTACAACAAATACCTATCTACGTGTCTATCGGAATTTCGTTCCCTCTACATCAAGAGGCACATGTGGGACAAAAGACTCCTAAAGTAAGAACTTGAATTTTTCACAATTACAACCCCGCAACGAATTAGAATACCACATAAAGTTGGCCCCTTGAGATCACTCTGAACGAGAGCGCTCAGCCCAGGTCGTGATGAGGTCAAAATTTTGCCCCGAATCGCCAGCCAGAAACCGAAGGGTTGAGAAGTTACTAGCTGGAACGCACTGCTCAATGCACCTGCATTAGCGTTTACCTTTTCTTTTTTTTTTCTTTAGCGAACGTCAAAGTTGCGCTGTGGAGCAACATGCCCCACTTCAGTAACTGGCCACTTTTAGGCGACGATACCTATGCGGCACCAAGAGCGGCTCACACTTTCGACGTTGCACAGGGGAACAACGATACGGCTTGCTACTGATTGACTCCTCACCGCTTAGCTCGATATCGTGTTCGATCACCGTCGTGTCTCCGGGACGGTCCGACAACACATACCCAAACTCGGAAACAATCTTTCTCAGGTCCTCTTTCTCAGGTCCTCCTTCACTTACGCTAGGCTCTAGGTTTATCTGCTCCCGGATTACTTTCGATCCCCCTTCAATTACCTCACTAGAACTCAAAATTTCTGCTTCCTCTTCCTCTGAAGCCTTCAACAGCTGATTTACGACCGCTTGATGTTGAACATTGGGTTTCATCAAGTTGTAAATTTTGTTCTGCCGCCTTCCTACTTGCACCTCATAAGTTGTATCGCAAGGCTTCGATAATACTGTGGCGGGCCCTTCCCAATCAACCTCAAGCTTGTTCCTTTTGGGTGGCTGCCGCCGCATTACCTGATTATCAACTTCAAAAGCGCGCTTCTTCCCCGATTTCTCGTAGTGCTCCTTCGACAGCACTTTTGCCGCGTTTTTCTGGCTTTCCACGAGCGCTTCAATTTGGCTTTCCACTAGCGCTTCAATCGAGAGATCCTCACTCTGCCCTCGAATGAGCGTCTCTCGATCAACTCTCGGCAGCTCGCTCCAACTTTCCGCTACAGGCGAGAGCGTTGCAACCCTCTCGCTCTGACTCAATGGCGCCACGTCGTCTCCCCCAGCGCATCCCGCGCCGGCCGCTCCCGCGACGGGCCGCTCGCGTGACTGCTCACATGACTCATGCGGAAAATTTCCTTTTTGGGGTTCCGTCGACCCGCCGACAAGGTCACTTGAGAGTTCACCGCATGGAACCAAGTCAAGCTTCCGCGAAAGCTTTCGCGCTTGCGATCGCGTGGGAGCCATGCACGCTAAGTTGGGGAAGAACGATTTGCCCTGCTCTTTGAGAAGCTGCTCCGAGTTGTTGGAGAAAAGATAAGAAAAACGACCATTCAGCGCGGCAGACACAGCCGCTTCGGTGCAAAGCTTACCGAACGGGCCTTCAATGACAACGGTGGCGATTGGTAAGCGAACACTCTGCTCCTCGGCGACTTGCCTGATCCACGCGCATTCTCCTGTGAAGTCATCCGGAGACACCAATGAAGGATGGACAACGTCCATGGTTGCCGCTGAGTCTCTAAGTGCTCGGCACGTTTTCTCATTGACCCTAATTTCTTGGAGATACGGCTCCAGCAACCGCATGTTTTTTTCTGATTCTCGGATCGTTGCGAAGGCAAACTTTTCCTGACAGTTTCTCGCGATGTGCCCTTCCTTTTTACAGTTGTAGCAGATTAGCGGCTTCCGTTTGTTTTCCGATTCAAATGCCTGTGTGGTGGAAACCTCACTCGATTTCTCCGCTTCTGCTTGCCCTTCCCCTACACTGTCCTTAGTAAGAGATGGGTCCTTTTTGAAATTACGGTGCGGAACGGGTTTCCGTTGATCAGGTTTCCTTGAAAAGCCCTCTTTTCTCTCATCTTTTTCAACGCGCACTGCCCTGCTATGCAACTTTCGGCGAGTATAATACTCCTCAGCTAACTCAGCTGCCTTATTTAACTGTACTTCCCCAAGTCTGTCCTGCAGCCAAAGTTTAACATCCTCCTCGATGCAGCGGTAGAATTGCTCCAATGCAACGCATTCCACCACTTTATCGCGGTCGTCATAAACACCTTCGCCCTTGAGCCATTCAATTAAATCGGCTTTAAGACGAAACGCGAAGTCAACGTGTGACTCATTCCCCTTTTCAGCATACCGGAACCTTTGCCTGAAAGCCTCAGGTGACAACTTATAACGTCTCAAGAGCACTTCCTTAACCTCGTCATAGCTCTCAAACGCTTCCCTAGACAAGCAAGTTATCGCGTCGGACACTTCGCCGGGAAGAAGAGCTAGCAGGTTCCGCGCCCAAAGAGGCCGCTCCAAAGCGTTTCGCTCACAGACGTGTTCAAACTTGACGAGATACTTCGCCATGTCCTCGCCTACTACGAACGGTGGCAGTTGGTCCCGAATTCTAAAACCGCTGACCTGAATCGTCGGAGAAGCTACGCTAGGCGCCTGCGAACACTGTAGGATTGCCAATTCTAGTCGTTTCAACTCTAGGCGCTCTTGTCTCTCGGCCTCCTCGCGCTCACGACGTTCGCGCCTTTCAACTTCTTCACGTTCGCGAGCTTCGCGCCTTTCAGCTTCTTCACGTTCTCGAGCTTCTACTTCTCGCCTTTCAGCCTCCTCGCGGCGTGCTTTGATATCCGCCCAGGCCTCATCGACTTCCTCCGCCGACACTCCCTCATCCTTCATGATCTCAAGGATCGCTTGCTTTCGTTTCGCACGGCCCAAAGTAATGCCGAGTTCCTCACAAATTTCGATGAGTTCCTTCACTTTAAGGTTCTCCATCGTTCACACTAGCCTCTCGCTGTTTGCCCCTGTTAAGAATTTACTTGCCGTACCCACTATAAGCCTACTAGCAAGACGCGCAAGCAATTTTTCACACTCCCGTGTTTACCACCTCCGCATTAACTTTGGTTTCAAAGCACTTCAACTTGGCTTGAAACGATCAAAGCTCACTTCAATGCTTCACACAGCCCTTTCTCTAAACTACTACAACCTGAGCTAGAGTAGTCTGGTGAACTGAGGGGAAAACATCAGGCACTCACCGCATCGATGTCGCTGACGCCGGCCGATCCCGCAGCTGCCAACCACTGTTGCGTAGCCAGCTCCGAATCCCACCGCTGCCACCACTGTTGCGTAGCGCCGGGCCTATCCCGCCGCTGACCTCCACTGTTGAGAACGACGGACCGATCCCGCCGAAGCCACCACTGTTGCGAAAGACGGCGACGCCAACACGGCCCCGGAGGCGCCACTGCTTTCAACTCCGCCGGGAAGGTCACCAGCCGTTTGGTAGCGTATGTTTATCAGCTCGCGACTGCTTCTGCGCAGAGCTGATAAGACGAGCGGACGAGACGACGGTGAGCTAAACAAGGTTTATGTACAGCATATTTACAGAGGCGTTACAATTTCGGCACTGGGGCCGACAGAGACTCGAAGAGCCTAACTCTCCTCTCTAACACATAGGTCAGTCTTTCGCCTAAGACCGCTGACTCACACACATGTCGGCACTCCGACACGGGGACGCCTCTCACATAGGACCGCCGATCACGACGCGCCGCAGGGCTTCTTTTATTTACACCGGGTCCAACCAAAATGTCCAATCAGAAGCGCCGCTGGTCGTCCGGGCAGATTCCGCCAATGGGGGTTGCCGCGCCATGCGTCAGACCACCAGGCACGAGAACGCCGGCTCGCTGTCACGTGCGCAACTGACTCACTGCACGTGGGCCAGAGGAGCGCCGCGCGTGTTCACGCCGTCGAGGTGATCGCGCCAGGCAGACTGCGGGCTGGCCTTGACCCAGATTGCCTTTTTCAGAGGCACGGTCGTTTGACGAGGACTCGCTGGCATAACAACGCCTAGCCGAGCTGCAAAAGGAGTACGCGGACAAGGACATCTTTAACCTAGACAAAGCCGCTCTCTTTTACAAGATGCTGCCTAACCGCACATACACACAAAAAGGCGAAGCGTGCTCAGGCGCTAAGCAACGAAAAGACTGGATAACAACTCTTTTTGGTGCCAACGCTACCGGCGTTGAAAAGCTGCCCCTCCTCATCATTGGCAAGTCGCTGAATCCCAGGTGTTTCCGAAATGCACGGCTCCCGAGGGATGTGACCTACCGCGCAAATAAAACAGCCTGGATGACTGCGGCGCTTTTCGAAGAGCATGTCCGTGCGCTTGATCAGAAGATGGCAAAGGACGGTCGGAAAGTGTTGTTTGTTGTGGATAACTGCCCGGCCACGGAAAAATCGACAACTTGGCGGCTGTTACGCTGGAGTTCCTGCCGGCGAACATGACGTCCGTTCTCCAGCCAATGGATCAGGGAGTCATTGAGATGGCCCGCAAGTATTATAGGAAAAGCCTGCTGCACCGAATTCTGCTGTCATACGACAATGGGAAAAAGTATGAAATCGATCTGCTGGGTGCAGTCAATCTGATGGCCGAAGCCTGGCGCCAACTACGCCCACTGGCGATTGCTAACTGCTTCGCACATGCAGGGTTTTCTCGCTCTCCGGAATCGATCGGAGAAGACATTGGCGCAAAATTCAGTGGCTGTGATGAGCTGTGCAATGAAGTTCGCAAGGCAACTGTCTGCGTGAGCGATACTGAAGACGGCGAGATCGCCTTTGAGGAGTATGCGCTCTACGAGGCCGACGTCCCCGTTACCGGAATGCTGTTGGACGCCGATATCGTTGAGATGGCCGTGAAAGACGCAGATGACCATGCAGATGAGGAAGAGCCTCGAGAAGTGCCTACGACGACAGAAACACGTAACATGCTGTGCTTGCTCCGCAACAAGGTCGAATGCAGCGGTGGCGACCAATGGCTCATGCGATGTGTTGAGGAACTGGAGAACGCCTTTCTCGGACCGAATGCTAAAGCGAAACAGGCGAGCATCACGCAATTTTTTGGTCCTCGGTAATAAATTTTTTCCCCTCTGAATTCTTGTGCCTTTACTACGGTAGCTGTTTTGTGCAGTAGAGCTTTTCCTAGCGGCACTGGCTTTTCTTTTACAGTGACCTGGGCGAACATTTTCGGCGTTTTGCTTAACTCGAAATACCGCCTATCTCGAAATTTTCCCCGGATTTGATGGCTTCGAGTTAACGAGAGATTACTGTATTAGATTCGTATATGTGACCAAACGTACAATGATTTTGCTTGAAACTCTGTTCGAATGTACTAAGCGTCCTATAGGCGTAAAAGCTGTAGATGAATCGTGCAGTGTTTGTAAGTTCGAAATTGATAACGGGGCATCGTTATTTCATGTTAAACATTTCGGCCTAACAGTTATTTCTTGTGGAAGGAAGTGCTGCGGAAGATACATAAAGATCTTTGCTACCGTAACCACTGTTGCCTCTGTGTCAGAACGATTGCTCGGGAACAGTTTGCGATTCATATTTTTTGACAGTACTTCGCTAAAGACCAGCCACATAAACACGACTAACGCAGAAAATATGTCTGTGCAGATGGCTCAATCGCATCGACTCATGCTAACGTCAGTCGGTTTTACTTAGGATCAAACTAACGAGAAGTACAGCTGACTACACAAACAAATTAGGCTACCTCACCCGGGCTTCATCAGTCTAAGACTCGCCAGTTTTTTTTTCACAGAACTCATTAGGTGGGAGTTGAAATCAGTCTAAGCTAGTTAGCTTACTAGCTTTGTGACATGTAATGAGGACGGAGAGCTGAAATCGAGAAGGCGGGTTGCACAAGAGAAGCGTTACTTCCGCGATTCATATCGCGAAAGTGTACTGGTTTCAAAAATCTCGCGAATCGATAGCAACATTCACATCCTGAAATGATTGGCCGTCAGAATATGAACAGCATATCACAAAACGCTCCTCTTTCGACAGCCAGCGACAAGTCTTTCGTAATGTGAGGAAGATATTGTACAGAGCTGTCGGCTCCAGCACCTGTTACTAAAAGCGCAACACATTCAAGAACACGGAAGCAAATGGTCGCCCACACAAACTCGGTGGTTGCTCGGGACCACGTGCAAGATATACGGCTACAGTCCATGGGGATAGTATATGTGCACCGTAGAGCGCGTGGGTATAATACGTTTGTTTTACCGGCCGAGAAAGAGTTCCATAGCCATGACACAAAGCACAGGCGGACATCTCAATACATTGTGATTTAACAGTTCCTTACGTGAATGCACATTGTGGTTTTTTTATAAGACATTATGCTGTTTAAGCTAATCGTAATGTGTCCGACCCTACCTCCAAAACCCTCGATGCACCATTGCCTACCAATCACTCGCCTAGCACGGGTGGAGTGAAGTCATCTAAAGCCGCGTGTGCGCCAGAGTAGTAGCTGCACGTGGACTGCACCGAAGCACTCGAGCGAACACGAAACATCTCTGCACTTCAATCAGAATGACGTTCTGTCGACCCGCTAACGTGCTGAGAAATAACTGCGCAGTCACCGCGCTCAAACACGTAAAAAACAACAAAAAACATGGTCGATCCCTCCGTTATAGGAATCGGTAAAGCCTGAAAGTAAAACGTGCCCTCACCGAATTTGTTTATTGTTCAGTTTACATTGCTGTCAGTATTTGCGCAATGTCTATTGTTGTTTGACACCTATACTACGCCTTAACCTGAACGCATTCACGTTGACAATAATTCATACGTCTCCATTCCCATGACTGACGTCAATAATTATTGAATAATAAGCCCATCTAGTTTCTTAAAATTAACTAGAGGTGATTCTGGTGCTGCGATCATTCAGGTACCTTAGGAATGATACGTAGTACATGAATTTGCCTTGTCTTCGTACTTGCGGGTGGCGAATCAAGCTTGTGGCTTCGTTTAGAGCTGTCTTTTGGGTTTGTTTCGAAGGAAAAAACGAACCCTTTTGAACTTTGTGATCCGATGGTAAGCCAAAAATAATGAAGTGATGAAGTGCAACCTCCTAACATTTGCTGATTTTTGTTTTGGAAGAAGATAGCTTCAAGCCACACGATCGCACACGGAGCCAGAAGTATGAAGATTAGACAAATACGTGTACTATCCTTCATTTCCTTGCACGCATAAATGCCGTGCGTTGCAGCTTCCATATATGCTAGCGCAGGAGTTCCCTCTAGTGCATATTTAGGAAACTGTATGAACAAATCCTTGTGGTCAAGATGCCGGCGATCAGTTAACTGTGAGAGCGGAACCAGAGAAAGTGATGCGACAGCCAGATAGCGTGACTGACTTGACGCCGAACTTGGGCTAAGGTCGACTACTCACGGGATGTTCGAGTTTTTGAACATTACTGCATGACTAGAGGGGAACGCAGCGTGCGTCGCGTCTTCCCTTTGGCTGGTGGCGATTATTCGCGGGGTGAGCGTGAGTAGAATACGCGCTAAACTAGCAGGCGTCGCAGACTTAGTATTAATGAATGCCATCTGCGAACGCGATGATTCGGGCAAGGTGGTCACCGGGGATGTGTTAAGGCGTTCACACAATCGCATTCTCCTACTGAAAACACACCGAACGGGACGGACACTTAGAAATGAAGCGTCGAAGGAACTGGTCGTGGGTTCCACGGTTGGGATTCTTTACTACAATTTAGCAAGAACGCTGCGAGAGGATATTGGTAGATATAAAAGTCGTGTTTTTAAGAAGTAGCAAGCATGTGTCTGTGGCGCAGTGGATACATGCACGCCCGGCGTGAGCCGTGACCGACAGCGTCGCCGGAATTTCTGCGAAACGCACTCGTTAACGCTATCGCAATAAAATGATGAAATCAACCTGCTCCGATGTTCATCAGCGTTCGCGCGACCTAGGAGAAGCTGTGCACCATTTATCGATATTTTTCAGAATGACAACCATAACTTCCCCAACTGGCCCAACAGTCAGCGTTTCTGAATAATAACAGTGTTTCGGTATTGCACGCTTTATTGCACGCCGTAACTATACATGGCGTTTCTCGGACTAAGTTACCGCGTTGAAATCGATACCGCATTCAAAGAAACCTTCAAAAGCAGCCGTAAGGAGAAGGTGCTGCCCTCTGGGGATGCAATGTCTCCACTGCAGGTCCGCCGTCCGATGCAGAGAGTTGGTGCAGCTCCATCAGGGATGACGGCACCAGGCAGCGACTCGTCATGCTCTGCGGTAAAAACATTGCGACAGTAATCTAATTCAGAAGTAACATCAATATTATATTTAGGGTTTTACGTATGCCTTAAAACGACAATATTATGAGCAGAGACTCTGTAGGGAAGGGCTCTGGAAATCCAGACTATCTCGAATTATTTGACGTGCACCGATTTTGTACAGTACATAAGGTTCTACGATTTCGCCTCTATAGAAATGCGGCAGCAGCCGGTCAGCAGCCGAGTCCCGTGACCGATAAACCACCGCGCCACACAGAACTACGAGTGTAGAAATAGAAGACAAGCGTGGTGACATGCGACGCTTTCATGTGCAGCGCAAGGAACGTTTACAAATGATAGAAGAGTAATTACAATATCTGGAGTTTTACAAGTCATAGATTTCATACGTTAAGGATGACTGCCAGTTGGGCATGTTGGTATAATATAGTTAATATAAAGAAAGCTCCAATAGGCACGACCGTTCAGAAAGGACACAGGACGAGCGCTTACTAGCAACTGAAAAATTTTGTTTCAAAAGGAACACATATAATGCGCATGTAAGTCATCACAAAGCCTCGCATTATGAACAACAACGTGTAGCAACAAAAAATCACGCCCATAACTGTTTCTATACAACCGATAATGTACATAGTTTGCCCCGAAGCAAAAGCAAGGAAAGAGATGCACTGAGTCATGAGAAATAAAAAAATGCACACAAATTTAGATTCTGTTAACAAAACAGACGCTTGGCTGACGCACTTGTCGTCTTTTTTAATTCGATACGCCTCCCATAACTCTCTGGTCGTCTGCTTTTTAAGCCTGCCAACTATTTGTCTGTTGGAAAGCTTCGGGTGGCAAGCACACTCCTTGCAGTGGTTTGCTACGTGTGAGTACGAGTTCCCTTTTTGTGAACTCTTATGTTCACGAAGGCGCACATTCAAAGAACGACCTGATTTTCTGGCGTATTCCTCTCCACATGTGTAGGAATTCCATACACGACATTTGTTTTCCAATTAACATACTATAGTAAGCGCTCTTCCTGTGCCGTTTCTAAGTGCTTGTACTTATTTTCACTTGTTTCATCATGAACACTCATGTGATTACGAGCCGTGGCGCTATGGAAGGCCAAATAAATAAGGACCATGCAAGTGGTGTTCGTTAAGGGCGCCCCGCAACGCTTTTACAGTACGGGCAGAAAATCTTGCCGGTCGGAAGTCAAGGCTGCCGAGAACATGCGATACGAAGATTATAGCGCAATGGAAGTCCTGTAATCTGTTTTTATTCGTTACACTAAGCTGAAAATTGCTCGACCTTCTGTCAACAATTGATTCCAATCGCACAATTAGCACGACATGCACCCCTTGTTGATGGTCAATGACTGATTAGAACATCATGAGTGGCATAATTGTGGCGGTGGCCGCGCGATGCCGCCACACACCGGCGCACGTTAGGGTGCCTCGATGCGTGCGCCTCCACTCAGGGTGCTGTCACCTTCTGAACGGCTCCCTTCGCTATTGTAGTGCCTGGAACGTCTTCGCCAAGCTAGGATAAATTTCGAGAGCTACGGACTGCCAGTCGAGAAGTGGATGGCTACGATGACTGGCTCGCAGCCCTTACGGCAGACTTCGATGCCACCAGGCAGTCGATCACCACTACGCCCATCAATCCCAACGCCGACCCACACCTGCTCCACCTGTGGGACGCTAGAAGGGGCTAACAAAGCGTTCGAAGCGTAATCCTAGGCTTGGCGCGCGTATTGAGCGCCAAGCCTAGAATTACGCCCGGACCCTGATGAGAAACAAGTGGAGGGGATTTTGTAATCGTCTTGCCGGCACCCTGAGTACTGCTAAGACATGGAACATTCTCCGAGAACTTATTGAGCCATCGGGCACGGAGACGCAGACCCAAAACAACGATTGCCTGTCCTCACTCATTCGTTTAGAGACTGTCCTGACTATCTTCTACATGAATTAAAAGCACGTTATATCCCTTCTGGAGCGAGTCTTTAGTATCACTCATGCCCATACGACACAGATTCACCCAGTGCCCTAGATGCCGAAATCATAATTCAAGAGGTCCGCTCCGTAGTAGAATATATCCGCAAAAACTCAGCGCTGGGTACTGACGCCAACCGGTACACGACCTTTCGAAATCTCAACGACGCAGATCTTACGCACCTAGTAGACACGTTTAACGAGCATTGGCGGAACGGCGCGCTACCCCAAGCATGGTGACATGCAGGAATTTCCCTCATCCCAAAACCGGGGAAACACATCTCTGTCGAAAATTCACGAACGATTTCCCTTACGTCATGTATAGGCAAGATAACGAAACATATTGTCCTGTGGCACTTGCAGCCATTGCTCGAGAGCCAGTCTTTCTTCTCGCATACGCAGTTCAACTTTTGCTCGCACTTATCCACGCAAGATGTGTTGCTTCAGTTGAAAAAGCAGGTCTGGGGACCATCGCGGGGTGTCCGAACCCGTGCTTTGCTTGCGCTGGACCTTAGGGCGACCTTTGACCATGTGTAGCACGATTTTGTTCTGAGCAACCTTGCCGAATCACGCTGCGGCATTCGCGTTTATAACTATGTCAGAGCCTTTCTTTGTGATCGTACTTCCACAATTGGAATAAACCCACGTCACTCGAGCATCATCCACCTCCCCGGCAGAGGCCCCCCTCAGAAGATTTGATTTCACTAGCATTATTTAATGTCGCCAAGTCAGGTCTCCCTGAATAACTTGACCAAATTGAGGACCTTCACCATGTTATCTATGCCAACGATATCACGTTGTGTACGTTTCAGGTTTCTGACGGTGAAATTCAAGACCGACTTCAACAAGCGGTAGAGGTCGTGTCAAACTGTGCTAGAAAGGGTGGCCTCACTTGTGCTCCAAACAAGTCTGAGCTTCTTGTCTTTTGGGACCACCGTTTAAATCGCCCCCCCCCCCCCCCCCCACACATCAATGTAGTCGTCGAAGGAACACCTATGCCGCAGGTAGAGCGAGCACGCATCCTTGGATTTTACGTTGAAGCAGCTGGCAGGCAACGATGCACCATCTCCCTACTCTTCTGCAAGACGGAGCAGATCATCGCCATGTTTCGACGCGTAAGTAATAGACGTTTGGGACTTGGGGAGCGGGTCATCCTTCGACTTGTGGATGCGTGCATTATAAGCCGCTTCAATTATCACCTTTTATTTTACCGGGGACAACATGCGGGGACGCAGGAACAACATGAACTGGAGGACACACTAATCCGTTAGGCCATCAAGATCGCTATGGGCGTTCCACCCTATACTTTTACGCAGTACTTTTTGTTCTAGGAGTGCATAATACCAAAGAAGTACTCGAGGCCCAGTGGATCAGTCAGCGCCAACACTTTCTTCTCACACCAATGGGTAGACACGTACACCACCACCTGGGTCAGCCAGTCCCCCTGAACCTCCAGAAACGTAGGGTACTTCCGTGCCACTCGAAATAGCTGAAAAGCTTCGCGTACATCCTCTCTGCCACGCTACATTCACCAACGATTCATTCTGCGACACGGTCCACCCCAGGAACTGCTCAGTGACCAAGGCCGTGTCTTCCTGTCTGAAGTCGTCGAAGTCATTCTCAAAGAGTGCAACATTGTTCACCACAAAACTGCTGATTACCACCCGCAGACGAATGGCCTCACCGAACGCTTCAACCGTACGCTCGGCGACATGCTCTCCAAGTACGTCGCTGCCGATCACACAAATTGGGATTCAGCTCTACCATTCGTCACCTACGCATATAATACCGCCCCTCAGAGCACTACTGGCGTTTCACCTTTCTTTTTATTATATGGAAGGCACCCGTCATACACTATCGACACGATACTTCCGTACAGGCCAGATCCGTCTGAGTGGGCACCTATTTCTGCTACAGCAAAGCTTGCTGAAGAGTGTTGAGAGCTTGCAAAGACCTTTACTGCACATGATCAAGTGCGGCAAAAAAGTATTCGCGCTGACGCCAGCACTACTGCGCCCACGTTCCTCCCTAGAGCGCTCGTCTGGCTCTCGATCCCTACCACTACAACGGGCCTATCTTCAAAACTATTACCCAAATTCAAAAACCCCTACCGTGTCGTCAAATGCACTTCCCCAGTCAACTACTTGATTGAACCCATCGAACCATCTTCGGACATGCGCCGTCGAGGACGCGACATTGTTAACGTGGAGCGCCTCAAGGCCTACCATGACCCGCTCATTGTAACCAGCTGGAAGGTCACCAGGTGGCTCTCTTTTCGTACCAGGGGTATTTGTGGTAAAGCCCTTGAACAGTGGGTCGTCTTCTCTAGCGCCTTCTAGTGGGTCGCCCTTTTCATAAGAAGAAGAGCTGCTCGTGCAGAGAGTCGGTTTCCGCATTGACTGTCGCTGTCGTGAATCATCGCGGAGTGTCCGTCAATAAACCTCTTAACAAGACAAATAAAGCAACTCAGAAAGGCAAGAAGGTTAACTAAACAACGCCCAGTTTACTACCCCACGCGTGCCGAGTAGCATAAGGAGGTAAAAAAATAGAGAGAAAGAGATAAGCATCTCTGCGCACAATTCGGAACACATGTACACCGTGAAATGTATCAGTGCAAAGTATCCAGAGATGAAACCATCAGTGCACAAACTGCAGAATACACACACACACACATATCGAAGAAGGGGAGGTGGTTGCCCTACAGGTGGTTGCCACAGTTACGTTCCCGTAAAGATGCATTGCTAACATAGTACAGCAGACCTGTTAGGCTATTCTGTATTGCACATGTTGTTACCCAATAACTGTAATAATTATGAACCGGGATGCACTGTCTTCGTCCTCTCCTTCATCTCCTGCGTCACTCTTAAAGCAAGTTCGGCGCTTTGAGCTGTGCGCGTTACAATAACTGTGATGCGTGAAAGAACGAGTGGACGGAGAAAAAAAATAGACGGACAGAAAGACAAACAAAAAATAGAAAGATAAAAAGAAAAGAAAAAAGAAATGTACAAGGCAAAAATGAGTAAAGAAAGAAATAAAGAAAGGAAGAAAGAAAGAAAGAATTGGGGAGGAAGAGAATGAAAAAATAAAGGGGAGACCCTTAAGCTATAGTCGATTGCTATGGCGATATTTTGTTCCTAGTGAGTACTTCAGACAGTTGGAGTATGAAACATTTTCTAACTTGCTATCCATCCACTACTTGACCTAAAGGGTGCAGTAACGTGCGCGTTTTTTGTACTGGGGTTTAGGCTTTAAGCTATGAATTCATCACGATAATATAATGTTCTGACGCTCGATAGCAACATACGCTTGTACCGCGCATCATGACGGGAATAATTATTGTTGTATTGAAGCTTGTATACAGGATGCCTGCATTTGTAAAGTATGAATGTTACTTTCACTCAATTTCGAAGCAAAGGAAGTTATTTTTACTGTATAGTGTATTCACAAGCAGAACACCTGATTTCCACGCAAACGACCCTGGCTCGATCCCGACTGGAAAAAAAAGTTTTATTGAATAATTTGAAATGCATTTTTCTTGGGTTTTCAGTCCCACAAAGATGACTTTTCGCTAGAAAGCAACGGCGCCGATGCCGACTCCGGAATTCCTCCGAAACGAGCTCTATAACGCTATCGCGTTAATAGAAAAGAACCATACAAGGTGACAAAACGTATACAAAGAAATCAATAAATAATAAAATGACAGAGAAAGATGAGCATACAGAGACACGACTGCAAGAAAGGGAGGAACAGAAAAAAATGCAGATACAGAAAATAGGTAGCGGAAAAAAAAAGACTCCGTATCTGCATGCAATCTGCAAATGTCGTTGAAAGACGATAGTCTGGCATGTGGAGAGAGTGAATTAAACATTTATTTGATGTTCTGCGGAAGAAAATTGGTGAATGGTATTCCGGAAACGCTGCGTTAGAGTGCCTTGAGCGTGCAGCGGAGGTAAACGAGCGCATAAAGTCACGTAACACGTGAGACATGAGTGCCATCTGGCAGTGTCTTTTTAGAAAACAAAGCGCGTGGCCCAGATACGGGCGTGCGTGCCCGTCTCAGAGATCATAAGGTGTAGAACGCAAGGCGACAGGTAGGGGCCACCACCGTGTTTTCTTAGCAAAACGTTGGAAACACTCGCCTTTCCGTGCAAGCGTTGCATGGTCAGCGCAGCGTAGTAAGCGCTACGGTCCTTAGAATTACTTATGTATGCCTTTTCTAGTAAAAGACGAACATGCAGAATATATACGTGTTGTTATGGTGCCTCAGATATGCACAATAATTGCTTTTTAAATGACAATCGCACTCGTATGAGCACTAATCCTTTAGCAACATTGGCGGGCGCTGCGGATAGGGTCGGCCATTCGTGGTATCGGCTGGTGCTGTTTAAAGTACCTGGTTCGAAGTAACGATGGACAAACGGACAATTGTACAGACAGACAGACAGACAGACAGACAGACAGACAGACAGACAGACAGACAGACAGACAGACAGACAGACAGACAGACCAAAGTTTTTGCGTCGAAGGTCAACAAAAAAGACTATCGTCTTTAAAAGATGTAAAAAAGAGAGCAAGCATAGCGACGTGAAGTGTACTTCACAGAGGAGTGATAACAGGAAGCGATGGTCAGAGGGTGTCTGCCCCCATTTTTTTATTGATGCTTGCATTAACCGCAGCATACGATAGCTGTTGCGCTATGTTTTGAAGATGGCATTTGTTAACGGAAGCCAGCGCGTTGCGCTTACAGCAGCATAACGCAATGCCAGTTAGCCATGGCGTAGCGCGCATAGCGACAGCGATAGTGCATCACACTACGCCTAATACGACCGAAATGGTTGAGAAATTTCGAAGTATACGAACTACATAATGAAACAACTGCATATTCGTATACAGAACACTTCACTTTGCGTAAGCGCCCGTGTCTCGAGCGTGTAGAAAATGCGCGATAAGCAGACACATTTGCAGTCTTTATTCTTCACTCTAGAGTTAATATAATCAAACTTGTGAGTTTGCCGAATCAGGGTGTTCGGTATTACACACCGATTCACAGCAAGAGAGTAACCAAATAAAGAAAGCGTCCGAAGGCACGAAGGTACCATAGAACCAGGAAACAGCGGCCACCTCGCAAAATGCAGTGTACGCCAGCAAGGGCCCGAGCACTTGGGCGTTGACCAGATGCAGCAGTTGTAGTCCCGCTTGACGCGACACCAGTGGCAGGCCCGCCATGAATCCTACTGCACAATGGGCCATGGCTAGAGCTGGCTTCCGGGGTACCATATCCGGGAGTGTGTCTACCCAGTGCGTCAGCGCAGACTCTAACAGGGTGGCCTGTAAGCATGCAGAACATAAGCACGAGACCTTACTTTCGGCCATGAAAGAGGGCAACTGCATGAATTTAGTAGCTTATTGTAGACCTCGTTACTGTGTGGAAAAAAAACATGCAGAAATAGTAGCATGATTTTTTATAATATGTAGTTTTATGACAAGTAGTGATATTATTTTTGAATACTAAAATAGTTGAAATGTTCAGAGTAATCTACAGGGCGGTGACAGGGAAGGTGCATCACCTCCCTTGCTCTGGGGCACACATGACGACTAAATAAGAGGAAAGCGCATCGATTAAATGATAACTAGAATTGTTGTCTACCACTTCAAAAAAAATTCCAGTGAGAGATACTGAAATTAACAAACTGCATTAGTAAGGACACTCTATGGCTTTGAAGGGTCTATTCAAACTAAAGAAAAACAAGGAGGAAAGAGGAAATGAACAAGGCTGATGGTTCAAAAACTTCAGTCAAAGTAATGAAAGCAAAGGCCTAGGTTTTATTTACGATAACAAATAAAATTTTGTTGAACTCTCGACAGTGCGTTTTAACGCACACGTTGCTTAGGAATGGAATAGCTTTTCTCTTAACACTGATTATTTAATGCATTCGTTTTTTGATAATAGCTTTTCATTTCTAGTAGGTCTGGGATGAAAAGTGTAACTGGTGTTACTACGAGTGCTTAAAACCTGGTGAACAATAACTAGCACAGCTAGGAGGTAAGGTTCACCTGGGACTGTGCACCCAAGACGAGAACGAGGAAAAAGAAGAGGCGCCCGAATAGGCCCAGTGCACCGAGTAGCTGTTGAGGGCAACAAACATGGCGCCTTGACCTGCGTATTTGAAGTTACCGTGAAATGGCAAGCGAAAATGCCTTCCTGATGGGCGTCAAAACTTAAGGACTCTACGTATTTGTGGAACCCGCTATACCGTCACAGTATAAGCCGGAGGAGTGGGCTTTTTAGAGGTCACTGTAATTTCTCTTAGGGCGAATACTGCAAGTACAGTCGTCATCTCTTGGCAAGGGAGAGAAGTACCCTATACGTTTTAAGTAATGTTGAAAAGACGCGAAGTAACCACTACGCTTATATAAAGCCATATGCCCACCTACGTAGAAGCCAACTATGTTTATGCTGTGGCTGATGATGAGAAATTATGGCTGATCTCTTTGTAGTAAATAGTAAGCTTTAAACCCACAGATTGTTATCCATCACACATCGTGTGACGTCTAGCACTACTTCGTTCTTCTGCCATGCATCAATACATCTGTTAGCGAGATTTCCCGCCCGACTTGGGACCTGTATATGGTTGTTTTGCGAAGATGAGGACATGGGAATCTGTGGTAGGATACTCGGATGCCGTGCAGTGTTCCTATTTAAAAATTTCGAAAGTAGCATTTTTCAATTTCCTTTTTTTGTAGCTACAAACACGAAGCACGGCGTCAGATAACATCGGTACCAAAATCGGCGTTTGTGTACACACACCAGCTGATGATAAAAAATTGTGATGCTTCGCTGCAGTTTTCTGGCGAAGCTTTCTTTCAGAGATGGCACACTATAAGTTAAACCGCCGGAGTTAAAATGATGCCTTAGCTCAATTCGGCTTAATTACCCCTTTATATTGTTGATTAGAAAGAGAGAATTGGTCAATAAGGTACAATAGTAAGTTTTTTCACGAGGCGACTGCTCGCAACTACGTAAAAGGAGTTTTATTATCTGATGAATTATTGTATTGGAGAGCGGACAAACAGTTTGCGAAACTCTTCTAAAAAGCATTTTGTGTTTGGTTGACACATTGTTTCTGTATAATATTCAGATGTGGTTAGAGCTTCTATTGTCCGGAACTGTTTCTCTGCTATGTAGAACATGTGAATATGTGCTTATTTTTTTACATATCTTCATGTGTGTTGTTACTCGACCAAATCCTCATTCATGCTATGTAAACGAAATGACTATAGACCTATAGAATCTTGAAAGTGGCGGATTTTATTGTGCGCTCCTTTGATTTATTTAAACTTTACCAACGCTGACGGCGGTGTATCGCATTTCGAATTATTTCGTGAGAGTAGTAAAATAATGTTTATCTAATTCGTGCAAAATGCCCTTGCGACAATTCTACGTTTACCTATTCGCTGTCTAACTGACTGATGAGAGCTCCGTGAAGGTTTGTTTGTGAGAATGTGTGCCATTGCTTGAGTCCAGAGACACGAAATTTTCGTCCTTAAATAGCGCATTCCTTCACCACAACTATACTGGAGTCTGCTCGTACCTGAGTGTAGAGCATGTTCCACAGGTGTGTTAGTCTCCCAGGCGAGAGAACCAAGGGTCGAGAAGACGATGATCGAGTAGAGAAGACTGGAGCCTATCGTGAGCGCCAGAATGATCGTCACCATCCTGCGTGGAGTATATGCGGCCCAAGAGTGAGCAGGTGCCAGGTAATCGTCGGTAAGAAGAGTACAAACTTCCTATAGATATTTGCTGCGTGTGCCTTATTTACAAGATTCAGCAGGAACACAGTGAACCATGCATGTTAATTGGTTGGGCTGTGTGTTTACTTTCCATGTTTCGCGTTGTGGTGAGTGTGACTTCTGTAAATGTTTCGAAGCCTGCGAATCATTACAAAAAAATGTTCAACGTCGCACGCAACTAGATAGGTGCTTATTTTGGGAAGATCATGAGCTGTGTTGGAGTCAATATTTTGTCTATAACTGAAGCTCTTAAGACTCGCTTCGTATGCACTTTCGTCAATAAATTTCTCTGTTGCACCAACGCCGGGAGTGCTTTAGGTGCGAGCTTTCATGTCTAAATATTACGTTAATCATTCTCGCTCAACCATGTGCAAGTATGCGATACCTGCCTGAGGCTTTTACAAATGATGGGTGCGTCGACGGCAAGGCTTCTGTTGCAAGTTGTCTTAGTTCACAAAACATATAGCTCCACAATAATGTTTCCGAGACATCTATATGCAGACTGACTTTTCGAAAATATTTAGCTCATCTCTCTTCAACAAGTCTAGACTTAATATTGTGGTATAGTTGGCGTTGTATTTGATACCGCAATTCTTTGGCTCTAGAAAATAGATAACACGCACAACGTAAGCTGGGAAACTGTTTTTAAGCTTGGGTCGATGAGCTCTGAGCCACGAGGAACACTCCTGCACACATTGTACCTAGGAGCCTACAGGTGGGACTGCATGTTATGCCTGATGGACATGTCCAGCGGCTTGTAGTACATGCGGCTGAGGTGTAGAAAAAGCACGAACGTATCATCGTCATCACTAGCCCAAGCCGATAACGAGGAGAAAGGAACATTATGAGGAAAAAAATGAACAAATTATTACGACGCTCTGTTGGCTACGCAAAACTACAAAAACCAGCGAACGTATCATCAACAGCTAACGGGTGAGGGCAGCCAGCTTTGGCTACCTGATCTGAGGGGGGGGGGGGGCACTCGCTTTTGGGTTCAGGTCGAAAAAGTGTAGCCGAACAGCAGATATATTTTTAGATTCGAAGCAGCTCTTTCAGTAGCCTGTGTAACGGTGTCTCTACGTCCACACCATGCTCCCCTGGCCGCAGCTGTTAGAGCGGTGCCAAGTAGGTCACGCCTAACCTCGCAGTGCGTTCGCGTCGACGTTACTCTCTCCCTAGCCTGTTGCAGCTCACCGCGTGTGACACCTGAAAAACTGTCCCTGCTCTCTCCTTCTCTCACCACGCAAGGCCGTCTGCTAGTAAAAACCCGACTGCTCGCTCTGCACAACCGTTCACTGGTCCCCCCTGTATATGTGGGTACTGGATCGTACGTTGAAATATCAGTCAAGGGCATCTTTACTTGGCTTCAACTTGATGAGCGCCATAGTCAACGTAAGCGTTAGCGCCCGCTTCTATGCATCTACACATAGTTCCCTTCAGCGCGAAATGGGCTACTTTTTTTTCTGTTGTGTCTATAGGCACATGCACACGAACCATTAGTGATTGCTTCACTGAATGAAGCACGTGGAGCTTCATTCTTCTATTTCCAGCACGATCACGCATTGAGGTGGCGTGCATTTTGCTAAATGTCTTGAATGACGTAATCCACGAACCGTTTGGACAGTATACCACCTCAGAATGTAAAAGGCGGCAAACGCATGAATTTTTTAATAAACTTCGTTAGCTGCTTGTTAGCTTGCATCATTGTTATAGGAGGCAAAAATGAAAGCCTCTGGCTCATAAAAACATTTTTTTTCGTAGTTTGAGAATATGACTATCTTGAAATTGGCAAATTTTCAGAATACACTTATGTGTCTCAGCTGGCCATGTATCGCATCTTCTCAATGATTCCTTCCACTGCCTTTTACTTCGATAAAACAATGGGTACCTTAGTTACTTATTGAACTTCTGGCAATGAAACCCCTCTGCCCCTACATTCCATTTCTCGATGTGGCTCTTTGTGAAGGCGTCCACACAATGTTACTCTAAGCGCCTTAGGGCGGCGCATCGCACCGTCTACCACTGTTTTTCGAAGTGTTGCCTTCTAGTGGTAGATTCTCTGAGTGTGCTCTCGTCCACTTTGATCAATATATTGAAGAAGGAATGCTGAGCACGTCTTGTAAGCTGTAAGGTACCCTGTTTCAAGACTAAATTATTGTTTATTAAGCAAAGCGAACGGTCGAGTACATAGCGCGCGTTTAGCTAGTGCACGAGAATACACAGAACAAACAACTTGCCTATGCACGTCGCGCATTTCACGGCAGTAGCTTCCACTGACAAGCGCTGGCCCATGCGCCAGACCCAGCGCAAGCAGCACCTGCTCCGCGGCGCGAGACCATAGCACCGGCTTGACGATGTCGGTGAGGCGCGGCAAGAACAGGTATAGTAGACCACGGCCAGCACCCACCAGCCACGCGGTGCCGAGCGTCAACAGCGCGATCATAGCTATGGGCAGTACCTGCGCAGATGGCGGCGAACGGCGGCGCAATTCGGCCCACACGATAATCCAGGCAGCTGCCAGGCAACCAAGAAGTTCGGGACGGACGCCCGCTTCATCGTTGCCACTCGCCATGCCAAATGATGTGTGGCTGCGTCATGAGCATAGACGAATCAATTAGCGTATGTAATATATAAGGTAGGAAAATACTCGACTATGCCTGCTCTCTGACTCGGGTGTGTTACGTACTGTCGTTACGGCATTGGAGCGACCTAAATAGAGGCTATCAAGACATCTTTTTTGGCGGTACAGCTTGTACGACAGCGTAATAAATATGAAGAGTCAGTTATGCTTGACTACTTTTTATAGACATCGTAAAGGTGCTCGTTTGATGCCATCGTATAGGATTATCCCAAAGAAACCTAACTTTGGTCCCTTAGAACCTGAAACCGTCTTCACTCAAGCCCGCCCGAAAGGACCAAGCTTTCAATCTTAAACTGCACATGCCGAAGACAGATGGATTTGCTTTCTTCTGTATTCTGTTTAAGAATTGAAATTATTACCGACTTCAGTGTCGAGCGACTATAATGTTGATATGCGTCACTGTGAAGTAGGTCTCAATCCCGCCTTGCTGAAAGATTACTAATTGGGTCTGCAGGTATGCACTGCGTAAATTGAAAAAAAAAATCGCGGATAAGCCGAAAACAGCATCACCTTTCAGTTAGTTTTCTTCGAGTCTGAATTCGGCAGCTAATCGCTCGCCTAGACGCTCGACTTCAGTGCCTTGGATGCGCATATCGACATTCATTGCCACCGGATAGGAAGCAAGGATGATTTAAAAAGGCTAAAAAAGAAGCTACCGCAATGCCTCACGAGCTACGCTGAAGCAATCACCTGCCTACGCTTTATCACGGAAACTTAATATAGGTGGATAGTTGCCGTTTAAAGATGAAGCGGGTCCACTCTGCTAATGCAAACACTAGCTTCCTTACAAAAAAAATATTTCTGATAGAAGTAACAGGTTTGAATGAGTATCGGTCCCAAAACGTAGTAAGTATTGGGCCAGAGTTTCTATAAGGGTGCCCGGATACTGTAAGAGCCGAGAGGAATGGCTACCTCATTCATCCTGGGGGAGTGGATTCGTCAAGACAGTTTCAACGTGCCTGCTCCTCACCAAGCGGGGCCGCTCAAGTTACCGACTCAGCCTCTGCTTGCGTACATATGCGTTTTGTACGTTGTGTTATTTCGAAATCCAGCCGCATAGCTGGAAGACAGGGTTGCAATGTTGATTGATTGATTGATTGATTGATATGTGGGGTTTAACTTCCCAAAACCACCATATGATTATGAGAGACGCCGTAGTGGAGGGCTCCGGAAATTTTGACCACCTGGGGTTCTTTAAAGGGTTGCAATGTTATGCTGTGCAGCACTACGCAATAGTCGATAGGCCACCATGGGGACATGCACAAAAAATTGCAAGTAAAATGTTGAAGAGTTATGAAGGTATCAAAGAATGTAGTAGTCAGTAGGTTTGCGAAGCCACCTTACGGTTTTTATCTGTTATATCATCATAGTTATGCATGATCGTATTTAAAAGGTTAGCGCTGTAGCATTACTCGAAGTTGTAACAGTTTGTTACGATTGGAAGGAACATAAAGATGCTTTAAGCATTATTTTTTTAAAATAAAAGCAATAAAAAGGTATTTTGCTAACGAAAAATTTGGACAATGACTAGATTTATGCGATTGGCTTGGCAATGAAACTTTTATTACAGCATCATGTCAAACAGCCTGAAACATAACGTCTGCATATGGCCTTTGGACAGCAATGCTTTAGTACTCACAAGAAGTGCTCATTGACGCTTTCGGTGACGTTGACGCAGTCTTTTGCAACTTCTCCCTCGGTGCACAACCTTTGCATTATAACAAACTTTCTAGAATCGCAATACTATTTGAACATAACTATAAACTTCTTTTCTATTTTTCTTTGCAGATACTCCTCTATTTCTACGGAATGTATATTATTGGATTTATCGCAAGAGGTTCTTTGAGTGAGATTCAGGCTATGCAATTTTTTCAATATTTTCGCACTATTTTTGTTTACACTGACGCTATAATTTTTAAGCTGGACAAGGTAGGTACTCAAAAACTATTTGTGATGAAACGTGATGCCACGGAATGTTAACATGAGAATAGGGGACACCCTCTAAACAAATAAGCACTCTTTTTTAGGCGTTGGAATCCTCTTGCAGTGGTTCCTACACCAGATGAACAGATATCATAGTGGTGCAGTAATGCACTCAGAAAAGCTATAATGCAAGGATTCCCTCTAGCATTATAACAAGGGCTGCACGAGAAGACGCATTCAGCACAATTCTAATGCTTCAAAAAAAGGTACATGAATGAATGCCTTGACGCCAAACAGAGGCAATATAAAACTGCCGAAAGTAGTATTTTGAGTTTCTTAATACATCTTTTAGGAGTACTAAACAGTGGGATAAGACAATCATAATATTAATCAGCCCAAACACTAGACCTAAAACAAATGAGAGGACGAAGACTACCAGCGGTACTTTCGTCTTCTCGCTTGTCATTTGTCTAGTGGTTGCAACGTTTGGGTGAGTCGAAACATTATCATATGTTTCGACTCACCTAAATAGTAATATTCTTGGATGAGAGAGAATCAACACACCACACCAGTGTATTTCTTTTTTTTCCGCAATTGAGAACTGCTCCTCATGAGTTTGAAAATGTCCTAATCAGTCCGACTTTCAATTTATCTGCATGGTTTGTATCGTATGGGTAATGGACATTCACAAACAAGCCCACGCAGTTTCATAACAAGAAATAAATATGAGCTTTTTAACTTTCCGCACAGCCACGCACAAACTCTTTATTGAACTCTCGAAGATTCACTCATCAGAGCCTTATGAAACCTGTGGCGTACAGCTCTGTTCGCAGCAGTTGTCCCATGCCCGGCGATTACAGGACCGCCTAGCGTACCTGTTTGAAGAATGTGCTCTCTTCCTTTTTTGTTGTTTTAGTGGTGCGGAAGTCAACGAGCAAAAGATCATTTTAACTAGCAAAAAAAAACCTTCATCAATAATTCATACGTCACTTAGGCCTAAGTTTCATTACTTTAGGCTTAATTATAGGTACCCATCACACATCTGCTTCCATTCTAGGCTGCGCAAAGCAATACTAGAATGTTTAAAACGATGTTTTTTAGGTTATTTTTTTGTATGTTTTCTGTGTGTAGCCCCACGTGGGTATATATTCGTTCTGCACATCTGCCTAAAACATCAGTTTGAGAGTTCAGTGCTTGTATTTTGTGTGTGCCTCCATGACTTTGCCGTACTTTGTTGCGCCGTTTCGTGATTATGAATGCTTACCCTGGAACCAGGGCGAAAGCAGGTCTCTAGGGGCCTATTCTCCCAGAAGCCTTGGCAGCCGGCCCAGCGGGGAGGAAGCTCGGAGAATGCGAGCAGCAGGTGCAGCACGGCCTCAGCCATCACCGCGCCCATGGAGGCCGTGGCGCACGCACACACCAGGGCCATGCTCACTTCGACACCTGCAATCCCGCAGGATAATGGAGAGAGAAAACAAACAGCTCGCCGATTACAATGTTAAAGTGAAAAGTAGCGCGCACGCGAACGCAAAACTAAGATCCCCATTCACTCGAAGGGCATGGTTTGTTCGTGAGCCCGACTTGATTTAAAATCACATGGGAATAACTAACGTGTTGATTATCCTATATGTGAGAATACGATTGGAAAGCTCTATCAATCGAAACGCAAGCATTACGAGAAAAGATACTAGAGTGGGTGCCATGGTGCTCCAATCGTCTGTAATATTGTTTAGTTCCCACATGTTAATCGGATTTTTATGGCTAATTTTAAGGATTTAATAGAAGCTAAATTTCCCGGTACTCTTATGAATTTGCTACTACGCACGCGGTAAGCTGTTTATATATATATGACCTTGGCTGTTATATTGGCATGCTGATAATCTTTTTAAATACCGGTGTAGAGTATTGCGTTTTGCTTTCGAGCACCCAAAAACAGCATTCTTAAGCTTTTCGGTATGATAATAATGTGAAGTGATTTATTAGCAGTGCAAGGTCGATGCACTTATCAGCGGTGATTGTAGCGCGAGGCACAGTCGAGCAAGGCAGCAGTGATCCGAAGCACATAACGAGCGTGTCGGACGTTGACGTGGTTGCTGAATGAAAGCGCGTCTTTTTTTTCGCAACAAGAAAAATAATGTATAGGGTTTTAGGAGCCATAGCCACCATATGGTTATGAGGATAGCTGTTGGAAGGGCTCCGAAAATATCAGCAATCTATTGTTTTTTAGCGTCCTCTGACTTACTTAAGTGAGGGGAACAGTTACTTTTTAAAAAGTCTCTTTATTGAACAAACTTCATTTGGCAGTTATCCCGTGTGGGCAGGTTTACTGGTGTCTTCAGATTTCATGAAGGTTAATATTGCCGAAATAATGCACATGAGCGATAGTTCTTCTTGAACATTACTCACTCGAGAGGAAACCAGAAGAAGCACAATCGTCATCATGAACTCGGGTAAAAATACGTTGCTACCACTTTGATTGCTGGCATGATAGAATTCACCTATATTATATGTAACTGGCGCAATTACGTATTCTGGCATGACTTAGTGGTTGAGCTGTTGAGTGCTGACAAAAAGTGGCCACGAGGTCAATTCCTTCAGGAAATACATATTTCCCATAATGTGGTGTACAGCAGCAGTCGAGACTGCAGCCGTTTGGCGATTCTGATACTGACTAAGGGAATGAACCCATAGCAGCTTACGCTGTGAATATTCACTATAAGCGTTTATTGCAAATTTCTTTCCACACCTTGTAAATACAAGTCTAAAGGTGTTTGCGAGTGTTGGAAAACATTTCAAATGTATATGACTATCCAGATGAGTTTAAGGATAGTTCAAAGGGGTTGTTTTTGAGGAAGCCAAAAAAAAAAGAACATATTTGGATAATATTGTAGCAGCCAACTACTGTAAACCACAAAAAAGTTGTTCCAGTTGGTAGATATTGTCTGTGAAAGAAGTTTATATTTTTTAATGTGTTTGCATGTCACGTAATCATAAGCCGAAACTACTCACCATGGTATTGTGATATAGTGCTTAATCATGAGGAATTACAGGTGTATACACATTATAGTGCAATGCTTGATTTCCACACCGACTATATGGGCGCGGTTTGTTGCTGCGTGGACAGCATTTCTCTGGTTTTTACAGTAAAGCTGTTATGAGATCAGAACTCCGGTCACGCGCAATTGTCCGCCGCCACCACCGCTGGTGTCCGTAACCACATCGCACGAAATTAAAAAAAAAAACAATTACCAGTGACACAGTGGGGTTGGAATCCAGGTTCTTGGGTGCCAGCGCAGTATTCCACCACTAAGCCACGCGGTTTCTCATTTACTTCCGGCTAAACTTCACAAACAGGTTGCTAAGATAATTATATTACAATTCACAACAAACTATACGAAAAACTTAAAAATAACTAAGGCCGTCAAGCATTACTATAACACATCACGTCCTAGAATTCCTACATGGTCAGTAGGGCATCTACCCTTTTTATCCAAAAAGGTACACATTCGTCTGTTCTTACTACCTCGAGTACTCTTGAGACGCTTTCTTTAATATACTCTCTTGCTGGTCTCCTGTCTTGGTCACAATGAAATCAAGCCATTCTAGAGTGCCATATAATGTGCAAGGCAGTCATCATGATAAAATCGAAAGGTACTCCATTCTCATTCTCCATTTCCAAATACTTGATCCCATGAGGGTCTAATGGGAACTCTTTTTTGATTGTCTTTTGTAATACGTCCCAAAAATAAACTCCTTCCCAACAGTGCAGGAAAACATGGTCAATAGTTTCCGGTTTCTTACAGATAAGGCAGTGAGATCCCCAAGGCATATAAAACCCACGCTTCTCCAGTGTCACAAAACGAGCGCTCAAAACAGGGCGCGCCACCGAATTCTCGCGACGAAGCGCCGAGAGGTCCACGATAAACAAAAAGAAAACAAGCATCCAAAGACTCCCCGGGCGCGCGTCCCTCTCCCCTCGGAAGCGTAGGTTCGCCAACGAACCTCCTCGCATCGGCGGCCGAGCAAGCCCTAGAGAGTTCTCGATAGAAAGGGGCGTGGTGATGCAGGGTTGCGTCATCTTTCGCGGACGGCCCTCGTACCGTCTCGCCCTTTCCCCAGCCTTCGCTGCGTATCGCTCCGACGAAATGATGAAAATTTTCTGGAATCTCGCGCGGAAGGTATTTAATCGAGCAGCCGAGATGGGAGATCAGGAGAAGAAAGTATGCACCAGAGTGCGTAGGGTATGCCGCCGCGTAGTCGGCGAAGGTTTTGTCCTCAGTGACAAAGCAGGAGAAGAAGGAAGTTAGCGCCAGTGTGCCTGGGGTTATTCCGCCGCGTCTGTCGGTGAAGGCTTTGTCCTTGGTGACAAAGCAGGAGAAGAAGAAAGTGTGCGCCGGAGTGCGTAGGGTGTTCCGCCTTGTGGGCAAAGCCTTTTGTCTTCCGCGACCTTGGAGGAGAAGAAGAGGATGTCCACCTGAGGGGTGAAGACTCGAGCTACAAGCAAGAGTGTGTATCTACCGCTATCGAGCGAAGACGCATGGCAACAGCTGCGTGTGTGAAGCCGACGAGTTTCCGGCGAAGAAGTTTGGAGCCTGGAGGGTGGTCAATTGGAAACGCGAGGTTTCCTTGAAGAGAAACTTCAGAGGCAGCGGAGCGACAACAACACTGGACTTTGAGTGAGTGATTCTCGGAAGAGTATCATTCATACTTTTGTTCCAAGAACTTTGGACTGAATAAGTTTTCTAACTCTTTAGTCTTCAAGTGTCTTTGTTGTTCGATGCATGCGACTGCATTGTAGTGCGTATTGTTGTCTGTGTCCGTTGTTTCGAGTGTGGCTGATTGTACTGTGTAGTACATTGTTTGATTGGTGACATATTGTATTCAACTATTGTCGAGTGTGCATACTTGTGTATCGTTTTGATCTGCCATAACTGTGAATATAATTTTGTTTTGGTTATCAACTCTCGGCTCTGACTTGTTCTTTGGGCCACAGCCGGCGCCCGCTGGCGCGCCAAATAGGACCACTTCTAAATTGTCCACGCTTTCGTGGTGCGGTTCGGGGGGCCGATACTTCGGACCTTTGGAATTAGCCCGGCGATTGCCTCCCGAATTAACGGGGCCCGTGACATCTAAGAAGGTTCTTACAGGAAGTGTTCCGGTATGTAATTTAAAAAAGAAGGTTTTTGCACTTGGAGCTGCCGGCATTTTTTTAACTCGTTTAAGTACAGTCTCACCCTTGCGTGCTGTATATAGTGCTCTGTACAGTGGGATGGGGAGCATCGTGTCACATAAGTATTTGTACAGTTTTTTCTTTCCAACAGACCACAGGTAGTCAGTTGAAAAATGAACACACAAAAACCGCACGCTTGCCAAAACTTCCTTCACGTATCCTTGCACAACCCCTGTGGTAGCATGAGGGCTCACAACAAACTCAGGCAACAGTCTACCTAATCTTGTTTGACAAACTGTTAGTAGGAAAGGATCTCTTGTCTCGCGAAAAAAGAAAAATATATTTACTAACTGCTTGATAAACAGATTTCCTAGCCCAAGGCCTCCACGCTTCGCCCGTCTAAACAAATTCGTGCGACTGCACCTTTTCCAGTTAGAAGCCCACACAAATATTGCAAACACCCGATGTAATTTTTGCACATTAGCCGGGGAACAGTACAGTACTTGCATCAGATACCACAGCTAAGACACAAAGAACCAGTTGCATGCAGTAACCCTAGCAAACATGGACAGATAAATTGCATTCCACCTATTTGCTTTCTTTTTGATTTCTTTTATTTGCTGTGTCCAATATTTATCAGTACTTTTGTATGACTTGAGCGGTACTCTGAGATATTTAACTGGTGTTCTTGTCCATTTAATGGCTGCAAAAAATTCTCGTGTTGAAGGCCAATATTTATGCCAAAAGCGGAGGCATTTGCCCCAGTTTATGTGGCTTCCGGTAACTTCGGCGAAAGATTTAGAAACTCTGATTGATTCTTCAATACCTTCATAGGAGGTGCTACAAATCGCAACATCATCAGCATATATGAGTAGTTTGACCTCTGAAAATTGTACTCTAAACCCATTAATGATGTCATTCTGCAATATGAACAGACATAAAGTTTCATTGTAGATGCTAAACAACAGTGAAAAAACAGGGCAACCTTGACACACTGAGCGCTCAATTCTAATGAGGGGGGCAATGCCTTGTTGATAATTAGTCTCGTACTCCCATTTCAATATGCCATGGCTACACCGTCAATAATTATCTTACCAACATTAATGTGCGTTAATGCTGCAAACAAAAGAGCGTGGACAACGCAATCAAACGCTTTCTCCAGATTCAGCTGGAGTATGGCCACACGAGCTTGACTGATGTCAACACAGTCGAGCACGGATCGCATTTTATGAACACCTGTTACTATGGACCGACCTTTGATTCCACACGTTTGGTGTGGACCAAGAATATCTTTTATTACTGACTGAAATCTAGCCGCCAAAATTTTCATTTTTATTTTGCAGTCTGCGTTTGTCAGTGCGATTGGCCTGTACGCTCAGACGTACTTGAGATTTTCAACGTCGTCTGTTTTCGGAATCAGAACGGTACGCGATTCACCAAAGGATGGTGTTAATTTCTTTTCCTCATATGCCGAGTTGAAAATGGCTGCAAGTATTGGAGACAATTCACTTTTAAAACATTTGTACCACTTGGCACAAACACCATCTGGTCCTGAAGATTTCCCGCGATTTAACTTATCAATCGCCTGTTCAACTTCAGATGCAGATATGGATAATTCCAAAGCGTTTTTCACTTCCTCGCTCACTTGCGGCATGCGTCATAAATATTCTTCTTTGAATCTTTCTAGGTTTACCTGTCTCCACGCAAAAAGGTTTTCAAAATAACTTGAAAATACGGATAAAAAGCTGTCGGTATCGGTTACTTCGTGACCATCCTTCTCTTTTTTTTTTCATATGATTCCGTCGAGCGTTCGTTTTCTCCACCCCTAATGCTCTTTTGGATGGCGCCTCTCGAGCCACTAAGGCCTCAGCCCAAGCGCAGGCGAGTGCACCACGGTAGCGTTCCTCGTCATGCAGTGCAAGTTTCTGCTTAATATTACGTATGTCAATTTTAAACTCTTCCGGTTGTTTGCACTCCAAGTCGATTAGTCTTTCCAAAGTCTTTTGGAGTTCTTTTTCTTACTTTTTTCTTTCGTAAATCAGTGCGCAAGAACGATCAATAGCTTTTATTTTTATTCGCTGCTTGAACTCTTCCCATTGTTCTGCAAGTTTAGCTTCATCATTCTTTTTTATTTTATTGATGCAGTTAATCACCTGATCTAAGTAATATTCGTCAGTGATCGAAGCGGAATTCAACTTGCACAGCTCCCATGAGAAAGTTCCACTTTTTGTTTTCTCTCCCATATCACATTTAACTAAACAATGATCACTGAAGTGTAGTGGGTAGACAGCATATGTCTTGCAGTGGGCTAATAACTCAAGCGAGACGTAAATGCGATCAAGGCGTGCATGGCTATTCCCCTGGAAATGTGTGAAACGCACACTCGCGTTCCCTTCATACAACTGCCCACGTCACCTAACTTGAATTCAGTAACTATGTCCGCTAGCGTCCTATTACTTTTATCGTGAATGGCGTGCCCGTTTGATTAATTCGCTCGTTGAGGACGTAGTTAAAATCACCAGTACAGATTTCCGTTCCAAAGTGAAGTGCTGCTTTAGGTTTGAAAAAAAAAGTGGTCGATCCTTCCAAATGGTTGGTACATAAATACAGACTATATGGCACTGACATTCATTGAATAAAAATCACAGGAAACCAATCTACCAGATGGGCAAGAGAAGGTGTCTTGCACTACCAGACCCGGTAACTTCTTAATGAACAAAACACAGCCTGCAGATGTGCCTATCACTTGACTTACAATTGCGTAGTAACGTTACGTCAACCTCAGCAACATGCCGCGGGTCTCTTACCCACCATCTACTTTTGTTTCTTGTACAGCTAGTACTTCCAGATCATGACCCACGAGCAGCCTGTAGACTTGGTTCTGTTTCCGCTTGGCGGCAAGACCTCGAACATTTTACGTTGGAACTCTAAGTGTCGGTGCAAAAGCCATGTCTACACAGTGAAGAAGTTAGCCCGGGGCATGATGCTTGCCTTCAGCGTCTAGCATAGAGCTAGGCATCTTCAGAGCCTCCAGGTAAACCCATGCCACTGAAGGACAAAGATGGCCAGTGTTTGTCCAATATCGGGTTGGGACGCAGCCTTGTGCTGCTGTGTCTTAATGAAGTCGCCTTCGCAGGTGGCCCCTCTTCATGCTCTTCACTGGACCCCTCACGCCGTCTTGCAGACTGTTCATGGGGTCTTTTGCTTGGCGCCCCACCACTGATACTCTCGCACGACACTGGAAGTTCGGTTAATTCCACAGGGTCAGGCTTCTTCGATGGGGTGCTTGTGAAGCCTCCCTCGGTTTTGCCGGCTGGCTCTTGAGTAACCTCCCCCGATGCTAAGTCAGTTTGTACTGTTGGCCCGTTACAACCAGTCGGTGTGGCTGTACGTGTTGAAGCTTCTGGATTCACCACGTCACCAGCGCCTTTCGCCGCGTCTTCAGCCTCGGTCGCATCCATCACCAACTCTGCTGTGTCTTCACCTTCAGCTGATCCGATAGCCGATGCATACGTGCGCATGCACTAATCTTCGCTGTGGCCAAGCCGTCGACAACATGAGCATCGGGGTACCTTGCACTCTCTTCTAACATGGCCGGTATCTTGGCAGCGCAGACACTATATTGGCCGCCCAGGTGCAACCACAAGTGCCAGTTCCCCAGCTACCCTGATATGATGCAGGAAATCTTCAACCTTCACGCCACTCTTGAGCTTAAGAAGCACAGACCGTGTGGTTTACCCCTTGTCGCTGACTTCTTGAACACGCCGATGCTCCCGGGTGACTTGTACGACCTTCCCAAAAGCAGCCAACGCCGTTCGCACGTCTTCATCGTTGACGCCATACAGCAGCTATTGAAGATGAGCCGCACCTGCTGATCCCGGGGGTTTACGATGATGCAGCGTCGACCCTTGATTTTCAGCTCTTTCACGTCCAGCAAGCGTCTCGTAGCGTCCGCGTAGTTCATGGTGACTGCCCAGACATGATTTATCTGGTAGGCCCCCTGCGCCAACACCCCCGGCAGCAGTCCTGCAGGTCCGAGCGCGTCTCGGAAATCTTCTACTCGATACGGTCTACCACGCATATCACCGTGTAAAAATACAGTGTTTTGCCCGACGCGCTCTTGGGTAGTGGTGGCAAAATATTCTATCCGGCGTCTTGGTCTTCGGTCATCCTGTTACCGCGGCTAGTATGTGCCGCGAACGCTGCTCCTACGGAGCACATGATCTTTGCGTCCGACGCGCGTGAGTGCCGACGAAAGAATAGAGAGTTTTAGTACTGCGGGATGGTGCTACGTACGCATCACGCAAGCGCCTTGCGTTACGTGGCGTGGTTTGCACTAATCGGCTTTTAGTACGCCGTAGTACCCGCGTACGTAATGAGCGTGGATCGTGTTGCGCCATCTGGTAGATCAAAATAAAAGCACGTGCTGTTGACAGCCAATGTGAGCCAATCCAAGTGTTATAGCCAGATTATGGCCATATTTTAAGCCACAGAGCCGGTCAGTGCTTGCCTCGATGCCGCTATTTTGCAAAACGAAGTCTCACGCTGTCGCGAACTTGTTCGAGAGCGGCGTGATCACCTCATACGTACGCACGCACGCATCTCATGCGTGCGTACGTAGCGGCTGCGTACGTAATGCGATACGTGCGCGTTGCGGTATGCGCGTGCGCACTACGCAGAACGTGGCATCCTTACGTACGCAACGCCGCCACGTACGCAGCGTAAGCAGTACTAAAACTCTCTAATGACTAAGCCATGCTGGTGCTTCGGACTTGTTAGCCAACGTGACTTAGGCAGGCTTGACTTCGGGGAAGCAATCGCCTTAATACAACGTATAAAGCGTTTTAAAACAGCGAAAGAACAACCGGTCATCGCGCAATGCGAACAGCGTAACAAGTGGGTTGCCCAATGCTCCAACCCATTACAAAAGGTTCTCCTTGTTCACCTACTAACTGTGGCGCATACCCACTTCGGGCATAATTCCTCATCGTCGTTAGCCACTGCATGAACAATTGGCACAAAATTACTTGTGTTTAGCGGATACCACGATTCTCAAAAGAATGACGAAAAACAGCGAATGCCGGACCGCTACCAAAAAAGCTTTATTATCGATGTTATATTGGGTATCAAGCAAGTGTGCTTTCAGCAGTTACCGAATGAGTGTTTGAAAGACTCTGAAAGGCCGCTCTTCTGGCTTTTGCTGTGACTGTGATGCATTCTCCGCACAGGCCTGTCGTTTCTATGCTATGATTGCACAATGGATTGTTGCTTTTTGCGGCACTATTTCCACACCAAAAGTAGCCTTTTTTCACTAACTGCTTTAAGTAATTACACACTGGCTATTTCAGCTGAAGTGGTTTGTTGTTTTTCCTTCAAAAAGCGTGTGATAGCTATAGTCGCCATGGCAGCTGCATGTTTTTTTGCTTTCTTTGCAATTCTGTGATAATTCCTTGCTTTGGCAACACTTGCAGCCTAGTCCTCTTCGGCACTGGTACAGCAAGTTGTCACAAATGGCTTAGCTGCTTGTTTATTGCGCCCACTGTTGCAGTACGTACAAGTGCTGTATATGCTTTGATAAGTAGACAAAGGGAACTTGTCATTCGCCCCTGTCTTGAAAACTTGTATTTTTGTTCTTGCTGTCTCATTGTTACATAGAAACGAACGAGACGAGTACACCTGCTTTTTTACACTTGTATTAACAGCAGTTCTCTCTGTTGCTGGCGGGACTTACTCACGTTTTTATAACAATTGGAAATATAGGTAAACAATTTAGATGTGGTTTTGCCGCTGGTGTCGCCATCCTGTCTTATATAAGTCATCATCGCTAATAACCCACATTTTATTGCATGTTATGCTGGTCGCCAAACACGGCTGCAGCAGAGATCATACCGTTGCTCCGTTGCTTTAACCTGGATGGCGCATGTGATAATATCACCGGGTGACTGAAACATACCCGCGGATGCTGGTCAAGCAGAAAAGAAACGCCCTAATCATCTTGAAGGGGCATAGAAAACACGAAGAGGGGGGAAGGCAAATAGAGGAGCGACTGTTAGTTTTGACTATAATAGCGTGGGGATGTTTGCTGGAGCACGTTATAGATATGTTGGCAGATCTCATAGGGTGGCTTGCATACCGTTCCATGTGCTGCAATCTCAGCACGACGACACCGCGCGAAAAGTGTTTCTCTCCTCAAGCGGCCCTATCCTCTTACACGAGTGTTTCGTAGGTTCACGCGAGACTGGGTACCAAGGAGTTTTCTGCTAGCCTTGCGTCTCATAACATTAAAGTTTGTTTCTCTCTCAATAATTATTTCATAAGTGCGGTGAAATTATGATTTATTCTCCATATACTCAATGTAAGAACACCCATTCCATGAAGGCCCCACGCCGTCACAGAACGATCGTTACTACATAGAGATACTTACCTTTGGCAATGGGCAAGCAGCGCGTGAGTGCGCCTGGACCGAGGCGGGCGTAATGTCCCAGCACCAGCTCCAGGTAGAGTAGTGGGTAGCCCTGCACCGGCAGGAGTACAGAGTATGCCAGCAGGAACGGTCCTGAACGCGAAACAACTGCGATCATATAACCGTTTTATAAATGCCGTGAACTAGGTGCTTTGTTAAGTGAGAAGTAATGTGCTTCCATTGCAGAGGCGTCCACTGTGATCTCTACAGTAGCCGTAAGGACGCTAATGAGCTACTAGGAAATGCGAGATACGTGCCTCCACCGTTCTCGTAGAGCAGCGCCGGCAAACGCCAGGAGCTGACGAGGCCGAAGGCCGTGCTGGCGCATGAGAGCGTCACGTGGAGTTCCGAGGCCCACTGCCGGTGCTCCGTTGGCGCTGGGGTCGCCAAAGAAACGTCTCTGCTGTAAGGAATACCACCGGACATGTCTTCCTGGAAGCCTGCTTGTTGTCTTATTATCGGCTTGGTGAGTGATGATGATCAGGTTGACGACGATGACGTTGGTGCAGGATGAAACGATCAAGCATTATTTTGTATTGTGTAGCCGCTTCAATTTGCTGGGGAAAAACATTCTTGAAGCGGCTTTTATCCAAATTACTTGGATATATTTATTTCAAATATTCTCTCCTTGGCAGCCCGCTCACAGGTCGTCGTTATCGGGATACGTACGTGTTCTTCTGTAAAAATATTCTTGACCGAATCAGGGCAGTCTAGGCCGCCTATTACTAAATTATTGAACTTTTTTTCTAATCATTTATATTTCTTTCAATATAGGAATAATATTTTGTTCCTTCTATTTAACTATTACTTTTTTGCTAATTTCCCAAAATGTATGTGAGCTATACATAAAGGCCGCCATTACCATCACATAATCATTGCATTTCGAACACTCTGGACGGCGATAACGACTGTGCTTGAAAAACATATCAGGAGGTGGAATTTTTTCAAGGGATGTATTTTCTTTGTGAGACACTACCAACTGAATTCAAGGGGAAGTTAGGAGAGACAAATTATGCCTGTTGAACCTCTAGAAATCACAGCTGTTGAACGCCATAACTATTGGACCACGAGTAAATAATCGAAGATTCTGGATGTAGACTGTACCCGCTGTAAAAAGTTATTTTCGTGCCATTAAAATAATTTACATTAAAATTGGAGCTCTTTAGGCCTTTCATTGAGCGGTGTTGAGCTAACGAAAGTTATCATCATCATGAATGGGTACACGTTCGCCTCATCCTCTACAACTTCTGCTTCGCGCACACAACACGTAAACTGGTAAGTGCCGCGTGGAATAGAAACAACAATTAGGACTATAATTTGCGTTTCACCATTCATTCATGGGAGTACCTGTTACGCGACTAAAAATCACAGAATTACGTAACAACTAGCCGCGAGCGCATTATGAGCGTTGCGTGTCATCGTGACTTACATAACAAGCATGTCATGATTTCCACATTAGAGTCAGTCACTTATGTTCACCATGCAGTTATGTCGTACCATGCTAGTATTGTAATATATTATGTGAACGAAACCACCACGAGAGCATCAAGACAGTGAACTGTAAATAAACATTCATGATATACATATCATTGATTGATATGTTGAATTTAACGTCCCAAAACAACCATATGATTACGAGAGACGCCGTAGTAGAGGGCTCCGGAAATTTCGACCACCTGGAGTTCTTTGACGTGCACCCAAATCTGAGCACACTGGCCTACAACTTTCCACTCTATCGGAAATGCAGCCGCCGCAGCCAGGATTCGATCCCGCGACCTGCAGGTCAGCACCCGAGAACCTTAGCCACTAGACCACCACGGCGGGGCATGACATACATATCGTGACTTTCATGTTATAGTTAGTCATTTTTGCTCGCCATACAGTCATGTTACTCCATACCAATTTTGGTATCGATACAATTATCGAAACGTCCAGGAGAGCTAAAAGTCATAGGCTGCTAGAAAGATCGACAGAGCGACAGACATACAGGCCGACCGGCCGACCGACCGACCGACCGACCGACCGACCGACCGACCGACCGACCGACCGACCGACCGACCGACCGACAGACAGACAGACAGACAGACAGACAGACAGACAGACAGATACGCTCAAAGTCGCCGAAATAGATACGCTCAAAGTCGCTGTCTGTTTGTCTGTCTGTCTGTCTGTCTGTCTGTCTGTCTGTTGATTCATCCCTCCATCTGTCGTCTGTCCGTCCCTCTGTCCGTTTTTTTTTTCGTTTGCAACGAACTGCCAACGCGGTGCTCGAGCAGCCCCGCTGGTAAGAAGCATTGGGAATGTAATTCTTAAAGCTAATTCTGACACTGTATCTTCTCGCCACGTGCACGAGCAGCCACGTCATTATCACTGCCACTCCACTGCGTGGCTTCATTGGGAAAGCAAAAGTGATCGTTCTGTGTGTTTGTGTACCTCGCATTATTACAGCAGACGCATAAAGGCACTGCAACACATACTGCATCCAGACATCACGCCAGTGTTGTTGGCAGTAGGCGGGCATGCCAAAAATTTCATGATTGTCACATGAAATATCACATGAGGATAGCAGTGTGGCACACTTGACGCGATACGTGTCTGTAAGATAGATCGTTATCATGAAGTTAAAATGAGCTTCAAAAATCAGTGTCAGTACACCGTAAATGCAACGCTATCAAGGATATACCCCAAACAAAATGTTGTCAAAACATTTGTACTCAAGCCAAACGGAGTCGGCATCAAGTCACCTTTAATACCAGTAAACTATCACCCTCCATAGAATGAAAATGTTGCTCTTATAAATAGGACTGACGGCGGCGAAAAATGATACGGATGCATTGTTAAAAGAAATGGTGCCACAGAGAAGCCAAAAATAATGTTATTATTCGAGAACACAAGTGTCTGATGAATAGGAACAACTACGACTAGCACCGTTTTCATCTTCTATGTTCCATCGTTTTCATAAGAAAGAGGCCACTCTGCTATTTCAAAACGCTACGAGTAAACTTGTCGATGGTTTGCCACTGGCTCACCAAACAAAGATAGCGCTAGGTGCAAAAAGCGCTATAGGTTGGGACACGCCCGGTCAAGCTCCAGGGTGGGTGCCTTAAAGGCCAACTCCGGCGATTTTTCGAGGTCAATGAATCTCAATGAAATTCGCTGGGTATGTTCCTTTGCACATTTTTGTGCTCTATGCCAAATCACATGTTTGAGTGATACACTGATTGTTTGCAAATCAATTTTAATTTCGATGGAGGCGGAAATGTTGTAGGCCCATGTGCTCAGATTTGGGTGCATGTTAAAGAACCCCAGGTGGTCTAAATTTCCGGAGCCCTCCACTACGGCGTCTCTCATAATCATATGGTGGTTTTGGGACGTTAAACCTCACAAAGCAATCAAACGAATGAATTTCGAAGATTACCTCAAAAGCTCACCTTCCTAGCCCGAATTACTGGCAACACTGTCTGAGTGACGTCATGTTTGGCATGTCAATGGAAGTGACGCAGCTTATGTCATCGCTACTTTGGCTGCTACAGCGTTTAATGTGCTTTCCACAAGGCGATGGTGGCGATGTTTGGCACGGGTATAGCACGGAAATATTTTGTTGCTTCCTCTGTGGTGTTTGACCGGTGCTTTGCTGGACTGGCCTTCACAGTTTTTATGCTCCGCACCGGCGGAACCAGTACGTGGCCTCCGGCTCTACCAAATAGTACGTCATACACAGACAGGGCACTTGGTTGGGTTTCAGTTTTGGTATTGCCCATTTTCGCTTATTAAAAATTAGTTTCAAATTTCTGAGCCTTTCACCATTGGGCTCGCCACAAGAATGTCTCAGGAACATAAAAACAACATAACCTTGACGTGGTCAAAAAGTCGCCGGAGCTGGCCTTAAAGTGAAGAGAGGGCACTCCCATAGGCTCCTTCGGCTTATTGGCGTTCGCAGCGCTCCTCACGGTCGTTGGAAACCTTCGCGGGCTCAGAGATTGGAAACCGCAATAAAGAATGTTTCGAAGGCTACTTTTTAGCAATTAGGAATATTGGAATTGCCTCCGAGACAACTATGTACGTGCTCATCTCTGAGGTCATACTTTATTTTTTTGAACGCGTTGTCTGCAAGCGTAGATTACCTTCGTGTAAGTTTCAATGCCAGAACGGCAAGTACACGCTGTCTCTGTGTATTTATAGCTTTGCACACATTTCAAATACAACAGTAGAATCGTTTGAGTAGCGATAACTTTTATTTTCAAGTTTGTAAATGTTTGATAAACCCGGGCACGAAAAGATAGGTTCGTTGCACTGCAAGACGCGCAAATACAGCTGCCATATTATGAGTTTGAATAACACACATGAAATAAACTTATAGGCAACACTAAAAATGAACACACAGAACAGTAAAACCGAAATAAATGCACACAACTGCACACACTGTGCACAACGCAACATGGCAGTCGTTGCCGCAGCACTAGACCACGGCATGAACCGAACAAAGAAAAGAAAATGTTAGCTACGTTTTTTTTCTCGCCTTCGTACAAATTTTCTCCTACGTTTATTTCACTTCGATCTTTTGCAAAAAACAGTCACAAGCAGTTGAAGCAAAATGAAAAACTGTCGCAGCAAAACAAAGCAATTTTACGTGTCATGCAAGCTTTTAACAAGGCAGAAGTGTTCACTGAAAACATACGCCCTATCCTTAACTACGAAACACGAACATATTTTTAGATTAACCACTTCTCTTTCATTGTCCTCATTAGAGCTTTAAGCGATTTGTGAATCTCACAGGCAACAATACTGAGCATAACTGCAGTTTTTGCAAGTATGTCACTGATGCAGTGAATTCGAATACATGTACCAGCCTTTCAAAAGAAACGTAACAACGCGAGCGCTGACTTACTTTAATGAGCGAAGGAATAATTTTCTTGCAAAGGCGCGGTGCGGCACATCAAACAGATTTTTTTTTCGTGAAAATGATACGCGAAAGGAACAGTGCAAAAATATTTCTTCACCGAGCGGCTCAATGCGATAAGTGCTGGTTTAAGGCTTTATTGACGAATACAATACATACGCACTTAACAAAATACTGATGGCGTTCTTACCTAGCCACCAATAAGGTCCCTAGATGAAACAAGGTAGCGTCACTCATTGTTCTCGAGCCGTCCTCCTCACTCTCTCGATTACTCCTCTTATTCTCTGATATCCGCGTCTGTAATTGGTGCATTACTTGCACGTGATCTTGCAAATGGCTGGTGGTGTTATTTATTATTATGCAAAAGGTTCAAAACGAGTACGCATGCGCATATGGCTCCAGCCGGATTCTCGCCGTGACCAAAGACAAAATCGTAGCCAGAACATAAACTGAAGAGGAGGAGTGTTTCGGTGTGCGCTAAGTCAACCAAGATTGTTTCGCCATGCTCGTTCAATGCAACATCTGCGTTTTTAAGCAATGCGGCGTTGCCGTAAACAACAGAAAATGGTTTCGCTCTTTTCAACTTACCTCGTGCTTTCTGAGATGAAGCGCACCATGAAGTGCAACTATGAACCATTTCACGCAAATGCTTTCGTGCAACTTCGTCAACGTATGTCGACGCGGATCTGCGAAGCGAGTTCACTTGTCTGTTTTTATTGAAACGCCAGGCGCGCGTCTAATGCGTGTCTAGTGCATGCCAGTTGGTACAAATACAGGTGGGTATGCACGTATACAGAACAGCTGTAAGTTGTAATCAACGCACCTTCAGAAACATTTCACTCTTGACCAGTTCCCGCTTGAGCCGAAACGCGCTGCTTCGAGACACCTCACCAGTATAGAACTCTCACTTTTAAGGAAGTTCCCAGCACCGCATCAGAATCACTTGGCATCACAATTGTCCAAATGGGCACATTTAAAAAAAAAAACGTCATCGCAGTGCTGCTGGACGAGTGTTCGTACCAGTCTGGTCGTAGTTTTTTTTTCTTGCGTGTGCACAAGCCGGTTGTAATCAATCGTCACAATGTCACGCCCTGTGGCCACTTACAGGATCCAGCAAGAAGCACGTTCACTGTGTCACAGCACGAACCAAACACAATCGGAGAAGTGGACTAGTTAGAACTGGACGAAATACCGCGGCTGTGGAACTAAAATGTACTACGCGAGACGCCATGGCTAGTGGTGTAAAGTATAGAACTGCCCAACGTTGCCGGTTGAGTAACGCACATCCCGCTTGCTCTTGTGTTGTGCCGTTTATGTTCATAAAGGTATCTGTTTATTCTACGTCTTATTTCGTTCCATTTTGTTTGATTTACATCTATTCACCGTAGCAACAGAACCCAAACATTCGCTTTCTGATGAAAGTTTTAAACCTTCTAGGGGGGGGCTTCAGGCAAATAAGCGAGGAGGAAAAGGGAGGGTGTCGCTACCTTGGAAACTTGTTTCATCTACGGACCTTAGCCACCAAGCTGAGAGGCACACGAAACAAGCGAGACAATGACGCGCGCCGGGTACGTCATCCCACATCTTTATCGCGCCTGCCTGCTGCTGACCGTACGCCTTCATTCCGTGAAATCTTTCTGAACACAAAGGGGGGCAACGTTTACGTCGCGTCGACACCATGTGCACTTCTCTCGCAACCAATTCATGCCACATCCGGCCCGACACTGCACGCGAGGCAAAAAAAATCACAGCATATCCACGAAGTGCATGATGACGGTAGAGCGAAGCGTCCGTCCATCTGTGCGTTCTTGCTTCCGTCCGTCTGTGCGTCCATCTCTGCGACCTTCCGTCTTTCCATCCGTGGTCCCGTTCGTGCGTCCGTCTGTCTGTGCCGCCTTCCATACATCCGTTCCTGCGTTCGACCATACGTCCACCTATGCGTCAATCCATGCATCCGTTCATCCACGCGTCCGCCCTTCCGTGTATACATCCATGCGTCCATCCGTGCGTCTGTGTGTCTGTTCGTCCGTTCATACGTCCGTCCATGAAGTGAACACTCCAAATACCGCCATCTCGCATCTTTTCATCATATATTCAGCATATCGCCATCCAGTGGAAATTCCAAGGACTAAAAGAGAGGTGGCACTCGCGCACTTTCCCACGGCCTCCACTTCGTGTCTAATTCCCACCTTTTGCCGCCTCTAATTCATGGCTATATACTAGTTCACTATATTCATGGCACTGCGGCCCAACCCTCGCTAAACCTTGCTAAAATCAAGGAGGTTACGCCCAGAAAGGATAACGTCCTTCGGATACTCGTTTTTTAGTAAGCATCAAAATCATGGCAAAATTTATTCGATAAGAAGTCACCAATACTCGTCCCTGTAAGTGTTTCCATCATAAACAACTATTTTCACGTATGATTAACGTGCGTGGGTTTACTCCTCGATTAAAAAAGGTGCACATTCCGCTCCTCTATAGTCTGGCCGTGCAGGTGGCTATCTACTACTACTACTACTACTACTACTACTACTACTACTACTACTACTACAACTACTACTACTACTACTACTACTACTACTACTACTACTACCACTACTACTACTACTACTACTACTACTACTACCACTACTACTACAACAACAACAACAACAACAACAACAACAACAACAACAACAACAACAACAACAACATACATCATTGACGCACGACCAACGCATAGGGAGCCTCGCCCCCAAAAGACGGATAAGAAATCCACAATTGAGAGACTTAGCCGCAATCGCAGTCGCAAGGACACGTAGACGTAATATTCACGAGTAAAGGAACTGCTGCAGATAACTAGTACGCGCGTTTCCTTGAAAGCAGTGAGTGATGTGTTGCCATCTAACGGCAAGCGTAAAGCTGCGTAGCGCGGCCGCTCTCGGCCATAGTGACCATTCGTAATTTTTGTGGTACCCTACGGGTGCCTCTAACATCTCTCTTAGGTCACTTATATCAGCCGGGAAGCTAAAAGAAAGATTGTAGTTGAAAGTTTATTGATACAAACACCAATCCAGTACTTACGATTGAAGCCCGACTGTCCAGTGAAAACAAGTAACGAATAAAAATTGGCAGATCCCACATACCTTGGGAATCAACGTTATGCGAAACATGCGGAGGGAAGGTTACCATTCTGGAATGTTTTTACAGAGTGACACGCAAGGAAATAACGATAAATATATTTACAACCGTTGCATGCGCAGACATATGTGGAACGCTTGCAGACGATTATATAACTTGTTCTTAGTACTTGTGAAACGTGGCCAGTGGAAACATGAATATTAGCAACACCAGATTGGCAAGCTGATATGAAGCGCTTGTGGTCACGAGAATGCTAGCCCTGGGCACTGCTACATAAGTAAACTTCAGCGCATGACACCTAACAAGAATAGACCCTTTAGAAAGTGCAGTCGGGCGACATGGCTCTTCCGCCATAATTTGTTCACTCGTGCGAGCTGGCGGGCTGTGTGTACCAACAACGCCGATGACCATTTCCTGCAGCGCACACAAACACTGCTTGCGTTCTTGCAGGATGTGTACCACGCTCGGACGGCACGCCAATGACCTTTTTTTGGGTGAAAAAGACATGACGGAAAAAATGTGTTTTCGACTTCGTTGGGTAGGTGGCATTGAATATTGAAAAGGCTGAATTGACGTTAATGTGACTTGAAGGCTGTATCATATGAGAACATAAGCAATGTTTAAGAAAATGCTTTAGCCAGTGCTACAACCACAATGAACGTTTTGGGAATATTACACTCTACTTGAAAAGCAGTACAAGACCTGACATGGCTCTGTGGCAAAATGCTCGATTGCCTCGCAGAATGCTGGCGTTTGATTCTTGCTGTGACCTTGGCATTTGTTCCTTGCTTTCGTCTGGTCAACGCTGCTAATGCTAGAATTTTCTTAACGCTCATACATTAAAATTCCGTATGTGTGCTCTAGTCGTTGCTGGGAATATACTGTCAATTAATTGTGGTGCATAGCCACATACCAGTGGCACATACGTTTCCGCCCACGGGTCTGTGCCACTTTCTTTTGCGGGAAGTGCTTGATGACGTACGCCACAGGATTGTGACATTATTGATGTTCTGACCAGCGTGACCTCTTCGTCAAACTATCTTACGCTCTTATACTAATTTCAGTTGACCCCAAAATCAGGGTATGATTTGACGAGCACCCAGATTTAAGCGGTTAGATAGATAGATAGATAGATAGATAGATAGATAGATAGATAGATAGATAGATAGATAGATGTCAAAAGTGCTTACAGTACGCAAAAAATTCTTCACGTTTAAGGCCTAATTGAATAAAACTTCTGACTTGATTTAGTATAGAGAAGCCTAGGTCACCATTTTACCTAATGGAATATCAGGCAGTTCACTAACTAGCAAATAGCCTAATTTATGTGGTCGAACAGCAGAAATGGAGGTCGTGTGTAGGCACAGTGCTAAGATAACAGTGTGTTTATTGTCACATTGCCGGGGCAAGGAGGCATACCTCACCTTCGTCAAGTGCTTTGGCGCAAATCTTGCGTAGGTTACATAATTTATAACGTGTCGTTTACTCAATCTATTTTTCAAAAAAAAAGAAGCCTAGCTGCCCCACAGAATCCATAAATAACGTTCCTGTGGCGGCACCACGATTTCCCTGGCACACGGCTGGCATGCCCTTGCCTTTAGTAACAGTAAATGCGGAATTCAAACTGAAGAAACGTGCGCTGTTTAAGGCTGCGAAAGGGGGACGTCACGCGTGCTATCTGGTTACGGTGGCTTTTGAACTATTGAGTTGTGCTCATGAGCTCCTGTGTTATATATATTCTTCCATGCAAATTGTTTTGGTGTGTATTGTAAATACACTGGTAGGAATTATCCTAAAACAGGCTTGCTTCCTAAGTCTTTCCTTTACATCTCAACTTTTCATGCCACGTGCAATTAGTTTTATTTTCAGTTTTGAGTATATTTAGAAATCTTCTTCGGCAATCGTGTTAAAGGACAGTGTTACAGTGACAATGATTTAATGTTTTCATACAATGGTCAACACAAAGTATAATGTAAGTCAGATTTCAACTGAAAAAGATGCAAAAACAGGAATTAAATTTTGCTGATAAACAGCTTGACGCAAAGTGAGCAGCAAATACGTAATAGGAGTGCATTGTTAGTAAAAGCGTGTAACAGAGCAGCAGCAGAAAAATGATACTTTCGTGCCATGCAGCGAATGTGCGAGGTTGCTGCCACTTCTGGTTCCCACGATACAATGATGGCGATGGTGTAAAAGAGTAGCCATATGCATGACACATGAACTTCTCGGGAAGTTTTGATACCCTTATGCAAACACCTCTCTTCTTCTCGGTAAACATCGCGCCCCTTCATAGCCCCGCCACGGTGGTCTAGTGGCTAAAGTGCTCGGCTGCTGACCCGCAGGTCGCGGGATCAAATCCCGGCTGTGGCGGCTGCATTTCCGATGGAGGCGGAAATGTTGTAGGCCCGTGTACTCAGATTTGGGTGCACGTTAAAGAACCCCAGGTGGTCGAAATTTCCGGAGCCCTCCACTACGGCGTCTCTCATAATCATATGGTGGTCTTGGGACGTTAAACCCCACAAATCAATCAATCAATCGCGCCCCTTCATGACTGCTATATCGACTGATTAGACCAAAAAAAGGCAGATCCCACGTACATTGGGAATCGATGATATGCAAAGCACGAATGAGGAAGGGTGATATGTCACTTTAAAATCAGCACAAGGTTGCGAGGAGGAGGTAATTTATGCCATACTTATTCCATGAATTGATTATCATGTTTGGACGCATCATTTACCTTCGTGGCACATTCACGTGACGTAACAACAAATTTGGTAAATGTGAAGCTTGCAAAACGGCCGTGAGTGCACTATGAGCATAGCATGTAGTTAAGTCTTACATGACAAGCATGTGATGATTATCCTGTTTGGACGAGTTCTTTACCTTCGTCGTCCCGTCATGTGATACCATATTTGATTTGGTACATATGAAGCTAGCGAAACGGCCGTGAGCGCATCATGGTCGTATGTTGTCATGATCTTACATAACATTCGTGTCATGTTTACTGTTTCCACCTGTCATATACCTTTGTCATCCATTGACGTCACGTAACACCAAATTTGGTATATGTAGAGCTAGCGAAACGGCCGTGAGCGCATCGTGAGTGATGCATATAGTTCTGTTGTTACATGACACGCAAATAATAGTTATCATGTTTACACCAGCCACATACCTTCGTCGTCCATTCACGTCCAATAGTACCAAATTTGGTAAATGTGAAGCTAGCGAAACGGCAGCGAGTGCATCTTGAAGGGCCCAATAAACTCCAACGTAACGGGGACGTGTGCGCACACTGGGCGCAGTGACTCTACACTAGCAAAACGCGAGAACTTTATAGCGTGACGCCAGGCACAATCGGCGCGACCAGCGTCCGTCGGCACGGCCCGACGGTAACCGGCGCGAAATGCGACATGATGCAATTCGCGCCGATAACGTTACCCAGACAACGGTGTGTCTAGCTGGCTGGCAGACTGAATAACTTTATTTGATCCTGAAGAAGCGATGACCACCTACAGGGCCCCGTCTCTGGGCCATGCCCATGACGGGGCAGGAAGGTTAAACTCTACGGCCACGCCATGAGCCCTCTGGACGGCCGGAAGTTGGTCGTCCTCATGGGGACTTGTGAGCAGAGCATCCCAGTCCTTTTTTGTGATAGGAGACCCGTCGGCCACGCGCAACTCGGGGCATTGCTGCCTGTTTTCGTGACGGAAGGACGCCAGACGTGCTCAAACGCGTGACGGGACAAACGAATGCCGGTGCGCACACGCGCCGGGTCTCTTTGAAGTGTATTGCTGCCTTGGAAGTGGCTTCTAGTAATGTTTTCACATGACATGCTTCTCATTAATATTATGCTTGCACCAGTCACATGCTTTCGTCATTAATTCACGTGACGTAATACCAAATTTGGTATATGTGACGCTATCGAAACGGCGGAGAGTGCATCATGAGTGTGGCCTGTAGTCATGTTGTTACATGACACGCATGTTATAATTATCATGTTTGGACGTGTTACTTTCGTGATCCCGTCACGTGACACCAAAATCGGTATATATGAAGCTAGCAAAACGGCCGAGAGCGCACCATGAGCGTGGTATGTTGTCATGATCTTACATGACATGCGTGCCATAATTATTGTTTCCACCGGTCACATACCTTCGTTATCAATTCCCGTGCTGTAATACCAAATTTTATAAATGCGAAGATTTTGAAACGATTACGAGTGCATCATGAGCATGAAATGTAGTTGTGTTGTTACATGACACGCATGTCATATGTTTCATGTTAGGGTCTGCATCTTGTGTTCGCCATGCAGTCATGTCATACCGTATCAGTTTTGCAACATGTCATTCGCACGACACCACCACAAAAACAGCGAGACCATGAAGTGTAAATCATGACATTGATGACATATATGCCATTATTTTCATGTCATGACTAGTCAATTATGCTCGTAAACCAGTCATGTTATGCCATACCAGTTTCGTTATTGATACCATTATCGAAACGGCCAGGAGGGCTAAATGTCCTAGGTTGCTAGGTAGATTGATAGATACACTTGAAGTCGCTGAAGTTCGCTAAGAAATGCTTCGCACTTCATAATGCAGCAGATAAGCAGTACACGCATGTACTGCTTATCTGGACCGCGTCCCGGAAGACGCCATTTCCAATATTCTGGTATTTTTAACGCTTAAGCAAGCAGTTTTAGCGTGGTGTGATAGCTCGCTGGATATCATCTTGATATCCAGCGATCATCTAGATATCATCTAGACATTTTTAATCATCCTCGCCGAGCGGAAAATCTCGCCTTTGCCCCAAACTTCAGGTGAAGAGGTTACTTTTGACTGTGTATATGAGTCATGCACCTTGAAATTTACGTTGTGACGTCTGTCCTCGAGCAAGTAAACTTTAATGCGCGGAAAGACACAGAAAAGAAAAACGACGAGTGGTATAGCCTCAAAAAAAAAGGTTAATTCTTGGTGAAAATAGTCGGAAAAGTTAGGGTGTTAAGAGTTACTGCACAAGCTGTTGTTTTAAACAGAATCAAAAGCCTTGTTAAAAAGTGTGTGCGTTGGCATTTTGCAAACAGACCGCAAACGCTGGGTATTGTACTCCTGAACAAAATGTTATAGAAACAGCCCTGACAATTTCATTCATCTCGTGTGCCTAGAAAGAGCACGCCGGGCAGGGAAGTTGACATCATGTACAAAGTAGGAAACAAAACTGAAGACGCTGTTCCACACACAAAAAAAATGGCAGCATATCCGCTGAGTGAATGATGGAGAGTGGGGCGAAGAATTCGTCAGTCCATTCGTTCTTGCTTCCGTCCGTCCATGCGTCCGTCAGTGTGACCGTCCATGCGTCCATCAGCCCGTCCGTGCGTGCGTCTGTTCGTACGTCCGTCCCTGCGTTCGTCCATGCAGCCGCCCCTGCGTCCGTTCATGCGTCCATCCATGCATCTGTCTATGTGTCCGTTCGTCCATCTATTCAGCACTCCAAGTACCACCATCTCGCATCTTTTCATCATATATTCCCCATATAGAAGCACCACCATCCAGCGGACATTCCAAGGAGTAAACGAGAGGTGGCACACGCACACTTTCTTACGGCTTGCGCTTCGGGTCCATTTCCCACCTTTAACCACCTCGAGTTCATGGTATATACTAGTTCATTGTATTCATGGCACTGCGGCCGAACGCTCGCTAAACCTTTCGAAAACCAAGGAGGTTACACCAAGCGAGTATGACGTAGCAAACTTTTTCAGCCAGATGGTGCTCAATGTGCATGCCAATGGCTGCTAATGGGAAATGAGAGGCGGAGAATTCGGCTTTTACTTTCTTGCGGCTTGAGCCTCGTATCTACTTCCTATTTTTACCCACCTCAAGTTCATCCATGGTATATACAAGTTCATTGTATTCATTGCACTGTGGCTCAACGCTCGCTAAACCTTTCTAAAGCTAAGGAGGTTACACCCAGCGAGTATAACGTAGCAACACTTTCTTGTCAGATAGTGCTCAATGTACATGCCAATAGCTGCTAATAGTGATCGCAGCCTGCGCGTTAACTAAAAGCCGAATGCTCCTGTCTCTCATTCCCCATTAGCAGCCATTGACATGTATATTGAGCACTATTTTTTATTGTTCAACAACGCACAGAAGAAGTCTCTCACCGGCACCACCTTGGAGGTCAAAATGTTATACTTGTTACATACTACGGGGGGCGCACGGGTGCCGCTATAAGGAGCTTCGCCCCTAAAAATTGGCAGATCCCACGTACAGTGGGAATCCATGATATGCGAAGTACGAATGAGAAAAGTTGATACGTCATTTTAAAATCAGCACAACGTTACGAGGTGGAGATAAAAGATTCCGTAAATGACTTCCGTGTCTTGATTATCATGTTGGGATGTATTATTTACCTTCGTCATCTATTCACGTCACGTGATACCAAATTTAGTATATGTGGAGCTAGAAAAACAACCGCAAGCACACTATGAGCATGGTAGGTTGTCATCTTAATACATGACACGCGTGTCAGGATTATCATGTTTGCACCATTCATATGTTTCGTCATCCATTGACGTCAAGTAAAACCGAATTTCGTATATGTGGAGCTAGCAAAACGGCCGCGAGCGCATCATGAAGGGTCTATTAAAATCTATTGTAGCAATGACGTGCGTGCACGCTGGGCACAGCGACGCTACGTTAGCAAAACGCGAGTACTCCATAGTTGACGCCATGCGCGACCAGCGTCTGTCGGCGCGGTGTTACGACCGGAGTTTACAGGCAGCAGAGGCCCGGGATGAAGTTGTCGAGGCAGGAGGAAGAGAGACTTGAAAAGGGTTTATTTACATTATATACAATGTGAGCTCTCGTACATGACGAGCTTTCTCTTGCATGGCGAGCTTTCGAATCTGGCGTTTTTCTACATGGCGCTCCTTTGAATAAGCCAAGTGGCTCATTATAAAGGGTATGTGCCCCCAGATCCCTAGATCAGGGAACACGTTCAGATGTTACTGTCCAATCACAGATCACACACAACTGGCAAGGGGGACGAGCATGCACGGCCCACGTGAACGTCTAATCTAGTCGTGATCACTGCAAACCAAGGTGGCGCCAGCCGGGCTCTTTCTCGTCGTGTGTGTGCCACTGGTCGAGGGGTCTCAAGCTCATTGCAGCATACATCAAAGAGTCCACCGAACTGCTAGCTTAATTAGCGTGGTGATTTGCGGCGGCCACCGCGGTCTCTTCCAAGGAAGATGCTGTGTTGTTGTCCTCTCTCGAACGGCTTACGGCGTTGTGGCGACATGATGTCTCACCCTCCGGCTAGGAGGGACAATGCCTGGTGGTCATAGGCATCCGACCGGTTGACTACTTGTTTGAGGATCCAAAGAGCGCCGCTCCCTCGTCAGCTCTGGCGCCAGTCACAACAGCGGCCCAACGGCAACCGGCATGAAATGCGACACGCATTTTTGCGCCGATGCGTTACCGTGACAGCACTGCGTCTCCCTCTTTTCGTGACGGAGGGATGCCGGACGCACTGAAACGCGCATGCGTCAAAGCAGCGCAGCGCGGCGCGCGCCTGCGAGTATATGGCAGCACCGGAGCCTGGCGTGGCAACACCGGCGTGACGGAACGAAATAAACGCCGGTGAGCACGTGCACCACGTCACGTAGAAATGTATTGGCGCCTTGACTGTGGCTTGTAGTCATGCTCTCACATGACACGCATCTCATGATTATCATGTTTGCACCTGTCACATACCTTCGTCATCCATTGGCGTCACGTAATACCAAATTTGGCATATGTGAGCTAGCGAAACGGCCGCGAGCGCATCCAGAGCTTGGCATGTAGTCATGTTGTTACATGACACACATGTCATGATTTTCATTTTAGGGTCTGTCCTTTGTGTTTGCCATGCAATCATGCATAACATACCAGTTTTGCAACATGCCATGGGAACGAAACCACCGCAAGAGCTGCAGGACCCTGTAATGTAAATCACGACATACATGACTTATATGTCACGATTTTCATGTTATGACTAGTCAGATATGGTCTTGATGCAGTCATGTTATGCCATACCAAGTTTGGTTGCGATACCATTATCGAAATGGCCAGGAGAGCTAAAAGTCTCAGGCGGCCAGATAGATAGACACACTCAAAGTCACCGATGTTTGCTAAGAAATGCTTCGCATTTAAAAAGGGTGACATCACTGACTTACTATCGCCATGAAAAAAACAAGTTGGCAGGTCCCACGTACATTAGGAATCGATGACATGTGAAGCACGATTGAGAATGTTTATATGCCACTTTAATATCAGCAAAACGTTACGAGGTGGAGGTAAATGATGCCATAAATGACTTCCGTGTCATGAATAATATGTTTGGATGTGTCGTTTACTTTCATCTATTCACGTTTAGTGATATCAAATTTAGTATACCTGGAGCTAGCAAAATGGCCACGAGCACGCTATGAGCGTGGTATGTGGTCATGTTCTTACATGACACGCGTGTCAGGATTATCATGTTTGCACCTGTGATATAATTCGTCATCCGTTGACGTCACGTAACACCGAATTTGGTATATGTTGATCTAGTAAAACGGCCACGAGTGCATCTCGAAGGGCCCATGCAAAAAAAATTGCCCGCAGCTTCCCTCGGGGGAACACTGAGGAGGATGCGGAGCATATAATTGGTTAACGGGGTGTTAAAGTGCGACTTACTTGGGTCGATGGCTAAATTGGTTAACGTGGTTGTGAAATGGGGTGTTAAATTGCGACTTACTTGGGTCGATGGCTAAATTGGTTAACGTGGTTGTAGGAGGGGGTGTTAAATGAGTGAACACGTACACACGTATGCGAAAGGGCGGCGCTGGTCGAAGGGACGTCGATCATTGTGTTTGTGGATTCGTTGGAATTCATTTCACCGCGACCTTGGACGTCGACGCGCCGTACAAACCAACCGACGAGCGGCAACTGAGCGAGCGAGCGCCGACCTTGAGTATATATACAGCTCGACGGCGCATGCACTGTCAGCTGTTGAATGTTCTCGAAGCGCGACGCCACATGCGCGTCCACTGGAGAATCAGGAGAATTGTAGATGTCGAACGCGGTGTGTAGAGGAGGAAGGGTGCACAGATGGTGGAGGAGTGAAGCGCGCGCGGTGTGTAGAGGGGGAAGGGATGCACAGATGGTGGAAGAGTGGGCCACGGCGCGACGGCGGATGCGCGCGCGTCAGCTGTCGAATGTTCGAGAAGCGGTGCGGACGGCGCGGACGGCGCGGACGGCGCACTACAAGGCGCGAGTATAAGATGCTTCCGCATCTAATACTTCAATGTAGAGTTGGCGCGGGCGCACGCTGGGCACAGCGACGCTACGTTAGCAAAAGGGGAGCACTCTATAGTCTCACGCCAGGCGCGACCAGCGTCCTTCGGCGCAGCCCGGCTAGCAACCGGCTCGAAATGCGACATGCTGCATTTAGCGCCGATGCGTTACCCAACCAACAATGCGTCTCCTTCTTTTCAGGACAGAGGAACGCCGGACGTGCTGAAACGCGCATGCGTGAGAGCAACGCAGCGCGCACCTGCGTATATATGTCAGGACCGGCGCCTGGCGTGGCAACGCCAGCGTGACGCCACGAAATGAACGCCGCCGAGCACGCGCACGGAGTCACGTTGAAATATATTGGCGCCTTTACTATGACATGTAGTCATGGACAATCATCTCATGATTATCATGTTTGCACCAGTCACATACCTTCGTCATCCGTTGGCGCAACGTAATTCCAAAGCTACGTAATACCAAAGCCATTGAAATGGCCGCAAACGCATCATCAGTTTGGTGTGTAGTCATGTTGTTACATGACGCGCATGTCGTGATTATCATGTTTGCATGTGCCAATTACCTATGTCGTCGGTTCATGTCGCGTAATACCCAGTTTGGTACATGTGAAGCTAGCGAAACGGCTGCGAGCGCATCATGGGCGTAGCGTGTAGTCATGTTGTTACATGACACGCATCTCATGTTCATTATGTTTGCACCAGTATCACACCTTCGTCATCCATTCACGTCCCATAATACCAAATTTAGTATAAGTGAAGCTAACGAAATGGCCGCCAGTGCATCCTGAGCGCTGCATGTAGTCATGTTGTTACATGACACGCATCTCATGATTATAATGTTTGCACCGGTCACATACCCCCGTCATCAATTCACATACTACATTACCAAATTTGGTATATGTGACGCTAGCAAAACGGCTTCGAGCGCATCATGAACGAAGCATGCAGTCTTGTTGTTACATGACACGCATCTCATGTTTATTCTGCTTGCACCAGTATCATACCTTCGTCATCCATTCACGTCCCGTAATATCAAGTTTGGTATAAGTGAAGCTAACGAAACGGCCGCGAGCGCATCATGAGCGTGGCATGTAGTCATGTTAATTGTTCTACGACACGCATGTCATGATTTTCATGCTACGGTCTGTCGCTTGTGTTCGCCAGGCAATCATGCCATACCATACCAGTTTTGCAACATGTCATGTGAAAGAAACCACTGCAAGAGCTGCAGGGCCATGAAATATAAATCATAAAATTCATGATGCATATCATGATTTTAATGGTATGACTAGTAAAATATGTTCTTCATACAGTCATGTTATGCCATACCAAGTTTGGTATTATTGAAACGACCAGGTGAGATAAAAGTCATAGGCGGGTAGATAGATAGATAGATAGATAGATAGAGAGATACGCTTAAAGTCACCGAAGTTCACTATGAAATGCTTCGCATTTAAAAACAAACCTGCTTCGCAGACAATGCAGCTTCAATAGCACTTTCTGTGAACATAGATGATGATGATGATGAACAAACTTTATTTAATTAGCAGAAAGATCGTCCTCCCCTCTCAGGTGCGAGAAGAGAAGAGAGGATCACATCCAGACGACGGCCATGATCCCATGGGTCCTGGCGGCGTCTTCGGCCTGCCGTATTAAGCGGGCTTGTAATTGAGAGTCAGAGCTGAGGAGCATGGTATCCCATCCACTCCCGTCTGGAAATTCGCCTCCCATGGGGGCCTGCGGGCATGCCCATAAAATGTGGCTCAAGTCCGCCCTGGTGTGGCAAAATTCACACTTGTCCGAATGAAGTTCCGACACGCAGCGGTTCATTGTTCCCGGACTAGGAAACGCATGAGTCTGGAGTAGGGGCTACGTCACCGCCTGTCCTTTGTTCAATGACGAGTGTGCGGGAGGATAAATTTTCCTGCTTAGCCTGTAATACTGCGTAATATCTCTGTAGGTGGTCATTCGCTCAAATTTCTCATGGTCCTCCCCACTCGAGCGAAGCAATCCAGAGGCTCGGTTTGTAAGTCCTCGAGCTGTGTGGTGTGCAGTCTCATTGCTGGGTAAGCAGGAGTGAGCGGGTGTCCAGACTATATTTATTGTTCATTGGTCTTCTCATCCAGCTAATATTCTTAAAGCTATTTGGGATATGCACCTTCGTGCAAAGTTTCTCACAGTCGTCTGCGATTAGCTAACAATCAGTGAAGTCGAGGTGGATGCTAGGGTCATTTCAATAGAGTCTTCCTCCGCCTCTTCTGCAAAGCTCGTTCTCACCGAGCCGCTGACCTTATGATTTCCTTTGTAGTCCACTACTGCTATAGTCCTGTTGTCATTTCCTTTGTATTTGTCCGCGCCTACGTATGTTGTTTCCGGTAAACCTTTAACGTTGTTATGTGCAATTTTCGCTCTTTCAGCTTTCCTTGCCTTGTGATGGTCGGAGTGCATGTTTTTTGGAATCGCTAAGATAACTAAACATTTCCTGATCTCATACGGAATATCCTTTTTGGCACCAAATTGATTTGCGTAGTTTATGCTCAGAAGTAATTTCTCATTAGGGGTAGTTATTGGAAGTTCAATCGCCTGTTTAAAAACTCGTCTAATGATTCTGTGAATCCTTTCTCTCTGGGCCACTTGAAGTCTGAGGTACGGAATCAGATATACAATACGACTGATGACAAAAGCCTGTACCAGTCTTATCATATTATTTTCCTTCATACCATAGTGCCTGTTTGCATTTCGTTTAAGTAGACGCATAATTCACTGCGCACTGGTTTCATGTAATCTAATCGCCTCTCCGTTATGCCCGTACGAACTTATGCGGAGTCCCAAAATTCTTATGCTTTCGACCGTAGGTATTTGCAATTTTCCAACAAAGACTTTAATGTTAGGCTTTTCCTGGATACTTTTTACACCCCTACATGTCAAGCTATAGAAAAGAAGTTAAACTTTTCCTGTGAACATCGTAATTCTGTATGGGTGGCATATTCTTCTACAATATTCACTGTGGTTTGTAAAGTTTCCTCTATGTATCCGTCACTACCCTCTGCTACCCATAAGGTAACGTCATCTGCATAGAGGCTATGGTGGAGTCCTGGAATTTCCTTGAATCTGGTAGGGAGACCTATCATGGCCGCGTTAAAAAGAAAGGGGGATAGGACTGAGCTTTGCGGCGTACCTGTGCTGCCCAGACTAAACTCTTGGGATTCTGCTTCGCCTAGTATTATTCTTGCAGTCCGGTCAGTTAAAAAGTCTTTTATATAATCGTATACTCTTTTTCCTACCCCTAAAGCTTGAAGATTGGCAAGTATAGCTTTATGTGACGTATTATCGAACGGCTTTTTAATATCTAGGCCAACTATGACCTTTGTGTCGTGTGTATTGAAACCCGAATCAATAAGTTTATGTTTAATTTTGAGCATAATGTCCCGTGTCGACAGTTTTGCCCTGAAGCAAACCATCGTATGAAGAAAGAGCTCATTGTCTTCCATATAATTTGACAGGCGCGTGAGGACGACATGTTATAATAACTTTCCTATGCGGGATGTCAGGGAAATGGGCCTAAGGTTATCAAGATCTAATTCCTTGCCTGGCTTGGGAATCATTATGATTGTTGCCGTTTTCCATTGCTTGGGTACCTTACCTTTTTCCCAACACTTGTTCATATATTCGGTAAGGGCTGTGACAGATTTCTCGTCTAAATTCCTGAGCGTTTATTTCGTGATACCATCGGGGCCCGGGGCGGATGTTGTGCTCAGTTTCATTAGTTCCGATCGTACCTCGCCTCTAATATAGGTCGGTCTAGGGAATCATTTTCTTTCTCTGTACGAGCTTAATTGCTCTTTGGTTGTACCCCAATGTATCTCTGTCTGATTTCTTCAATCAGTTCTTCCTTCGTACCTTTGTATTTATGTACATGTCTAATAAAGGTTTGTTGTTGTGCTGTCTTGCTCGCTTTAGAGTCTATCAGACATCTTAACAGGTTCCATGTTTTGGATAAACTTATTTGTTTTTCCATCGCATCACACTTTCCCTCCCATTGTTGTTACCTCCCAGCTGAGAATGGCTATACTTTTTTTAAGACGTTTGTTGTGTTTTTGCGTTTTCCACCGTTTTTCTAGGCAATTTTTTGCCTCCCACATATGTAGGAGCTTACTGTCTGTGCTTTCTAGTCCTTCTGTTTTTGGTATGGTCTTAGTTGCCATTTGAATATTTTGCTTAAGGTTTCCTAGCCATTCATCTAAGTCTTTGATGACATCGCATGCTTCCTTCTCTCTAATTTTTCTAAAACTATCCCATTCAACCAGCCTTAATTCTTTGCCTCCTATTTTACGTGGACCTGCTTTAAACGTGGTCTCAATTTTATAATGGTCATTGCCCATATTTTCTTGTGTGTTAAGCCAATAAGGTTCGATGATATTCTTAGTAAACGTGAGGTCAGGAGACGTGTCTTTGAATGCGCTGTTTCCGATACTAGTTGGGAAAAAGGGGTCGGTTATTAACGTAAGGCGCTCCTGTTGGGCGTCGATCCAGAGATTTCTACCTTTGATGTTTTCTTTGTCCTAACCCCATACCGCATGCAACGCGTTGAAAACTCCTACTGTAACCAGTGCTTTGTTTTAAGTATTGCTGATTGTTTTTCTAAAAAGTGACCTAAACTTGGTTTTTTTTGTCTAGGGCTGCTATAGACATTTTGTATATATAGACTGTCACCACTCTTCTGCGATGGAACTAACTTAACAAGAACATGATCGACATCGCAGATTTCTGTATCATGTTCTATCACCGTGAGATTTCTTCTCGCGAGAGTAGTTACGGACGTCTTTCATCAGGGGTACCATAAGATTTGTAATTCGACAATTTAGCCATTCCTCCAGTTTCCTGTAAGGTAATGACGTCTGGCATCTCCTTTTCGTTGAGGAACTGTTGTAAGTTACCCCGTTTCCGGCAATACCCACGACAGTTCCACTGCCAAACTTCATACTGATTACGTCGTGCCATGTCTAGGAACGGTTCCTTCACCTGCGATTTTGCTTGCTTTGGTCTTAGTCGGCCTGTTGTTGTGTTTAGTAGTAGTTTCAACCGGGCCTGCTCCTATAGACCTCAAATCTGTTTGCGTGTCCTCCACCAGCGTTAGTCGATTTTCTGTGCTATATATTCTTTGTTTTATTTCTGCGAGCTGCAACTGCAATTTTGCGAATCGTTGTTGCATTGCCTTATTAAGTTCTCCGAGCATATTCTTGACTTTTTTTCCAGGGGTTTTGAGAGGTCTTCATTTTCTACAGGAGATATTTCCTCTGCTCTTCGTTTCATTGCATGCACTCCTCACTCATGTGCAGGCGCAGTAGTTAAAATTTGACTGCACGATGCTAAGGAGCCAGCCGACTTGCGCAGCTGATTTTGCCTGAGTTTAGCGTTCTCTTTCTTTAGTTGTTTTATTTCATCCCTCTGCTTCGCGTTCTCACGGGTGACGATAGCTGTAGCGCAGCGCGAGAACAAAACGACAACACAGAGACAAGAAGGACACAAAGGACACGACGTGTCCTTCGTGTACTTCTTTGTGTCGTCGTTTTGTTTTCGCGCAATAAATATCGTCATGCCATACCAACTAGCCCAAGCTGCCACACTTCTCACGGGTGATTTGCTCTAGCATTTTCCTAATATGGTTTAGCTCTTAACCTAGGGTGGACCCTTGTGCCACAACCTCAGGCAAACTCCCAGACTGGAGAGACTCCCCTGATACTTTGCCCACCCAGCTCACCGTTTGTCGACTGCCCCGACCGCCCTCAGAACCCTCGTGGGAATGTCCTTGAGGTGATGTCGTTGCCCTTGTCTTGGATTTGGCCCGTGACCTGGATCTGTGTTGACGAGTGGACCTCCATCTGGATGAGGATCTGGGTTTGTGTTGAGTCTCTTCTCTTTCCCCTCCGGTGAGTCGCGGGAAGGAGCTGGAACGATCTCTGCGTCGTTCTCCTGTGTCCTGGGTGGCACTGCCATTATACTCCGTTGTGTTTTCTGGTGTGTACTCTTTCCTTCAAGCCTCTGTTGCCCTAGTGTTCGACAAAATCTTCATTTCTTTTTGTTCGTCACCCCTTCGTTGTTCCTTTTCCCACCATCTTTTCTTCAAAAGGTACGGGGTCTTAAACCGTCTTTTGCATTTTTTGTCCCCTGTAAGATGACGTTTCCCGCAAAGGCAACACCTAGGGTCGCACTGGTGGTTTTCAGTTAGATTGAGCAGCCCACAACCACGACATTTCTTGCTGTCAGGCTGTGGGCAGACATCCGCCCGATGTCCAATTCATCCACAAGTAGTGCATGTTTCATATTGCTTCTTGTACAGGAAGCACCTATGCTCGACACCACGGCAGTCTACGAAATACGGCACAAAAATCCTTCGAAAACAATGTCCACTGAGTCCGTAAGTCCCATACGTCGTGCATGTAGAATCGTCGGGTTTCTCTGATTGACCAAGCTTTTTTTCTGAGTCTTCTTGATTATCATACGTCGTTATTCCGTGGATAACCCCTTTGGATGTGTTTTCTGGTGCTCTTATATAGGCGGCTGTAGCGCAGCTCTTGTCATGAATCTTAATTTCCTTAATGTTGCTCTATTCCTTCGCATTGGCCAGACTAGGTGTGCTAATGATCATGGTATTTTGTCGCATGTTGATTCTGAGAGTATCTTCCCCAGTCATGTCAGGCTGTACTTTTGCCGCTCGTAGAACACCGTCTCTTATGAGCGCTAGATTCTGTCGCGTCAAGTCCAGACCACCTCCTGGGCGTATTACTACCTTGTAATCGTCTTCCGGTAGCTTCGGTTCTTTTGGCACTGGCCGGCGATGCAAAAAATCCTTCAGTCTCCGAAACGCCTCCTTGGACGCACCTGCCGCGTTCGTGGCTGGTACCGCGTTCGTCTTGTCTTTTGCCTTCTTGCGTCATTCATGGGCCACTAGCCATCCTTGAGTGTCGTTGTACTCTACAGAAGACAGCGTCTCCCCTTCAATTTCCACAACATCGATTTCGCAGGCCTCGAACAAGCCGGGGGCCTGGCTTGTCGCCTAGCTGCCAGTGCGTCAATGGCACTGTGATGGCACTGCGATGGCGTAGCTTGGGCGACACCGTTGTGGGAACTTGGAAGAAGTGTTACGGCTCAAAAAAGTAGGCCCACCTGGTATATCCTGGCGTCGGATGAATCAGGTGATCGTTTGGCGACCACTGTGATGGTCTTGAATCCCGTGGTTGTCCTTATTTAGCCGCGAAAATGAAAAACTGGCAGAGCCCATTCGAGAGGCGACCGAGTGGCCTTCTGTGAACGAAAAAAACTTCTCTCGAAGTTTTTAAGAAATCGCCATATTATGTGAGGTATATCTAGCAGCGAACTACTCGACTGTATAATGCAGAGTAGCTCCTCAAAATGCAGGGCAATTAAGTACGGTCTTTTCAGAAATTGGAACAATTTTCATTCTGCCTGTTACTTCAACCTGATGTTTGCGATGAGAAAACAGTACGTAAAAAGGTGTGAGCTGTCTGGTTGTTTCAAATGTGGATGCATTTCTTAGTCGGGCTATGCCAGGCGTCCATCGGGATTCGTCCACCGCCCTCTCTCATAACCACAGCTGCAGGTGCACGCATCCCTAGCAACCGGAGCCGCCACCATGTTACGCTTTGGCGTCAGATGCTGTCAATAACAGCTGTGGGTGTGCGTGCTTGTCCTCACCCCTAGAAACCGGAGCCCCCGCCTCCTTGACTTGAACGTGATTTGCTACTGTTTCAGTGCAGTGCGTTTAAAAGGCGTTTGAAGCGTTTGTGCTTCTAGCGTTTGTGTAGCGTTTGTGTTGATAAGACGCTGACATTATGACCATCAGGCACAATGAATGGTACCATGCTTTGCCGGTATTTCTTTCGCCGTTTGCTCTCTTTTGTTCCTGTGCCCACTTTCTCGTCCGCTCACGCCTCATTCGGGAAGTTGCTCGGAAGATTTCAAGCTGAACAGTTGTGCCACCCGTGATCTCATACGTCAGCATAGCTCTTTCCGACTGGTTTGCCCTCCGCGACCTCCTGACGTCGTGAAGCCCTCGCCGTGTGGTGCCCCGTCCTCGGACGGCTCCCAACTTTTCTGTCTCCCTCTTTTTCTGCCACTTGCCTGCCTTATTTTTTATCTAACTATATGTTTCCTATATTTTGTTATATCCCCCTCCTACCATCCCCTACAAGGCGCTAAGCCGTGCTCCCGCAAGGGCTGCAGAAAATAGTACGTTATTTCTTTTCCAAGCAAGCATGAACTCAATAAACGCCTCACTCACGACAATTCGCTGGCTGGGCGCCTCTCAAGAACAAGCGGAAATGTGTACTCGAGACGCCGCTGTGAAACGCCAACGCCAAGCCGGGAACACTGTTTTTTTTTCACTTCATAGTACTTTTTAACCGCGCACGCTAACTACTACAGCTGGAAACACATACCGCATTTCTCGCCACAGCAAAACCCCACGTGCAGCGAACCGCGCTATTGACTGCACAGCGTAAGAAAAAAAAACATTATTCTTGTAACGCTGGGTTGTCACGTGCGGAACGCCATTATAGATGCTACGCAATGAATGTACATTTATTCACGATTGTTGTTGTTGTTGTTGTTGTTCTCCTATTGTTAGTGGCGCATACCCACTGTGGGGGATTGGCCAAGAATCGAGTGGCTTTAAAAGTTACTGTTCAGATTTAGAATGGTGGAGGTATAACAGAAAGATTACCGATAGCCTATAGGCAAGTGTGGTGCTTAATGTAATGCATACAAATATTTACATAAACAAATTTATTCTTAGAATAGACCAATAATCTAATTTTATACGTATATAATTATGTGGACATGTTAAGATAATGAAACTGGTTAATTAGTCAACCTATTAGTTTCATCAATATAGTCCCGGGCGGCCGCGCATACTGTGCCATTAGAGAAACCAGAAATGGAAGCTCCAAAAGACAAAATGACAGGTAGAGATAAGTCCATACCAATGCCACGCAAAGGTATTTCTAATAGGGTTTTTCGTAATGTGTTAAACCGCCTGCAGGTCAAAAAGAAATGGTCTATTGTTTCCAGTTCATCACAGAATGCGCACAGTGGCGAAGGTGCCTGAGCAGACCTGTGTTTATAGAAATTTAGATTTGGTACCCGGCAACGCAGCCTTGTGATAGCTACTTCTTGTTTTCGAGTGCGGCAAAAGTCTCTTCGCCAGGGATATAATAAATGGCGATATTCTGTAGAGTTTGTTAGTGCTGAACCTTTAAAGACTTGCATAAGCGTACGTCTTCGGAATCGAGCAGCAGTCACATAAGCGGATGATGGACAGAGCGGTAGAATTGGTTCGCTGATTGACGACTTAGCTAAGGAATCGGCTATTTCATTCAGAAACAAACCTTTATGTCCAGGCACCCAAACTAATCGCACTTTTCTCAAATGCACAGGTACTAGTGCACGGAACGCCCTTGTTACGTGATTATCAGCACCAACAGAAAGTGCTGCACAGAGAGATAGGGAATCTGGTATTATGACAGCTGTTGTAATTGCTGTATCTAGCTTGCGTAAGGCGAGCACTACTGCCAAAAACTCAGCCACGAAAACGGGTATGAAATCAGGTAGTCGAAGGGAATAAATCCAATTTAAAATCGGGCTAAATATACCAACCCCTGACTTTTCGTCGTATTGCGATGCGTCTGTAGCAATAATAACGTTCGTTGTAATACGGCGCAGGTAATCTTGTAGTAAACCATCCAAATTATTATGGGGAAGTAATTTGGCATTATTAGGAAAAATGTCGTCGAATCGAATTTCCAACGGGGCTGAATTATAACGACTCGGCATGATGTCGCATATACGTAAGTTTAGAGGCTCCAGTAAATTTTGCACAAATATAATTTGTGGCGTGTGAAATCGCGGCCATCTAGCAGCAAAAAATGATTCCTGGGTGGAAATAAAGGCTGTTTCTGAATGTCGTAATGGAGATTCATAAATTTTTAAGAATTAAGGCGAATTCTACAAGAAAGCGGAGGGACCCTCGATTCGAGATATAACACATTGTTGGCGACTGTTTTGGGAAGGCCAAGGCATAAGCGCAAAGCTTCTCTTTCCAGAAGAATTAGAGGCCGCAACTTGTAAACTGGAACTCCAGAGAAAAGCACACAACCAAATTCCAAAATGGGACGAACATACATGCGATATATCATTAATAATGTGTTGTGTCTCTTCTCATACCTGTGTGGTAGTTGCTTAGCCTACGTAATATGCCAATGGCCCGCACACCCTTTCCGGCGATATATTCGATATGAGATTGCCAGTTAAGCGATGTGTGATAAATTACTCCAAGGTATTTAACACATTCCACCTGTGGTATATCCTCACGATGGTAAGACAGAGAGATGTTCACAGGGTATTGCTGCGGGAAAACAAGGAGGGCACATTTACTCGGATTAAGTAAAAAGCTGTTGCCATCGAGCCAGCTCTCCAATATATTAGGGTAAGTCTGCAGCCGTTCATATAAGGTCTGAATGTTATCTGCCATTTCAAAAAATGCGATATCGTCTGCATAAATATAAGTTGTTATATCCTGTTTACGTGGGATGGTGCTCATTAGTAAATTAAATAGCACCGGGGAAAGCACCGAGCCTTGCGGTACTCCCCTCGTTTGGGTATGAGTAGATGATGAAAACCCATCTTTAAAACAATAAAATTTCCTGTCTGCGAGAAAATTGTGAACCCACGCTACTATGTATGATGAAAAATCAAGGTATTCTAATCGATCTATCAAAATACAGTGCTCCGCGGTATCATATGCTTTAGTGATGTCTAAGGTAACTAAAGCAGCATATTTTTTATGTAGCCGAGCTAATTGAAGCCTACTTTCTAAGTCAACGTGGGCATCCCAAATTGAACAACCAGCCCTGAACCCAATTTGACAGGGACTTAGAATAGACCTCATGTTAATAAGTTCATTAATTCGTATATTGATGATTCTCTCAACCAATTTCACTAAGTTTGATGTCAGTGTGATCGGCCTTATGTTATCCAACGTGTATGCATCATTTTCATTTTTTAGCAACAATACAATTTTGGCAAGTTTCCATTCTGGAGGTATCCATGCATTCCCTAAAGAATAATTCACTAGTTCTAGCAAAAGATTAGGCGATTCCTGGAGTAAACATTTCAACATAGAGTTCGTAATCCCATCTGGTCCGGGAGCCGTCCTCGGTAAGCATAATAGTGTCTGATTCAATTCAGCTAAAGAAACTTCTGGAAATTCATGCAAGTTTACCAGAATGGACTGAATAGCCGAAAAATTCGCAGTGAAGCGGCGTTTTAAACCTTGCGCTATGTCTTCTAGAGAGGTGTTCATTTCTTCTGGCGTCAAGACACATGACTGCAACGTTAAAGGTGCTGGTAGTACTTTTCTTGTCCGAAGATAAGCGAACAAAGCACGCTTATTTTTTGATTTAGAAAGGTAATCAAAATGTCTACTCTCGTATTCTTCTTTCGCGCGGTTCACTGTACGCTTAAATACGCCAGCAAGGAATTGATAGTCTTTCCAGTTTGTTGGGCTCTGATTAAGAAGAAGTTTTTTCCAAGCGGCTTTTCGTCTTCTATAATCGCGCGTACACTCATCGTTCCACCAACGAGAGGAGGATCGTTTATTGGATGGAATAGAAAATTCAGAATTTTTCCTAGATCCCTCCAGCATTGAACCAATCGTAGATGCAATCTCCTTAGTCCTGGCATTTTCAAGCTTGGAAATGGCAGAACGGAGGCAGGCTTGAAATTTGCTATGGTTGATGTATGTGCGTTTTGGATGATCTAAAGTTATTGTTGGACAAGTAATGTCAAAAAGTACAGGAAGATCGTCACTGTTAGTTGCCGAATCCAGAACAGCCCATGACAAAATCTTGATTGCATTGGAGCAAAACGTTAAATCTAATACTGAGCTAGTTTGACCTCGGACAAATGTTACATGACCTTTATTCAGACAGGAAAGGTTGTGATCAATAGTCCATTCCCACAGTCGCCTACCACAAGAATCTGTCCTTATACACCAAGACAAATGGTGTGAATTAAAGTCTCCTGTGAGTACAATTTCCTTTCTACATGCTACCAAAACGCTGTCAAGATAACGCGTGCTTTGCACACCGGAGAGGAAGTAACAATTTACGATTGAAAAAGGGTGGTATCCGGAGAGACACAAGTCTAATGCTAATAATTCACAATCCAAGTCTAACATTCTGAAAGAAATTTTCGCCCTATGGCATAAATTACTTGATACAAGGATCATTAAACCACCACCACGTGATGGGCGATCTAATCGAAAAGAACGAAAACCTGCAAGATGGAAATTGTTATCTGGTGCAAGCCAAGTTTCTTGGAGAATTATAATATCAAGATTAAAATTATTGCAAAAGTAATGTAAGTCGGTTGAGGCTGAGAATATAGAACGGCAGTTCCACTATAGTACCCTCAACTGACCTATGGTGTTGAGCGCACCGCAGAGGCGCATGTCGCGCCCTTGTTAGCATCTTCACGCGAAATAGCTGATTCATTCTGTTTAGATTTGGACTTGAGATCGGTGAAGATAGGGGATATGGTACGTTTATTAGATCGTATATTGAGTTCCATATCTGTATCAGTACTTGTACTCGGCCGAGGCGAATGTCGGTCCAAGTGCACCTGTGTTCCTGGCTGCTTAGCCTTGCCTGCAGATGCAGAAAGTTCGTCCATCACTACAATGCGAAGCTGTGTGGCGTCACTGGTAATGTGTAATACTGCAGGTTCTGTACTAGTCTGTACTGTTCGTCTAATCTAGCTTGAAAGAATTAGCACTAAACAGTCGGAAAGGTTAGATATTAGTTTATCCATTGCCTTACTCACTGCCTTTTCCAAAGCAGTTTCAATAGCCTGCGATAGGATTGAGTCCATACTGGAAGTGCAGCGCGCTTTACTACCAGAGTATCCAAAAGCCTTGTCTCTAACTATGTCAATGGCTTCCCTTCGAGAACAGCGGCGGTGGTCAATAACTTCTAGGATTTGAACCTCCCAGGAACGAGCGGAACAGTCAGAGTTGTCGGCGCAGTGACAACAGAGACAACAGTTTCCACTGTTGCAGTACAATTGCTTGAAGGATGACTCTCTCCGCAGGTGCTACAACGAACGTTAGATTTACATCCTCCCGCACTGTGGCCGAATCTCCAGCAGTTCTTGCACTGAATCGGACGAGAAGCGAGAGGTTCTACTCGGAAGATCAGTGGCCATAATATTATTTCTGACGGGCATTTCGTGCCCACAAATGTCGCGATAAAAGATTCGGTTGCTACCCTCTGGTTGTCGACTAGGTGATTACACCGGTAAATTGAAATTACGCCTGCTCCAGAGAGCCTGTCTAGGGTCTCAGCTGGACTCAGCTTGAAGTCGACTCCCCGTACAAGGCCTTTGGTACATGCAAGGTGTGGCGGAATAAAAGCACTCACCGGGGTAGCAGCAAAGGAGGTGCACTTGAGAAGATCCTGCACGCAGGTCTGATCCGGCGACCTACACACGATACCTCCTCACCCAAATGGGCGCACATCTGTGATGGTCTGGAAATGATTTGAAGTTGTCTTAAGTTCCTTTTGAACCACCTGAGGGTTTGAAAGTCTGATGAAGCCTCCATTCGTAGGTACCAGTGCTACAGGAATGCTGTCGATACCACTGCGGAAAAAGGAGTCTAGCGGTAATTCATTAGACGGCAGGGACGCTGACCAGGCGGATCGCGCCTGGCCAGGAGAAGTAGTCGACATGGGCACTAGAGATATGGTTAGACTCAGAAACAGATAAACTATAGAATCGGACTCTAAGACAGAAAGTTAAAATCACTCAATCCTCAGCCAAGAACACCCCAGCAGGTTGAGCACGGCACTGCAGCGTGGCAGCAAGTTCTCCCGTTCTTGCTCCACTCCAGCTACTGCTAGATGGACAGTGAGAGAACCGGAACTGCTTCTCCAACGATTCCTTGTTCTTGTTCACCTATTGATCGTGGCGCATTCCCACTATGGGGTATTGGCCTAGAATCGAGTGGTTTTAAGAATTATTGTTCAAATTTAGAAGAATTGAGATATATTAGAAAGAATACTGATAACCTAGGAAAGTGTAGTGTTTGATCTAATGCATAGAATTATTTAAATAAAGAAACGAATTACCTTCGAGGAGGTGGGGGCATTTCTTTGTCGAGAGAGAACGTGCGGGCAAGTGTGCATACCACCATGAGTTTGATTTAATCAAACTTCGCAGCATCTGTCCTACCAGCAGGGTTAAAGGTCGATTAGGTAAGAAATGAACAAATAACTGGAAATTCTTGCTATATAATGTAGCCAACATCCGGCAGGGGCAGGAAAAGTAGCCTACAGTAGCCATGTGCATGGGAAAACAGCTGAGCCGGTTTTATTCGTAGGCATTATACTTTGCTTGGATATAAAAATAACTAAAGAATGAACTATCTAAGTATCTGGTGGAACAGCATAGAAAATAAACCTTTCGATTCTCTTAGAGCGGGAAGCTCTTCGAAGTTGTTTAGGTGTGGCAAAATTCACAGCTAACAATGTTTTGTATCAAGAAGCTCGGACACCCACTCTTGCTTGCCGATTCCGTATTATAACAGTTAAAACCTACTTAAAATTTTTCGAATCCATCTTAAGAAGGCGACAGTTTGTGTTGTTTGCCGAACCCGGTATCTTTTTCAATGAGCATTGGTCCCATGTATATAAACCCCAAGTGCTATTTGTTCAAACACTTCTTTCAAACACTTCTTTAAATGCGAATATATTCGACATCACACCATCTAACAAACCAATTGGCCAAGCGCAAATAGAATTTGACGATACCTTCCCAATGAAATCTAAACACTTGCCCTCTAAATATTTGATGGCCTTATTAGAAAAACACCTGTCCCAATTAGGTACTAATATAGTAATTGCAATGGATGCATCTATGAGTGGCGATAAGGCATGTGTGGGTATTTTTTCTCTATCATTATTCTGGTCATTTTCATTACGCCTCCCAGATTATACACCAATATTTGAAGCAGAATTAACGGCCGTTATATTAGTTTTTCGTAAACTTCCTGCGACTCATCCGACAGCTGTAATAGTGACTGACTCGTATTGCGTGTGTTCATTTTTATCATTGTCGTCGGCATCAGCAGTACTACAAACTTTTAAATCATTAATCCCAGCAAAAATTTGTCTAGTGTGAATGATATGGGTGCCAGGCCATCGTAGAATCTTCATAAATGAGATGACTGACACACTCGCGCGAACATTCCTTGACCTTCCGATTGTGCTAATCATGCCTCCTACAGCTTATGTAACAGCAACGAGGTTCAGAAAAATTTTCCTTCTTGAAAACTCATCAAAAATTACGATACCAAATCCAGATTTCTCACACCTGTACTTCGCATGGAATAATAAATGGTGCTCACGCGTAAATTGGAAGTCTCTTTAATAAAATTACGTTGCCGTGTACCACCTCTTAATTTCTACTTAAACAGGTCTGGTCTGGTGCCATCCCTTCTGTGCTCAAGCTGTAATGAACCTGAACATATTGACTATTTTGTTCTCACATGCCACCGTTTCAAAAATAAAAAAAAAATTTCTTCAAAATTTTATAGAAAAAACTAGGAATATCACCTACTACTTCTAATATTTTGTCTTTTGGGGCCGCATCATTAGGACACAGCGACAGGAACATCTGCGGGGCTCTCTGCGCATTCCTATGTAACACAATGTAACACAAGAGGATTATCTTGCTAAGCCATTGATCAGCTCTCGGTTTTTATTAGCCAATCTACCATTTATTATTTAGCCGTTACACTGTAATGGTTTAACTTTCAGAATAACTTCGAATAACGGTTACACCTCAGATATTCAGAAACTTTATTACTTCTCTTCTTACCCCCACCCCCTTTTTTTTTACATTGTGCCAAATTTGTTTCACAGTCAAAACAAACTAATCCTATTCCCCTATCCTGGAAAGAGAGAGAGAGAGAATTTATTTACAGAAAGGTAGAGAGGTCGGCCTGAGCTATAGTTTGCTCTGGCCTGCTACTCTACACTGGGGAAGGGTGACTGGGGAGTAAAAGAGTGACGAATGACGATGGTAAGGTAGAGAGATGATATGTTCTTATTAGGCTGGGTAACTCTACCGACGTGCATCCAGTCCAGTGGCTTCTAAGAAAGCGATGACGGCTCGTATAACCCTATGTGCGCTGTTGGAGTTAGGCCAAGGACCTAACACAACCTCATCGGTTAATGGTCGACTAATATATCGGCTAATCGAAGATATCAGTTGCTGACGTTCGCTTGCATACGCTGGACAGTCGCAAAATATATGTTCGAGCGTTTCTGGCAACCGACAGTGACCACAATTGGGACCTGTGTCATTACAGTCAATCAAGTGGGTGTAACGTCTCGTGTAAGCTACACCGAGGTGAATGCGGTGGATAATGCATGAGATGCTTCGAATTAACTTGTGAGGTATACGGAACTTTAATTCCGGGTCCCATTTGTGCAGCCGCTTGTGCTTGTGTTCTGGTTTCTGCCAGTGCTCTAAGATGGAGTTGCGCATTACGCGTCGAAGTAGGATATTAGTGTCTTCTCGAGAAAATGCGATGCACACTTTCGGGGCACTATTTAAAGCTCTCTTAGCTTCAGCGTCCGCCGCTTCATTGCCCATTATGCCACAATGAGCAGGTATCCATTGAAATGTTACATCACGTCCATTTTTATAGCAATGCCAAGAAGCTCTGCTATTTCAATCGATAAAGTATGAAATGGACCTTGTCTCATGAAGCCATAGATGGCTTGAAGAGCAGCTTTGGCATTGCACAGTATCGACCATTTACGAGCGGGTTCTGTGGACATGAAACGTATTGCCTCCCGAATAGCATCAAGTTCCACAGCTGTTGATGTGGTCTTGTCATTTATCTTGAAACGTCGAGCTATCTTTATCTGCGGGATGACAAAGGCTGCGGCGGAGGTACGCGACGTGGTAGATCCATGAGTATATACGTGTGCCACACCGTCGTACATAGTATAAATGTGCAGCAGTGTAAGTTGCTTTAGGCCGATCGTTGATATAAGGGACTTCTTCATATTCCCAGGAACCTGAAGTGTGACAAATGGTCTAGGCAGGAGCCACGGAAGTGTCTCAGGAACATGTGGAGGAGAGAATCTTGGCGGTATGATGTTCTCGAGCCGCTATATAGCTCTTGAATAACTGCAGTCTCTCTGGCTGGCAGGGAGCGCTGATAGGGGATGTTGCCTGTGTCGAGTCAACAGGCGAAGGTGGACTCGAAGAGGCTCGCAGAGCACATATACTTTGATTGGACAAACCCGAGCTTCGGCGAGAGTTCCCTTGCTTGATGTGCATTGAGGTAAGCCCAAACATGTGCGCAACCCTTGAGCTTGGATGCTTTCTAGTGTGCTCGCACAACTGGGTTTAATGCTTGAAAGCATGGGCATGCTGTATCGTAAGTACCCTACGAATAAATAATGGTACAGTTGCAGGAGAGCTGCCTCCGAAGGGCCCCATCTTGCTCCTGCTCCGGCCATGACCCGAAGAACGTGGACAAAACTCTTGAGCTTTGACTTCAAGGCTGTGACGTGTTTTGACCACGATAGATTCCGGTAGAGGATAATACCCAGGAATTTGTGTTGCACAACAGCACGAATTTTTGTTCCATTCACAGTTAGTGAGTATCTTGTCATTTGTTTTCGTGTAAATGCAAGCACTGCGCATTTTTCAGTTGACAGTGTGAGACCCTGGCGACATAGGTACCTTGCTGTGATGGTCACTGCACGTTGTAGTCAAGCATGCAGTTGGGGGCGCATAGCTCCAGAAGCCCAGATACAGATATCGTCCGCATATGTGCTCACCTTCACCGTGTCAGGAAGTTCAGTAGCAAACCCAATCAACGTAATGTTAAAAAGTGTCGGACTGAGAACACTCCCTTGGGAAACCCCACGGTCAATGTTATAATGGTCTGTATCTCCATCGCTTGTTCACATATACACGGTATGGTCGCTAAGGTAGCTCACGATCCATGCATACAGTCGTCCGCCGATTTCTAGATCCTCAAGCGCATCAAGGATGGCATAATGTAAGACATTGTCGTAGGCGCGTTTAATGTCAAGAAAAACAGCAGCCACTAATCTGCCTCGACATCTTTCCTGTAAACATCGGAGACCAAGTTGATGACACCGTCAATGGCTGATCGGCCTCTCCTAAAGCCATTCATGAACGCAGGAAAGCAATTATTGCTCTCTAAGAGCCACTCTAATCTCGACAATACCATCCTTTCCATGACTTTGCCAACGCAGCTGCTTAAGGCGATCGGCCGGTAAGATGAAAGCTCATTAGGGCACTTCCCCGGTTTAAGCAGTGCAATTATGCGGCTGCACTTCCACTTATCTGAAACATTTCCTGACTCCCAGGAGGTGTTGTAGTAAGATAACAGGATCTGTCGTGCTTCTGTATCAAGATCGCGAAGTGCAGAGTATGTAATTCTGTCCGGCCCGAATGCCGATGAGCGCCGGGAAAGTGAAATGGCAGCGTCCAGTTCCTGCGTTGTAAAAGGCACTTCGAGGCGTTCGTCGAAGCACGGGGGCACAGTGGTGGTAAGAGTTTGGGTCACAGTGTCAGCGGTGGAAACGACAAGGCTACAGTAGTCCTTGGCTACCTCTAATTCACTCCGACCCTGATGTAGAGCCACCACACGGGATGGCCAAATTTGTTGTGGAGAAGATTGTAAACTTCGTACAGTCCACCAGATTTTAGAGAGAGGCTGTCTTGGGTCCAAAGAACCGCAGAACGACCTCCATCGTTGCCTGTCCAGCTCGTCGAGATGCCGAAGAACGTGTCGTTGAGCTTGACGACAGGCTGAGAGGTCTGACGGTGATCTGGTTCTTCTGTATCGCCGTTCTGCGCGGCGATGGATAGCACGAAGGGCCTCGTATTGTAAGTCGATAGCTGATCATTGCAGCGGAATGGTAACTTGTCTTGTTGTGCCACGCAGGGACGAAGAAATGATGTCTTCTACTCCGGATAGTGTAGTAGTGCGGTGACAGCTGGTTTTCACAGATGACTTGAAGAGACGCCAGTCTGTCTGATGAACGCAGCGTGTGGCTGAACGGTGGTACCACCTAAACTGAACATATGTAGGCAAGTGATCACTACCGTGAGTCTCTATATCTGTGGACCAAGCTGCAGACGACAGGAGACTCCTAGATACAAATGCAATGTCGAGGCAGCTGCTGTAAGAAGTACCCCAAATGAAAGTGGGCGATCTGTCGTTCAGCACCCTTAGTTCAAAATTACACACGAATTCGCACAAATCTATGCCACGGCTGTTCATTACAGTGCTACTCCAGAGGGGATGATGAGCGTTGAAATCTCCAATGACAATGTGGGGGCTCTGAGCAGCCTGAAGCACAGACCTAAGGTGAGAGCAGTGCATCTTCGCACTTGGATGAATGTATCCTCCGATAACTGACAACGTGCGCCTCTTATACTTTATAGTCAAGCAAACGTAATCATTCGTTGTATGCGACAGAATGTCATGTCGTACGTACGTCATATCGTGCCGTAAACAAACTAGCACCTTGCTTGCACGGTGATCACTGCGAGACCAAAGCTGGACGTACCCAGACAAACGGAATTTAGAATTCATGTTCGGTTCGCAGATGACAATAACTGGGAACAGGTATTTCAATACCCACTGTCTGAAATCAGAGAGACGGCCACGTAAACCACGAGCATTCCACTGCATAACAAGCGTCTGCCCCATGCGATCTTCGAACATCGATGCCATGTTCGCTTACTGAAGAACAACAAGAAGTGGCTCCAGCACCTCAAGTAACTGGACAGCAGCTTTAGCGGCCGGACTGTTTAGACCACTAAGGATCTTGCGCATTGAACCCATCAAATTTCTAAGCATACTCATGATGTCATTATTATCCATCCTGTCGTCCTGCTCGCTGCATTCAGCAGCATTATGCGTGGAAGGCGTACACGTGGGTCTTGATGGTAAAGAAGGTGACTCCGAAGTATTACGGGCCGGTGGCTGGTTGGCTCGTTCATTCGTCGACTGTAAAGGTACGGAAGCACAGACATCTTTATTTCTGGCCGGTAAAAGCAAACGACGAGAAGGTGAAGCCTGGACATTTGATGTCAGTTCTTCAACTCGGTTAGCATTGCTCCTTCGTTTGCGTCGGTGTCGTGAACGACATGTACTGCGCCGGACAGCCCTTGCAGCTTCTCTGTGCGTGGAGTGGTCCCTAACCATCTTCTTCATGATAGTTATTTGGTTCCTCATTTTATGACAGTCCTTTGACGTTGTGTCGTGGGCGCCCGTGCAGCTAGGACAATTTGTGGCAGCATTGCAGTTGCCATCGTCATGAGGTCCACCACATCGTTTGCAAGTTACCATACCCTTACAAACTGCACTGACATGCCCGAATTTCAAACACTTATGGTACTGTAGAGGCCTCGTGACATAAGGACGTACCGGATGACGCACATATCCAACCTTGACGTGAGTAAGCAACGACTCGGACTCGAACACTACTTTCACACAACGCGACCGTCCAAAGCGGTGAAAACCAATTACAGTAGCCGTCGAAGAAAGCAATTTCTCGAGGCTTGAGTCTGTAATCTCTTCGTCCACATCATAAATGACGCCTATCGTAGTTGCCTTGTCGTACGCGGAAAACGCGCGCACTGGAATGTTTCCCAACTGGACGATGGCCTTCAGTGTGTCTAGTATAGCCTTTGAAGTAACCTCCACCGACAAGATGTTCTTGCGGGTATTTATACGTATTTCCTCAACCTGGCCAGGTGCGATACGTACGAAATACTCCGACAAGCTTTGCCTATTAGAGTGTTCAGGACGTCTGTCGTCGTTGTCAGCATGTACGAGATGGGGAAGGACCGCATGCTATTCGCCTTCTTCGGTGCCTGTCGACCGGTCGGCGACGTCCTTCTGATCTTTCTCTTCAGACGGTGGCTTGGAACAGGGGTGAAATCACTGTCCGAGGCCATGTCTTCGGCGAAAGAGCTATCAGAAGCGTAACTGTGCCCCACGTTGGGCCTGAAGCGGTTACTCACATCGGACGCACCCTGATGAGGCGGTCCAGGGCCCAGAAGCTGGGCGGGGTTTTGATCCCCCATTTTACGGGACCACGTCCCCCAGTGTTTTTGTCTCAGATTGCAGCAGTCGCAGAGAAAATCGAGAAAACTTCGAGAGCTGAACGCTGGAGCTGTTCTTTGTGATCACTGCCCCCTATCCTGGAAAACCTAAAGGTACTGACTTGCATTAACTACCGGCTTCTTGGCCAACCTCCCTTAGTGGGTGAGAGCCACAAAAGAAAGGATCAAGCAAGCAAGCAAGAGGGGCACTCAACACTGTTAGTAGAGGTGTGCGCCGTGTTGACGGCACTCATCCGCCGACAGTATTGGCTGCGCCACCACCGCCCCCGCCGCCGATGTGTTAAAATGAAATAAGAACATGTGTCACCCCTTAGTGTCGAGCCATGACCCTTACCGTCGGTGTTAAACGCTATGGATATCCATATATATGTGGATATCCATATGGCTATCCATATTGGTATCCATATGCATATAGATATCCAAACGGAAATGAATATCTATGTGGCTAATCATATGAATATTCATATTGATATCTCAACACCATATGTGCACTGTGATTAATAAACAACTTTGTATATACTGTACATACGTGTTGCTCGTCTTTGCATGATTGAGTGGGCAATGTACAGGGATAATGATCCTCCGGATCATCGTCCACTCGTCATCATTCACTTCGTGAACATGCTATGATTTATGTTCGATTAAACTTTTCAAAGTTAACCTGCCTTTCTTCAGCACCTTAAACTCACCAGTGAATGGTAGGTCATTTTTGAATTTTACCCTCTTGGCCAACGTATCGTAATTGATTCGTTCGCCGGTTCAAATAGATAACTGCACCACAAAAGCTTGTTCAGTGCCCTTGATAACGTATAGAGACACTGTTGGGTTGAAAATGAACGTTAACCTAAATATACTTTCGAGCTCACTGTAACTTAAGCGAATCCAGGTCGGTGACAGCGCCAACGCTGGTGTTTGGCGAAGACTATACCAACACATTTTCACTGACGATCGAGTCTATATGCTCCCTGTTACACAATATGTATGAATAAATGTTGTGGAGAGTCAGTATTAGAATAACATTCAGTATGACTCTGAAAGTTTGTCAAGGAACAGCGGGAGTAAGAGTGGTGCAAGTAATGCATAAGCCCTTCATTGCGTATGGAAGAAATTTCTTGTATTGCTCAACAGTCTGAACGAGCGAGACCTAGCTATTTCAGGCATATGTATTTAGAAAAAGCCAGTTAAATAACCGAAGCACAGCCTTTGAGTAGAGTGGCAGGTTTAACAAGGTCGACAATTTAACGAGATGGGGATCACCGTTCACTTCGTGTGAAGTACTTCCCCAAACATGAATGCATAAGGACGAAACACTAAATTGTGGGTGTACGATTTCTAGTAGTTTCTCCACTTTGTCTTGCACTCGCTACACAATCAAGCCGATTAATGTGTGCCCTAACTTCGACTGTTTTCTAATTCGGACTGAATTCGGCTAAGTAGATCTAGACGCCGATTTTTAAAAACCGTGTTCGAAACAGCACCTCACTAACGCAGCTATCTGTTAGAGTTTCTTCAGAATATTCGCATGAGGAAACCAGTGAAAGGCACGAAGACAGCAAAGCAGAACAACCAGACAGGACAACGGTTGGACTTCAAACACAATGTTTATTGCAGAAATCTCACCCGCACACAACCGAGGAACGCTTGCATAGCTATCTCGGCCCTTGCAGAGTTGCACACCTATCAGTGCACACGTGTTTAAGTGTTAAAAAAAGAACATTTTCATGAAAGAACGAACTATCAACGGCACGTGCACTTACTATGTAGCAACGTGAATTATTTATCTGTAAGGAAGACTGAGAGATGATTTACACGTGGCACTTTGCTATATTTTTTTATTTTGAAAGGTTTAAAAACTTCACGTCTAATTCTATTTATTCTTGTAATTTCCAATGAAAACCACTGATTTGAAATCACGGGCGCACAAACAATGCAGTGAAGAGGTTAGTTACCACTTGTGTACCTGTAGTAGATCGCGGAGTTCACGCAGCCTGTTATTGCAGTCGAGTGGGCCATCTGGCTGCTGTAGACACGGCCGCATGTGACAATGAAAGTAAGAAACTTATGTACGTCTGCGCTGAAATAGCTGTAACTGCGCCTCTGATTTCAAATTAGAGTGTCATAGCAAATAAATAAAAAATAAAACTAAACACGAAAGCTTTGAAGCCTTCAGAAATTAGAAAAAAAGGGGCAAATTGTCATGTATGACGTGTACCTCATTTCGCCGTACAGGTAGAGAATTCGGAGCCCCGTCAACGGGAGCACGTGGTTTTTATATTTTGTCATTTCGGGGAAATGGGCCGTTTGCAACACCTTGACACGTTTTTTGGCTTTTTACTGTTAATTTTGCGACTTTACATTGCCCAGATCACCTATTTAGGCATGCGCTTGTTGTTCATGTGTGAGTGGGTTTCCTTTAATAAAGATTCAGTCGTTAGTCCGGCACTTGTTCTGTCTGGCTCTTTCACTTTTTTGTGTTTGTTATTGGCTCATTTTTATGCAAGCGTAACAACCATACTCACACCCTTCCTCTTCTACCAATAATTTCCCAGCACACGCATACGCTAAATATCTCCAACGCGTGACGTGATCTATTGCACTGTATTCTATTGAACCAAGATGTATTGCATCAGTCACCCACGAAGAATACAGACATATCAGCCCCCTTTCAGCATGTTGTACGAAGAATTTAATCTGAATGGTATTTTGGATAGTGTTTTATTATGGATCAACGTCAAACGAGCAAACAAATAGTTCATAAAACTGGCAAAAGACCCTATATGAAATGGATTAAGACATGACATTCGACTCTGTGGAAATATATTAGTTTGATTGATTGATATGTGGGGTTTAACGTCCCAAAACCACCATATGATTATGAGAGACGCCGTAGTGGAGGGCTCCGGAAATTTCGACCACCTGGGGTTCTTTAACGTGCACCCAAATCTGAGCACACGGAAATATATTAGTGGTTCTATAGGTTGCCGGAGCCTTGTGTCCAGCCATTCTGGCACCGGAGACTCGGGAAGACGGTGTCGAGGCGGCTTGTAAAAAAATGACCCCGTAGGTGCATGTTAATCTGCAAATGTCATCGAAAGACGATAATCTTGCGTGTGAAGAGAGTGAACAGAACATTTATTTGATTTTCTGCACAAGAAAATTGGTGAATGGTATTCTGGAGGCGCTGCGTTAGAGTGCGTCGAGCGTGCAGTGGAGGTGAACGAACACATCAAGTCACGTCACACGTGAGAAATGAGCACCATCTGGCAGTTTTCTTGGAAAACGAAGTGCATGTCTCTGAGATGAGTGTGCGCGCCTGTTTCAGAGGTGATAAGGTGTACAACGCAAGGCGACGGGTAGGGTGACATAAGGGCTGGTTTTTTTCGTGTTTTGATACAATGGAACAGAGATCTAACAGACAATATTGCCAAAGAATGTATAGGGGAATTCATTATACCAATTGTTAGGTAAATGTGAAGAAATGAAAGTGGGTAAAAAAATAACTTGCCATGAGCAGGAACCAAACCTGCGACCTTCGAATAACGCGTTGGGTGCTCTACCGCTTAGCTATCTATCTCCCCCAGCCACCTTCAGAACACACTGGGTCAACTTAAACCGACGCGCGTCGGCAATAACGTGGCCCGAGCACAAAGCTAAACTCACCGGTGGACGACCGCTGATGTTTCGGGGTGGTTTGACGAACTCTCATCATCCGCCGGTGAAATCAAAAGTGTCGATGTCGTCTTCCGAGCCTGTGCTGTTGTCGTAATTTGAATATTCCAGCCCAGATGCATTAGAATCTCCCGAAATTCGCCATTTTTGTGAAGTGGACACACGGGACGTCGACGCCATGATTGAAGCTATGCATGCTCACTCGCGCGCGTCGAAAGGCGCATAAAAATCACCCCACGGAAGCGGAAGAAAAACACAAAGGCGAAATCGATAAAATACGTTTTTTAAACGTCAGATAGTGCAAGGATCCCAAAAGTGTTCGAAACAAGGCAAGTTTCGAAGTTGTAAGGATCTAAAACAGACTATCGATGGGGATAGGCGCAGTCACGAAAGTGTTAAAAAACGCTAGGTGGTGGAAATTTCCGGATTCCTTCACTACATCGTCTCTCATATTCATGGGGCGGTTTTGGGCGTTAAACCCTATCTATCTATCTATCTATCTATCTATCTATCTATCTATCTATCTATCTATCTATCTATCTATCTATCTATCTCTACTATCTATCTATCTATCTATCTATCTATCTATCTATCTATCATCTATCTATCTATCTATCTATCTATCTACTATCTATCTATCTATCTATCTATCTGTCTGTCTGTCTGTCTGTCGGTCTGTCTGTCTGTCTGTCTGTCTGTCTGTCTGTCTGCCTGCCTGCCTGTCTGTCTATCTATCTATCTATCTATCTATCTATCTATCTATCTATCTATCTATCTATCTATCTATCTATCTATCTATCTATCTATCTGTCTATCTGTCTGTCTGTCTGTCTGTCTGTCTGTCTGTCTGTCTGTCTATCTATCTATCTATCTATCTATCTATCTATCTATCTATCTATCGATCTATCTATCTATCTATCTATCTATCTGTCTGTCTGTCTGTCTGTCTGTCTGTCTGTCTGTCTGTCTATCTATCTATCTATCTATCTATCTATCTATCTATCTATCTATCTATCTATCTATCTATCTATCTATCTGTCTGTCTGTCTGTCTGTCTGTCTGTCTGTCTGTCTGTCTGTCTATCTATCTATCTATCTATCTATCTATCTATCTATCTATCTATCTATCTATCTATCTATCTATCTATCTATCTATCTATCTATCTATCTATCTATCTATCTATCTATCTATCTATCTTTCTATCTATCTATCTATCTATCTATCTATCTATCTATCTATCTATCTATGTGTCTGTCTGTCTATCTATCTATCTATCTATCTATCTATCTATCTATCTATCTATCTATCTCTCTATCTATCTATCTAGTTACTGATCCAGCATGACGGACAAGACGACGCACTTCAGAGGTAGTGTGAGGGCTCTTTCCGTGCGTGGATGTGGTGGTGGCAATGTTGTGGTGAGAGAAAATGCGGGTACCGATATTCTCAGCTTCGATAAAAGCTATTCGACATTGCCTTGGAATCCTATAACTCGGGCAGTGGAGCAGGATGGCGTGTCTACACGTAAGACATTTCATGAAGGTACATAGCCATACACTTCGTACCAATATACGCCATACCGGGCTGTCGAATCACACGATGTTCTATATATAGCCATGAAGGTTATGCACTCCTATATATGATGTCATTGTGCTAGAGTAAGGTAGTGTTCGAAATGGCCACAGCATAAATGTACAAAAAATTTAAGCCCTATCAGGGTCAAGCTGCTTGTGCCGCTGCGATTGGTAGTCTGCAGTGTGCTGGTGTTAAAGAGGTGCCACTGCTCCTCCAAAGTGGGTGAGGGTTAGTATACTCGCTTTGCACTCAAACAGTCGGATTGTCCCTCCTTATACCTGTAATTTATTTTTGTTCTGAAAGCTAGCGTGAAGTTCTAAGTATTGCTACAAAAAGTTACGCTAAATGTGAAGTCTCGTTTCGACTCACGCGATCACAAAAACTTCCGCGGCCGCCAGCCATATTTTACCTTTTAATTGAATTAGGCGAGGGCGGGCTGCAAGTAATCACGCTCCTGGTCAAATTTTTTTTCTCTATTTGACCTGAAATGTATTGTATGTTTGCAGCAATACGTAACAGATGAAACTAGTTAAAAGAAGCATAGAAGAATTGATATACAGGTGTAGCAAATAAGAATAGGAACATAAACTTGCCATCGAAAGCTGTGAATCACGCTTTGGTCTTATGAATGAGAAGCGAGTGTTCTACCATTGCACCATTTTGGTGAAGCCGCCCACAAATTTTCAACGACAACACATTCCAGACTACCGATCGCAGTGCCAAAAGCGGCTTGACGCTGTTTGGGTTTCACTTATGCAAGCTCCATCTGAGCTCAACTCTGTTCTGGTCATACTTTACTATGGTCTATCATTTTTTTTTCAGGTTGAAATGGTCGACAACGTTTTTCATTATTATACTTCTAAGAAAACATGCTTGTCCGCAAGAAGAACCGCAGTAAGAAGAACCACAAGAAGAACAGCAAGAATACGCAAAGGATAACCGATATACAGGTATATCAAGTAAGAATATGAACAGAAACTTCTGTGAATCACGCTTTAGTCTCATGAATGAGAAGCGGGTGTTCTACTATTGAATCATCTTGGTGGAGCCACACACAACTTTTCAATGACAACCCATTGCCGAATACCGATCGCAATGCCATCAGCGGCTTGACCCTGTTTTTTTATTTTTTATTTAGTACATTGTGCGAACCATAAATGTTCCAAGCCGGAAGGGCACATCACATACAGAAAAAAAACAGGAATAACATGCACCATACATAATGTAATTCACTCTACTTAATTCACAATGAATGGGGATCACATAATTTATTCCAATCAGACACTGTCCGTGGAAAGAAAGAATACATAAAGACATCAGTTCCCGCGAAATATGGGGTAAGCGAATTGGGATGGTGATGTCGCGTCTGCCTAGTTGATAGGAAAGATAGATAGATGGATCAATGGCGAGTTTATTGTTAAGTAACAAGAAAAGGAAATCAAGCCGTGTTTGAGTCTGCGCGAAGCAAGTGGCTGAATGTCATTTGCAGTCATTAGTGCAGAGGGTGAATCAGATGGTAAGTATTTGTTCTATATAAAACGAACTGCTTTCCTTTGAACCCGCTCAATTTTATCAATAATAAACTTAGTGTAAGGATCCCATACTGTGCTGGCGTATTCTAATTTAGGTCTTAAGAATTAAAAATAACTAAGAAGCTTTACATTTATCACTTATGCAAGCTCGATATGAGCCCAACCTTGTACTGGTCATACTCTAGTACGGTCTATAATATTTTCAGGGTGGAATGGTCGACGACGTTTTTCGTTACTATATTTCAAAGAAAATATGCTTGTCAGCAAGCACTCATGACCTTACAAAAAGGCAAGCATGGTGTCAATGAATTCTATTGTTATATGAGTCGGATATTTTCTTCAGCAATGTCAGGTATTAGAGTGACGTCAGTGATGTTCTATATAACAACCACCTGATTAGAACAGCATGTTACAGGAAAGAGCAGCTCACGCCATCTCACTTCGTGATGGCTTCGTTCAAGATTACCGCCCTTAGTTTCCTTGCTGTTGCTATTATACTTGTCTATGAGTAAGTACAATACTCTATCAAGATACTGGTAGTTAAGTAGGCAACAATAATGTTTTCATGCTCGCGAGCTTGTGTGTCGTGAATCACGAAGGCTGCAAGCGGGTGGCTGTTGAGTGCACCTATCGCACGTTTCGAAAATTTTTGTAATGAAGAATAGAAGCTTGCTTTTATTGAGCAAAGGAACTATCCGTGGCGCTGTAAGGTGGAGGATGAGAGGATGATGTAGTAAATGGGTTGGCACAAAAGCACTTGTTTGCAAGAAGCGGGTTCGAATTGTTTGCGCACCTCCATGAGCGTTAGCTGAAGGGGAGCTACGTGAAAGTTGTCCGTTTTTCTATTTAAACTGCCGAGCGTAGTCCACTCAGGTGATTAGATCGTTCAGTTGAAATCTCAAAAAAATATTCTTAGTTTTCGGAGGGTCACTTTTTCGAGTAGCCAGATTGAATAAAAATAAATACATGTTACGACAGCCCTCCATTACTAACGAAGTATGCAACACTGTCTCTATTCAATTGCAGCCCTCTATTGCAGCAAGTGCACTCTCCAGTTGCATGTGGGAACCATTCAGAATGTTATTTCTGAAGAGGTGGTAGTAAATTAGTATGATAGAATTCTGGTGAAAAAAAAAGCCAGTTATTGTTGCCCCGTCAGAACAATAGAGACAAGCAATGATTGGCGGGGGCGTGCCTGACCAACTGCTTTCTTTCTTTCTTTACTGCTTAATTTGTTTTTTCGCATGACCGAATTCTACATTCTAATGCAATAATAACACCACCGCCATGACGTCCACGCCCACCAATAATGATAATCACAACAGTTTGGTTTGAACGTCTGAAAACCACCCCATTTTGATGAGGGACGCTGAATTACAGGGCTTCAAAAATTCTGAGCATTTTTTTTTGTTTTGCATCCCCTTCATACGTAAACAAGCAATGCTATAGGTAGTGGCTGTTCCCGAAGCACTGCTTTCAGGAATAATCAGCTAGGCGTTTTTAATGTTCTATATAACGTTGTTCAGTCGTTCGAAGAGAGCAACGAAAACGCCATCAAGTGGTTGTGGAAGCCAGAAATGAGAATTCAACTTTCTAAGCCTCTTTTTTTTTTAAAGTGCAATTCATATTATTCCCCTGGTCACATGGTACAGCAGAGATCTTTTCGTCTGGCGATACAAAATATTTCGAGGAAGCCCCTTTAGCAAGTCTACTTTTCCCCATTGCGATTTGCTTTATTAGTAGAATGCCATACGCAAGCTTTAGTGCTATAGTTTAAGGTATACGCAAAAATTCACGCGTGGCTTGCTGCTCAAGTCACCAATTTTACAGCTGGCGGGTTTATTGCTTAGCTCCTGAATTGAGAACAATCACAGTTTTCATCGTGAGCGCCAGCACTAAACCAGGATTGTTTATGAAACAATGTCATCGGGTGCTTCAATGGTTCAGTAGAAGCTTCTCTTGAAAAATGATGAAAGTTAGAATATCCTGTCATAGCCTATCGTTTTTTGACATGGGGCATTTGCTACTAACTACCATTCGGGGCAGAATCATCTTGAACGCAGTGCTTGTTGTGACCACCATAACAGCTCTGGCCTCCGCCAAACATGCAAAGAGTAGGTCTTTGACGAAGTTTTCAAATGTTTGCAACTGCTTCATACTGCTCTTTTATTACTGCGCGTAAGTCGCAAAAAGACAAGTTGATGTGTATCTAACGCGTGATAAAGCGGTAACGCTGGAAGTTCCGACCAGGAAAATGTGAAAGATGACACAACTCTCACATTATGAATGGCCGATGACTCTGATTGATTTATATGTGGGGTTTAGCGTCCCAAAACCACCATATGATTGTGAGAGACGCCGTAGTGGAGGGCTTCGGAAATTTGGACCACCTGGGGTTCTTAACGTGCACCCAAATTTGAGCACACGGGCCTACAGCATTTCCGCCTCCTACGGGCTGACGACTTTGATCCCTACTATACACTCTTGGTCAAATCTTGGCTAGAATACAAGCCTGCAGGCAGGAAATCAAGTCAAAATACGGCCACTCCTACGCAGCTCCGTAGCCGTGCCTGCGAGAAATCGGCCCTATTTGAAGTGGCCTTCAGAATTGCCGGGATTTTAGGTCAAATATTTGCTGGCAAAATACGACCTGCGGTTAGGCGTGACATTTCCGTAGGCGCAGCCCTGACGGGGTGGCGGAAAGAAAAAAATGCATTTATATACCCACTTGAGTGCGGTTTCTCGCCGAAATTGGGGTGGATATTATGACTGTTGGTAATCAGACAATCATCAGTATCATAATTATCTGCATCTGCAAGATTTACATGCAAAGCACACTGAGCCCTGGAATCGAACTCGGGACCACATGCACGTGAAGCAGATGTTCTACCTGTTGCACCACAGCGCCACAGCGTGAAGGCGACTTTTTTTACTGGTTAATGTCTATGAAGTGGCTTTTTGCAACCGTCGGCGGAACCTTGAACTGTTTATCTGCCATATGTTTGCGCATGCATTTGATCAGCGAACACTTTGTAGGGCTCCATGAGCTCGACACAATCACGGTGAGCGCTTTCGGCTCCGTCTTTGGTGTAGGGTGTGCCGTTCCGCAAGAAAAATTAACGTGTGTTTGTGCGTCGTTTTAGTGTTTCCCCGTGAACAGCGGGTGTTACGCTCACCGAAATTCGCATACAAGGCTGTGTTCGGCTGTCCTGTATGTTTCTCGCACGTACGTATGCTGTGAGCAATTCGCTGATTTGTGTCTGGAGATATGTTGAAAAAACAGGTCACTGACCAATTTCAAACAAAACAATGACGTTTCGGGACCCGTACGGGTCCCTTGTTCACAATGGAATGATGGCTGAGCAACAGGTTCTTATGTAACGTTGAGCGCATGACGCAAAGTCCGGGAGTACACGTGGTTTAGTGTGCCAGATGATCTATTGATTGTGTTACTTGTCGTCTGAATGATTAGTGATTCGAGGTTCAGTCTGGTTGTAAAATTCTTCTCCGTGGCTACGATGCGTGCGTTGTCCCAGCTTATCTCGTGGCCCGTCTTCTCGGCATGCTCTGCGAGTGCATTTGTCACTGTGTGGCCCTTGGCGACGTCATTCTTGTGTTGCATAAGACGTTTGCAGTAATTTCCACTCGTGCCAATGTACACCGATTCGCAATCGGCGCAAGGTATCTTGTAGACCACACCAGGAAAATGTTGCCGAGGGAGAGGATCCTTCACATTTAGCAAATCAGCTTTAAGCTTGCTTGCTGGAACATGCGCGATCTGTACACCACGTTTTCTGAATAGACGGGCTAGGGCTTCGCTTATATTTCGAATATAAGGAATCGAAGCACGCTTTTTTGTAGACGATGTGTTATGCATGGCCTGACTAGTTGACTGCAGTTTATGTATGACGGATTTAGTTGTTTTCCTAATAAAAATCTTGGGGTATCCATTCCTGATCAGGTCATCTTCAATGGTCCGGAGCTCCTCCTGCAGTCTTTCTTCATCGGAACAAATGCGAATCGCTCGTTGAACTAAAGACCGAATCACTGAGCGTTTGTGGGCTACCGGGTGGACTGACTCGTAGTCGAGGTATCTACCGGAGTGCGTTGGCTTTCGGTACACAGCGAAGGCGAGGCCTGTGGGAGTACGTTTTACAACTGCATCCAAGAAAGGGAGGCAACCGTCTTTTTCTTCTTCCACAGTAAACCTGATGGAAGTCTCGACGCCGTTTAGGCAGTCAAGGAAAGCTTGGACGTCTTTCTTCTTTATCACGCAGAAGCAGTCGTCGACGTATCTCAGAAAAACCTTAGGTCTCGGCTGAAATGTTCCCAATGTTCCCAATCGTAGCCACGGAGAAGAATTTTACAACCAGACTGAACCTCGAATCACTAATCATTCAGACGACAAGTAACACAATCAATAGATTGTAGCGGCCGGGAATGTCGGCTGCCGGAGGCAGCGAGAAAGGAGACGTGAAGCAGGTTTGGAGTTGCAAGGCAAGACTGTTTATTTCCACTCCGTGCGAGTGACGAGAGCTCCCCTCGACGAGGGAGAGAAGGAGGCACCCCCGCGTTCTTCTACAAGAAAGAGGAAACGGGGGCCACCAAGCGAGCAGACGTAGAATGCCGCCGGTCTAATCCCCGGAGCCGGCCCCGACAACACGTTGTTCCCCGAACACGGAGGAGGAGGAGCTGGCGCCGCGAGTAGGCGCGCTGTCGACGGCCGGCTGCAGACGGGATAGAAAAGAATGCGGTGGTGCTTAGCAGCTTCCGCTACAAAGGCTCCCCCCCTAGATTGCGGAGCTTTTAAAGAAGGACAGCAGTTACTGGCTGAATAGTGGAAGGTCACAGTCCAATGGTTAGCACTGAAATCGTACGTGAGAGGCTGCTTGAATGGAAACTTCAATATGAGCAGGCTTGGCGCGGTCAACGGCGACGACTTCTCGTTTCCCCCGCACGTCGATTGCGATGGTTTTGTTAGTACGTCCCAAAACTTTGAATGGGCCATCGTACGGCGGAGTAAGGGGCGGCTTCGTTGCGTCGTGTCGCACGAACACATGAGTAGCAGAGTCCATGTCAGGAAAAGTGAAAACTTTCCTGTTGCGGGCGATGCGAGGTGCTGTTGGCCTGAGTTGCGCGAGCCATGCGCGCAGCTTCTCGATGTGATCGGAGGCTGTTGGGGCGGAAGGTGTGTGGTCGGAGAAGAATTCTCCCGGGAGGCGCACTGTTGAGCCGTAGACCATTTCCGCTGCGCTGAAGCCGAGGTCTTCCTTCACCGTTGAGCGTAGGCCAAGAAGAACGAGCGGGAGCTTCTGCACCCAGTGCTGGCGGTCGAGTTTCGCTGCCAGTGCGGCTTTGAGTTGCCGGTGGAAGCGCTCAACCATTCCGTTGCTGGCGGGGTGGTAGGCGGTTGTATGCTGCAGCTTCGTGCCGAGGAGCGTTGAAAGTGCGGAAAAGAGGTTGCTCTGGAATTGCCGTCCCCGGTCAGTTGTTATGCGGGCGGGGCAGCCAAAGCGGGACACCCATGTTTGAATGAAGGCCTGCGCGACGGTCTCAGCTGATATGTCCGCAATTGGTATAGCTTCGGGCCACCGGCTGTACCTGTCGATGCATGTGAGCAGGTACCTAAATCCTTGGCAGGGCGGTAGTGGTCCGACGAGGTCAAGGTGAACGTGGTCAAACCGCGACTCAGGAGTCCGAAATTCCTGTAGTGCAGCCCGATTGTGGCGAGTCACTTTCACTTGCTGACACGTTTCACATGTCCGAGCCCATCGTCGCACGTCCGCGTTGACTCCGGGCCAAACGAAGCGTTGCGTTATCAGCCGCTGGGTGGCACGGACACCTGGGTGGCTGATGGAGTGGAAAGTGTTGAATACCACTCGGCGAAAGTTCAGTGGGACAAAAGGTCGTGGTGCTGCCTGGGAGGTATCGCAGGTTATCGTGCTCTGGCATCTGGCACACTAAATCACGTGTACTCCCGGACTTTGCGTCATGCGCTCAACGTTACATAAGAACCTGTTGCTCAGCCGTCATTCCATTGTGAACAAGGGACTCGTACGGGTCCCGAAACGTCATTGTTTTGTTTGACATTGGTCAGTGACCTGTTTTTTCAACAATGCCTTTACCTGACCAGACGGCATTCCGTCGAACTCTCGACTATGTCCGGAGATATACGCGTATCAGTGACAGCAGCCTATTCTCAGCTCTTTGAAAACAATGCACGCTCACACGTAAACGTTGCATAGGTGTTTTAGAATGCCTACTATAACATTTCCATTTCGTACGCGCAAACAGCCGCGAGTTGCTCGCTGGGGCAGCAGTGCCTGTTTAGCATTTCGACGATTACTTATTTCCACAGTTAGTATTTATGTGCCTTATTTCGCGATATAGAGTACGTTTTACTCATTTTCGGTTTTTAACTGATCTCATTTAAGGGAAGTGGCTACTCTTACCTTTACTCAGCATGATACCGCTGTTCAAGTGAGGGCCGAAATGCGCGCCATGGTCAAGTATGACGTACGCAAATTAGCGACGGGCAGCTCGGTCTCCCTCCAAGTAAATATTGCTCCTGCACATCTCTTTCGCGAACGTCCGCCAAAGAGATGTTATGAGTTGGGTTCAAGAAATGGTGCCGAACGAACCTCAAAATCTTTACTGTTACTGCATGCAGTTGTTCTTTGGAAAATGAGGATTTTTAAAGCTGGTAAATTATCTCCACAGCAGTACACTCACTGCCTTGGTCGTGGTTCACTGTTACAAATCCATGCTGAAATATGAAAACTGTACTTGATATTCAAAAGAGTGAGCAAATGTCGGTGGCGTCGGTGGCGTACGCTCTCCTGCTGACTTCTGCGCCTGACTTCTGACTTCTGTACTTGACGTTCAAGTTCATCATCAAATTACGCAACCACTAATCAAACATCAACCAATCGATTTTCAATTTTGATCTTTCTCTGTCTCGCTGCCTTCCGTTTGCTTACTTTTTGCCATGCTTTCCCAAAAGCATCAGTTCAACTTGTTTTGCAGAACACGAGCATCAACATACATAGGCCAGTGTTTCAGTAAGCGGTCGCGCATGCACTATCACTCTTTTATTTAGAGCATCACATGATGTTATTTCTTGAAAACTGATAAACGGAAAGTTGTTTGTACTCATTAATTGAAATAAAAAAAGTCACACTAGGACTGCACATTCCAGTGTTTGCCTAAATGCAGGAAGATGTATGATATCGTTAAAAAAGTGTGCCGTAAGGCACTGGAAAATATTTCTGTCCAAGACCATCTTGTAGAAAAACAGCCGCCACAAGACAGTAAGACGAAACAGCGACGCACAAATGCCACGGCATGCAGACGAAGGTGAACGTGATGCTGGCGCCGGGCGCCAAGCTGACCAGGTGGTGGCAGGAGAGGGGGAGGTGGCGTTTCTCTGTCTTTTTTTCGTGCTCTCGCTTGTTGCTGAACGGTTCTTTGTAAGTTGATGCCACCTCCTGGCGCCAGGCTGGTGCGACAGAGGCTGCAGCTCTCCTTTTTTTTTCTTTTTTCCTTTCTTGCGCCCGCTCCTGCCTGCTGTAGGCGTTACTTCTGCGTTGCGCTGCTCACACGGGTATTTTTATTACTGGGCTCTCTATAGAAATGATTTTAGTCAGTACGCAAGAGCGCGCTGCCTACACGCCTTTCGTTATTCGACACCTGACTGAGAGTGTACTGGAGTACAGCTTGTGTTGTTTGTACTTTAACTCTTCGTTTCCGTGGCACAAGCTCGCCGAGTTAAAGGTTTCGTCCTAAACAGCCCAACGGCCATCTTTTTCACTGTGAAGATCTTGTGACAATATTTATTACGTTTATTTTGGCGTGCTTAAAATATAATACTTTTTAATTTTATCGACACTCATAAAGTGTCTATATAAGAAAATCATACTTGAATGTGTTGAAGCGACAGCCTTAGAGAGCCGCCTTCAGAGATATCCCTGTATCGGCATCAACATTATTGTCAATGAGTGCAAAATCTAAAATAGATGGTATGAAATAAAGTTATGGGAATGAGCAGAATTGGAACGCAAGACGCTTGCGTTAGGTATAGTTTTTAGAACACAGCCGCGCCAGTCCTTGAAACGGCTTGGGGGAAAAAGCTTACACAGGCGTCATATCCGCAGGGTGAGGGCTGCCGTTAATAGACGGCGTATTCGATACCAAAAGGGTAATACGTTACGAGGCGTGGTGCGAAGCGAATTGCGCAATCAGCAAGTGATTCAAAGGGCAAATTATTCCTACGCATTATACTATATCATCGTCATGAGCCACAATGCCAACGACGTATGCAGCTCCATGGGTGCGCGCGCTTGTACGTGGGTGCGCGCACTTGCCCCTTTGTAAAAAGATCAATTAGGGGGTAGTGGGTATTCTGCTTCTGCCTTCATAGTAGACACACCCATAGAGTTTCCGAAAATTAAAGAGAGGGGACTCATGGTGCTCCGATTGTTCAGCGACCATGAAAATGATGGGCAGTACACAATATTTCCTAGCACTCATCATTACGGGCTTAGAACGCGCTATCAAAATGAAAGGCGCTATCAGTGGACCACTATTCTCAATTATTCTGACAGTAGCCCTCATAATTCGTGACTGATTGAGAAGGTGAGCAATAACTTGACCCTGTGGAGTCATTTATCACTCACCTAAATAAGTATTGCACCTCTTGTTTCCTTGGCGTAGCAATTTGTTTTCAACGCGATATGTAGTATAGTTACTTTTATAAAATTATGCTCTCACGTTCCGAAATGGAACTATAGTATATATGCACAAAGATGGTCTAACCCCTTCTCCTTTTTGCTAGTCTTTTAACAAGGACGACACAACTGAAGATTATTTCTGATAGTGCATTCGTTTCAATTCAATGAAACGGTGTTTAAATGAATGTTTAAATGTTTTAATGAAAACGGTGTTTAAATGAATTAAAATATATTTCGTCAATTAAAATATTCTATCCTTGAGAGCTTCTCATCGTCATTGTCACTGAGACCTCTGTTCTACGTTGAAATGTTTTTAAATGAATGAGGCTGCTGTTGACCTGAATTATCTAAGTTAGCGTCAATGAATTAGTTTATTACGAAAATCAATATTGATACAATTCTTATACCAACACTTCTTTATAAGCATTTTTTTTCTTGGCCAGTCCCGAAGAGTGGGTGTGAGCCATACATATAGGTAGTCATCATTATTATTATTATCATCATCGTCATCATCATCATCATCATCATCTTCATCATCATCATCAAAATGTGAAGCGTCTCTACGTGAAGAAAAATCAACAGAAGTGATGACAAGAAACAAACAATAGCAAAAATAAAAGTTGCTCCATCGTTATACTTCAGTGCACTTCTGGAAGAGGAGACCAGAAAAAGTGTAAGCACTGCTCGGCGCAGGCAGCACTAGAATGTTTGGACACTTTAGCGATTCTTATAAATTGTTCTGGATAAGATGACACGCCGAACACGAGTAGTAAATTTGTTCTCGAACTTACGTGATCACCAGAGATTACACTGGAAAGTTTGATCAATGATGTATACAAAATTTAAAGAAACCAACAAAGCGTTTCGGTACCAGTCAATTGATCACAACGCGCGTGTGCTCTCTATGCTTCATTATGATTTAAAATACTGCAGACCAAAATTCGCTCCTTGCAGGAAGGACACTCTTACTACACTCAAAAAAGAAATACAATACAAAAATATCAATACGGTGGTACAAGGAATGCGCAAATTTTCACTCACCTTAGTAAAGGCACTCGGGCTGCGTACAATAAATGCAGTACTGCAATTACAACAGAAGTAAGTAAAATATAGTAAAACATACAAAATGAAAGCACAACACCTCACGCGTGTATTGTGGTACCTTAAAAAGGGTCATTCATTGTATGCCCAGAATTCCACTCCGACATACAAAATCATACAAAATCAAAACACAACATACAGAAAACATACAAAATCAAACACAACGCCTAACGCGGGTATTGTGGTAACTTAAAAAAGGTCATTCATTTTATGCCTACAGTTCCACTCTGACACTGTCCTGGGAGTAATGAGTCTTTGTAAATATCTGTCTTAGCAAAATGAGGGGTTAAAACACGTGTGTGATTGTTACGTGTACGCCTTGTGAACAGAGGTGTTACATATATTGTGGGGTCGATGGATAATTCATGTTTAATGAGTTATTGTAGGAAATTGAGGCGGAGAATCTGCCTACGTGTTTCGAGGAGAGGGATGTCAATTTATGTCATCAGATGTGTGGGGAATCGGTGTGCTTGAACTTAGAGTAAATAAAGCGAACAGCTTTTCTCTGGACTTTCTCTATTTTATTGTTATAGACACGTTCGCATTCACTTCACATTAAAAGCAAGAACTGCACAAGTAATTTATTGTTCACAGGTTGAAAAGAGCTTTCAGACGCCTAAAAAAAGCGCTGCTAACTTGTCCAGCGTGCTTGCATGTTACCGCAATACGTCCTAGTATTTTACTGTAGTATACAGTGCATGCACAGTGCCATGCGGCCACAGACTACCTTCGTTTGTGTGGAAAATTATTTCTGTCACAAAAGTGTTTTTTTGTAGCAGTTTTTTTCTGATTTTGTTCGCGGAGTGTGATACTTTGCTATGTATGCTTTGCACAGTGCCAATTAATCTGATAAGTGAGAAGTACTATGTCTCGCAGTATCTCATTGGGCAGCGGTGCGGTTTCTTGTCTGATGAAATATAGTTGTTTGTGCCATTGTGATTCGCATTACAGTGTTGTGTCCATCACGTGCGTATGACTGGTTTTCGATGCGCATAGAGTCTGATTGGGGTGCACCGTGCCCTAAATTTTTGGGGCGAAGCTCCTTAAAGCGGCACCCGTTTGTCCCTCGTAGTAGTCGTGGTCGTAGTGTGTAAGCAGTCTTATGTTTTGATTTGCAAGGTGGTGCCGGTAGGAGATTTTTTCTATGCGTTGTTGAACAATAAAAAATTCGCAGCATGCGCGTTACCTAAAATCCAAATTCTCCTGTCTCTCATTCCCCATTAGCAGCAATTGGCATGTACATTGAGCACTATCTGAAAAGAAAGGGTTGCTACGTTATACTCGTTAGGCGTAACCTCCTTGGTTTTAGAAATCTTTAGCGAGCGTTGAGCCGCAGTGCCATGAATACAGTGAACTAGTACATACCATGAACTCGAGGTGGTTAAAGGTGGAAAGTAGATACGGAGCGCAAGCCGTAAGGAAGTGAAAGCTGAATTCTCCCTTCTCTCATTCCCCATTAGCAGCCATTAGCATGTACATTGAGCACTATCTGACAAGAAAGGGTTGCACGTTATACTCACTGGGCGTAACCTCCTTGGTTTTAGAAAGGTTAAGCGAGCGTTGGGCCGCAGTGCTATGAATACAGTGAACCAGTATATACCATGAACTCGAGGTGGCTAAAGAAGGGAAGTAGATACGAAGAGCAAGCCTTGAGAAAGTGTGTGTGTGCCACCTCTCGTTTAGTCCTTGGAATGTCCGCTGGATGGCGGTGCTTCTATATGGGGAATATATGATGAAAAGGTGCGAGATGGTGGTACTTGGAGTGTGTAATAGATGGACGAACGGACACACAGACAGATGCATGGACAGACGCAAGGATGGCTGCGCGGATGGATGAACGCATGAACGGACGCAGGGGCGGATGCATGGACGAATGCTGGGACGGACGCACAGATGGACGTGTGGACGCACGAACAGACGCACGAACAGACGCACGCATGGACGGGCGGATGGACGCACGGATGGTAACACATTGACGCATGAACGGACGGAAGCAAGAACGAATGGACAGACGGATGATTCACCTCACTCTCCATCATTTACTCCGTGGATATGCTGCCATTTGTTTATAGAAGCCTTGACTTCCAGGCCGAAACGAATACTGACAAAGCATGCCACGTACTGCAATGCTGGTTTTACTGTAAATATTTACATATAGGCTCCACATATTATATATATAAACTTACTCAATAAAAACAGAACATGCTGATTTATATACATTTCAGTGCACGGGTATACGTGATTATTAGTTATACCTTGCCCTACCCTCTGTCGTTACCGTGCCTCATTTTGTGCCTGCTCACATGTTGCTTTCACTTGCGCCAGTGCAGAGTACAACTGGACATATGAGTGCGCATTGCATTGTACCCTGCATCTGAGCCTTCTCGTAATAATAGGTTTTCTGCCTTTTGGAATTCGCAATGCGCTTTGCTTTGCATACCTGTAATTGGGACGGCTTAGTTCTCTCGCATAGCTGAGTACAAAGCACTCGTAATCGCAAAACACTTTTTTTATCTTGCCATCTCTACAGGGTGCTTTAGCTAAAATTGCAAAGAACAAAAAACAACTATGCATGATCACTACACGTCTCCAATTAGTGCAGTGTACTTGTGAGCCATATATAGCATGTCAGAATATCTTTTTCCAGTCTGGCAAGCTTAGCGGTTCACAAAAAGTGCCTAATGAACGTTGTAATAGTGACTCCAGAAAAAAAAAAACATCAAACCGAAGTTTGTAGCGCTTAAACATAAATAAAAAATTATTCTACGGTAACAGAACTCCACTGCTTAATTTTCACTAGCCCCATTTTGAAGTTCGCTATATTGAAACATGTGATCACATTACGGCCGCCTAATGAGCTGCGTTTTTAGTGTCCTTAAATGTAGGTTTAAGTTATGAAATACTGTTCATGAAGGGAGGTTGCTTGAACAGGCTATTGGTGACTAAGATGGACGTTAAGTGATAGCAGAGTGGTTCGGATATAAAGGAAAAACATGCACGAAAAAGTAGCGGCCACGTGCGCATGTGATACAAGACCACTGGCAGAATTCGACGCAGCGCTGGCATTTCTTTTTTCTTTACAGCAATTAGCGAGCAGCGGAACGTTGGTTCCAAACTTGAGGTGAACAAGCAATGCACGCTTGATCTGTTCTTTAGTTGATGAACCATTACTGGATTTGGCTGTCGAACACTCTGCGGAGGGCAGTCTACTGAGCTTGGAACACTTGGCTCATTGAATTTATACACAGAACAATATTGCGAAAAGCGCTTGTTAGCGTTGAATTTCCTGTTTTGTTATATTCATTCACTCTGTTGTAAAGTGCTAACATGGGCACCTGTTCCGGGTAATTCAGCAGTAAAGACGACATGCATGTGGTCATGCCTGAAATTAGCCTCTTATATAGGGATCACTCTTTGAACGGCGTTTAGTGGCATTGCGACAGCGAAACTAGTGTATCACTGGTTAGTATCCCCGATGAAAATATGCTGATGATGAGATTGTCCCATTAGAGCAGTGGTTATGGAGCTCGGCTTCTGACCCAAAAGTCGTGGGTTTGATTTCAGCCGGGGTAGTCGCAATTAGATGGAGGCGAAATTGTAGCGGACGGTGGGCCATTCGATGTCTTTGCACCTTAACGAACGCAGATATACACTGATGGGTCCGTCTCGTCCAGCAGCTCATCAGGTGCCGCTGTAATTCCGGCTGCAGCAACGAAAATCAAGTTTAAGTTGTCGCATATGACTACATCTACGGCATCAGAGCTTGCTGCTATAAGGGCTGCTTTACAATATCTCGTTCAAGAACGTCCAGGAAAATGGGTCATATTCTGTGATTCGAAGGCAGCGCTTCAGAGTTTGCAGTCTGCCATGCGTAGGAGGAGTCATGACCAATTGGTACAAGAAATAAGACATTGCCATCATGAAACTCTAGCACGAGGGCATGATATTATATATCAATGGCTGCCTGGACATATCGGTATTACCGGAAATCAATTAGCCGATGATGCAGCCCGCTCAGCCCATGAAGAAACCCGTGTAGTCCCGATTCCTCTATCAAGGAATGATGCAGCAAGACAACTTTACCTGCTGGCTCGAGATCTCACACGCACGTTCTGGTCGTATACCAGCTTTTAAAGGTGTCCATTTTATGAACTGGATCCTTCGCTCAAGCTAAAGCTACCGTCACAACTTTCCCGCTCTGATGCGACACAGTTATGCCGCCTTTAGTTGGGTGTTGCATTTACAAAGGTGTACTCCTTTCGCATTGGTATGGCAGACACTCCTACATGCGACTACTGCGGAGCTAAAGAGACCATCGAACACGTCCTGTGCAGCTGCGCTTGCTACGACACACAGCGAGGCCAGCTCCGGATGGTTTTGAATCAACTTGACCCCGGACAATTTTGTGTGCAGAAGATACTAGGACCTTGAGCATCTGCCTCAGTTGCGCAGAAAGCAACTAAAGCACTGCTAATTTACCTAAAGTCAACAAACCTGAGCGACCACCTGTAGACTGTGTGTGCTCCCCGAGTGTGTTCGTGATTTTGTGTACCTTCTCATCTCTCTGCAACCTCTTTTCTCCCCTTTATCTCTTCCCCAGTGCAGGATAGCAAACCGGATGTGCGTCTGGTTAACCTCCCTCCCTTTCCTTGCATCTTTATCTCTCTCTCTCTCTTAAGGAACCCCAGATGGCCAAAACTTCTGGAGACCTCCACTACGGTGTCTTTCATAGTAATATTGTGGTTTTGGAATGTAAAACCACAGATAATGTGTTGATCAGGAAAAAAGAGTATAATAAAGAAAGAACGTGTTCAAAGGTGTTGTTGTTTCACTTCACAAAAACAGTTCTGGAATCTATAGCATACCTCTTGAATGTATTATCGACGTGCTTCCGCCACTTTCACTCAAGATCGGCAAGCATGTCATGAGCCTGAGGACGACGTTTTTTTGTTTGATAGAAAAGTGACGAGCACCGAGAATTCAAGAAACAGATCGCAAGCCAGCAGCAAAGAAGCCGATGGAAGATATCTCTGTTGTGTTTACGGCAACTACGTGCAGCCACGCTTGGTCGCGTTTCCGCGTCTTACCGTTTCACCGTCTGTTCCGAGCACATCGGTCCGCGCCACGATCGTGGCTGACTTCCGTCAGTAAGCTAGGGCAAGGGGGAGGGTATTTGTACATATCTTATTTATGCTCATTCATTTGTATATGTTCGGGTATACACATACAAAACTTTAAAACTTCGAAAGGAGTGCAAACATCCCCTCCTCCGGCTACGCCAATGTTGGTTAGTGAGGACTACGCCACAGCAACGTGTTATCTCCGACGCCTCAAAGCGGAAAATGTAGGCGAATGTATGCCGTTGCTAACACAGTTTTACAACAAAGTCACCGAAGGTTGTTCGTTTGCGCCATCATTGTTATCATGTGCTTTCATTACTACCTATGCATATGTGCCCTGCCGCGGTGGTCTAGTGGCTAAGGTACTCGGCTGCTGACCCGCAGGTTGCGGGTTCGAATCGCGGCTGCGGCGGCTGCATTTCCGATGAAGGCGTAAATGTTGTAGGCCGGTGTGCTCAGATTCGGGTGCACGTTAAAGAACCCCAGGTGGTCGAAATTTCCGGAGTCCTCCACTACAGCGTCTCTCATAATCATATTGTCACGTTACAACGTAACTGTAACCTGCTGATAATGGCACACAAGGATGTCGAACTGATTCGAACACCGGCAGTACGACTATTGTTTTTCTCTGCACGCGCATCTTTGTCCTCTTCTGAACAGTGGCACATACAAGCATGCCAGCATCTGTGGAAATAATAGTTTCAGAACTTGTACTAGTTGCATTACCCCACTTCACAAAGGACATCGTCCCGATGTCATAACATTATTGCCAGATGGAAACACGCACGATAAGCAGTACACAAGGGGGTGTTCACAATCACTGTAAGTCTACTCAAGGGAGTGTGACGAATAGTCAGCGTTGGTAAAATGGTTTCATCCTCGAAACATAGGCGACGTGTGGCTGTTGTGAACGGCGGGATTGACGAGCCATGTCCTCGTCAAAAACCTCGTAGTTCACTTCGCTGAGACGACGGAGAACTCTATAGGGACCAAAATAGCGGCGTAAAACTTTTCCGACCGGCCCCGTTGTCGAAAGGGAGTCCACAACCATACTCGTTCTTCGGGTTGGTAAGAGACATCGCGACGACGAGCGTTGTACCGCAGCGAGTCGATGCATTGTTGCTTACGGATTCGTTCGACTGCAAGCTTACGAGACGCGTCTGCCAGTCTGATAAATTCGTTTGTTTTGACACTAATCTGGTGTCTGTCTGGTAGAAGCATGGCATCCAGCATTGCAGTGACCTGCCTGCCATGAAGCAACCGGAACGGTGTGAATCCAGTTCTTTCTTGCACAGCGGTGTTGTAAGTGAACGTGACGTAAGGGAGGATGTCATCCCAGTTTTTGTGGTCTTGGTCAACGTACACGGATAGCATGTGGGTGATTGTCTTGTTTAGTCGCTCTGTAAGGCCGTTGCTTTGTGGGTGGTATGCAGTAGTTTTTCGATGTACTGTGCCGCTAAGCTGCATGACGTCTTGTATCATCGGGGCGGTAAAAGCTGTGCCACGATCAGTTATGACAACTGCTGCTGCTCCATGTCGGAGGACAATGTTTTTCATAAAAAAGTGGGCAGTCTCAATGGCGGTGCCACGTTGTAATGACTTCTTTTCGCAGTAGCGCGTCATGTAATCAGTAGCGATTATAATCCAGCGGTTGCCGTCACGAGACTTGGGAAAAGGTCCGAGTAGATCAATGCCTATTTGTTGGAACGGTTGTGTCGGAGAAGCGATGGCCTTCAAAAAGCCGGCTGGGCGCTGATGTGGTGCTTTACGGCACTGGCACTTGTGACACGTCTTCACGTAATGCTTCACGTCTCGACTGAGCTTAGGCCAGTAGTAGTGTTGGCGAATCCGGGCCAAGGAACGTGTGTATCCCAAGTGGCCTGAGGAAGGCTCATCGTGACAGGCGGACAAAACATCGGCTCATAACGCTGGCGGGACAACGAGCAGGTACTCAGTCGCGTAAGGGTCGAAGTTTCTTTTATAGAGGATATTTCTGCGGACGCAGAACGATGAGGACGAGTGGGCGAACGCTGGTGGTGGATGCGGCGTACGACCTTCGAGATATTCGATGAATTGTCGAAGCTCGGAATCGTTCTTCTGCTGTTCATCCAAGTCGGATACACTAACGGCGCAGAGAAAACGGCCGTCGAGATCGTGATCACCTGACGCTGTCTTAAGAGGAGCTCAGGAAAGGCAGTCCGCGTCAGTATGCTTCCGGCCAGACTTGTACACGACTGTCAAATCGAACTCCTGAAGGCGTTAGCTCCACCTGGCCAGACGTCCTGAAGGGTCTTTAAGGTTCGCCAACCAGCAGAGCGCATGATGATCGGTAACAACTCTGAACGGGCGACCATACAGGTACGGTCTGAATTTGGCTATTGCCCAGACAACAGCTAGGCACTCCTTTTCAGTTGTGTAATTCGCCTCCGCAGATGATAAAATCCGACTCCCATAAGCAATAGGGCGTTCGACGCCGCCTTGCCACTGAACGAGGACTGCACCAAGGCTGATGTTACGGTGTCTGTGTGTAGTTCAGTGTCGGCATATTCGCCGTAGTGTCCGAGTAAGGGCTCAGATTGGAGACGCTGCTGGAGCTCGGAGAAAGCGCGTGTTTGCTCAAGGCCCCACACGAAGGGAACGTCGTCTTTTGTCAGATGAGTGAGGGGTTCGGCAATGTTTGCGAAATTTTGCACAAATCGTCTGTATTATCCGCAGAGGTCTAAAAATCGACGCACATCACGTTTGTTGGTAGGTGGTGGAAAATCTGTGACAACCAATGTTTTGTCTGGGTCCAGCCGAATACCATCGGGGCTAACAAGGTGACCGACGAACTTTAATTCGTTGTAACCAAAATGACATTTTTCTGGTTTCAGTGATAGGCTTGCCGTGCGAATTGCAGCAAACACAGATCTAAGTCGCTGCAAATGCTGCTCAGACGTTTGGGAGAAGACAACGACGTCGTCTAAGTAAACAAGGCATGCTTCCCACTTGAGACTGGAGAGCACTGTATCCATCACCCTCTGGAATGTCGCAGGGGCAGAACACAGACCGAAGGGCAGCACCTTGAATTCGTACAGACAATCAGGCGTTATGAATGCTGTTTTCCCTCGGTCGCGTTCATCAACTTCGATCTGCCAGTAGCCACTGCGTAAATCCATAGAGGAGAAGTATCGGGCGCGTCGGAGGCGGTCTAGTGAGTCGTCGATACGCGGAAGCGAAAAAACGTCTTTCTTTGTGACTTTGTTGAGTTTGCGGTAATCGACGCAAAATCGGAGAGTGCCGTCCTTCTTTTTTACTAGTACGACGGGGGACGACCATGGTATGTTCGAGGGTTGGATTACGCCATCTTCGAGCATCTGCTTCACTCGAGAACGTATAGCCTCTTGTTCCTTTTGTGATACTCGGTAGGCGTGCTGACGTATGGGTCGCTCAGCATGGTCAGTGACAAAGCGGTGCTTTACAGTTGGCGTTTGTTTTATCTTGGATGTAGACGCGAAACAGTCGCTAAACATGCGGAGGATACAGCGGATTTGCTCTTTTTGTGCACATGACATCTTCTGATTGACATCGACTGCATCGGCTACCGCGGTGTCACTTTCAACGGCTGCAGAAATTGGGGCTATCGTCGTACACGCTTCATCGTCAATGGATTCGAAATGAGCGATAGTTGTTCGCTTGGCCAAATGATGGTATGCTCCACTAAAATTGGTGACCAACAACTCAGTCATCCCACGTTTAAATTGAATTATGCCGTGGGCAACACAAATTTGCTGAGACAAGAGCACCGAAAGGTTGGCTTCAGCGATACCACTACTGTCATGGTCTATGTCGCCCTGTACTGTAACGAACATACTGGTGCATGGCGGAAGTGTAACGGTGTCGTCGACAATGCGAAGCGCAGTCTTCTGCGGATTGGTATCTCTAGGCTTTGGGCCATAGTCATCAGCAAACGTTACGAGGCAGTCTCGAAGATTTATAACAGCGCCGGGCTCACGAAGGAAATCCATGCCAAGGATAACTTTCCGAGAGCGTTCTGGAAGCACAACGAAAGAAGCAACGAACGTCGACTCACAGATTTGCAGCCTTGCGGTGCATCTCGCGATTGGTGTCAAGAGATGACCACCAGCTGTACGAAGGTTTCGTCGATGCCCCCAAGGAGTCGTGACTTTCCTGAGTTCAGCCACAAGTACAGCGCTGATAACTGAGTAGTCGGCGCTGGTGTCGACCAGAGCAGTCACTTGATGGTGGTCGACACGAACGGCAATGTCAGCAGAAACGGGTTCGTCAGCGATGTGAGGTGTCGGCTGAAAGGAATCGTCGAAGGTCGGTGGAAGAGTCGGAGGAGGCTGTTTTGACGATAGCTTAACAGCGGTCCCACCCCCGGAGGCCGCTGATTTTAGTTTCCTCGGCGTGGACTTGGGGACCTAGCGGATCGTCCCGCAACAACATCGGCGAAAGTGGAGTACTGATTCGCGGACGTAGAGCGTCGAGGAGACGGAGAGCGTGACTGGCGTCGCTGAAGATTCGGAGACGGTAGATTTGCCAAGTATTCTGCGATGGCGTGGGGTCGTTCGCCGTCCCTGGGCCGACGAGCGTCTGGCCGAAATCTAGGTAGGCCCATCTGTCTGTACGAGCACTCCCGGTACAAGTGAGCTGGCTCACCACAGTGGTAGCATAGTGGCCGATTGTCGGAAGCGCGCCACACGCTAGATTTCCGCAAATTAGGTCGCGGATTCTCATAGTGCGGTGGGCCCGAGAAGTACTGCGGCATCTGCAGGCAAGTCGGTCGTTGGTTTTCATAGCGTGGCCCGCCCGAGAAGTGCTGTGGCGTCTGCAGGCTAGTCGGTCGGGAGAAATAGCTGGCTGCCGGTGCAGGAGTACGTACAGCTTCCGCATACGTTAGCAGAGGAGCTTCGGTTGAAGGTGGCGTTAATGGTGGCGTTAACCAGCTGCCGCACCTCTTCACGGACGACGTCTGTCAGAGCAGCCACTTGAGGCTGTGAAGGCACTGCGTGAAGCTTTTGCAGCTCGTCGCGTACAATGCTACGGACTAGCTCAGCAAGGTCTCTCACGCTCGTGACGTTTACCAAGGGTGCTGACAGACATGCAAGGTTGTCGGACCACTCATACTGCGAAGACCGCTGTCTTAGCATTCGCTCCATTGTCGTCGCTTCACGGAGGAATTTGGCCACGGTAGCTGGTGGGTTTCGTACAAGTCCTGCAAAGAGCTGCTCCTTGACACCCCGCATCAGAATGCGCACCTTTTTGTCTTCCGTCATTGCAGAATCCGCTCGACGGAACAGACGAGACATCTCCTCAACGAACATGGCAACGCTTTCATGGGGTCGTTGATTGCGAGAATTGAGAAGACGTTCGGCTTTTTCTTTCCGATCAGCGCTACCATACGTGTTCCGCAGCTGAGTGCGAAACACCGGCCAGGTTGTCAGGGCGGCCTCGTGATTCCCGAACCAAATACGCGCCGAATCCTCCAGGTAGAAATAGACATACCGCAGTTTCCGGTGCTCGTCCCACTCGTTGGCGAGGGCGATTAGATTGTATTGGTCCAGCCAGTCTTCAACGTCTTCGTAGGGCTCCCCATAGAAGGGCTTTGGCGTTCGAGAGGCTGGTAGCCATGGTGCTGGCGGAGTCGCGGTCTGTTCAGTCTGGCTTGCAGTTGTCGTATATGCCATGGTTCTGGAGCGTTCCGGAAGAGGGCTGAACTGGGGTGGTAAGCCTAGTTGCCGCCGACTGCGTCGAAGGTTGGCTGTTTCTACTAAGGCGTCGATGTTGGGACCGAGATCTTCCTCGCGGTAACAGTGCATAGACTATTACCCAGCACCTCCCCTCCACCAGTGTCAAGTTACAACGTAACTGTAACCTGCTGATAATGGCACACAAGGACGTCAAACTGATTCGAACAACGGCAGTGCGACTATTGTTTTTCTCTTTGTTTGTTTGTTTGTATCCTCTAATCCATGGCTCGTACCCACTCTTGGGGATTGGCCAAGAAAACATATAGTCTCATATGGACGATAACTGCATTATTGCTCACAACGAAAAAAAGGGGGGGGGGTTGGGGGAGTTGTATAGTGAAGACAGTATGTTAAAAAAAAGAAAGAAACCAAAGATTTAGATAGTGAGAAAAAAGAATCAACAACAAAGTAGACACTAGTAGCTACAACTTTATTTTAAGAGCCGACCAGACAGCTGGTTTTGCCAAACCCGATTAATTTGGTATGTCACGGATTTATCCAGAACTGAAAATTACTTTTCGACCCGTTTTTGATGGGGGTATCTGTTAACGTGGGCTTGATGTTGAAAAACGTTTAGAGTCTTGAATAAAAGTACACACCGCATCGAATGCATCTCTGTGGCGATTTCCCAAAACAGAGGCACCAAAACTTAGAACATTTTCTGTGGTTAAATATAAACCTAGCTTCGCAAATGGAATATCTCTGCACGCGCACCTTTGTCCTCTTCGGAACAGCGGCACATACAAGCATGCCAGCATCTGTGGAAATAATTGTTTCAGAACTTGTACTAGTGGCAATATATTGGTTTTGGGACTTTAAACCCCACATATCAATCAATCAAATCATCGTTTGCATATGCGATTCCTTTTTCAATATCTTCGCTGAAGACAGGAAAGGTGGAAGCGAAGTGAGTCTGTTCGCCGAATGGTCTGTAACTAAGCTCTACCTTATATAGATGCTGCTTTTATACCTGCAGGTAATCTTCAATTCCGTCATGGGTGTGAATACAGGGAAATGAAATTATTAGTGTGAGTTTTTATGGAGTGATCACAAGAACGAATTAAATTTGTGGAAATGCATCAGTGGCGCCAGTTTTTCATCCCGCTTCTACCGCGGTGTGACTGGAATTGTTGGCACTATCGTGACACCATACCAAAGTACACAACGGAGAAGCGCGGCAAGACATTTATGAATATAAAATGTTACTTTTTTAACGGTGCGCATTGGGGCTGGAATACCGAGGACAACAAAATCGTTTTTCTTCGATGTTTTCTATGTTTTAATTAGGGCTCTGTGCCTTCGTGTAAATAAAAAAATAAATAAAATCACGTGTGTAAAATGATTCAGCGTTCTGTTTTATCCATCAACTCCCATTTTAACACAATAGCGTTGAAGAGCTCGTTTCGCAGAATTGACGGCATTTGTCTCGGCTTCTACGTCATTGGTTGTAAGCGAAAAGTCATCATGAGCGTCACCAATATATATTCATAACGATGCAAATGGAACAAAGAACGAAAAATCCTGAGTCAGAGTAGGGATGGAACCCAGGTCGTTTGGGTACCAGCAAAAATTGAACCTGCATCATTTCAGGGTCAAGCAGATGTTCTACCACACATCCAAGCCTGTGAACACACCGAAAATAACTTCATCTGCTTGGAAATGCAGTGAAAGTGGCAAGTGCTTTGCAAACATACGCGTCCTGAATGCACGCTTCAGAACGCAACACGAGGTATTGCAGTAATAATGCGTGGTACAAGCACCCGTGAAAATGAGGCGTCAGAACTTGTGATTATCACAGTGACTTGTTGGTTTAAAGCCGGTAACCCACATCAAAACGCACACACGTTACGGCGCCTATTTCTTTAAGGCTGTGTAAAGGGTGCGTAGCTAGTTTGAAAAGGATTATTGCATTTAGTGCTTGACGTACGCACTATAGGAACAAACGATAGCTGTCACGTTGAACTCCTATAGGCGAAGCTTCAGGGTACCCTAATTTTAACGGCCACTCGAACCTTGTTCCGCTTTTATCAAATGAGCATGATCTAAGCCGTAATGGACACGTCGACCGCAAGGGCGTGAGCATATTTTTTTTGAGGCAGTGGGGGTAAGGCTTGGGGCCACGTATTCAGTATAGGCATTGTCGTTGAGTATGCTCTAGCAAAAAGAAAAAAATTAGAGAATAGGGGGGGAGAGCACGGGCCGGGTGTAGTGCCACGACATGCATGGCTACGCCAGCGGCACTTCATTAGAAAATGCCTGGTGGCACTTCATTAGTAAGACAAGGACAACAAGCGCTGTCCTTGTCAGCTTCTTCTGTCCGTCTGCCTTCAGTGCACTTCAACAAAAAAAAATCAATCATGAAAAAAATTTTCAGCCTGGTGGCAAGCACGATGCCAAGTATACTGAATAACTATATCAGAAACACAAAAAACCTAGAAAGTGCAAGATAGAAGCTTGCGATGAACAATCGGTAAACGGCAGTTGTGTCGAGACTTGTCTTCCTCAAAGCAGGAACCGAACTGATTTTTTAGCGCTAGCGTGTCTACGCTTCGTACCCTCTCCTCAATACATAAATAACTATATGAAGAGAATACTGAGACATCGCGTTGACAGAGCATTTCATGAATAACTGCCCCATTTTCATCAGCATCGACGAGTCACCGGAGCTTTGCGGATGACAGGCAGTGACAGCTTTTGCAACGATATGTGACGAGAAGCTTTCTAGGCGTAGGGCCAACATGATAGACTAACAAATGGTTCAGCAGCACAGCGAAATATCCCTTGGTACGTTGACAAAACCCCTTCTTCAGAGATTGGCCATCACCACTAGAAATGAGTGGGCTTTTATCAGTGACATCAACCTCGTTAAATAGTTTTTCATTCATTACAAGTATACATTTGCGTATATTTCCACAAGCTTTAAAAATGTTAAACGGAGATGGTACCGTATTAAAGTAATTCAATCTAAGTGTGCATATGTTTGTGCGTGCCTCCCTGAGAGTTAAATTATACTCCATATGTTTTGATTTTCTTGTCTTTGAATGTTTCTGTCTTTACCACTGAATGCGATTTTTGAGCAATATGGGAAAACCGCAGGCACAAATTTTCCAAATAGTTGAGGATTAGTATACTATTAAAACTGCGATAACGTAATATTAACCTTCGAAAAACACCATGCTAATTTTAAGAAATAGGAAAAGATGCACACCAAACAGCGATATTTCGGTAGCCCTCATAAAAGCTTTTCTCGTTCATGAAAAGTCGTTAGTTCATTTGAAGGTGCCTTAATGCCGGGTAACTTGGAGTTGGAGCCGCTCTCCCCAGCTTAGCCTTCAACCAGTTGGAATATTGTATTCTTTCCTTCGACAGACATTGTATATCTGATTTGTTGAGCTCATTGCAAAGACATAATCGCGGTGCACTATACACTCAGCAGTCACAAAAGATATGTGGAATGGTTCCTTCGTTGTCACAGTGGTCACAGGCTGCGGTATCAGCCATCTCAATGCGGGAAATGTAGGACAACTGGCTATACTTCAGAGCATACACATATGTATATGTGAATTTCACCAAGAAACAAAAGAAGGGAAAATTAAGCATTAGTTGCCCTAGATATAGCCAAGGTGTACGACAAAGTGGAGCATAAAATACTAAAACAGCAGATGAAAATGTATCGCTTACGAAACTACATGACAACATAGGTAGCAGAGTTTTTAAGGGAGAGTGAGTTTTATTGCTCTCAAAGGGGCTTTTTTTCCAACAGATATATGCAATACATTGGCTTACCACAGGGGGCAGTGCACTCACCGGGGTTGTTCAACATCTTTCTCAGCTCGATTCCAACAAATAGCGATATTCATATATTTGTGTATGCAGATGACATTGCCTTCTTTGCGATAAATAGTGATCTGCAATTATTTTATCAGCCATTACAGAATTACCTAAACATGATGGAGGAATAGCTTGAAAAGATTCGAATGTCATTAAATGTAAACAAAAGCGCACTTATAGCGTTCTCGTTCAAGAATCCTGTCACATCTCCCTGATGTATGGCACGGAGTTGATTCCCCAGGTGGATTCACTGAAATACTTAGGCATCATATATAGCAGCTCGTTAAGTTGGAAAAGTCACATAGACCATATAGGGTTCAAGGTGACATGAGCCAAGGGGTGGTTACGCAAGCTCAGCAATAGAAAAACAGGGTTGCGAAAATATACATTGGTAAGGATCTATAAAATATACATGCGTCTTACCATGGAACTTGGTTCCATGGTAAGAGACCATGGAACCAAGTTCCATGGTCTCTTATGAGAACAAAATGAGACCGGTATTACTGTTAGGAAAAAAAGCTTCACAATTGTGCCTTGGACTGCCCAAGTTTGTTGCTAACAATGTGCTCTACACGGAAGCGCGTCTCCTTTCATTGTTAAATAGATTTAAAATACTTACTATCGAAACATTTTAAAAAAATACACTTCGCCCCAGAGAGAAACGTTTTATGCTTTTATAAAGAGCCAAGCTTATTTTTTGAAACTCAGTGGTGGCGATTCCACTCCCCACAGATCACATTCGTCCAAGCGCTGCTTGAACCACTGGACGTCCGAGTCAAGCATATTTCCTCAACAAGTAATTTAATTTAGACCTTTAAATAAATTTTGAGAATATTTACCCCTCTAACGCGAAGCAAACGCCATTTCAATATTTAAATGATTGCCTACAGGATTACTTGGCACACGTGAACATCAACAACATAATGGCGGCTGATGCATCCGTAACAAATGAAAAAGCTGGGGTAGGCATCTTCTGGCGTTCCCTCGACTGGTATTTTTCGGTTAGGCTTCCGGATTACACACCAATATTCATAGAATTATTTGATGTTCTTCTGGCACTGCGAAAACCTCGTTTGGCCGAATCAGAAGCAGTCATCGGGAACAAACTTAACACTTGTGCATATGTTCTGAACTCACACCGACAAACTTGCAAAAACTTCAGTTGTTATGGAAACCAGGCTATTGTGGCTTATATCTCAATGAGGTGGCGTATGCACTAGCCCCAGTATCTCTTAGCGGTTCCCTTAACCCTATTTCGCCTGATACGGCTTACGCAACAGCAATAAGGTTTGAAAGCTTTGTTTACATAATGAAATGAACTCCTCATTGGATAAATTTCGCGAATCCGCACATCTAAGATGCTGCTGGAAAAGACAGTCGCGGGCAACACGGCAATTGGCAGTTAATTGTTCAAGATTGTGTTGTAGAATTCCACAACAAAATAATATTTACATAAAGCTGGTATAAAGGCGTCACCGTTATGTCAGGTTCGCGAAGAAATGGGAACAATAGATAATTTATTTTTATTTTCGCACCGATATTCTTATCAGCGGAAAGGATTCCTAGTAGCTCCACTTGAAAAATTAGGATTATAAATAAAGGTGGCTGTAATTTTATCGTTTGGCAGCATTAAATTAGGTTATAGTCACAGGAACATCTGCTCTACGACATTTGACTACATAATTGAAACAAAGCGATTGCCATGTTAGAACTTTTTTTGTCTTTCGTTTTGGACTCATCAATACCTCTGGTTGAAACCCTATCTGACAGCCTGCATCCTTGCTCAGATATAGATATACTTCATTCATGATTATTGGCTTCCCTTTCATATATATATATATATATATATATATATTATATATATCATATATATATATATATATATATATATTATATATATATATATATATATATATATATATATATATATATATATATATATATATATATTGATATATATATATATATATATATATATATGATGGGGGTGAAATTCAATGGATCCGGTGGAAAATGCTGTAGAAAAAGAGGTCGACAAACGTGCGAAAAAACTCTAGTTTTACTAACGTTTCGGCAGGTGGGCCTGCCTTCGTCGGAGTGAATTGTTACACATGGCACACAGGGCACATATATTAAGGGCACAGATATATATGCACACAGGGCACAGATATATGTGCCCTGTGTGTCATGTGTAACCATTCACTCCGACGAAGGCAGGCCCACCTGCCGATACGTTAGTAAAACTAGTGTTTTTTCGCACGTTTGTCGACCTCTTTTTCTACCGTATATATATATAATATATATATATATATATATATATATATATATATATATATATATATATATATATATATATATATATATATATATATATATATATATATATATATATATATATATATATATACATATATATATATATATATATATATATATATTGTGAGCGTTATTCATGGGCGTCATCTTGTCATATGAACATACTCATCATCATCAGTCTGACCTGTGTTGTGGGGCAGAGGACATTTAGGAAGGGCTGCGTAGTTGACACATACTGCGGTGATTGCTGAGAAGGTGACGCTGCAACCACCTGAGCGTATGTCGGCTTTGGAGTGCTATGCGAGCTCGGGACTTGCTCACACGTCATGGATAGTTCCTCCCTGACGATGTTGCGGAGGCTGCCTGCAGAAGGTGTTATGCGGAGCTCACAAGACGACGACAGAACCGTGAAATGTGGCCACGTATTCCGCAATAATAGCAAATCGGTCGAGATAGGCGCCAGGCATGGAAAGAAGGACGCGGTGCCCTTGGGGCGAAGACAACATCGCCATCCATGCCAACTGTACCAACGCCATTTACCATCTCCACAGCACTTCGATGCAGCCAGTACCTTCCGCTCCTCGCGCTGTCGTTCCCCGTCACCTATGCGCTGTTCAGCGTCACCACTTTTTTGGTGCCCCTTCACGCAGACGCGCCATCTTTCTCTACGAGTAATGATGACGATGCTAAAACGGCTGCTTTAACAGCCACAATAAATCCTAATCTCACGTTAGCGCAAAAGCAAGAACTTTTGGGTATCCTTCAAAAACACAGTGCTTCATTTGATGTCAATTCCAAGAATTTGGGTCGCACTTCCGTCTCCATACATTGAATTGAAACGCAAGGCAATACAATTGTTCCCCGCCGCCCATATCGAGTGTCATCCGCAGAGCGGAAAATGATCGAGAACAACATTGCTGATATGCTCAAACGAGATGTTATCCGGCCTTCGTCCAGCCCGTGGTCATCACCTGTAGTGCTAGTTCGAAAGAAGGATGGTTTAGTGCGATTCTGCGTCGATTATCGAGCACTTAATAAGATCACGCGCAAATACGCGTACCTGATCCCATTAGTCGACGACGCACATGACTCTCTGCTAGGCGCTGAGTTTTTCTCCAGCTCCGATCTACGGTCTGGTTATTGGCAAATACCCATGCACGAAGCGGACAAAGAAAAAACTGACTTTGCAACACCAGGCGGGCGGTATGAATTGAACGTGATGGCATTCGGTTTATGTAATGCTCCTGCCACGTTTGAACGCAGGATTGGCACAGTTCTACGCGGCTTAAAATGGAAAACATGTCTCTGTTATCTAGATGACATCGTCATTTTCTCCTCTTCTTTTCGTCCTTATCTTGATCGTTTAGACGAAGTTTTGACGTGTATTTCTAATGCTGGACTTCAGCTAAACACCGAAAATTGCCCCTTCGCCAACAAGAACATCAAGGTGTTGGGCCACCTTGTCAGCAAAGATGGCATTCGCCCGGATCCTGACAAGCTTGCTGCCATGATACGCTTCCCTTGGCCAGAAAATCAGAAACACCTACGAAGTTTTTTGGGCCTGGTGTCCTTCTTCCGCCGCTTCATTAGCCATTTTGCTGCCATCGCGTCGCCACTGCATAAGCTGCTGACATCCGGATCAACTTTCGCTTGGAACGACGACTGCGAGCGTGCCTTTCAAGCCCTCAAGCATGCTTTAACATCAGACCCTGTTCTGTGTCATTTCGACGAGAACGCACCTACATGTCTCCACACTGACGCAAGTGGCCAAGGCATTGGTGCAGTTCTTCTATAGCGGGATGCCACTTCACGGGAAAGAGTTATTGCGCATGCTAGTCGTGCTCTTACGGCTGCTGAACAAAGCTACTCCATAACTGAGCAGGAGTGCCTTGCTGTCATCTGGGCCATACAAAAATTTCGACCATATCTTTACGGACGCCACTTCACAGTTATTACAGGCCATCACGCCTTGTGCTGGCTATCGTCACTGAAATACTTGTCTGGTCGCCTCGGTCGTCGGGTGCTCCGCCTACAAGAGTACAATTTTGACGTCATCTATAGGTCTGGCAAAAGACACAGAGATGCAGATGCTCTCTCTCTCGCTGCCACTTTGCACTGTCACCATCGAGTACGTCAGGTGATTGCTCATCTGGTGGGCAAAACACTGCGTCACCCCTCACATTATCGCAACTTGCGGTTATCGACACGCCAGCTTCAAATCGCTGCAACGAGTTCCCCACACGTCAGCGTGATGATCCATATTGCAATAGCATAATTCAACGCCTAAATGGTATATCACCTACTCCTAATGCTAGATTGCGCTGACAACTACAGCAATTGAAGTTCGATAACAATGTGCTCCATCGTTACGTTTACACTACTGATGGACACCGCTGAGTTCCAGTACTTCCGCGTTCTCTACGTCATTAAGCCCTTGAAGCCTTTCACGACGACCCATGTGCAGGCCACTTGGGATTTCACAAAACACAAAGCCGCATCAGGAAACGTTTCTTCTGTTCTGGCATCTCTACTTTTGTGGCCAAGTACGTTGCGCCTTGCCATCTGTGTCAACGGCGGAAGCGACCAACTTCGTCTCCTGCTGGCTTTCTGCAACCAATACCGTGTCCCGAGACACCTTTCGCCATCGTTGGCATAGACCTACTAGGACCTCTCCCCATCACGCCAGCAGGTAATCGTTGGATTGTGACTGCTGTCGATCACCTGACACGGTACGCAGAGACAGCTGCACTGCGCACAAGTTCTGCTTCAGACGTCGCAGACTTCTTTCTCAACGCCATTGTATTGCGTCACGGTACATTTCGCGTCCTCCTGAGTAATCGCGGCAAGACGTTCCTGTCCACCATAATCGAAACCCTGCTCACAACCTGTGATACAGTACATAAGACGACGTCAGCCTACCACCCCCAAACTAATGGGCTGACAGAGAGATTTCATCGGACACTAATAGACATGCTATCGATGTACATCGCACCAAACCACGACAACTGGGATAAGATTTTGCCTTTTGTGACGTTTGCCCATAACACCGCTGTTCAAAGAACTACTGGCTACTCGCCTTTATACCTCGTGTACGGCCGTACACCAACATTCACCATTGACGTCTCTTTTCTAAATGTTCCAACTGACTCCTCGGCAACCGTATCAGAGCAGTTCATCACAAGGCTCGAGGAATGTCGGCAACGGGCTCGCCTTAATACAGAAGCCAATCAGCAAGATCGCAAGCAACGCTACGATAGCTCTCATCGCGACGTCTCCTTCAGTCCGGGGGATGAAGTGTTGCTTTGGACGCCCATTTGCAGTCCAGGATTGTGCGATAACTTTCAGTCACGCTTCATCGGACCCTATACAATCAACGAACAAATGTCACCAGTGAACTACCGTGTCACTCCCAGTGACCTTTCTTCAGATGGTCGCTGTCGTGGTTCGGAGATTGTCCACGTATCGCGTCTGAAGCCATTCGTTCGACGTTCCGTTTCCGTCTAAGACGCGTCCGGGCTGGCCGCTCAAGCGTGGGGGAGAAATAAGTGCGAGCATTATTCATGCGCGTCATCTTGTCATATGTACATACTCGTCATCATCAGTCTAACCTGTGTTGTGGGGCAGAGGCTCGGCAAGTAAAAGAAGTGTCTTGCAGCAAAAAAATTGCCTTACAATATATATATATATATATATATATATATATATATATATATATATATATATATATATATATATATATATATATATAGGTATGGGATATGGCACAACGGGAGCGTTGTCAACAAGGATAAATATATTTATTTCCCAACAGTTTCGGGAGGGGTCCTCTCTTCATCAGGGGATGAGTATAACTCATCCCCTGATGAAGGGAGGACCCCTCCCGACACTGTTGGGATATAAAGATATAAATATATTCATCCTTGTTGACAACGCTTCCGTTGTGCCATATCACGTACCTTCACGAAGACTAACTGGCCCATTGAATTATTACTCCCACTATATATATATATATATATATATAAGGGAAAGAAGTGTATACCTAAGGGCTCGTTTTTCCGTGTTTTAACACAATATTAATGAGATATAACAGACAGTAATGCCAAGGAATGTACAGGGGAAGTTATCAAACTCAATGGAATGTAAATAAGAAGAAAGAAAAGTGGATGAAAAAATTACCAACTGTGAGCAGGAATCGAACCTACGACCTTACAATACACGACCTTACAATATATATATATATATATTGTAAGGCGGTTTAATAGCGACGATAGGTAATAGGCAGACAGCCGGTACGGAAACAAATGCTCGGGCAGTCCAGCGTCTACAGCTCATGCTCCCGCTCGCGCTTCGCGCTCAGCGATGGTCCCACTAGTCATTGCCTTGCGAATTCCCCACTACAATGCCCCGGCGACGAAGACGAGCCATCCTGGCGACTCAAGGTGACGAGAGAACAGGAGGGTCGTAACAGGGCTTGAGGCGACTGACGTGGACCGTCTCACGACCAAGGCGGCGCTTGTCCGTGGACGGCTTGAGCGGTTAAATCACATAGGTGACAGAAGAAGGGTGCTGTATGACGCGGTAAGGGCCCGTATACTTCGGTGCAAACTTGGGAGTCAGTCCAGGAGAGTGGAAAGGCAGTCGGAGCCACACGAGAGAACCGACAGGCAAGGTATTCTGAACAAGATCATGGTCGTGGCGATCTTTTTGGAGGGCTTGGTTATCGGCTGTGAAGGACCGTGCAAGTTGACGACACTCTTCGGCATGTTCGGCCATTTCAGAAACTGGGCTGAACTCGGAGGCATCAGGATTGTATGGCAGAATTGTGTCGAGCGTGTTGCATGGGTCACGACCATATAAAAAAAATGGAGAAAAGCCTGTTGTCGATTGAATCGCCGTATTGTAGGCGTACGTCACGAAAGGAAGAACAACGTCCCAGTTGGAGTAGTCGGAATCAATATACATAGCGAGCATGTCTCCGAGGGTTCTGTTGAAACGTTCCGTTAGGCCGTTCGTCTGAGGGTGGTAGGCTGTTGATGTGCGGTGTACCGTACGGCATGAATGTAGGAGCTGCTGCAGAACTTCGGACAAAAATACGCGTCCTCTGTCACTCAGGAGCTCCCGTGGTGCACCATGACGTAGAACAAACCGGTGCAAGATGAAGGTTGCAACGTCACGAGCGCCAGCCGAAGGTAGCGCTGCCGTTTCGGCGTACCTTGTCAGATGGTCGGCAGCCACAATCACCCATCGATTGCCACCAACAGAGCACAGTAGCGGGCCGTATAGGTCAATCCCAACACGGCCAAATGGTCGTGCAGGACATGGCAAAGGCTGCAGCTGACCGGGTGAATGAGGGAATGTTTTGCGCTGCTGACACTGGGAACATGAGCGAATGTGTTTGCGTACAAACGTGTACATACCCCGCCAGTAGTAACGTTGGCGGATCCGCTCATACGTCTTTAGCGCACCGGCTTGTGCGTGTTGCGGTTGAGCATGAAAATATTTGCAGATATCAGACCGCATATGGCCGGGTATGACTAGCAGCCTTTTACGACCCGCCACTTGATATTTGCGACGGTATAACAGGCAATACCGTATGGCGAAATGCGTTGCTTGGCGGCGAAGAGCACGCGGGTAACCGGAAGTTGATGCGTCAGAAAGCATATTCAAGAGCGAGGCGATCCAAGGGTCCTTCCGCTGTTCGGATGGCATGTCTGTGACGCTGACGGCAGAGAGGGGAAGATCCAGGGCTGATATATCCGTATCATCAGATTTCATGGGTGATCGTGAAAGCGCATCTGCGTCAGATTGCTTTCGCCCCAATCGGTAGACGACGCGTATGTCGAATTCCTGGAGGCATAGTGCCCAACGTCCGAGGCGGCCGGAAAAATCTTTCAGCGAAGCCAACCAACAGAGTGCGTGATGGTCAGTTACCACATCAAAAGTTTGGCCGTACAAATAGGGGCGAAACTTGTTTAACGCCCACACAATCACGAGGCACTCTTTTTCTGTAACAGAATAGTTGGCTTCTGCCTTAGTGAGGGCGCGGCTGGCATAGGCGACGACATACTGCGTAAAACCTGGCTTGAGTTGCGCGAGTACTGCACCAAGGCCGACGCCACTTGCATCCGTGTGTACTTCGGTTGGCGCAGTAGGGTCGTAATGGCGCAGTACGGGTGGTGAGGTAAGGAGTTGGCGCAGTGTTGCGAAGGATTCGTCACAGGCTGCTGTCCAATTCGAAAGATCTGCAGGGCCAGCAAGAAGTTTGGTGAGTGGAGCGATGATGGAGGCAAAGTTCCGGACAAAGCGACGAAAGTAGGAGCACAGGCCCACAAAGCTCCGTAGTTCTTTAACAGTAGTTGGCTTAGGAAATTCGGCAACAGCACGAAGCTTGTCAGGGTCGGGAAGAATGCCGGCTTTCGAGACAACATGACCAAGTATGGTGAGTTGTTTAGCCCCGAAGTGACACTTCTTCAGGTTAAGCTGAAGCCTGGCGTTTGTAAGGCACTGTAGAACCTTACGCAGACGAGTGAGGTGCGAAGTGAAATCGGGTGAAAAAACCACTACGTCATCAAGATAGCACAAGCAAATGTTCCATTTGAGACCGCGTAAAATGCTGTCTATCATTCGCTCGAATGTGGCAGGCGCATTGCAGAGTCCGAATGGCATCACGGTAAATTCATAGAGGCCACCCGGTGTGACAAACGCCGTTTTTTGACGATCAGACTCAGCCATTGGGACCTGCCAATAACCCAAGCGAAGGTCAAGCGAGGAAAAGAATTCTGCGCCTTGGAGACAATCGAGAGCGTCGTCTATGCGGGGAAGAGGGTAAACATCTTTCCTCGTAATGGTGTTTAGGCGCCTGTAGTCTGCGCAGAACCGCATTGAACCGTCCTTTTTTTTTTTGACGAGTACAACTAGGGAAGACCAAGGACTACAAGAAGGCTTGATGACTCCACGCTGTAGCATGTCGTCTACTTGTTCTGCAATTACCCGACGCTCCGCTGGTGACACACGATAAGGGCGCTGGCGCAAGGGAGTACTCTTTCCTGTGTCAATTGTGTGCACAACGATGATCGTTCTTCCTAGCACCGCTTGGGGCAAGTCAAACGAACGCTTGAATTCGTGCAGCAGGGTAACAAGCTGCTCTCGTTGAGCCGGGGCGAGATCGCTGTCAATAGAACGCTGAAATGCATCGGTAGACACGCTGTTCGAGGCAAAGTGAGGAACCAACGCGTTCAGCTCCATATTCGGCTTGGTGTCGAAGAAATCGGCAGGCACGATAGTACCTTTATCGATAAGCTGAATGTGGCCGAGCGTCTCGTTGCGGCGCAAACTGAGGGGGCACGAGTTGGGATTGGAAATAAATATCCCGGTAGTGTCTTGACAAAGCTCAAGAACGGCGAATGGCAGCGATGTGTGGTGGCGGCTACCGAAGATGTCTGATGGCGTGAATAGGACGGTAGCGTCAGAAAGTGAAGCACAGCGGGCAGGGACAAACTGGGCGCTGAAAGGAGGAAGGTCTATGTCCGTCGCGACGACAAGGTTAGCCACACTAGATACGGCCGCATCCACAGAAGGCGCATCACGAAACGGTAACAGCTCCACTTCGGCCCGAGCATAGTCCACGACGGCGTGATGACGTGATAAAAAATCCCATCCTAGGATGACATCGTGGGAACATGAAGCCAACACGTGAAATTCAATGATGTACAACACGTCTTGAATAACCACTTTTGCCGTACATGCCGCGACGGGCTCAATTTGTTGGGCGCTCGCAGTACAAAGAGAAACCACGGGAGAAAGCATCGTCACTTTACGAAGAGAGCGGCAGAGTCTTTGACTAATCACAGATATTGCGGCACCGGTATCGATGAGTGCGAGTGTTCGTACACCTTCGACGATTACATCGATAAGATTGGCGGGAGACAGGCGAGGACTTAAACGATTAGATGATGACGCAGCTCGTGCCTCCGGAGCTGCGGCAGTTAGTTTTCCGTCTCAATGGGGGTGGGTCGTCGACGCATAGGCGATACAGAACGACGACTCGTTGAAGGTGAAGGCGAGCGGGAAGTAGAACGTCTAGAAGCGAATGTTCGGGCACCGGAAGCAGTTTGCGCATCGCGTTCGTGAACTTCAGGTGGTACGGGAGGCGCGTGGTATGGAGGCCGAAACGAATAGTCAGGATATCTTGGTGCGTTAACTGCTAAGCGCCGACGACATAGACGTGCAACGTGACCTGGAATTCCGCAAAAGTAACATATGGGCCGGTTGTCAGCAGTGCGCCAAGGATTTCCGGCGTGTTGCTGTGTAGCTGGAAACGGCGCGGTGGACGGTCGCACAGGTTGTGGCGTATACATTGGCAGACGAGATGGAGGCATTGCCGCGACGGCCGCATAAGTCAGTGGCGCGGCGACAGGCGTTGGTGGAGAGGCAGGCGTAGGTAATGGCAACGCCTCGGAGACCTGCTCCTGAATAGCCTGTCTGATTGTCGGCGTTAGGAGGTTCGTTGGTGCTTGGGTGGTCGGCAGAATCGAGAGACACGAAAGCTGTCGTGCGACCTTTTCGCGTACATATTCTTTTATCTGCTCCAGCAGGGAGCTGTCACCACCGACGGCCAGGGCAGCGAGAGAGTCGTCTGCAGTCGTCGACCTCCGAACTGCAGCACGTTGTTTCCGAATCTCTTCCAAGCTCTGGCATATATATATATATATATATATATATATATATATATATATATATATATATATATATTGTGATGACGTTTATTCGAGCCGAGAAGTCGCAGCGAGGTCGCAACGGAAAGTGGGCGTACGGCAAGTCTGGCAGAGGCGGCACAAACTCTCGCGCAAGCAGAGCACGGGCTTTTTGTTGTCTTCCGAAGGCGCATACGCGTTGGTGCGTATGCTCCACTACAATACCCCCGGGATGAAGGGTAGCCATCCTGGCGACTCAGGGAGTAGGCACAATGATGGGGTCGTAGTAGGGCTTGAGACGGTCGACGTGTACGGTCTCGCGTCCTCGACGGCGCAAATCTGGTGATTGTGTTAACGGCTCGATGATGTAATTCACCGGGGAGGTCGCGTCAATGATACGGTACGGACCATGGTACCGGGCCAGAAGTTTGGAAGATAGGCCAGGAACGTGCGGGGGCACCCAAAGCCACACAAGGGAGCCAGCACGAAATGTAGGAGCTATGCGGTGAGCGTCGTCGTGTCGAGTCTTTTGTAGACCTTGAGCCTCACTTGTCAGAGACCGAGCCAACTGACGGCAGTCTTCAGCGTATCTGGCGACTTCCGAAAGCGGGGAGCACTCAGATGCATCAGGGCGGTACGGTAGTATAGTGTCAAGGGGGTGGGAAGGTTCGCGGCCGTACAATAGAAAGAACGGAGAAAAACCGGTAGTCGCTTGCGTCGCGGTGTTATAAGCGAAGGTAACAAAGGGCAATACAGCGTCCCAGTTAGTGTGGTCGGAGGAGGTGTACATCCTCAGCATGTCGCCAAGTGTGCGGTTGAACCGCTCAGTAAGACCATTTGTCTGTGGATGGTATGCGGTAGATTTCCGGTGGATAATGTTGCATTCAGCGAGGATAGCTTGGATGACCTCCGACAGGAACACTCGACCCCTATCACTGAGTAATTCCCGCGGAGCACCATGGCGTAGAATGAAGCTGCGGAGAATGAAGAGTGCAACTTCGTGGGCGGTCGCTGCCGGTAGAGCTGCAGTCTCAGCGTAGCGTGTCAGATGATCGACTCCGACAATAATCCACCGGTTTCCAGAGCTACTATATGGGAGTGGGCCATAGAGGTCTATACCCACGCGGTCGAATGGGCGAGCCGGGCACGGCAGCGGCTGTAACATGCCGGTAAGGTGCCGCGGAGGTGTGGAGGTGTTTTGTTCTGTTGGCAAGTGGTGCAAGACTGAATGTATTTCTGCACAAAACGATACATTCCTCGCCAGTAATAGCGTTGGCGCAGCCGTTCGTAGGTTTTCAGGACACCTGCGTGAGCACTTTGGGGATCTGCATGGAAATTCATGCAGATGTCAGAGCGCATATGAGTTGGGACAGCAAGGAGCCACTTCCGACCACCAGGCGTGTAGTTGCGGCGGTACAGAATGTTGTCACGTAAGGAAAAGTGGGCTGCTTGCCGGCGTACCGCTCTCGTGGAAGGGACAGAAGATGGATCGGTAAGGTAGTCGACTAACAAGGCAAGGTATGGGTCTTTACGCTGCTCCGAAAGCATGTCAGTGCTGTCGAGTGGTGACAAGGTGGTAAAAGGGGGTGACAGAGAAGCCACATCTGGTGTTAATGGCGATCGGGAAAGTGCATCGGCGTCCGCATGCTTGCGACCGGAACGATATACGACACGGATGTCGTATTCCTGCAATCGAAGTGCCCAACGGCCCAGACGTCCGGACGGGTCTTTCAAGGTGGACAGCCAACATAGAGCGTGGTGGTCTGTGACCACATCGAAAGGACGGCCGTAAAGGTACGGGCGAAATTTCGTAAGCGCCCAGATTATGGCCAAACACTCCTTCTCTGTCACGGAGTAATTCAATTCAGCCTTCTTAAGAGCGCGACTTGCATAAGCGACTACGTATTCGGTTTGGGTACCTTTCCGTTGTGCCAAAACTGCGCCAAGACCAACGCCGCTTGCATCAGTGTGAACTTCTGTGGCAGCAGTAGGGTCGTAGTGGCGAAGAATAGGTGGCGAGGTCAGCAGGCGGCGCAGCTGGTGAAATGCGTCGTCACATGCAGGTGACCATGCAGATATACCTTTGCTGTTGGAAAGCAGACTAGTCAGAGGTGCAATGATGGACGCGAAGTTGCGCACGAAGCGACGAAAGTAAGAGCAAAGACCAACGAAACTTCTTAGGGCTTTCAGTGATGTGGGCATGGGGAAGTCAGCGACAGCTCGAAGCTTATCGGGGTCCGGAAGAACACCGTCTCTTGTGATGACATGTCCCAAGATGGTTAGTCTGCGGGCTGCGAAGTTGCACTTCTTGGTGTTAAGTTGTAGGCCTGCAGAAGCTAGACACGCCAGAACCTCGTGGAGACGACGAAGATGTGTCGGGAAATCAGCTGAAAAGACTACGATGTCATCTAGGTAACACAAGCAAGTTTTCCACTTGTGGGCCCGCAATATGGTATCTATCATGCGTTCAAACGTCGCAGGCGCGTTGCAGAGCCCAAATGGCATGACTTTGAACTCATACAGGCCATCTGGCGTTACAAAGGCTGTTTTAGGGCGATCACATTCAGCCATTGGCACCTGCCAATACCCAGAACGCAGATCCAAGGATGTGAAGTACTCGGCGCCTTGTAAACAGTCAAGAGCATCGTCTATTCGTGGTAGCGGGTAGACGTCTTTCTTTGTAATCTTGTTTAAGCGGCGATAGTCCACGCAAAATCGAACGGTGCCATCTTTTTTCTTTACCAGAACCACGGGTGACGACCAAGCGCTTTGAGAAGGCTGTATGACTCCACGTTTAAGCATGTCATCTACTTGCTCCGTAATGACGCGGCGCTCTTCGGCAGAAACGCGGTAAGGACGCTGTCGCAGAGGCGAATGTGAGCCGGTGTCAATAGTATGAGTGACAGTCGTGGTGCGGCCCAAAGCAGGTTTCTGAAAGTCGAAAGAAGAGCGAAACTTGTTAAGGAGAGCAACAAGTTGGCTGCGATGCGAGGGGTGAAGGTCTGCGTCAATAGCATCGTCGAAGGCTGGTGAGCTTGATGGCTCAGACGCCTGAGTGATTGCGGCAATCTGACATGGCGTTTCGTCGGGAAGAATAATATCATTGATATGGTCGACAGGTTGCACATATCCTAACGTTTCACCACGAAGCAAGCCAATGGGGTAGTTGCAGTGGTTGGTAACCAGCATTACGGTTAAACCAGACGCAATCGTAAGAACGGCAAATGGGAGCACGATGCCCTTGCGTTCAGTAAAAACAGGGGATGGCGTAAATACCACCGTGGCGTCAGGTTGCGCCACACATGAAAGGCTAATAGGGACTGGAGCTTCAGGAGGCAAGGTGATGTCGTCGTCAGCGACGAGTTTGCAGAGCAGTGGTGAATGGTCGGGCGATGGAAACTCACAATTTGGCACTAGGGACACTTCCGCACGGGAACAATCGATGATAGCTTCATGACCTGATAAGAAATCCCAACCCAGGATGAGGTCATGAGAGCAAGATGGTAGTACGAAAAATTGGACGATGTACAAAACGTCTTGGATGACGACGCGCGCCGTACACACAGACGAGGGCTGAATGCGTTGCGCGCTAGCCGTGGACAGCACGATGCCACAGAGAGATGTGGTCACTTTCTTCAGTTTGCGACAAAATTTTGCGTTCATCACAGAAACGGCGGCCCCAGTATCAATTAACGCTTGTGTGGCGACTCCCTCAACATTGACATCAACAACATTTCGCGGCGAAAATGGAGGCCTTGATAATTGCGCAGAAGTTGCAGTTCTTGCCTCTGGAACTGCACTGATTAGTTTCCCTCCTCAGGAGGTGGACTACGACGCATAGGAGATGGTGATCGGCGACGAGGAGATGGGAAACGAGAAGTTGATGGGCGACGATCCGAGTCAGAGTGCCTCTGTTCGTATGCAGACGAGGTGGCCTGCTGCGACGCATAGGTAGGAGTTCCAAAGGAGGCGTACGCAGGTGTGGGACGGCGGCGGCAGTAGCGTGCAATGTGGCCAGCGATGCCACACGCGAAGCAGATAGGACGGTTGTCATGGGTGCGCCACTCATTAGATTGACGGAAAAAGCGAGGTGAGGGCCTGTAAACCGGTGGCGCTGCCGGAGGAGTTGGAGCCGATAAGGCGACTGGATGCGGTGGGGGCCGCGCGACCACAGCTGCGTAGCTGAGAGGTGAAGGCGGCGCAGTTGGTGCGTAGCCAGCAGTTGAGAGATCAGATGGCACCGAAGTGCACGGGTAAGAGGCCGGAACTGTAGGGAGTGCATTGCAAATTTCAGTGCGTATGGCCTGCTGCATATTCGAAGGGAGGCTTGTCGTGGGCGCGTCACTATGCGGCAGCAGGGAAAGCTGTCGGGCGACTTCCTCCCTGATGAAGTCTTTAATCTGGTTCGACAGAGTTCCTTGGTGAACGTTGCCATTGGCGAGTGCGACGGCCGAGATGGAATCTGGTGATGGAACACTCTGTCGGGCGATGGAACGCTGACGACGCAATTCATCGAAGCTCTGGCACAGGCTTACGAGGACCGCCACCGTGGTCGGGCTCTTCGCCAGCAACATCTGGAATGCGCCATCCTCGATGCCTTTGAGAATATGTCGAATTTTCTCTTCTTCAGGCATGGATGAGTTAACACGCCTGCAGAGGTCGAGCACATCCTCAATATAGCTAGTAAAGGTCTCACCAGGTTGCTGGGCTCGGTGGCGCAGACGCTGGTCAGCGCGGAGCTTGAGGACCTCTGGTCGGCCGAACGCTTCGGTCACGAGGGTCTTGAAGGTGGACCAGCTGGCGATGGCGGTTTCGCGGTTGGTGAACCATAGCTTGGCGACGTCAGCCAAGTAAAAGATGACATAGGCAAGCTTGGAGTCGTTGTCCCATTTGTTGCTGGCACTCACGCGTTCGTACAAGGAGAGCCAGTCTTCGACGTCTTGCTCACCACTGCCGCTGAAGATTGGTGGGTCCCGCTGACGGGTAGCACCGGGGCAGGTCGACGGGGCAGCCGATGGTGCTGGCTGGGCTGGGACGGGCTGGTGGGCGACTGCGTCAGTCATGTTTCGCGGTAGTCTTTCAGGCAACTTGCGAGAGCGGAGCTCCAGGTCTTCTTGGGGATCTCAGCACCCTCCACCAAATGTGATGACGTTTATTCGAGCCGAGAAGTCGCAGCGAGGTCGCAACGGAAAGTGGGCGTACGGCAAGTCTGGCAGAGGCGGCACAAACTCTCGCGCAAGCAGAGCACGGGCTTTTTGTTGTCTTCCGAAGGCGCATACGCGTTGGTGCGTATGCTCCACTACAATATATATATATATATATATATATATATATATATATATATATATATATATATATATATATATATATATATATAAATATATATAAATATACATATATATATATATTAAGGGAGAGAAGTGTATACCTAAGGGCTCGTATTTCCGTGTTTTAACACAATATTAATGAGATAAAACAGACAGTAATGCCAAGGAATGTACAGGGGAAGTTATTAGAACCAATGGAATGTAAATAAGAAGAAAGAAGAAAGAAAAGTGGATGAAAAAATTACCAGATATATATATATATATATATATATATATATATATATATATATATATATATAGTTTAGTCTAAAGGTACTTTCTTTTTGTAAAACCATAAGCCTCTAACTTCCTGTCGATTCTGCCGACCGGTTCTTCGCCGATCACCTTTTGTGGGTGTGTGCCAGTATTATAAGGATCATCATCATCATCATCATCACGTAAAGGAATCATACCATTCCGCAAATTTTCAAAACGAGATAAATGTGCATGAGTGCAGGTTTCCTTGCTTTTTCCAGCAACGAAAAACAGTTAATCGTGATCGTAAAATATGTTCTATTGATGACGATTCGTTGTGTCCTGTGACACCACCAGCCTCTGGAACTTTCAGAAAGCCTTGATCTACATACGTCTTATCACATAGACCTATCTGATGCAGCTCAGATCTTTATGTTGGTGAAGAAAGAAGGCATGCGGGTCATTTTCTGTTCACGCAGCCCTTTGTAGATATGGCAACTTATGGAAAAAGTACCCGAGTTTCACCGCAAGGGTGAGGCAATGATTGCTGTAGCGACAAAGGAAGTAAGGCTAAAATTTTTACACACAGTGTTGTGTAACTCTACAAAGCGCTGCTGCAACAAAACACAGGCGCTCGCGGTAAGAAAAGGGAATCCGCAGAGCCACTTCTCGTTGAGAGCGAAGAGCGTAGAAGGGTACACAAGCCGTCCGCTAATGTCTGACAATATAGCATGCGCCACTGAGTCCTTATAGTCAACGTTCACAGTAGCTGCTCGAACGCTCATCCCCCACCCTCACCTACACATCCGCGTATTTTTATGCGTCTTCCAAACAAACAAAGCATTTGCGCTTTGCTTAAGCAGCATTGGATGGCGTGCTTCACCCGCGGATTAATCTTATCACATGCGCCACCTGATCGATGGAGATGGGCTGATACGCGTGATCAGCCGTGTTTGTCCCCACCGTCCACGCGCTTTTACCTGCGCGTAGATCATACAATACGCAGGGGATTGATGTCTATGGAAGATTTTTATGGAGCATGACGGCGATGGCGACGTTAACGACGAGAACCTATTGATAGTGTTAATATATTTGATACTTTGATCACTTGAGATAAAACACGTAATTATAGGTTTACTGGAATGCTATTTTAGCCTCTCCGAAGAAGCCCTACAGAATGGCATACATTCCAATCCAATAGATAGGGGAGAGTTTTCAGAATTTCAAGTGGCAGATCCCATGTAATATGGGAGTCAAAGAAATGCGACGCGTTCGCACGGAGTGTCACATTATACTTTATAAATTGGCTAAACATTACGAAATCACGCTAAACACCTGTACAAATGTCGTCGCTCACACATATTGTTATGCGGAAGCAGCAACGTGTCTGGGAGGAAGTAGAGAACGAAGTGGTCTGTTTGGAAGCAGGTCGGTGTCGGCGCGGCTACCCTTCGCTATTCGTTCTTCAATAAATACACCCCATCGTAACAGTTTTCGTGAGTGGTGCTGGGTATGATAACGGCACCCCAGATGAACAGCGACTCATCGATTGCTGAGGTGCAATACGCGGATCTTCGTCGAAGCTGACGACTTGCTGGTCTGGCACCTGCGATGGCGTCTCACGACAACAATGACAATGAGCCTTCTGCTTCTTGCATTCCGTATCAGCCCTACATGCAGCCTCCATTCTTCGCTGGGCAAGCTGCAGAAGGTGTTGACTCGTGGCTCAGCTCCTACCAACGGGCGAGTGGGTTTAATGGCTAGGATGCCACCGGCCAACTCAATAATGAGGGACTCTTTCTTCAAAGGAACCTCATCTCTATGGTTTGAAAAGCATGAAGAAAGCCTGACGACGTGGTGGAAGTTCGTCGATGAAATCAAGTTGTGCTTCGGGGATCCGGCAGCGAAAAAGCAGCTTGTCGAGCAAACTCTTATGCAACGAGCGCAAGTTCCCGGCTAAACCTGCGAGACGCATATCGAGGAGGTGCTCAAGTTGTGCAGGGCACTGGACCCCTGAATGGCAGACGAGAACAAGGTTGTTCATCTTCTAACAGGGATTGCTGAGGGAGTTTACTAGCTCCTCATCGGAAAAGAAAGTTTGGAGCGTGTAAGTGACGTTATCAAACACGGCCGTACGTTTGAAGCGCTGAAAGCGCGGCGAAGAACACCAAAGTTCGGCCACCTGCCCAACATCACTGATGTCGCCAGCGTCGACGTGCATCCAACCCCGTCGGATCTCGCGTCCACCATTCGCCAAGTAGTGCGCAGAGAGCTCGACCTACGCGAGCCGGCTTCTCTGCCGACACCTAATGTCCGAGAACCCTTTCGTCCCCGTGACTTAAGCGCTACACCTATCAACGCCACCTCCCTTGATGCCTACAACTATACGCATTGTCCTCGAGGGTCAAGCCAAACTATGCGCCCATACTCCCCATTGTAAGACAAATACGCACGCAGACCACCTACCGTTTATGAGGCATGGAACGGCCGGGCCATTCATCCTTCTGCTGACATCAGCGCACCTCGCGAACGTCCCATATGCTTTCACTGTGCCATCCGCGGTCAAGTCACCCAATTCTGCCCGATCGCTGTCGCACGTCAGCACCGTCCTATGGGCGACCACGCACTTTCTACGGGTGCAGTAATCAGCAAGTTGACGAGACACCCTGGCCCTCAGACTCCGACAGCAGGCCAAACTATCAGGGGAATCACCGCAGTGACTCACCGGCATCTGTACGAAGCTTGACGCCACCACCTTCACACTACCAAAGGTCCCCATCTCCTCGACGACGTCCCGCTTCAACGCCGTCGGGAAACTAGGCGGCGCTACCGATGGAGGTGAGGTCGCCAGTCATCTTCACCTACACGCCGCTACGCGTCCACCAGTGACCATGCGTCATAACAAGATTTGTGTTTCTGTGAACAATGTTACAACGACAGCCTTAGTGTACACGGGAGCAAGTGCCTCCGTTATCAGCATGGATCTCAAAACCCAATTATGCCATAAGGTGATGTTCAAGTGGGACAATGCGTGCACATATCGTGCTGTGAGGGGAGAATCGCTACTACCTCTTGATGTGTGTACCGTGAACGTCTATTTCTTTAATAACGTCTATCAAGCCGAACTCGCAGTGCTCGCTAAATCAAGGCATAATGTGATTTTGGGGACTAGATTTCCTGCAACAGTGCGGTGCCACTCTTGATTGCGGTACCGGCGAGCTTTTTGTCTTTCCTTTTGTTTCCGGCCAACCTGCTACTTGTTCGAACACCTTCGCTGTCTGTGAAGATTCCGTCGTACAGCCCCGTTCATTATCCAGCGTTCAGGTTACTGTTGCTAGTGCCGACAACGATGTATTCGACACTGTTGTTGAGCTGATGCCATCAATCGTCGAAAAGAAGGGTGTACTCGTGCCTCGCTGTATTGTCTCTGTGGCCTGTCGCACAAGTACATTGTGGGTATCAAATTTGTCTAACCAGTCTGCTGTGCTTCCAAGCGGTATGTGACTTGCCTCGTTTGAAGCGGATACGAGCCTTAATATCGACGCCTTAAGCAAACACGCCTCGAACGAATTCCGTGCGCATGAGCCTAGCCCTGGTGTTCCCGAAGTCTCTTCACCGTTTTCAAACATGATTAGGAAGGCACTACCTTCTGAGAAGCGTCAAACCCTGGCCAGCGTCCTTAGCAGGCATGCTTCATTGTTTGGTTTCACCAAGGACGCTATCGAAGTTCGTGTTCTCAATACGCGGGCTCGCCACAGGATTGACACGGGGTCCGCGCATCCCGTAAGGCAGATGTGTCTGCATCAGACTGGAAGGTGATCGCCGAACAGGTGGAAGACATGTTGGCTAAGGGCGTCATCCAAGACTCTTCTAGCGCTAGGGCTGCACCTGTCATCCTCGTGAAGAAAAAAAACGGGTACTAAAGGTTTTGCGTCGACTACCAGCGTCTAGATTCGGTGACGAGATAGGATGTGTATCCGACTTCCTGCATAGGCTACGTTATCGAATGTCTTCATTCGGCATCGTACTTCTAATCTGTGGACCTCCGATTGGGCTATTGACAGGTACCTATGCATTCCGACGACGAAGAGAAAACCACTTTTGTCACGCGAGATAGCTTGTTTGAATTCAATGTCATGGCGTTTGGTTTGTGCAACGCCCCTGCAACGGTACTGCGTGGTCTCAAATAGGAGACTTGTTTATGTCACATCGACGACATCGTAATTTTTGGATGCACTTTCGCTGAACACAAACATAGACTTGACGTTGTTTTAACATGCCTTGAAGAAGCTGCTCTTACCCTAAACTCCATGAAATGTCACTTCGGTCAGCTAGAAGCACTTGTACTTGGTCATCTTGTAGACTAACATGGTGTGCGCCACTCCCTGAGAAGGTTGCTGCAGTTACCTGTTTCAAACAACCGCAGTCAGAACGTGAACTAAGGAGCTTTCTGGTGTAGTAGCGCAATTTACACGGGGACGAAGAGGACAAGAACACACGACACTCGCTACACTTCTTGTGTTCTTGTCCTCTTCGTCCCCGTGTAAATTGCGCTACTACACCATATGGTTAAATGATGTCTCACCAACTAGCCCAGCTCTCAACCCTACTGAGCTTTCTGGGTCTCTGTTCATCCTTCCGCCGATTTGTGCCCAAGTTTGCTGATACTGCCTACTCATTGACTTCACTGCTTTGTAAAGATAAGGATCTCGACAGCGGAGTGTGATGCCTCATTTCGTGGACTTAAATTACTTCCCCCGTCTGGACCCATGCTGCACCATTGCGACCCGTCTCGCACTATATAAGTGCATACCAACGCGAGGGCCCTTGGTCTCGGCGGCGTGCTCATCCAGCGCTTTGATGACTCCGAGCATGTCATCACCTACGCCAGTCGTTCTTTGAGCAAGGCTGAGAAGAATTACACCGTTACTGAAAAAGAGTGCCTTGCTGCGGTTTTGGCTGTGCATAAGTCCCGTCCATATCTCTACGGGCGGCACTTCACGATTGTGACTGACCACCATTCACTATGTTGGTTGGTTGGCCTCCGCGACCTTTCTGGTAACCTTGCGTGGTGGGCGCTACGTTTGCAGGAATTTAGCTTTACAATATGCTACAAGAGTGGCTGCCATCATGCAGACGCCGACTGTCTCTCGAGGCTTCCCCTACCAAGCTCTATGTGACGCCGACAATTTTGACGATTTTTTAGCTGCCATTGACGATACTGCTTTTCCTGACCTCGCTACCTTCCGGAAAGAACAGCGCAACGACCACGGCTTAGATGATCTCTTAGACTCAGACTCAGCCGCTCAACCAATAAGTAGCCATGGCTTTATCTTCCGTGATGGCTTACTTTACAAAAAAGTATGTGGCTGATGATGTCCGCGTTATTTTATTGGTCCCCAAGAATTTGAGAACGCACGTACTCTATGCTATGCATGACGACGCATCAGTGGGGCGCCTGGCATTCGCCCATACGTACCATCACCTGCTGGCTTGATTATACTGGCCTGCCATGCGATGCAATACGGAAAAGTATGTGGCAAGTTGTAATAAATGCCAGCAATTCAAGCGACCAAATACTACCCCAGTTGGTCTCTTCCACCCTTTGATGACACCCTAGTCTCCTTTCGAAATGGTTGGAGTGGATCTTCTTGGTCCATTTCCGCGCTCTTTGAACAAAAACCGGTGGATTATAGTCTGCGTTGACCACATGACACGTTATGTGGAAACCAAAGCACTACCAACAGCCACGGCCATCGATGTATCAAGGTTCCTCCTGTATTCTGTGATACTGCGCCATAGACCACCTCCGATTCTTCTGAGTGATCGTGGTCGACGATTCGTAGTCGATGTTGTAGAAACATTCTTGCGTCTCTGTGCTTGCTAGTTTCGCCACTGCACCCTATATAACCTGCAGAAAATGGTCTCGTCAAGCACACCAACAGAACGTTTACCAACTTACTTTCGATGTACGCTGACTCAAGGCACAAGAACTGGGATGACATCTTGCCATTTATCACCTATCCTTATAACACGGAAAAGCATAAAACCTCTGGCTACAGTCCCTTCTATCTTCTTTATGTCAGACAACCCCACCACTTTCTTGACACCATTCTGCCTTTCCATGCGCATGAGGACTCTTCCATTGCCCAGATTCCCTGCCGCGCGGAGGAAGCACGTTGCGCGCCTAGCTCAGCTCCGTACTTTGGCAACCCAAGACCGCTGCAAGTTCGCCTATGATTCATGGCACAAGAACGTATCCTATGAAAAAGAAAAAAAAGTTTGACTATGAACACCCTTTCGCAAGCGTGGCCTGTACAAGAAGCTCCTGGCTCGTTACACCGGTCCTTTTGTCATCGTCGATCGCCTAACCGATGTGACATATTCAATCGCTCGTCTCGTACCTCGCGGCTACCGTTCTAGACAGACGCAGCTTGTTCACGTCGCACGCCTCGTGGTTGATGCTCACCCAGGGGGCTTCGTCTTGGAATGGGGGAGTGTTACGCTGAGGCGGCAACGTGTGAAGGGCGGTAGAAGAGAACGAAGTAGTCTGTTTGGAAGCAGCTCGGTGTCGGCGCGGCTACCCTTCGCCATTCGTTCTTCAATAAAAACGCCCCATCATAACAATATGTTGAATAGTCGCGTATGCTTTACAAAACCAGGTGTCGACAGTTGTGCAACGATGCCAGCAGCAACATCGTCATTACAAGCACAGAAGAGATAAGTGGGTATATAGCGCTTGTGCATGCTTGCGAGGATGGTAACTCTGGTGAGTGGTGCGTAGACCAACTTCAGCGGATGTCGTTGAAGTGTAGAACTGACGCTAAACCGACGTATATCGTGTGTCATAAAAGTGCATAAGTGATGTTTATATATTTGAATGGCAAGCAATGCAACAACAATTGTCGTTTCGCCAGCAATAGGGCGTTTTTCCAAAGCAGTTTCTAGAAGTAATGTGGCGCTGTGGTACTGTACTTGATAGCCCAGCAGAATGCTTGGTTTCAATTCCTGCTGGGACCATAACATTTACCTTTTGGATTCATCGGGTCAATTTGCTGGTTTCAAGTTTTTATGCGCTCACGTACTTCAATTACAAATGTCTGTTCGCGCTGCTCCAGGGTCAACAAACTTTCAATCACTTATGCCGTATACCCGTTTTACGCCACACGGACTGTGTAGATAATCACGTATGTATGCAGGAAAACGTTTGACGACGTACGTACGCAAAGGGATTTGCAAGTTAATGATGTCATGGCGCGACAAACTTTTTGGACAAGCTTTCTTACCCATAAATAGTAAATACGGTTTACTCAAGATAAGAAGCCGATATACATTGTATATATTGCTGTATATGATATACGGCGATATATACGTAAAACGCATCCTTGCCTAGTAGAACAAAAGTAGTACGGGATATACGATAATATATACATATGTGGGCGGCTGATAATGAAATAGATAGATGTATAGATAGATAGATAAATAGATAGATAGACACTACGCAAAGAAACGCTTCGCATTTAAAAAGCAACGCTAAAACGTATAAATTTGCCTAAATACCATGCCTTGCTTCTGTACTCTTAGTTCGTGTCCTTTATATTGGTGATTTGTAGGCACCTGAAAAGAGCATAAGAAAATCATGAAAACGGGAAGTAAGTTTACACCACATTACGCATACGAAAACATGAAAGGGCTTTGTTCACTTAACTTGATTGAGCGTTGTTTCCTTGAGGTGTTTAAAAAAAGTAAGAATGACAAATGCACATCTTAAGACTGTGATAGGCTTGCAATATTTCGAAATGCACTAAAATAATAGAAATGTGGGTAAACAAAATACTCCTTAAGATCACGGTGAGAAATCGAAACTTGAACAAAAATGTGGCAATTTGGGCTAGTTGGTATGACATGACGATAGTTATAGCGCGAGGACAGAACAACGACAAAAGGACAAGGAGAACACGAGCGCTACATATCGCTCGTGTCCTTCTTGTCCTTTTGTCGTTGTTCTGTCCTCGCGCTATAACTATCGTCTTATCAAACAAAAACTTGTTTATTTTGTTTCAGTGGCGAAACTTGGTAGGATGACTTAGAACTAAATCACGGCTTGACATAGCGCTCGTGTCCTTCTTGTCCTTTTGTCGTTGTTCTGTCCTCGCGCTATAACTATCGTCTTATCGAACAAAAACTTGTTTCTTTTGTTTCAGTGGCGAAATTGGTAGGATGACTTAGAACTAATTCACGGCCTGAAAAATAAATGATCCGAAGTGCGGCATTGAACACATGACGGCGCGCTGAAGTTGCACCGCGCAACTGCGCGATTAAAGCACTCGGCTATAGTTGCCGCCAAGGTGATTGCAATGAGCAAGAGTTTATCGATATACCACAAGCATTTGAAGGACCACGTTGCAAAAAATGTGTTAGCGAACAATGTTATGCCAATAGCGACACGTTGAGAATGATTTCATTCGAAATCTGAATGTCAGGTGTACATACGGTGCATTGACCATTAATAGAACCTGCTTAGTCTTACTGCAGTGAACATTTTTATCTCGAAAAACCGGCCACTTTTTTCGACGTTACCATAGACTCCCATTGTACGAAGTTTAACTGCTCTGAGAACAAAATCGAAGCTTACCCCAACATGATCGTTGTAGCCTTTTCGTCTGTTTAGGTTCCCAGACGCATTCTGTTGTCTGTGTTGTTCAACATTCACCCTCTAGAATTTATTATTTGAGAAAAACTCACTGATTCTATTGAAAACGCGCTAGCTTCGAGCCGGCACCGCTACGGGTGCTGGAAGTTATGTGTCCAGAAAAGCTGGATAGGCTGTTTGTTCTGTGTACGCCAAAATGTTTTCAAGAGTGATAGTGAATGCTCTTCTCCGTTTTGTATCTTGTACGTAGGGCAACCTACAGTACACTTTAACGCACTCCTTTCTGCTGTCACCCTAAGGACCCCAATTTACGTGCATTATGTCATTTCCACAGCGGTAGAGGCACATGAGATCCCCTGCTTGCGTTTTAGGAAAAGCAATGACTCGTATTATATGCTCCACACCGCAATGTACATTTAAAACCTGGCGAAACAGCCCTACTTTGGACGCCATTACGGGGAGGTACCCTGTGGAGTAAGTTGATTTCACCATTGTCCAGCCGGTGTCATGTCTTGTGCCAAATCAGCATGACATACGAAATCGAACCTATTCACGCTACCATGGTACAACCGTGTTCTGGCGTTGAGAACCTTACTTGTCGCAAAGCGACATCACTACAAACAGACAAGCACTGGAGCAGTGCCTTCACCGCCGGGGGTAATGTCCCAGGGCGCCAGAGATTAATACAGTGCAAAAAAAAAGACAATGTTTTGTTACCTCTCGGGCAGACGGGCTAAACCTTGCACGCCTGCCCCTGAATGCGGCATATACGTTGTAAACATATTCTGAATTGGCTATTCCAGTAATATTTGCATGTGGACGACTTCGTACGACAGAGTCGGACATATTGGCATGGACAAGTGGACATTGGGTGGTCACTACTCACGTTAACTCCTATCAGTTGCTCCGTGGTATTTAGACAATCAACTACAATGAGATGCATCTTGTGCTATATACCTCAAGTCACGATTCCCATGAATGATGGCATTCTTACCAATATATGAGGTCATACGTTCCACAGTTGCCAGGTCTTTGCTGTACTACTCACGACACTTTCTTTCACAGCTCCCACTGTTTCCAGAGACCGCTGTTTCCAGAGAACACAAGGAATTGACTATATTCCCACTTATGTGAAAATCAGAGGTCATGCGTAAAATAGGAAACATTGATTGTTACAAATGTGAGCTATACTGTGAAAACGTATGGTAAGAAGACGCAGGTCATAACTATCAAAATTTCTTCCTAAAGAGAACGACAGATGTTTCCTACCTACTTACTCTGAACACGCACTGTTCAAACAGTGACGTAGACCGGAAAAATGGCATGCACTTCGCTGAGGACTAAAAATAAATATCAAGGCCCCTTGCGAGCTCGTAGCGACCCGCTGCATGCGCAAAAAGTCGAACGACATATGGATAGGCTAAAAAGCAGTGTGATAAATAATTCACTGTTATTGAACAATTGTAACCGTTGTCGCACATCAGAAACACAGTTCACAGTCTGTGATTGGCGCCGCAACGACGACTTCCTTTTAAGGCTACTTCACTGCTGGGTGAACGTAGAGGTGGGGAGTGACATTTTCAAAAACTATTTTCAAAAGCCCATTTCACAGAGTACAGAGTTGCGCAAATAGATGCCAACTACACTATAGAAAGTGTTCACGCGTCCTTAGGTGATTTTCGGCAATAATATTGACCAGGTATACTGCTTGCAACCCTTTAAAAATTGGCAACTGGCATCACGGCTTAGAGAGTATACGAAATGAGCAAAGCAAACAGAGCACTTCATCAGGCTTCGTTGAAATGACATGTCATCTTATTTCTACGGCTGACAGGACACCGTGGCATCATTGACAATGACACAGCAAACAATGCCGACGGGATGTCTACAAGAATATTCTCACAGTTACCATACACTTTTCGAGAACAGCACTGTAAGGAGAGTCTATAAACTTATTAATACGATGCCGCAAACCTAACCTAATGGATTTAAGATGTCCTACATTGCCATATATATTTTCTGACAGGACGACAGCACACACGTTGTGCTTTGTGATTGTTTTTCTACCAAACAAAAATATTCATCACACTGCGTTGAACCATCTATGCCACGCGCTGTTTTTAGCCTGCGCAGGCAGACCATTCCTGCACGCGCAGCACGATATTGAGTTACACGGGATAGTTTTGAAAATCCTTCGACATTTGCGGTAAATGGAGGGCAGTGAATATGTGCTCATTTTTGACGTCAATGCGATTGTCTCTGCAATGGAACTTCTTTTTTCCTTCCGCAATCTGTTTCCTTCACAGCAAGCCACTAAACTGAAGGCATGTCAGATTGATCGTTCAGATTTCGCTTCCTCTCCTCCTTTTTCACCTGCGAACGCATGGGACCACAAAATCGTGCATTTATTTAAAATGTTCTTGCATTCTTTGCTTTCAGACTTGATATTGCTAATGCGATCGTTAATGGTCAACAACAAGTGACTTGCGACAATACGCGGGTAAGCCATTAGACATTTATTACATGTGATGTCACTCTTAGGGGATTTTTTCAAGAACGACGGCGTCACAGATAAGAAATATTCTTTTTACCGACTCACCCATAGAAATCCCAACACAGTTGCGCCACGCATTGAGCGCCATTGTAATGAACTTTTTAGAATATGTAAAATAGTAGATTATTACTGTAGATTGTAGATTATGTAGATTATTGGGTTGGTAATATCAACATCCGAAAGAAATTATACGCCTGCTAGTGTATACGCCTGCGAAATATACGCCTGCGAGTATGTGGCATGACCGGCGCCTTGCGTGACAACGCCGGCGAGCACGCACACCACGTCACGTCGAAATGTAGTGGTGCCTTGTCTGTGGCATGTAGTCATGTTATCACACGACACGCATCTCACGATCATCATGTTTGCGCCAGTCACATACCTTCGCCATTCATTGGCTTCACGTAATATGAATTTGGCATGTGTGAAGCTAGCGAAACGGCCATGAGCGCAACATAAGTGTGACATATAGTCATGTTGTTAAATGACACGCATGTCGCGATTATCATGTTTGTATGTGCCATTTACCAATGTCGTCTGGTCGCATCGTGTAATACCGAGTTTGGTACATGTGAAGCTAACGAAATAGCCACGAGCGCTTCATCAGCGTAGCATCTAGTCATGTTGTTACATGACACGCGTTCATATTTATCATGTTTGCACCTGCATCATACCTTCGTCAACCATTCACGTCCCGTAATACCAAATTTGGTAAAAGTGAAGCTAGCGAAACGGCGGCCAGAGCATCCATCATGAAACGTGGCTTGTAGTCATGTTGCTACATGACACGCATCTCATTATTTTTATGTTTGCACCCATCAAAATTTTTCGTCATCCACTCACGTACTGTAGTACCAAATTTGGTATATATGACACTAGCGAAACGGCCGCGAGCGCATAATGAGTGTGGCATGTAGTCATGTTGTTACATGACACGCATGTGATGATTTTCATGTTAAGGTCTGTCGTTTGTGTTCGCCATGTAATCATTCTATACAATACCTGTTTTGCAACATGCCATGTCAATGAAACCACCGCAAGATCTTCGGTACCATGAAATGTAAATCATGACATTCATGACATACAGTCATGTTATGATATGCCAAGTTTGGTATCGATACCTATTTTGAAACGGCCAGGAGAGCTAAAACTCCTACATGGTTAGATATATATATATATATATATATATATATATATATATATATAATATATATATATATATATATATATATATATATATATAGATAGATAGATAGATAGATAGATAGATAGATAGATATGGTAAAAGTCACCGAAGTTTGCTAAGAAATGCACCGTACTTGGAAAATTCGCAGCATATTCACGGAGTGGATGATGATGAGTGGGGCGAAGCGCTGTATGGTTTTATCGGTATACTATGAATCGTCTTTTCGTCCTTCTGTCTGTCCATTCGCCCGTCCGCCCATCCGTCCCTTAAATATGAGTCATCGAACTACGCGGTCACAAACAATGACCACCTAGCCCACGGCTTTTAAGGAGCTTCGCCTCTAAAAAAGTCAGTGGGCAAAAGCTTATCCGTCGGTTTGTTGGCTGCGCAGGGAGATGTGAGGTGACGAGCAACACAGGGTGGCTTCGAAGAGGCTTGCGCTTGCTTGCAATGTTGATGGTGGCCTAAAAACTAGCAGAGGTGAACCATGAAAGACGGATTACGTCAGCGCCTACATTAAGCCCATAGCAACAACGCGCGGACCACTTCCTAGACTTCAACACTCGTGCCCGGCAACCCGACTGCGCAGAGCACTGTCCAACACTGTTTCTGCAAAACATTTATTGTTAAGTTTAGAGCTTGGGCAAGTTGATTCCCGTGCATATTAAACAACACACAGCGCAAAATACGGCAGGAAAGAAAGGAGGAGACAGGACAGAGCGCTGACTTACAACTACCCTTTATTTTGAAATGCGAACACCTTTATATCATGGCCGGCAAATAACACGTGTCAACCACAATATCACAAATGTCGCTTAATCGTCACCATCCCCGTGTCGCCACTCTGCCTCACCGCGCACGTGTTTGTCTCGAAGATAAGAAATCAATCTCTTTTTTTTTGAGAAAAGGTTACAGGCGCCTTACTAATGCTTTGATCTTTAGGGCATGCAATTTCAGCTGCCGATGACTGCAGCTACCGATGACTGAACTGTTGGCTGCTACCCCTACTTCAAGTGGTTAGGGCAAAGACCGTAGCGTGGCCTCCAAGCAAGGAGCAGCAGCGATGAGTCTCCCAGACGTATACAACGCGGCCCGCGAGATTATGGAATGACATTTCGCGGACGCGCACATCATTTGCCTGGAACGACACCACTTCCGAGAGCGCCACCAGCTACATAGTGAGTCCACCCTCGACTTCCCCCTCGCGCTTCGCGAACTGGTCATTGGCTATGCCACCTCGGAATTCTTCGCAGATTCCGCTCAGGAGAGGTCCTCACTTTGAAAGAGAGTGAAAGAGCACCAAGCTATAAGCTGGCCGACAGAGAGCTGCCCGAGTAGCCAAGTTTCAAGTTCGAAAGTGCGTGAGAATCAAGAAGCCAGTCTCTGGTTCGGAAGGCTCCAATTTTGGACCTCCTTTGAAAATTATCAACCGAATAGGACGTTGGTCCTTCTGCCTTGAAGATTGTCGCAAATGAAAGGCCTCTCAATTAACTGCAGTTCCCAAGAAAGCCTTGCCGCACCATGCGCTAATATGGGATGACAACGGACATACCCGTCACACCTTGTGAAGTCCACCGAGGCCTGGACGAACGACTCTCTTCTCTGAGCATCGCCAGCACCCTGCTTTCAATGAAGTCGTAGATCCTAGTCACGGACAATGGCGCGACTGAGGACAGCGAACACACTCAACCCATGCCACATAAGAAGTACTTTATTCGGGTTACAGTAGTGTTTATATACGTGAGAGGAGGCGCCATCTCTTGATTACAGTGGAACAAAACTAAAGTCTTTGATTGTCGGCCTTCAACGCGGCAGTGCTCCACAGAACGCAGTTGTAGTCGCTTGGGAGGGCACCCACTTCGCGGAAAAGTGGCGGCATGGGACCGCCAGACCAGAAGTTCTGTTCATCCTGTTTTTCACAAATTAAGGGGGTGACATGCCTTGTACCAAGGCCGCTACAGATAAGTATACCATACCCTCCTTCTCAGCTCTACCTGGCCTCTTGAACTCATGAGGCATGCTGGCATTGCTGGTCATTGCAATCTCTCTTAGTTGCACTCGAGAATTCGAGCTCTTACCAGTATATATGTCCGAGATTGAACCTGAGTCTCCGATGTGGTATTCAACACATTTTCCTCCGCGTACTCTCAGAGGCCATCACACAGTGTCCCCGGCAGCACGCACGCCGTCTGGCAACAGAGATGAAGATTGCGGATTGGTTCATAACTGCTCCGACAAGTGCCGCCACCCTACCAAGCAATTTTTCTTCCGAGTGTTCAACTGTCTATGACAGCCAGTCAAATCAGGAGCCACGGTGACATCCACTGGCCGGAGCAAGTCACTCTGTGATTGGCCAGTTGGAAACGAGTTTGAACGAGCAGCAGCAATATGCAGCTATCTTCAACAATAAGCAGCTTAAGGTGTTGTAATATATTACACAGTTTACGTACAGAACACCAATTGGTCTTTAAATAACCCTTAGGACTTGGTCTGCCAGCCCAATGTATTTGTACGAAATCATCAAAACCGTTTTAGGGTGCCTTTAAGTACATTTGGTTTGAACGCGACGTGACGGTTGCATCGTAGGAGTACATACCAATGTTTATAAAATTGAATAGCCATCACTGCGTGCCCTACAGACCCGTTCATAAATACGCCACACCCGAGCTTTTTGTCAGTTTCGCTCCGCAAAGGAGCTTCGGATAGCTAGCGCCATCATGAGGGCATGGAAAGCGAGCCGTCCAATGCGTGAGTGTTGTGATGTTTGTGTTGGAGGCTAGTTCCCCGTATCATCCACTGCAATCGCACGGCTTTCTAGCCTGCTCCTAGTACTCTCTGATAAGCATTCGGAGCTGCCTCCGCTGCACACTGAGCAATATTTTGCATCCTTGAATGGGTTGCACGAGCAGTTTGGCTTGTTATGACTGGCGCTGCATGGATCCGGCCTGCAAGAGACTCTCATCGGCGCACCCTCCCGACGCGGTACGTGTCCTTCAGGAACGCAAGAGGTGTCTCTGTGTGCGGCAAGAAATGCGCATCAGTGTCCCTGGGACACATAGCCTGCGTCGTCTGCTGCAGTGCCTTCACAATGGTGGCAGACTGTAGTTCGCGTCCGCGGTGCTAGGGGCGCCCTTTTTCGAAAAGGGTCTGAGACATGGAACAACTATCTAACATAGGGACATGGAAAAACCTCCTAACGGTCCGGACTACGCGTGGGAATATGGTAAAAAAACAGAGGGCAGCAGATAGGGGGGTTGTATAGGGGCATTCATTCATTAAAGTACGAACTGGAAAAGGGTGAAGCAGGAGTGGAAGGAACATTTATGGCTAAAAGGGAAAGTGGCAGGGCAAATGATGCTCCTGGATTTTGTATACTTGTGGAGAGGTGCAAAAGCCAGAGAGGAAAATCAACGAATGGTGCAGTGCACAAGAAATTACACTAATGAACTCGGAAAAAAGTGCGAGGTAATTATATTAGGAGATATCAATGCGGACATAGAAGACATGGATGGATATACTAACCCAACAGACATAACGCTAATGGATACGTGTGAAAGGCATGATTTAATCATTTGCAAACACACCGAGAAATGCAAAAGAGATATAACATGTCAGGTGGGAAGGCTGCAGTCGACGATAGATTACGCAATAATGTCACATTGGATGTATGATCAGTTAAGTGTGATGAACATAGATGAATATGGGTCCAGAAGCTTAGCTAGTGATCACAAACGTATCAAGCTGAGTTTTGGAAGAGAAATGAAATTGGAAAGGCGCCATTACGAGCAGCCACACGGTGCTATTTATTCAGAAAGGCAAATAGAAATAGCAACTAAAGAGATTGAAAAAAATAATCACTGGAGATACTAAAACAGAGTTGGCATACAAAAATCTTACTAGACTGTTTGAGTTAGAGATTGCCAAGGTACGGGTCAAATCAACCGGGGAAAACGGACACAAACCCAATAGCTGGTGGGATGAGGAAGTTAAAGGAGCCATAGTAAGACGTCAGGAAGCCTATAAAAAACGCAGGTATGCTAAACTGAGGGGTGAACCGGAAGATGATGTCAAAAAAAAGGGCATAACTGTTTGAGCTGCAGAATAGAAGCATCCGATTGGATCAGTGAAAGGATTAGAAGAAAGGGGGCCCAATAGTGGTGGAAGTGAACAAAAAAGATTGAAAGGCAGCTACAAAGTTTTGGAACCATCTCAATGTTCTGAGTAATAAGACAAGCGTGAAACAGAGGTTTATAACTACAATTCAAGGGGTCAGATTAGAAGGGGATGAGGTAATAAAATATATAAAAACAATAATGACAGAAAAAGTTAAACACCAAGAAAGCGCTGCATGCTCCGTACTAAATGAGAATGGACCAATTAGCTCAGAGGCTCCACTGGGACAACGAGAATGGGAAAGGGCAGAGAAAAGAGTTCTAATAGCATATCAACAGGCCTTGACGCAATCCCAATCATGCTAATAAAGAAACTAGGACCACATTCTGAGCAAACATTAAGAAATGCAGCGAGCAAAGCAATAATGAATGGTGAAGCTCCCAAAGGCTGGAAAGTAAGCAAGATGAGCATAATCTATAAAAGAAAGGGGGACAAAGCAAATACGAACAACTACCATCCTACAACAGTCACATCAGTAGCTTACAGGCAGGTGATGCAGATAGTAAAGGAAAGACTACAGACATGGGTAAAGATTGAGGGGGTGCTCAGAGAACTACAAAATGGGTTTTGTAAACGTAGGAGGTTTGAGGACAATTTGTTTTCATTGATGCGGTGCGTTGAAATAGCGGAAAAAGAACACAGGCCCTTGTGGCTGGCATTTCTAGATACCAATAGCGCTTGCGATAGTGTGATTTGAGAATACTTGTGGGCAATACTGGACACACTAGATGTGGAAGATAGAATAACTGATTTTCTAAAGGGTATCTATAAAAGGAACAAGGTAGTTAACAAATGGGAAGAACAGGTATCAGAACCTATAAAGATACAACGCGGGCTTCGACAGGGATGTCCCTTGTCACCTTTGTTATTTATGCTGTATCTCCAGGGACTACAAGCCAAATTAGAGGGTAGTTGACTCGGCTTCATCCTCTTATTTGCCAAGCAAGAAAAGCACAATGAACAGTTATTACCAGCATTGATGTACGCAGATGATTTACTATTAATAGCCGACAATAAGGAAGATTCGCAGGGATTGATAGACATAGGTGGTAATGAGGGAGATAGGTTAAATTTGAAGTTCAGCAGGAAAAAATCGGCAATCATGATTTTTAATGATAACAAAGGCAGTAAGCATAAGATACAGGTTGTCATGCTAGAAATACCGGATAACTACAAATACTCGGGCGTATGGATAAATAACGGGGCGGAGTATCTAAGGGAGAACGAAAGATGCGTAATGACTAAGGGCGCCAGGAATGTAGCTGTTATAAAAATAGGGCACTGTGGAACTGTAACTGATATGATGGGAGGGATTTGAAAAGGTGTCAGGGTCCCGGGTTTGACGTTCGGCAATGTGGTCTTGTGCATGAAATCAGAAGTTCAAGCACAATTGAAAATTAAACAACGTGGCATAGGTAGACTTGCTTTGGGAGCACATGGGAATACCACAAATCAAAGGGTACAGAAAGACATGGAATGGACACCGTTTAAGTGCAGGGAAGCTAGCAGCAAAATAGAATTCGAGGAGCGATTGAGAAAAATTGGCGAGGAGCGTTGGGCTAAGAAAGCTTTCAGTTACTTGTATACGAAGAATGTCGATACAAAATGAAAAAAAAACGATCTCGAAAATTGTCAAGCAAGTATTTAGACAACAGAAGGATACCAAGCCAAAAGCAAACATCGGTTAAGGAGAAGGTGAAGGAAACAGAGAGGGACATGTGGAAGATGAGAATGCTTACGAAATCATTACTGGACACCTACCGAACTTTTAAGCGGAAAATTGTGGGAGAAAATATCTACGATCATTCTCGGGGTAGTTCTCTGCTCTTCAAGGGTAGAACGGGAGAATTGCGGACCAAGGCGTACCGAACAAAATACAAAGGCACAGACACGATGTAGTGCGTTTGGAGAGGAGAAGGAAATGGCTGTTCTGTAAAGGGCTCCACCCTATAGTAGAAAAGAATGGTGCCGAATTAGTCAAAGCATTGGGGTTTAGGGACAGTGAAGGCAAAATAGACTACAAACGGGTAGAAATAACCAGGAGGAGGCTGACTGATTGGTTGCTACAATCGAGGCGCTAGTGAAATTCAGTCCTTAAACACACATTGATAGTACATCATATATATGGCTAGGTAACGTGAACAACCACCCGATCTAAAGGGCACAGTCGGATACATTCATCCTTTCATCTATCCGGTCTATTGACGCTTCGCGACCATGACGGTTTGTTAGAGAAGCAGTTGCGAGACATGGTGTGACTCTGGGGTAGAATACTTGGTTGCCACGTAGATAGCTCGGGTCCGATTGTTCCTGAAACCCAGGAGTTTTTACTTTACATTCGTCAGGTTAACGCAGTCGATGTCAGCTTTTTCTGAACGGTCACACGCTAAAATTACCCTTGTGTGTCGCCGTATTTAGAGTAAATAGTAAGTGTCAGTCACGGGTGGTACATATCGACCCGCGGGCATTCGTTACTGTTCGGCGTAACGAGTTTGACAACGTCATACGCAAAAGGGTTGTGACGCTATTCATGTCATGACAAGGGAGTCACATTCGTGAACCCATCATTTCCTCTCATACGGATTCTGGCTTGCCCCAATTTAAGGGGGTGATCACAAGAGCACTCAGACGTAGGAAGCAAGTATGAAAGATGGATGCGTAAATAGGCGCCCAAAGTGCTGGCAGTACACAAGGAAATGCTTCACATTTATTGTGACCTTATAAATACTGGGCTTTACATCTCTATATATCACAAGAAAATGAAGTTAGGAACTCCGAAGTTTAATGGGAGCATAGTCAAGTGCGGACAGGCCAGGACCGATTAAATATCAAACACAAGGCCACAGGATTCAGTGTTGCCCAGCTCTGGCTGGCTAAACCAGCAAGACGGTTTCTATAAAGGCAGAATGGTAGCTGATTTAGCTATACTCTTAACTTTAAAGATGACTCAGACAAGACAGAAGTAGCAGCGACCGCTAGCTTTGTTCCAGTGCTCCTTTATGTGAAGCTCGATTTCACGTAGTTACTAGAGATAGCGAAAAGACAAGTATAAAGTGTCTATTTAGGCAGCCATGTTAAATATAGTAGTGTTGCATGTATTAGGTATTCTTGCATTTTATTTCTTTTTATTGGTACTGACCCTTCTGCTAGGGCCAAGTTGGTCTGCAGTATATTGAAATTAAGTAAACATGCTTTGTTTTCTTCTTTTATTGTGATATAGAGAGAGCACTACTGGACACCCACTTTTCTTCATACCGCAAGAAGTGACTTTTTTGGGGTCTTGTGAACGGCTCCGAGAGATCTAAGTGCAAATGCCCCTCTCACCATCCACAACGAAGTGATTAGTCAACGTGTGTTTATTTCGTTTCCGTGGGTTAGTAACGATGCATACGATGCGTACTGGTCACCGGAAAATCTGTGGCCTAACCGTTCATATACATTGATGTCATGGCTGCATAGCATAATAAACTGCGGGGCTATCCTTTGAATCCCTATGTTAGGACAATATATGTATTTATTGTCATAACGTTTAAGAAAATGTGTTTATTATCACGCCGGTGACCCAGGCTCAATTAATTTGGAGGCTATCATGTTTGTGAAGTATGTCTATAGCGATGGCAAATATATAGACCCTCCTGATGCGCGTTTCCTGTAGTGGAAAGGTTCCATTCAACGGTATAGCTGAGAGCATCACCCCGCGAGCTGCATGATGCGTCATTGAAAGAGGAAGTGGGCAGTGGGTGATTGTGACTTAAATGGCAAAAAAACCCGCCGGACGACTTTAGCCGTAGATTAGGCATTTGGGGAAAGAGTCTCAAATCGATGTGTGCTTCGCTCCGCAATGAACAGACAGCGTACATTGAATGAGTGGGGTGGTCATGCGACTGGTTTCTAAACCACAGCCACCTGATACATTCGCACTTGGTGCGTTATTTACGCGTTCGTGTTCAAATGATATTTTGTTGTGTGAATATTTTGTTATATTTTCTTATTTACCAGCACATCGAGTGTGAAGTATTGACTAGCTTTACTCAACAGAGGGTGTCAGTTTCTCATTTTCGCCCTGATTGTCTCAGTATTTCTTCGCAATAGTGATCGTTCTGGTATGATTACCGTATGAATGCAATAAAACCGGAGGTGTAAGTGATTCGCCTTTATATGCTGTACAAAAAAATTGATGTGATTCGCGAATAGAAGGAATCAAAAAGTAAGTGAAATTCCTAGGACAAACAAATTTCCAAGTTAGTAATTACTAATTTGGCACATTATTCCGTATGTTATTGTCTAAACGCACTCTAATGAATATGATGCACTGAGTATCAAGAATTTGACAGAGAGTTTCAATTCATGTTATTGCATAAACAGCAATAATTTTCACATAAATTACTCTTTTCAGTTCTGTGATAATGAAAAGACTGACGTGGAGAATTGCGGGCCAGGATGCCACTGTGTTTACAGCGAGACTACTATCGGGCTCACCGGAGAAAAATTGAAGCATTGCTCAGCTTGAGCAAAAACACGAACGTTCTTCAAAGTCACTGCGACAATAAAGTTAACAAGAGGTACGTCAAGCACCTCGCAAAACGAAAAAAAATGTGTTTTTTAGCCTGTCTATGCTAGACTTGGAGATATATTTGTACATGTAACAATACAAGCCTAACCTGCTTGCTACAAGGAGAAATTTGAACGGATTTTTTTGTGGCTTCGTACCACAAACGGGTAGTAGTCTGATTTCCTTCTCGTAACTCATCCACCACCTTGCGGGGTCGCCGCAAAACTTATTTGCACTACTTGTGTCGACGTGCTTCGAGTTGTCGATGAATTCACCATGGCGCTGTCAATTGCTAGCTCCATGGTTAGCTCAAATGGTAGAGTGACTGCCTCGAAAAGGCGCTGGTCCCGGATAGGTTCCTGATGTTTGAGGAGATGAGCGTGAGGAAGAGCCTTCATGTCAGGAAATCGAATATGGCACTGCTTGGAAAGGTAAACACGCTGGTCCCGGGCTCGGTCCCCTTCCAGGACAAGTTTTTTGGCAACATAGAGGCTTTTATTTCTGAGAAAGTTGTACGGAATTCCTCGTGACTTCGTGCCACAAACAGGTGGTTGAGTAATTTACGTCTCATAAACTATAACATGCACCGGCTTTCGTGTACCACGGCAGGGAACGAAGCACCTTAGCGTTAATGCGGTGTCTCGTCATTTATTTCATTTACTGCTTCTATGGCAGTTCTTGGGACGACTTGTCCATCTTCGCTTACAGCCATGTCATGCATCAGTCAACCTAACACCGAATGCTTAAATGTAGAACATTTTAGCGAAAAATTAGCCCATCGGTTGGTGAGTCGTGCCAAGCTGGGTAACAGTAGAGTTCGCAGAAACCTAGGTGGTTTGGCTTGGCTAGAAATTTGACTTCCCACCTCTTTCTTTTCATTCCCACGCTAGAATATATCCCAAATGGCAACGCTTGTTTCGAATTTCTTTATAGTATGTGTTTATTTCTATTTGTTTTTTTTCTTCTTGTGTACTTATTTCTGACTTTTTCAATGTTCACTTCCTTTCCTTTGCCTCTCTAGTTTTGTCTTTCTCTTTTCCACATCTTCTTCTTCCTGTTTCTTTCTTTCTCTTTCTTTTGTTCCTCTATTTGTTCCTCTTTATTTTTCTCGTTTTTTTCTAACCATGCTTTACTTTCCCCCTTACAACTTTCTTGCCCACCCAAGATTATCTTTACGAAACCCTTCTTGGATCACACTGTAGGCCAGAAGTCGGGAAACTGCGGCCCGCCGGCCACATGCTGCCCACGTGGCAGCAGTGTTCTGCGGCACCCGGCACGGAGTCCAACTCTCTTCTCCATTTTATTTGGCACTTTTTATCTGAAGGCTGGCACGACAGTTTTGACCTAACATGAGATTTTCCGCTTGTAACCCATGTTTCATTGCAACTGTGACATGCGTGCTGAAAATGAACATGATTGATGATCCAGCTTTAGAATTTACTGAATATACGCGGAACGTGTACACTTACCTGCAAAGGCACCTTCTCTGATTGCCTCCTTCCCTCTTCCCGTGCGGCGCCAGCTGCGTCGGTTTCATGCAATTCAGCTCTCCACCTCAAAAATTTGCAACACATGCTACAGGTCATGCTATGTCTTGCTAACGTGCCCGAATAATCGAGTGATTACAACGCTCGTCTTGGGATCATGGGTGCGTGGGTTCAAATCTGGCCACGCAAAGGAGTTCCTTCGGTAGGAATTTATCTTTTTTTTTCAGCTTTCCCCTTTTCTCTCTTCCTTCCTTACTTTAAATGATGGCTTAAATCACAGTGTCCTTATTTTCGTTGATATGAAAGTATTTATGCCGTGGTCCATCAATACTTTAGTGACACAATTCGGTCATGGAAATGACGTCAAAGATTGGCGTACGATAGCTCAAACGTTCCGTTATCAGTAAAACATCACCGCTCGGTATTCGACAAAAAAAACCGGGTATGCTTTCCACCGCGCCACGTTCGTTTATTTCTTTTACCGTCGTCTTTACTACAGGTCAAGATAATAAAGCAATCATACCTGTTTCTTGTGCTATAATACTTCAAACACAGATATCGCTGTAAGTCTAGTCATACAAATCACGCACTCTGACAACACTTGCCACTTAACACTAACAAAGAGATGGCAGTTGAACGTCACAGTGTCTGTAACCTAATATTGTGCACCCTACCGAATGCAGACGAAGTAAGATGATAACAGCCGACTGCTGAGCAGAACTTTCAGGCCAAAAAGCACCTTTATTGATGATATGTGTTGTTTAGCACTTAAAACTACCACATGATTATAAGAGACGCCGTAGTGGAGAGCTCCGGAAATCAAGACCACCTGGGGTTATTTAACGTGCATCCAAACCTGACCACGCGGGCTTACAGCATTGTCGCCTCTATCGAAAATGCAGCTGCCGCTGCCGAGATTTTTATTCCGCAGCCTGCGGTTCAGCAGCCGAGTACCTTAGCGACTATATACCACAGCGACGGGGTGGCGAAAAGCACTTTATTCCTCACTGCACCAGGGTCACATGTTGCGGAGGTTGTACAAATGCGCCATTTATATCTGACACTTTCCTCTCGCGGGGCTCTTGGCCCGTGGGGAAGTAATAAATCATGACTGTCGCAGCTGGTTCGCAACGCATCCATGAAATTTGGCACGCTTCTAAACAAAACGTGCAGTTTTGCCAATGCCTTAAAACCCCTTGAGGTGGTGACTTTAGCCAAACAATGAGCCTCGCTCACACCATTCATCCATACAAAGAAATTGACTGTGACTTAAATCGGTTATGCTGGGGCATGCGCAGAGAAATGTTTGGGTAATGTTATTCAACAGTTACATTGAGGCCTATGCAACAGCTTTGCGGATGTAGCCCACCACAGTAAATGGCTGGCAGGCTGCAGCCGAAAAGCTGCTGTGCACGCAGCTTTCATTGTTTAGCTTCTTCCTTTGTACAGTTACGCTTCCCCAGGCGTGCGAGCTGTTCTTACTACGTCTTCTTGGTTTCTTTCCCCCTCTTGGTTCTGTTCCGAAGACGAAGCCTGGTTCATTTCAGTGCCTACGACGCACTTTCTATATATTTTGTTGAATCTCACCGAGTCACCCCTCCTATATAGACAAGTAAAACGATCTTCTCCTCTCTTAGGTTGAACGGCGTGACTGAACACGGATATAGTACAACACTCTCAACCACACGCAACTCTTAACAGTACGTTATGTTGGGCAAGTTGGTACATATTAAGTTGAAATACGTGGCACAAGTTTGCAATGAGAAGAACGAGAAGAGATCGAAAGAGCACCAACTCACAACTAAGTTGATTTTCATGAAGCATTCACAATATATAGGCTCCAGAAGCACATGCGCACAACATTTCATTTATCGCGCGTGCAGGCATAATCATTTTGATGATGTAATAAACGGTTATTGCAATAATGATATCTGAGAACCAGCAGCAAACAGAAATGCCTGATGTAAGGACGTCAATAAAAAAACACACCCAAGCCTGCGCAAAAAATGCGAGAAAAAAACAGCAAAAAAGAACCGACAGACACTTTGTAGCAACCATCTAAAGTACATCTAGATCCAACGGTTGGAATTCACTATTATGCAGCAAAACTAAAGGCACGCTGACACACGAGTCACCAGACAGCTGTTTATGAATTTCTTCACGAGAATAATTTTCTGCCTCTACCACACCCTTGCACACTCTACGCATATCTGAAAAGTCTAAAGGCCGGCTTCGGAATTGAAGAAACTTTATTTGACATCCTCAATGACAATGTTTAAAAGAATCCAGAGAGAGAATGAGGTTTGAATCATTTTTTTCTTTTAACTTAAATTTTTCTGGACTCTAGGTAAATAGCTGAAATATGTTTTAGGGGTCCTGATGTTTGAGGAGATGAGCGTGAGGAAGAGCCTTCATGTCAGGAAATCGAATATGGCACTGCTTGGAAAGGTAAACATAGCAGATCACAGAAAGCCGACTAACCGAGTTAAAGATGGGGTATTCGTGCTAGTGCTCCTTTTCCTTGGTGGCTGATCGCAGACTGTCAGAGCATTTTGCCCATCTGAGGCTATACCAGGATTCACTGTTGCTAAACTCACCCTGCAGTGCATTGCACTGTTATCAAATGCCGGTCTCATTGTGGAGCCAGTCACTTGCGATAATTCAACTTTGAACCAATCAGCACTCAACTCCTTGGGTAAATATTTGGAGACATTATTTATTCTCAAAGTATTTAATAAACAATTTATTTATAGACATGCGTTTTCTTTAGGTGTCGGTAGTGATGTCACAATACTACCAACATCGTTTCAGCATTCATGCGTCTCCCCCAAAGCCTTCCAGTCTATAATTGACTCGCCACACACCTTCGATTGTATCAGGAATAACCTTTTGAAGGCTGAAACGTTCTTGGTGGATAAAAACAGTTTAAGATTAGTCATTATGTGCTCTGGATAACTTTGCCTCACAGGCTATTCATAAACGTTACAGTTACCTGGTGACAAAAAGTACAACATTCACACTTCGAAACTCTGCTCGACTGCGAGGAGCAGCAAGCTGGACTTCATGCTGCACTGCACTGATTATGCACTGATGTCACATAGGATGTATTATAAGCTCAGGGGAATGCACATAGATGAAGGTGGCTTCAGAAGTCTGGGTAGTGATCACAAACGTATCAAGCTAAGTTTTGGAAGAGCAGTGAAAGTGGGAAGGATCAAAGATGAGCACTACAGGAAAATTTTTATCCAGAAAGGCAAATTAAAATAGCCACTAAACAAATTGAGAAAGTAATCACGGAGGATAATAAGACAGTGTGGACATACACGAATCTAATTAGACTCTTTGAGCTAGAGCTTGCTAAGACGCGCGACAAGTCACTCCGGAAAAGAGGACACAAACCCAAAAGTTGGTGGGATGAGGAAGTTAAGAGAGCCATAGCAAAACGTCAGGAAGCCTCTAGGGAACACAGACATTCTAAGCAGCGGGGTGAACCGACAGATGATGTTGAAAGAAAATGGGAACCCTTTATAAGCTGTAGAAGGGATGCATCCTTTCTGATCAATGAAAAGATTAGAAGAAAGGGAGCTCAGTGGCTGGCAGAAGTACATAAAAAAGATAGAAAGGCAGCTGTGAAATTTTGGAACCATCTAAACTACCTAAGAACTGAGACGAGCCTAGAGCAGAGTTTTATAAATATAGCCCAAGGTGCTAGACTAGAAGGGGATGAAGCTATTGAATATTTAAGAACATGGAAGACAGAAAAATTTCAACAAAAAAGTACTTTATGCACCACAATAGACAAGGACGAGTCAAGTGGTGCAATGGCTTCATTTTCACAACGAGAGTGGGAAAGGGCTTAGAAAAGGGTTCCTGGTAGTACGTCAACAGGATGAGATGGCATTCCAATTATGCTGATAAAGACATTAGGTCCGAAGTCTAAGCAGGCTTTGAGAGAGGCAGTGGGCAAAATAATAATCGATGGTGAAGTTTCCGATGGATGAAAACTTAGCAGGATGAGCATGATCTATAAAGGAAAGGGGGACAAAGCTGACATAAACAACTACCGTCCTATAACAGTGACATCAGTAGTCTACAGGCTGGCGATGCAGATTATAAAGGAAAGACTGCAGGCATGGATAGAGAATGAGGGGGTGCTGGGGGAAGTGCAGAATGGGTTTCGAAAACACAGGAGGTTGGAAGACAATCTGTTCTTACTGACGCAGTGCATCGAAATAGCAGAAAAAGAACACAGGCCCCTGTGGCTAGCATTTTGGGATATCAAGGGAGCGTACGATAGCGTGGTTCAAGAGGAATTGTGGGGAATACTGGACACACTAGGCGTGGAACATGTAGTCACTAATCTTTTAAAGGGTATCTATAAAGTTAACAATGTAGTTGTAAAGGGGGAAAACATGTATGCAAGCCTGCAGAGATAAAACGTGGGCTTAGGCAGGGGTCTCCCCTGTCACCCTTATTCTTCATGATGTACCTACAAGAATTAGAGGCCAAATTAGAGGGAAGTGGACTGGGCTTCAACCTCTCTTTAGTCAAACAAAGAAAACTTATTGATCAGGCACTACCAGCATTAATGTACGCAGATGATATAGTGCTAATGGCCAACAACAAGGAAGATTTGCAGATATTGATGGACGTCTGCGGTAATGAGGGAGATAGGTTAGATTTTAGATTCAGTAAGGAAAAATCAGCACTCATGATTTTCAATGACAACGAAGGTAGTGAGCTTAGAATACAGGAGGTCAAGCTAGAGATAACAAATAAATACAAATATCTGGGTGTATGGATAAGCAATGGGACCGAGTACCTGAGGGAACACGAAACATACGTGACGACTAAAGGTAACAGGAATGCAGCAGTGATGAAAAATAGGGCACTGTGGAATTACAATAGGTATGATGTTGTGAGAGCAATTCGGAAAGGGGTCATGGTTCCTGGGCTGACGTTCCGCAATGCGGTCTTGTGCATGAGATCTGAAGTTCAGGCAAGATTAGAAATTAAGCAACGTGGAATAGGTAGGCTTGCTTTAGGAGCTCACGGGAATACACCAAATCAGGCAGTACAAGATGATATGGAATGGACATCATTTGAGGGCAGGGAAGCTAGCAGCAAGATAAAATTTGAGAAGCGATTGAGAGAAATGGGGGAGGAGCGTTGTGCTATGAAGGTATTCAGCTACTTGTACATGAAGAATGTCGATACAAAATGGAGGAAGCGAACCAGGAAATTGACTGGTAAATACTGAGAAAACAGAAGGTGGCCAAACCAAAAAGAACTATCGGTTAAGAAGAATATGAAGGAAACGGAGACTGACATGTGGAGAATGGGCATGATTAAGAAGTCCGCCCTAGAGATCTACCGAACTTTTAAGCAGGCAATCGCCAAAGAAAGGATCTATGATAATACTCGGGGTAGTTCTCTGCTGTTTGAGGCCAGGACGGCAGTACTGTGAACCAAGACGTATTGTGCCAAATACGAAGGGGTAGACACAGTATGCAGTGCGTGTGGAGAGGAAGAAAAAACTGCCGAACACTTGATAATGTTCTGTAAAGGGCTTCACCCTATAGTTCAGGATGATGGCGTAGAGTTTTTCAAAGCACTGGGGTTTAGGGACTGGGGAGGGCAAAATAGACTTTAAGCGGGTAGACTTAACTAGAAAGGGGTTATCTGATTGGTGGCTAAAGTCAAGGCACGAGTGAAAATTAAACTCTTCACTGCAAAGTACGAATCCTCAAACTCACTTTTTAAAGGAAAAAAAAATAAATCTAGTTTTTGGTTCATTAGGTATTACGGCTTGGCGGCGCTAGCCACCACCCGATCTAAAGGGTACAGCCATATACATCCATCCATCCATGCTGTGCCAAAGCTTACAAAGGCTCACATCAGCCCCAACGGTTTCTAAAAACTGATTGTGAAACTTGCTGTCCCGGTAAGGCATAACATCTGCTCTAGCATGAGTCAAGAATCAGTATATGTAACAAAACGTGGTGTGGCTCCATGAGAATACAGCACTCTGCCATTTAACGTCTCCAAAACGCTTCAGCTCTTCAGTGAAAGCACCACTTCAGCAATGTAATTATATAGCAGTAGAGCAGAATATGTGAAACTTCATGGCTCTAAAGGAACTTCGGACTTCGCTAGGGGAAGGAATACTCTATTCAACTGCTCCAATTCGAAAAGGCCACAAGATGTGCAGTATAATGAACTGGAATACATTTCTGTAAGCCCTAATATTTCAGACCTACTGCCACATCTTTTGAAGTTTCACTCTAGTCAGAATCTTTTTCAGACATTGAAGGAGAACATCGAATGGCTTGACAGGTCGTACACTTACAATCAAGTTTTACCAAAGCAAAAGCAACTCTTTCTCAGCAAGCTAACATGCAATGCTTGAAAAATGACTTTGCACAGCACAGTGACACTTGGGGAAAAGCTGCTAAATTGTGGCTTTCGCTATGTTTTAGTTGAGAACCTTCGACAAGACCACCTCAAGGTAGAAATAAACGTTTTCGCTCGTTGAAAACGTTTTCTATATACTTTTATTTTTTCAGAGATTTTTTGGCATCGCAAGACATGTCACTAGATTAGGGAACAGCCAACTGTTCAGAAATTTTTGTTCACTTACTGGTTGATCTCGGTGAACAACTTGATCCGTCCTCCACAGAGAGCCTCGGTTGAAGAGGATGGTCCGCGTCTTCTCTTGAAAATGCAGGATCTCTTTCAACATAAAGAACCCACTGTTATTCAGGTAAAAATTTCAATTGCACCCACAAACGCTGCTTGTAGGGTGTTTTTGCATCGTAAGCCTGCTGAATGACGTCTAGCCTTTCGATGCTAATGATATGCACGCCTCGTCGTATGATATAACACAAGCTTTTATTGTGCTTTTTGTATAATTTTATTTCTGGAATTTCTCACTCTGGCTGTCGTGATATTGCTAAATCTGTTTCGCATTGATACTTTGGCAGTTCTTTTTGATGATATACTGCTGGAGCCTGCTGAATGCATGCAAGACATGATTCATCCTGAGTCAACAAAGGACTGCATTTTGAGTTACCTTGGTGGCTATGCAGCAGAAAGTTTTCTAATCTAAGCTGCAACGACTGCCTCGAAACACTCCCAAGCTACTCCCGTGAGTAATCTGCACTGACTCTAATCAAATCAAAAGAATTTCTGCTAGTGCCATCGGAGAAATGATTACGCTTCTTGCGAATTGTGGAAGAACATGTGGAAATGTGCACCGTGGACCAAAAAGCGTGTGCCAGTTTTTAGGTGAGCATTTTTGAGAACATTCTGCTAGATGACTGCACTACTTCGATGAGTTTTCGCTGTGGAGCACATTTCGTGAGCCTTACGGCAGAAATTGTGCATTCGTTTCATTAAGTGCCATCTGCTATTTTTGTTACGCTTGAGCAAAAGAAATTGCTTTGTGCTGGCGGACGTAGTATATCCTGCCTGGCCAGAGGAAGGAATAAACCAGGGACATAAGTTTTTTGAGTGACTCTGTGATTGTTTCGTTTACTCTATCTCTCAACATTGAACCACAGTTTATGAAATAAAGATTTGAATAAACTTTGTGCCTATGCTCATGACAGTTAGGAATTCTTAACGAGTGCCAGTAAATTCAGCAAAAAAAAGAAATAAAAGGCATGCCAAAATGTTTGCTTACATTTGTTGCAAGGCGTATTGTAGTTGCCAAATTCAAAATGTTACCCACTGCTAGGTAAGTGGTGCACAGATTCTTTTCCGTTAGGCAGTAATGTCTCACACATAAAAAGCTGAAGTTGGATTGAAAGAGATAACTAAGTGCACAAAAAATCTGCACAAATATTCAAAAAAAGCATTGTAGTTTCATGTACAAATGATTAGTTTGAACTGAACAACTGGGTTGAAGAAGGATCCTGGTTTATTTCTATGAGCGCGTAGGAAGAACAAAGTGGCTAATTAGAACGCACACTTAGAAGTGGTGGCCATTGGGAGGGTACATGGGAATGGATAAAAAAGCCGCTTATATCGAAACTCGGCTGCGTCATCAAGTTTGCATTCGTCAAATCAAAAGCTTTCATTTCAAAATAGCACGTAGTGCCTACATCTAGCAGTTCACAACAGTTTTATCTGATTTTTTAAGCTTTAAAGTCAAGGGTGGAAATTATTACACCAAACGAATAAAGAAAACACAACTAGAGCATTCCTGTCCGCCTTGTGGTGTTTCATTCTGAGCTTTTGAATTTTCGGCTTTATCTCTAACGATATCACTCAAGAGGTACTTCAATGTTAATAATGCCAAGTGACCCCGATATACAGATATGTTTATTGGCACACGAACTTCTATTGGCTGCTTTGTGATACCCTATAGAATAAGGTGACAATCATTCCGAAAATGAACGGTACGTGCAACCAGAGCACGGCTGCTCCACAATGTTTAGCGCAAAATATGTTAACCTTTCCGTCATATAGAACCAGTTACACTGTCCGGTTTAAGCCCGAAAGCGACTATGCAGAAATTGAGAAATTTAATAACGCTACGAACGTGCGTCACTCTTCACAGACGGACTCGGTTAAAACATTGCCAGCAATCAAGGACTTAGGCTATTTGACAACGCGCATCATGGACCATTTTGACGATACTAAAAGCTGATATGATTTGTTAGTGAGAGCACAGGGAACAAAAATATCGTAAGAAGTGTAATTGATGGGAAACGCTTCCGCGAGCGTGCAACAGCCCTGCCAATGGCGGCCGATCGATGCCCACCTGCTAACGGTGGCACCTCTGGTGGCCACTTTAGTCCCCATATGGAACTTTCGTGGGAGTTTAATGACCAGAAAAAAGTATTGAAGGACCATGACCACACGAAAATAAATTTTCGAACCACTCGCGCCATTCTCCATAGTAAAGTTAACCAGTGTTTTTTTTTTCGTGGTTCAAACAGAGACGAACGAAAAAGCAGCATTTTATTGCGTCTCTTGATGCATAGAAGGTTGTTTATTTAGTGCAGCCAGATCGATTACTAGTGTTGTTGTAGGTGGTTTGCTGACATCTTCGCTATCATTTTGAGAATGTACTACTGCAGTGCTTGTATTATTCTGCATTTACCTTATTTTTTCGAGAAGTAGGGCACTGATGTTGATAATATTGTAGTTTAAAATGTTGTCATACATTGAGTGTTCACTGTGACGTAAATTGTTATTTGGCTTAAGTGTCCCTTTAAGGAGCTTCGTTCATAAAATATCAATACAACGTGCCTGCCTTTCCTCGCCATACATAACAACGCGTCCCACACTTACGCTAGGGGAAAAAACGTGCGTTGTGTATTCTTTTTGTCTTGTCATGGTGCTCAACACAATAACCCACCGTGGGATGGCAACGTTAGCCCAAGTTCTCAGTCCATTCTGCGACGCTCTTCTGTCACAAGTCAGTAATTGTATCCCGGATTACACTCGAACTGGTTTCTACTACAGCTACCCCAAGAGTTTGTTTATTCACACATCATAGACGCTAGCCACAAGGATGCAGATGTGCCACCAAGCGTCAACATAACTGTTTCCACGCTAAAACACTAATAGACCACATGCATGTTCTCTCATATTAGTGTACAGTAAACATACGACTTCTTTTGTAAGAAGACGTTTTACTTGCGTGCTATACTGACTTTTATGGTGAAAGAATGAACCAAGTTTTTGTAGAAACCCATATACTTGCTTAGAATAACACCGTCGAAACCGTAGAGGGAGACACAACTACCGAATACTCGTGGAAATGGGGGTCAGTAGAGGGGGTATATTGATGTTTTGTACCCAGGGATTCAAACAGTACACCGAATTTCAGCACGAAAGTGCTTTAATCCTCGGGGTCTTCACAGCTTTTCTGACGTAATTTTTTTTACGGATACGACGTTGTAAATTGAATACGAAAAAAGTGGAAACAAGAAGTACACCTTCTCACTAAGGAGAACCACGTGTTCACTTGTGTTTGAATTTGTACGCTTTCGTATTTGTTTATTTGTGTGTAAGAGTTGTGTATCTCTTATGTTACCCTTCACTCATTTGTTTGTATCACAGTGTGCGTGCCGCAAAGTTAACACCCACTCCTGCTAGGAGAGTGCAACGAAGGGAGAGCGCCGAATTATATACGAGCAGTGGTGGAGAGATAAACGGGAGAGGAATAACATACACTGGTTTCGGTATTACGTGACGTCAATGGATGACGAAGGTATGTGACTGGTGCAAGCATAATGGTCATAAAATGCGTGTCAGGTGAGAACATATGCATGCCACAGACAAGGCGCCAGTACACTTCGACGTGACCCAGCGCGCGAGCGCGGCGACGATCATTTCGTCGCATCATGCCGGCGTTGCCACGCCAAATGCCGCTCGCAGGCGCGTGCCACGCTGCGTTGCTTTAACGCATGCGCGTTTAAGCGCGATCAGCGTCCCACAATCACGAAAAGAGGTGGATGCAGTGCAACGCATTTGCGCGAAATGCAGAATGCCGCATTTCGCGCCGGTTGCCGTCGGGCCCCGCTGACGGACGCTGGTCGCGCCGTTCACGCCTAGCGTGGAACTATAGAGCGCTCGCGTTTCGCTAACGTAGTGGCGCTGTGCCCAGCGTGTGCGTGCGTTAACGTTACGTTGGAGTATATTGGACCTTTCATGATGCTCTCGCGGCCGTTTCACTAGCTCTACATATACCAAATTTGGTGTTTCGTGACCTCAATGGATGACGAAGGTAAACCACACATTCAAACAGGTGAATCTTGACACGGAAGTCATGTATGGCCCCGCCGCGGTGGTCTAGTGGCTAAGGTACTCGGCTGCTGACCCGCAGGGCGCGGGTTCGAATCCCTGCTGCGGCGGCTGCATTTCCGATGGAGGCGGAAATGTTGTAGGCCCGTGCGCTCAGATTTGGGTGCACGTTAAAGAACCCCAGGTGGTCTAAATTTCCGGAGCCCTCCACTACGGCGTCTCTCATAATCATATAGTGGTTTTGGGACGTTAAACTCCAGATATCAATCAAGTCATGTATGGCACAATTGGCCTCCACCTCGTAACAATGTGGTGATTTCAAAAAGACATATACCTTCCTCAATTTTGCTTCGCCTATCATAAATTTCTTCTGTACGTGGGATCTGCCAATTTTCTCACTCTCGTGGTTGGGCTCCATGGTTACTACCTGTCTTAAGTAGACATATTCCTTTACAATCTACCGAACAGTGTTGTTTTCTGCCTAGACTGGTGCACATCACTTCAGTTTTGTGCAAAATATTTTGAGACCTCCTTTGCTGCTTTCGGTGTCCCGGTCTGTCATCAGGAGCTGTAATTCGTCCCCTGAGTTACTCACCAAGTCAATGTCATCAGCAAAACGCAGACTACTAAGATACTCTCTATTACCCCTTATTCTTAACTCTTCCCAATGGAGGGACTTGAAAACCTCCTCTAAACACGTGGTGAATAGCATCGGAAAGATCGTGTCGCCCTCCCTTGAGCCATTTTTTCTAAGGATTCTGTCGATTTTTTATGAAAATAATGGCAGTATATGCACGGAGCGAATGATGGAAAGTGGGGCGAAGCATCCGTCCGACCATTCGTTCTTGCTTCCTACCGTCCATACGTCCGTCTGTGTGGCCACCCATGCGTCCATCCGCCCGTCCTCGCGTGCGTCTGTTTGTGCGTCCGCAGGTCCATCTGCGCGCCCGTCTCTGCGTTCGTACATGCATCTGCTTCTGCGTCCGTGCATGCGTCCATCCGTCCGTGCTGCCATCCGTGCGTCCGTCCACGCATCTGTCTGTGTATCCGTTCGTTCACCCATTCATTACTCCAAGTACCACCATCTCGCATTTTTTCATCATATTGTCATGGGGATTACAACTACACGGAAGAGAGAAAGGAGTGTATTTGCAATAGTTACAGGTAGGTGTGACACCTCAGGGTTGCTAAGATCTCGCGCGCCGAATCCGCTTCTTCTTTATCGATGCATCTACGATGGGGCGGAGCCATGCCCACTGCCTCGTAATATCACCCCCGGCGGACGAAGCGCCGTCACGGTGCCGCTAAGTCAATCAGGACTGGCAGTGTAGTAGCGTTTTAGTCGCGACACATGGACGTCATCAGTAGGTGTTGTGGCAGAAGATGAAGGTGGTTCAACGGGAGTGATGAGGGAGTCGACGTCAGTGAACTTGCGAAGAACTTTGTAGGCCCCAGTGTATCGTGGAAGAAGCTTCTCGCACAAGCCTTCACGTCGATGCGGCGTCCAAAGTAGGACGAGAAAGTAAGCAGGGTAGTCAAAGGTTGGTGCCAGTCATCGTAGCGGACTTTTTGTGAGGCCTGAGAAGCAGTGAGCCTAGTGTGGGTGATTTGGCGAGCGACGCGGGCTCGAGAAGCAACGTCCTGAGCATACAGCGTTGGTTTGGTAGTATCAGAAAGAAGGAGGGTGTCGAATGGCAAGGCAGGGTTGCGCCTGTACAGAAGAAAGAACGGACAATAGCCGGCGGTGTCATGCCTTGATGAATTGTACGCAAACGTAACGTAGGGGAGCATTGCGTCCCAGTCACGGTGATCAGCAGAGACGTACATGGACAACATGTCTGTAAGAGTTCGGTTGAGGCACTCTGTGAGCCCGTTGGTCTGGGGATGATAGGCAGTGGTAAGGTGATGTTCGGTAGAGCAGCTACGGAGAATTTCGTCGATAACTTTTGCGAGGAAGCAGCGGCCACCATCCGTGAGAAGCTGGCACGGAGCCCCATGCCGCAATGACGTCATTCAGAAGAAAGTCTGCAATGTCTGTAGCGCAGCTACTTGGCAAGGCACGAGTTATAGCATATCTGGTCGCATAGTCTGTTGCCATAGCGATCCTTTTGTTGCCTGACGTGGATGTTGGGAAAAGTCCGAGCAAGTCGAGGCTGACGCGGAAGAATGGTTCCGGGGGAATGTCGATAGGTTGGAGCAGGCCAGCCGTACAGAAAGTAGGACGTTTGCGACGCTGGCAGCGCTCACAAGCAGCGATATAGCGGCGCACAAATTTATACAGGCCAGGCCAAAAGAACCGTTGCCGCACGTGGTGACAGGTGCGTGAGAAACCTAGGTGTCCTGCCGTCGGAGCGTCATGCAGATGTTGAAGAATGGTGGCACGCAGGTGTCGGGGATATTCAACACAAGGTCCAGGTCATCAGACTTCATATTGCGTTGGTACAGAATTTTGTTGCGGAGGACATATTGATGGAGCGAAGGGTCGAAATGTCCTGAAGATACTCGCTGAATGACCGTCGTGAGGGTTGCGTCCCGGCGCTGCTCCGTGCCGATGTCGCGCAAATCGGATATGGCGAGCACACAAGAATCGCTCTCATGGACGGCGGGGCTAACAGGTTCCACCGGATAGCGCGAGAGACAATCGGCATCTTGGTTAACTTGCCAGACTTATAAATTACGTCGAAGTTTTACTCCTGAAGACGTAGAGCCCAGCGACCTAGGTGACCAGTTGGGTCCTTGAGCGACGACAACCAACACAGAGCGTGGTGGTCCGTAATAACTGAAAACTACCGGCCATACAAGTAGGGGCGAAATTTCGCTACAGCCCAGACCAACGCAAGACACTCGGACACTCGTGCTCCGTCATCGAATAGTTTCGCTCAGATGTGGAGAAAAGGCGGCTGGCATATGCAATATCATGCATTTAGCCCCCCCTGGTGTTCAGCGAGGACGGTGCCGATGCCGTGCGCACTGGCGTCTGTGCGAACTTCATTCGTCGCGGACGGGTCGAAGTGAGCCAATAATGGTGGTGAAGTGAGCAGCTGGATCAGCGTGGAAAACGCAGCTGCTTGGTCTTGGCCCCACGAGAAGACAGCATTCTTTTTGAAAAGATCCGTGAGTGATTGTGCAATTGTACCAAAATTGCGTATAAAACGTCGGAAGTATGAGCATAAGCCCACAAAACAACGAACATATTTGGTAGTAGAAGGAAGAGGAAAGTTCTTGACAGCGCTAATCTTGTCAGGGTCCGGTTGGACACAAGCAGCACTTACATGATGACCACGGACCGTGATTTCTCGTCGGCCGAAATTGCACTTTTTCGGGTTCAGCTTGAGTCCCGCTTTACGAAAAACGGCTAGAATGGTCAACAGGCGAGTTAGGTGGCTTTGAAATGTTGGATAAAAACAATTGCATCGTCGAGGTAGCAAAGGCAGATGGACCATTTATAACCACGGAGGAGAGAGTTCATCATGCATTCGAACGTTGCCGGGGCATTGCACAGCCCAAAAGGCATAACCTGGAACTGATAAAAGTCGTACGGTGTGACAAAGGCAGTTTTTTTGCGGTCCAAGTCGTCGACAGAAATTTGCCAATAGCCCGAACGCATATCTCTAAATGAGAAATATCGCGCGCCATGAAGGCAGACAAGGGCGTCGTCGATTCGTGGCAGCGGATATACGTCTTTGCGGGTTACCTCGTTCAAGGCAACGGTAGTCAACGCAAAACCTCCAACAGCCATTCTTCTTTTTGACTAAAACAACAGGTGACGCCCATGGACTTGAAGAGGCCTTTATAACTCCTTTAGAGAGCATCTTCTCGACTTCTCGTAGAATGGCCTGGCGTTCAGACTGGGAAACACGATATGGTCGCCGTCTAACAGAACTAGCATCGCCAGTATGTATTTGATAACGCATGACGGACGTTTGACCTAAAGGGTGGTCATCGATGTCGAAAATATCTCGGTAGGTGGTCAGAACGTGGTGGAGTTGCGCAGCCTGACAGGGCAGAAGATCAGGGGCAATCATCATCGTGATTTAATCGGTAGGTGCGTTTGCTCGGCTGGCTGCAATAGGGGACGAGCAGTCTTCAGGGTCTAATGCCACGATGTTACATGCATCAAGTGGGGAAACATGGCCTAACGAAATGCCTTGCGGGAGAACTTGGGTCGAACTACTAATGTTGAGAAGCGGAAGCTGAACGTAGTTGTCCACGATAGTCACGATGGCATGCGGCACAGCAACACTTCACGTGAAGAGCACATCCACTAATGGAGACACTATGTAGTCACCGTCAGGAAGAGCTGGTGATATCGTTAAGGCCGCAAATGTGGTGGCTTGCGGCGACAGCCGAACACAATCGACCGCGCACAATCGGTGTGACGGTGAGGACGGCACAGCCCCAAGTCGAGGCAGTTCAAGTTGGAAGAACGCCGGTTGCACAGTCGATGAGAGCGGCATGAGTGGACAAGAAATACAATCCAAGAATCAGGTCATTGGGGCACTGCTCAGTAACTGCAAAGAGAACAGATGTAGGGTGATCGGCGATTGTGATGTGTGCTGCGCACATTCCTATGATTGCAAGACTTCTTCTGTCGGCGACACGAATAATGCCAGAAGCAGCCGGTGTGAGAACTTTCTTCAGGCGGCGACGAAGTCGGGCACTCATCACAGAAATATGCGCCCCGGTGTCAATAAGTGCAGAAACAGTCAGGCCGTCGACGTCTACGTCGATCGAATTTCGTCGTGTCGTCAGTACAAGGAGAGGATTTAAGGTCGGTGTCGAGAATGCAGCTTCACCTCTAAGAGCTGCACCGCTTAGTTTTCCTGATGGGAATTTAGTGGGGAGGTCGGGCGTCGTCGTAGAGGAGAAGGGGCGACGGGCGACGTGCAGGTGCCGAACGAGACTGATGACGTCGAGGCGACGGTGAGCAGCTGTGCTGCGTATTATGGGCATCGAAGGGTGGAAGGCGGCGGTAGCTTTCGGGGATCGGTGAAGGAGGCTGGAAAAGGCGGTAGCTGTCTGAGTGGCGAGCAGTGTTATACTGTGTTGGGGACGAAGACCAATGGTTGCGGCAATACCGTGCGATGTGCCCTATGCGATGGCAGTTAAAGCAGATCAGCCGATCATCCGCCGTTCGCCATTCGGCCGGATTGCGAGAGCGTGGAAAAGACCGTTCCTGGGGCGGTGACCTGGGTCGAGGCGGCGACCTTGAACGGAAGCCAGATGGTCGAGACTGAGCAACGGCGCAGACATCGAAGCCCAAATTGCTGAGTTCTTCCCGCACAATCGACTGTACTAAGCAAACCTGGGGTACTTGCGAATCGACGTGGCCGTTGCTGGGAAGAGCAGGTGTAATTTCTTCGATTTTTCGGCTGACGATTCGCGTAATTTCAGACGCCGGTGAAGACTGCCGATGGGAGGTCAGTCCATCTTCGCAGAAGGACGTCGCAGCGGTGTTCGGCAGTCGAGTGAAAGATCTTGAAATACGCCTGCTTTTAGCCTGTTCAAAACGCCGGCATTCCTGAATAATTTCCTGGACGGTCGAACAGTTCCGGCATATTAGCAGGTGGAACGCATCGTCCGCTATACCCTTGAAGACGTGGCCAACCTTATCCGACTCCGACATGTCGTTGTCGACTTTACGACATAGAGCCAGCACATTCTGTATATATGAAATATACGGCTCTGTGGACGTCTGAGCACGTATAGACAACTCCTTTTTTTGCAGCTGCCTTTCGACCGATGGGCTTCCCGAATAAATCGCGAAGCTTCTCCTTTAACGTGTCCCAACTACTGATCTCCTCCTCATGGTTCCCGTACAAGACTTTGGCCGTGCCTTTCAGATAAAACAGCACATTGGCCAGCATGAGAGTCGGGTCATACCGGTTGAGCGCACTGGTACGTTCGTAGTCGGCTATCCAGTCGTCAACATCAACTTCGTCCGTACCGCAGAACGTTCCTGGATGTTTCGGAGGCGTCAGCACGTACGTGGGTGGCAGTGGGGCCGTAGGAGGCGTTGCCGTAGACGGTGCAGGCGTTGCCGAGGCTGATGGAGAGGTGGTCGTGGGATCAGTCCCGTGTTCCATCACGGAAACCCCGATTTGACGACCTGTGCGGAGCTCCGTTGTAGTGCGCTTCGTTACCCAGCACGTCGACCAATTTGTTACGGAGATAAAAAATACACGGAAAATAGAAAGGAGTGTATTTGAAATATTTACAGGTAGGTGTGACACCTCAAGGTTGCTAGGATCGTGCGCGCCGAATCCGCTTCTTCTTCATCGATGCGTCTACGACGGAGTGGAGCCATGTCCACTGCCTCGTAATAATATATTCCTCATATAGAAGCACTGCCATCCAGCGGGCATTCCAAGGACTGAACGAGAAGTGGCAAACACACACTTTCTCACGGCTTGCGCTTCGTGTCTACTTCCCACATTTAACCACCTCGAGTTCATGGTATATACTAGTTCACTGTATTCATGGCACTGCGGCTTAATGCTCCGTAAACCTTTCTAAAACGAAGGAGGTTACGCCCAGCGAGTATTACGTAGCAACCCTTTTTTGTCAGATAGTGGTCAATGTACATGCCAATGGCTGCTAAGGGGGTACGAGAGACAGGAGAATTCGGCTTTTAGATAACACGCACGCTTCAAATTTTTCAATGTTCAACAACATACAGAAGAAATCTCCCACCGGCACCACCTTGGAGGTCGAAATGTAAGACTGGTTAGACACTACGATTATCACTACTACTAAGAGGGACGAACGGGTGCCACTTTAGAGACTTTGCCCCTAAAACTAGGGTGGCCGTGACTCCAGTGTAGATTTGTTCCAGTATGTTTATGTAAGATTTTTTGAATCACTGATTTCGCATTGCCTACATTACTGCTGATGTGTCGACTGAGTCAAGCACCTGCTCGTAATCTATAAAGTCTGTGTATAGGGGCTCATATTATTCTACGCATTTCTCTATTACCTGATTGATAGTATGAATATGGTCTATTCTGGAGTATCATCATCATCATCAGCCTGACTACGTCCACTGCAGGACAAAGGCCTCTCCCATGTTCCGCCAGTTAACCCGGTCCTGTGCTTGCTGCTGCCAATTTATACCCGCAAACTTCTTAATCTCATCTGCACACCTAATCTTCTGTCTCCCCCTAACCCGCTTCCCTTCTCTGGGAATCCAGTCAGTTACCCTTAATGACCAGCGGTTATCCTGTCTACGCGCTACATGCCCTGCCCATGTTCATTTCTTCTTCTTGAATTCAGCTATGATATCCTTAACCCCCGTTTGTTCCCTAATCCACTCTGCTCTCTTCTTGTCTCTTAAGGTTACACCTACCATTTTTCTTTCCATTGCTCGCTGCGTCGTCCTCAATTTAAACTGAACCCTCTTTGTAAGTCTCCAGGTTTCTGCTCCGTAGCCAAGTACTGGCAAGATACAGCTGTTATATACCTTCCTCTTGAGGGATAGTGGCAATCTACCTGTCATAATTTGAGAGTGCTTGCCGAATGTGCTCCACCCCGTTCTTATTCTTCTAGTTACTTCAATCTCGTGGTTCGGCTCTGCGGTTATTACCTGCCCTAAGTAGACATAGTCTTTTACAACTTAAGTGAACTATTACCTATCTCGAAGCGCTGCTCTTTTCCGAGGTTGTTGTACATTACTTTCGTTTTCTGCAGATTAATTTTAAGACCCACCTTGCTGCTCTCCTTGTCTAACTCCGTAATCATGAGTTACAATTCGTCCCCTGAGTTACTCAGCAATGCAATGTCATCGGCGAAGCGCAGGTTACTAAGGTATTCTCCATTGACTCTTATCCCTAACTGTTCCCAATATAGGCTTCTGAAAACCTCCTGTAAGAACGCGGTAATTAGCAATGGGGAAACTGTGTCCCCCTGCCTTACACCCTTCTTGATTGGTATTCTGTTGCTTTCTTTATGAAGCACTATGGTAGCAGTTGATCCCCTGTAGATTTCTTCCAGAATGTTTATATATACTTTATCTACGCCCTGATTCCGCAGTGATTGCATGACGGCTGATATTTCTACTGAATCAAACGCCTTCTCGTAATCTATGAAGGCTACGTAGAGTGGTTGGTTATACTCTGAGCATTTCTCTATTACCTGATTGATAGTATGAATGTGGTCAATTGTTGAGTAGCCTGTTCGAAATCCTGCTTGTTCCTTTGGTTGATTGAATTCTAATGTTTTCTTTACTCTGTTAGCAATTACCTTCGTAAATAGCTTGTATAATACAGAGAGCAAGCTGATCGGCCTGTAATTCTTCAAGTCCTTGTCATCTCCTTTCTTATGTATTAAGATGATGTTAGCGTTCTTCCAAGACTCTGGTACTCTTCCCGTCAGGAGACACCTCGTAAACAGGGTGGCTAGTTTTTCTAACACAATCTGTCCTCCATCTTTCAGCAGATCTGATGTTACCTGATCCTCACCAGCAGCTTTGCCTCTTTGCATGCTCTCCAAAGCTTTTCTGACTTGTTCTATCATTACTGGTGGGGTGTAATCTGAGTGATAGTATTAAGGTCGTGGTTGTCTCGGCTACAGTACACATCTCTGTAAAACTCCTCCGCTATTTTAACTATCCTATCCATATTGGTAGTTATTTTGCCTTCTTTGTCCCTTAGTGCATACACCCGACTTTTGCCTATCCAAGTTTCCTCTTCAATGCTTTGACACTTCCTCCGTTTTTCAGAGCGTGTTCAATTCTCTCCATGTTATACCTTCTTACATCGCATACCTTACGTCTATTAATCCACTTCGAAAGCTCTGCCAGTTCTATTTTGTCTGTTTTACTTGACACTCTCATGATTTGACGCTTCCTAATTAGGTTCTTCGTTTCCTGGGAAAGCTTGCTAGTGTCCTGTCTTACTAACCTGCCTCCAACTTCCACTGCACACTTCGTAATGATACTCATCAGATTATCATTCATTGTATCTACGCTAAGGTTGGTTTCCTCACTAAGAGCGGAGTACCTGTTCTGCAGCCACACTCTGAATTCCTGTACTTTACCTCTCAGTGCTAGGTGATTGATTGGCTTCTTGCGTATCAGTTTCTGTCGTTCCTTCTTCAAGTTTAGGTGAATTTGAGACCGTACCATTCTATGGTCACTGCATCGTACCTTGCCACTCACTTCCACATTCTGCACGATTCCAGGGTGTGCACTCATTATAAAGTCTATTTCGTTCTTATTTTCGCCATTGGGGCTCCTCCATGTCCACTTGCGGTTTTCTCGTTTTCGGTAGAAGGTATTCAAAATACGTAAATTATTGCGTTCTGCGAATTCTACTAGTAGCTTTCCTCTGGCGTTTCTAGTACCGATGCCACAATCTCCTATTGCCTGGTCTCCAGCCTGCTTCTTCCCTACCTTTGCATTAAAGTCGCCCATCACTATAGTATACTGTGCTGCGATGGCGTAGTGGTTAGAGCATCCGCCTCGCATGCAAGAGGTCCGTGGTTCAAATCCCGGTACCGCGCAGTTCCCAACCGGATTAAAAAAAAAATCCGCGTGTTGATGGAACTGCATTAAAAGGCCTGGGGTGCGGCCTCACCGGCAAAACACCGCCGAGAACGCACTCCCTCACCAGAGAAGAATTGGCCACCCTGGTGCAGTATCTGGCCACTAACTCCCACATGCTTACGTCAAATAACTTACGGCCCTCAGTCCCCAGCAGCTGCGAAGCAACTGACCATGGCGGCGGTCAGATCTGCAACGCAGCAGAGGGTGCTAAGAATCTCTGGATCCGGACAGGCCGCCATTGGAACCTGAACTTGGCAACGTTTAACGCTAGAACCTTATCTAGTGAGGGAAGTCTAGCTGTACTATTCGAGGAGCTAGAGGGTGTTAAATGGGATATAATAGGGCTCAGTGAGGTTAGGAGGACAGATGAGGCCTATACTGTGCTACAGAATGGGCACGTCCTTTGCTACAGGGGCTTGGCAGACAGAAGAGAACTGGGAGTGGGGTTCCTAATTCACAGAAACATAGCTGGCAACATAGAGGAATACTATAGCATTAATGAAAGGGTGGTAGGTATCGTAATTAAACTGAATAAAAGATACAAGATGAAGGTAGTACAGGCTTACGCGCCTACATCCAGCCATGATGACGCTTCGGTTGAAAGCTTCTATGAAGACGTGGAATCGGCAATGAGTAAAGTAAAAACACAGTATTGTGGAGTATAGCCTGTATGAAATCCTGCTAGGTACTTTGATTGATTGAACTGGAATGTCGCCAAAATTCTATTCGCTAATATTTTTGTAAATAGTTTGTAGAGAACGAACAGTAAGCTGATTTCCCTGTAATTTTTCAAATCCGTGACGTCTTCTTTCTGATGAATGGAGATGATGTTAGCGTTCTTCCAAGATCCTTATATTCTTCCCATCAAGAAACACTTCGTGTATAATGTGGCCACTTTTTCCTAACAGAATGTCTCCACCATTTTTAGGAGGTTCATTGTTATTTTATCCTAACCAACAGCTTTGGTCTTTTCATTCGTTCTAGGGCTTCCTTACTGCCACTGCTGTTACTGGTACGATGAAGAATTCCTCCGGTATAATACCTTTCTCGCAATATTATCCTGACTGTTTTGGCTTCTGTACAGCCTTCTGTAGAACTTCTCCATCACCTCGACTATCCTATCCATATTCGTTATGGCAGTGCCTTCCTTGTTCCTTGATACATAAATATAATTTTTTGTTTATGCACACGTTTGCCTTCGCAAATTTTAGGCGTCTGCCGCTTTTTACAGCCTGCTCTATTCTCCCCATGTTATGCCTTCAGACGTCAGCTAATTAAGGCTTATTGATTAACTTCGAAAGCTCCACTAACTCTATTTGGTCAGTTGCAATTGAGGCTTTCATGGTTTGTCATATTTTAATAAAATAATTCGTCTCCTGAGATATTTTGCCAGCGTCCCGTCTAGTGACTGTACCTCCGTCTTCCATTCCACATTATTTTATGATACTAGTAAGAATATCTATCATTTTGTCAATGCTAACGTTGGTTGCCTCGTTTTATTGCCTAGAATCCGTTCTGAAGCGAAACTCTGAATTCCTGTATTTTTGCTTTCACTGCTAGTTCATTGACTGGCTTTTTTGCGTATCAGTTTTTGGCTTTGCTTTTAAAAACCTAGGTGAATACGAGCTCTTACCATTCCAAGTTCACTGCATAGAATCTTTCTAACTATTTCTACGTTCTGTACAAAGCCGATGTGTGCACTCAGAATGAAGTCTATTTCATTTTTAGTTTAGCCACTAGGACTCCTCTATGTCCCCTTACGGTTAGCCCGTTTTCCGAAGAAGGTGTTCAAGATCAGTAAGTTAATAGGTTCTGCGCAGTCTACTAATAACTTCCCCCTGGCATTTTTACATTCTATGCCACATTTCCCCACTGCATGCTCTCCGGCCTGTTCCTTGCCATCTTTGACAATAAAGTCGCCCATCATATTAGTATACTGTGACTTTACTTTATTAATGGCTGACTCCACAACTTCGTAGAAGCGCTCAAGCAAATGATCATCATGGGTCAATGTAGGTGCACAGGCCTGTACCGCCTCCATCTTGCACCAATTGGTAAACGTAATCAAGACACTTACCACCCTCTTATTGATCCTATAGTACTCCTCCATGTTGCCAGCGATATTCTTGTGTATGAAAAATCCCGCTCCTAGTTTTTTTATGTCAATCAAACGATGGTAGCATAAAACTTGTCCGTTTTTCAGCACTTTGGAAGCCTCACGTGTCCTGCTAACGTCTCTGAGCACTATTATATTCAACTTGAACATCCTCTAATTCTTCGAACAGCACAGCTAGGCTAGCCTCACTAGATAGCGTTCTAGCGCTTAAGGTAGCCAAGTCTATATTCCAATTGCTGCCTGCCCGTTACCAGAGATTTCTATAGGCACCCGACAGTGGACCACAGGGCGCGACGAAGCTCTTTGGGCCGCCTGAGTGTTGTTGGTACCGACCGCCAGGGATACTAAGAAAATGGAACGCTCTCTGTACACAGTGGCACGATGAAGTGTCAGTGCCCTTTTAGATGCGGAGCATCTTATACTCGCGCCTTGTGGTGCGCCGTCCGCCGTCCGCGCCGTCCGCACCGCTTCTCGAACATTCGACAGCTGACGCGCGCGCATGCGCCGTCGCGCCGTCGCCCACTCTTCCACCATCTGTGCATCCCTTCCTCCTCTACACACCGCGCGCGCTTCACTCCTCCACCATCTGTGCACCCTTCCTCCTCTACACACCGCGTTCGACATCTACAATTCTCCTGATTCTCCAGTGGACGCGCATGTGGCGTCGCGCTTCGAGAACATTCAACAGCTGACAGTGCATGCGCCGTCGTGCTGTATATATACTCAAGGTCGGCGCTCGCTCGCTCAGTTGCCGCTCGTCGGTTGGTTTGTACGGCGCGTCGACGTCCAAGGTCGCGGCGAAATGAATTCCAACGAATCCACAAACACAATGATCGACGTCCCTTCGACCAGCGCCGCCCTTTCGCATACGTGTGTACGTGTTCACTCATTTAACACCCCCTCCTACAACCACGTTAACCAATTTAGCCATCGACCCAAGTAAGTCGCAATTTAACACCCCATTTCACAACCACGTTAACCAATTTAGCCATCGACCCAAGTAAGTCGCACTTTAACACCCCGTTAACCAATAATATGGTCCGCATCCTCCTCAGTGTTCCCCCGAGGGAAGCTGCGGGCAATTTTTTTTGGCACGTTTCCAAATAACGCTTCCTGGGCACTTACGTAATCAGCCGTGACCGCTTGCTCACAACTAAAAAATAACATCATATGCATGTGCAAGTTCGGTTTTGCTGCGTCTACTCGCTATGTTGCGCACTGGAAGGCTCCGTTTTGCTGCGCCTAACCGCTAGGCTGTGTGTTCTGGCGCTACCATCAGATCTCGCAAACTGCATTGTCAGGTGCCTGTGCCCTCCGGTGCGTCGCAGGTCTTACCGTCGCATTGGACAGCTGCTTCGCAGTCACTGAGGGTTGAAGGGGAAAGAATAATTGCTATAGCCATGGGATGGAGTGGTCAGTTAGTGCACCAGGGGGGCAAATCCTGCTCTGGTGAGTAAGTGCTTTACTGGCAGGCGGTCGCCAGTGAGGCCTCACCATGAATTTCTTCTTTTTTGTTTAAACAAATCTGTTACCACGCGTTTTAATTAAGTATACCATTTGGAATGGACCAGCATCGGCATTCAAACCAATTTTCGTCACTGCATGCTACGCTGCGGTGCTGTTTCTAAGCAAGAGCCTGTTGCTATTTGCTGGCACTGTAGAACACCCCCTGACTGTCCATCAACTCTCAAGTTCATATGACTGGTAGCTCGCGTGGCCTTCTGTTCTTAAATGTTTGAAAGTAAAAAAAGAAACACCACCTCACGTGGTGCCGAACTTTTGACTTTGCTATATGAAGCCGGCTTAGTGGCCTAGATGACCATCCTTTTCACGTGTTTATCTCTGCAATAGGAATTATATGGACACTCTTGACTGAATTTTCCCACCGGCTTTGGCTTCGCCGTTGACGCGGGCGTCGCCGTCACTCACCGTACATGTATACGTATCTATATATATTATGAACTTTCAAAGAAGAAAAAATCCAGAGAAACACTTTGGCGCGCGGAATCGAGCCTGGGTCCTCTGAATCGTGAGTGCGAGGCGTTAAGCACTGAGCCACCGAGAAGCACATCCTTCAATGTTCCAGTGACCTATATCTACCACTTACCGCTGCTGGTGGGCATCTCGAGAAAGGGGGAACTATAGTGTTTGAAGCAACACCAGCAAGATGTCACAATGAGCGCGCGTAGCAACATAATCACGACGCGGTCATGCGTGCTCTTATTTCGTGGTGGGGTGAATCGTACGTCTCGGCTGACCTTCAGCTTTCACCCGAATGATTCTGACAGTTAGCGGGCGCACGAAAGTCACCAAAGTAGTTGCACAGCTTCCGTTTGCGAAAAAAGCGCGCTTTTCAGACACAGCGAAGTAAGAACTGAGACGCTTATTCGCGTTCACGAATACCTGAGTGTACGTTTCGTGCGTTATTTGTGAGTGAGAAACGTGGGGCACATTTTGATCTGCTGACAATTCTGCGCGTGATTTTCCGATTTGTTGCTATCACGTGCATTCCTTCGCCTTGCGGCAAAGCTGTGATTTTTTTCTCATAACTTCTTTTTGTCTTGCTCAAATTTGACATTGTTCGTTTCAAAATGTCTAAAATATCAGAGTTTTGCTGATTTCGAAGCTTAGCACTGCTACTAAGGTGTTTTCTGTCGACTGACAAGTTGCGCGCACCTGTTTTGCGAAGAAATCGGCTACTTCTGTATCACTGTTGCGTTGAGTGTATACGTCAAGCGTGGTAGAGCAGGAAAATTAAATGCGAAAAGTTTATAACTGCTGAAGAATAAACAGGCGCTGCTGTTAAGGCTGTGTTATTGTTTGTTGGCGTTTTGGAGCAGTAATAAAACCCTGGTAAATAAGTATAGAAGTAGATAGTGACTCTCAGTTTAGAGTCAGACGTGTCACACAAGCTTATTGTTGTGTGTGAATGTGGTGCGGAGAGTCATTCTCGACGCAATTTACATTCCCGCACCGTTTCAGCCGGTGACTGCAGTGCCACGGCGAGTCATGGCGCAAACTAATACGAGTGGCCGTGTGCTTTTTGGCGACCGCGCGGTGCCTAGGCACCAAATCACGTGAACCTCTCTAGGCACTTTAGTCCCTAGCGGTGCTGTGACGCCGAGTGTCAGCGGTTCCTCTAGTATGCTCAACTTTGATTTAGGTGTTGTGCTTTGATGTGTGTAGATTGCGGTGTTGTTCCTTGCGAATCTGGTGATGCGAGAGTACTGGCTCATTTTCGGCTGACCGATCCTTCTAAGGGGGGAGATTTAGCGCCGTTGGTGTTTTATGCATATGGTAACGTTGAATGACCAACATCCCGCGTCGATGTTATATGCTCAAGTGCTGGCTGGCTTGCGTGTGCTGTGCTGGGGTTTGTTTGACACATTTAATTCCCTGCAAATTTTATTATACGTTAGTGTTGGCTGTTTCATGCTATTCGTAGCTTTGAATTACTCTAGCGTTGGCGTGATCATGCACAAGCACCGGGTGTTCTGAATGAGATATAGGCCTCTGGCGCACTGTACTGACAACACCACTGGCACAGGGGTTGTTGTTCGCTAAGCCGTAATCTTGTAGATTGCAATTAGATGACGGCTGCACCGTGTTTGATCCAACTAGTCTGGGCAGTTAGCGGTGACTAATCTTAATGTCACTCGAATGCATTTGATTGATATCGACAGGGCTGTCGCTGCTGCGCAGACCCCTAGCTGATTGCATTCAAAAGTGCCCGTGTGTCACCGGTATGATCACACGTGCGAATTCTCGAACCATTTCTGTGCGCTCTTGTGGTCTCTACCTCCTTGGCTGCTGGTTGCGTCTGTAGACGAGCATGCTAGGAAAGCAGTTCACCACATACGCAGAGCTATTGCAACAAATTTATGCAGAAAATGTGCATCATATCAGGTAGGTCTGTGATAATGGGTGTGATAATTGGACTGAAACCTGGGCCAGTTGGTGGCAAGACTTGAACATATTTGAATACAGCGCATGACTATGCGGACACAAGAGTGATTCTGTCCCTTCTTCTCTTGTGACCGTGTAGTCCTGCGCTGTGTTAAAATACGTTCAAGAACATGTACATGTTCGGTTTTGTAAATCAAGTATCACAAAAATAATTGAAGGACTCTTCAGCCTCTAGAAAGTATAATGTCATTTGGAGTCTCATTACTGGTTTTCCTGCACATTATTTCTCAAGCAGAAGAATATGATGTTTACTTCACTATCGGATCAGTCCCCGCTTAGCAGTCAGTGCACAGTACAAGCTTTTGGTTTTCAATGGTGCCTGTGCGCAAGATTAAATTTTATGTGCCCTTGCTTTACTTTTATGAAGCTGCATGTGGTACCTTTGCGCAAAAGAACAATGGATGCAGCCTTTGGTAGTGCTCTTACGTTCCAGATGGTGGCAGAGGTGACGGTGATTGGTTTTGTTATTTAATGGCTTATTCGACAAAATGCACTGATCACTTCTAGTCTTCTTCTAGCTTTGAATGCTCACACAATCACTGCATTCATTTTCCTTGTCATTGCATGTCGGTAACTTGTCGTAGCCTCATGCCTTCGCAGTCTGCATCCCCTAGTTGCGGTGTCTCTCCTTTATGTCAAATTTGCCCTTACGGATTTTTAAGACACAAAGGTCAGGCTAGAAGTACTCTTCGCGATTCTAGTCGGTTCATGTTCTTGCACAAGCCACAAAGATATGGCTGTTTTGCATGATGAAATAATGAGGGAAGAGGTCTAGGGAGGATAAAAGTTTAGACAGCTTATTCATCAAAACCTGCATCGAAAATTATAGGCACGCACGTGTGGAGTGAGCTAGGCTCACATCGCGAGCATATTAATTACAATCTGTGAACCTGCTCTTTACCTACCAGAAAGACAATAAATTATCTCTTATACTTAATGAACCTCGTGACTTTCTACCGAATGCATCCACCAATTCTCGAGTACTTGTGTCCCGGGTTTTGCCGATAATCTTCAGAAAACTCAGACATAGCGCACACTTATGAGAATTGCAATGCCTCAGCAAATGTGCCCCATTTTTATCATTTAACGAAACCTCATGTATCTGTGCATGCTCATTCATCTATATTTTCGCCAGGTCAGCATTCGTCTTTCGCAGTAGGATAGTGGAACTTCGTAAATGACCCAGGTGACACATTTTGTGTATGAGTTGGCGTGCCTCTTGCTGTACCCTCCTTTGTTGCTTCAGTCAAATAGTATGTTAGTATACATGAGAAAGCTGAGATTATTTTCGTGACACAAAAAAAACAGCATATTATCTCTGTTTGCAACCATTTTTAGGTCGTGTGCAGCTCGGTGCATATACGGTACAACCTCAGGTTTCGCTCTTTTGCGCTCTTGCTCTACTGCAGTACCGTGGTGCTCTCTCTTGATATTCTGGCGGAGCGACTCTGCTAGCTGTGCAAGTTCTAAGTCCTTTATCAAAGTCAGTGCATTGTTTTTCAATGCTCTTGTTTTGATTGATTTTAACTTGATGAAGTTCGTGTAGACTGCTTGTCCTGCCTTGAAGTTGCACAAATGCTACGGAGCCCCTACTTTTTTCACTTGAAATAGGCACAAATTGTTGCACTTGAAGAATGACAACACCCATCATAGGGTTCGCCTGACAAAGAATAGGCTTTTCCCCTGTCCTGGCTATAGCTTAAACACTGTCTTGTAAGGAATGGTCCCTAACTGCTACCTATACTTTTGCGGCAACTCGTCGGTGCTATGCCAGTAAATATTGAGCAAACAAAAGAGGTTCGTGGCTAAATTTGAGGCCTTTTTGAGTACATAGCGTATATTTTCTTCAAGGTGAACATTTGCAAGTTTAGGGAGGCCTGCTTGGGTCATGCGAGCAGGCTTCGTCGGTATGAAACAGCGAGCATGCCTCACCTTCAGTTTCCACTTTGCCTGAGTGATGTGGGCTGCTGAACGCATGGCCTCGTGAAACTTCTTTAGTCCCAGTCACTCTAGGTCCAAATTGGAGCAAATTGCATGAAGCACGTAAAGAAAAAAGATACCTGCTGCCACGAATTATGATTTCACATGCGTTCGTAACTTGACCGATTGCAGGCGTGGCTTTCCCAAAAAGAACACTCCCTTCTTGTGGAACATGGCCTTTCAGTGAAGTCATGCCTTCATTTGGTTGGGTTAGCATGCATGTAAAAAATTAGATTCAGAATTGTGGCGGCAGGTGCGCTTAATTTTTTACCTTGAAGCGCTGTGACTTAGTTTGGAACTGAAGTGGCTGGTGCTGAAGAAGTTTCGCAATCCCAACCGTATCAACTAGACCAGACACAGTAACGTGTGCCCTGTAACGAATTTGTTATCAGTCCAAATGTGTCATCTTTTAGAATCCACATGCTGAAAACACCCTGAGGAACCATTCATCTTCGGTTAAACAGGCACACGTTTCAACATGGTCACTCTCCTGCAAATCAGCCCAGCATGTCTATTAGGTCACGCGTGCTCCTCGGCACACCCCGTCGGATCCCGCAACTGCGGCAAGGTACCACCATTCAAGGCAGGCTGCAGATGCGCTATACGCAGTCTGAGACACGGCTGTACATCGTTCTGCCTAATGTTCCAGATATGTTTCTACGTTTCTAGAAACCGATAAAAAGGCACTTGGTAGTACAACTAAAATACGTAAACAGTAGCATTGCGATGTGAGATGATTAACTTGTTTTTAATGAATCCGACCTGCGATGTGCAACAGCTCGGTGACACATGCTCTTCATGTATAACAGCCTTTTTTATGTTCAATGCTATACATAGGCTTCCCCCCCCATCCCCTACTATTTTCCCAACCCTGTGCAAGCTTATTAAATTTTATGCCTGCTAATTTTTCAATTAATCATCCGATCTAATTCTCTCTCAGCTAATTGTTCCATCTTTTTGTGGCCACCAAACTCCTCGAATTGGTCTCTTGTGTGTCCCTCAGATTTCTTGACCTGTCTAAGTCCACCTTTTTTTTTTATGTCAGCCAGGGTGTCATCTATCCCTGCTGGTTCTCTAATGAGCTCTCATTTTTTTAATATCACTATGTTATGCCAACCATTTTTTGTTTCTATGTTGCATAGTTCTTGATTTTTTTCCGGACTCTTTTCTTCTTCCTTTTTTCACTCTCATTCAAGTTTTCAGACTATATCTTAGTACTCGCAGCATACAATAGTTGACCACTTTTGCTTTACGGGCAGTTGTAAAATGCCTTTTATTATTTGGGAATGTCTGCCATTAAAGCTCCAGCCTATCCATATTTTTGGTAAATTTTTTTTCGTTAATATTGTAAGGATTATGTGTGCCGTCGCCAGTTGCAAACTCTAGCTCTCATGTTTATTCTCCTAAAATTGAACCTTTGTCTGTTCCACATTTATTTTTAACCCTACTTGAGCACTTTCTTGGTTCAGAACTTCAGTTCATTGTAGTTCATCGGCATCGCTGCTGAAACACAAAACGTAATTTACAAAGCGCAGGTACCGAGATATTCTTTGTCAATTTTTTTTCTTGTCTCTTATCGACATGGTGGCTCGAAAAGTTTTACTAAGCATGCTTTAAATATTGCTCACATTTTCCCTAATTGCCAGATCCACTATGCGAATAAAATTTTTCTGCGACGTGGGAGCTTCCCGCGGCGGCTCCTCTCCCATAAAGAAACTTTCGTAGTCGACCCTCAGGACCTTAATAAAGTTCATTGTCTGTCTGCCTTTCTACTGTGGGCTCACTGTAGATTTTGGCTAGGGTATTCATGTATGCTGTATGCACTAGCTGCTCTGAAACTGCTGGTATCTCTACCGAGTCGAATGCCTTCTTGTAGTCTCTGCAAGCTAAGTAAATAGATCCGTATTGTTTTTTGCAAATTTTTCAGTTTGACAGCACATTGCTATGATCCACAGTGGAACATCTATCTGTTCATCTGTGTATAATTCTTTAAATCTTTCATATCTCTTTTTTCTGGATTTGTTTGGTATTTGTGTTTTTACAGTTTGGTGGTAGATTCGATTCGCCAGTACGTAAGGCATTGTGCAGAGTGTGTGACAAGCTTGTTATACACGGGATATCCTCATCATTGGTCGGTTCACCAATTTTGCAGCACCATTTTTTGTGCGTCATGTTTTGTAGGGCTCTATTTCATTCTCTCAGGGTTGGGAATCGAACGAGATTCATCCCTGGTTAGGCTTCTGAATTTGTTATGCTTCTTTCTTTCTAACTTTGTGTATATTTACTCACAAAATTTAAGTGTTTTGTTGAACTTTGGCTTTTTCTTTGTTAAGCGGCTTATTTGTGATCTGTTGAACTGAAGTAAAAGTCTTCTGTCATCTATGTTGAGACTGCTGATTATATTACCTCCTTTATGTGTTGGAGTGTGCATTCGTAAGCAAGTTTCTTTTGTCAAGATCTGTCCTTTCAATTCTTCATTTATTTATTTGGTGCTATAAATCCACATGTTGGCAATATTTTTTTGTTATCAGCCCTTTTAGCTCATACTTCCACTTTAGATATTGACTGGGTAGCTTTTGTACATTCTTGTTTTTTTAGTTTTTTTGTGTTTTGGGAGAGTTTGCTTACTTCTTGCCCTAGTGCTTTACCCTAACTGCAGTTGCGTTTCAGGAATCAATATAGTTATGGTTTTGTTCATTTCCTCTATGTCATAATTTTTTTTCTTGTTCTAAGGCCTCACATACGAGTGTTCTGAAGCAGTGCTGAGAGTGTGCGTGACTGTAGTATTGCTAAATTTTGACAGGAGCCTTGCAAGTACTCTGCAATTTGTAATAATAATAGAAAAGAAGTGGCATTTTTGGGTGCCTTGAAGTTCCGCATTCAATTTTAGCGGGCTTTTTTATGATGATTACTTTAGAATTCAAGTATGTGAAAAGATCGTTTTAGTCATACATTCAAAATGAAAAGTTTAAAAGACGAAAACGCAATAAATACGAATCGCGGTCATCACTGCTGCAGCTGAGGTGGTATCTGCGTTGAATTTTGCTGGCAACAACTACGGCTTACTTTGCCGCGTTTGAGCTTCGTCTGTTTCTGTGAGGAAAAGTGTCATGGCGGCTTCCGGTTTTTTCGTTGGACCAGCGTGATGTTCAAGCTAGGTGTTTATATGCCGCAAGCACTCTTCTTCACAATATTTCTACTCTTCAGTGATGACAGAGATGAAGACAAATGTTCACAGCACGATACTGCAGCTCGTGTCAACAACGGGTTAGCTCTCAACCTTTAACTATTCTTCGGGTGAACGCGCTTTTGCCCAATTATATTGGTAGCAGTGATGGTAGTACCACTGCGTGGTGATGTGCCACAATTCAAAAACTCTCTCGCTGCGCAAGCTGCTTGGTTTGAAGAGCAGCCTGATGAGATTATTGCGTAGGCTAATAGAAATTTTGACAATAAACACAAAACTTTCATCGTTTAACGTACTTAAACCGTATGCGTTGTTGCGCATTTCTCTTGTTGCGCTATGTGTACTCATGATGTCCGTTTATTGCGCATGTAATTTAAACACGTTGCTAGTTTTAGGATCACGTGGCACTCTTCTGCTGTGGCCGGTCTGCAGCGGGAGTGTTTAAACCACGTAAAATTGGCTGCGCGGACACGGAGTTACAGGTGAGTCACCTGCTCAGTACCGCATAACAAATTAGGATGACACGTCATGTTTGGCCTACTTTCAAACTGTTATGCTATGTGAAATATTAAACCCCCAGAAAAAATTGCAGATGAGCGTAGCTGAGGGGGAAAATGTTTTTCACTTTCGTCTAGAAATTAACTCTGTTTAGCCAGCAGTCAAGGCTCCGGCGCTTTACATGCTGGTAATAAAATAAAGAGACACAATTACTAAATATCTTCACTTTGTGCTACTGTGTGAAAATATCAATCTTTTTGTTTCTTTCATATTTTCATCTTTTTGTTTCTTTCATATTTTCAATCTTAGTATAGTACGTACTAGTCTGCAGACCAAGAAACAGGGCAGAAAATAAACAATGAAGAGCAATCATTGGTTCACTAACTCAGGAAAATAATATCTCTGCAGAATACTTTTAGCGCACATAAGAAACCAAGGCAATGTGTGCATCGAATATCTACGAAAATACAGAAGAAACCGAGCTGTTATTAGCACGGGTTATACAAGGCAGTAGCAATTTTCTTATTTCTTTAATCAGAAGTGTCATGTTATGAAATAAAAAAGACACAGAAGTTGAGGGGAAGACACAAGCTTAAAGAGATGAAAATTTTGTGAACACGGGTTATCGCTAGTACCATCGTCTCAACATGCGGACTTCTTCAAGGCTGCAACTGTCGAACTTATCTGAATTGTGTAGGGCATATTTATCAAGATGAAGGGAACCCACATACAGAGGTGCTAACAACCAGCAAATGACCACAATACATTTGAGATATGTTGTACCCACAAGGCCAAAAGTCATCCCTTGCCTTCCTTAGTGCATTTTGTATATTCTTCATACCCTCTTCTCCAACTTAAGCAAAGCAGGGAAGGCCACAGGCGAAAACGGGAAGATGAAAACTAGGAGTCGGCAATCATAAGTGGCTGAGTTAGAAGCCGATCTCTGGTAGTGGGTTGCACCTATGTAAAAGAGGAAATGAATTAAAAGCCAATGAAAGAGAAAGAAATGAGATACAGGAGGGAGTAACGGTTTTGCACGGATGAGTAGAAAAGGAGAAGACGTTTTGCTGAATTATCTTTGCCTTGAGGAAGCGCCACCTGTCAATGAGAATAATTAGCCTTAGAAGTTCATTGAAGAATGTCTTATTTTTAATAGTTTTTGTTGTGAACATGCCATATTTCATTGGTTCAAGAGTACCCTTTAAAACATTTATATTTGTTGGATATATTGTCTTCAACTTGTAACTCCATTCTGGTAGGAAGCGCTGCCACTCGTTGCTGGTTGCTTCTTGTTGCTGGGTTATACTTGCGAAGGATATAATTTAAGTTTGAAAGTGCGTTTAGATATTTGATATTAAAGGCTAGCGGTTGGTTAGGCTATGCTACCGGACATGTTCAGCTAGTGATGATTTCCTATTTTACAAGCTTCATTGTGGACCTTGTGCAGAGTGTTGTGCAGGTCATTTCACCAAATGTCTCCTTTGGTCGGCTTAATTCGTAAGCATAGTCATTGTTGTCGCTAGAGACACTTCCTAAATGCTTTGTATGTTTGACGAATATTTCTTCTTTGTCGTGTGATGGATGATGGCCTGTTGAGTCTATGTAATATAGTTGGCTATTTGTGGGCGTTATGTAGAGCGTAACCTTTGATTTCTCTGTAAAAGCAAGAACTTGAAGACAGCCCCGTTAAGATGCGCATCACAAGAATTCCCCACTGAACATTGAATTCGGCCAAACATGAACAACATTGTAAACAAAAGCAAGATCTTTTTTTATTTTTGTTCGGTTTGACTGAAGGTAGAGTCCCCTTCTCCTGCCCACCCTCCCGCCTCCAAATTTCACTTGGCTCTGCCCTGTTCACTTTTCTTTTTTAATTGGCATTGCCTGGAATATATGTACAGTGCGGGCGGAGGTTTTGTCCTTTTTTTTTACCTCACAATGAAGAATGTTTCAATAGATACCGTCATATCAAGGAAGTTATTTTGCTGAAAGGCTGGTGCATGGTAAATTTACTAGCAGGGTGAAACTTTTCCCAATTGCCATGAATTCAATTATCATTAGGCATGTCTTAAGGTAGGCTGGCAGCAGAGCTATTGAATCTATTGTTTAAAATGATCCTACTTTTAATAATATCAATGTTACCTCTAGACAACTTATTCAATGAAATATCAACCAACAATATTTAAACCAAGATAATAAATGCATATCTTAGCCTCTGCTTATGATAGAGTTGTGAAGAGCAAGTGGATTAAACGTTATGTTCTGGCAAAATTGAACCCACGTGGTTGAGACTGTGGAAGGAAACTCTGGAGGGACTTAGAGGTCTCTGCTGGTGTAGTCTCGAGAATCTTGATTCCCTTCACTGCAGCAGTGCGTCATGAGTGAAATCACATTGTGTACACTCCGTACTCTCAACACCAGTTTGGTGTACAGCTTTGGACATTGTTCACAAGCTTTTTTGTGTGTATTTTACAAAAGCATTACAAGGATACTTAAAAAACAGTAGTTTCGTTTAGATCGACAAACTAAACCATAAGAACTCTAATGTCAATGCCACATGTTTCACTACTCAAGTTGAATATTAGTGGAGAAAATTAAGGTTTCAATATTGAAATTTGTGCTAAATGTCCATGCTTGACGTCGAAAACTTCTAAATGTGTTTTTCATATTTTTGCTATTGGCTCGGTGATGTTTCCTTCGTTTTTATTGATTATAAGCTGTGTAAAACCCAGTGAACGCCCTCAAAATTTATGTCGTCACAGTATTTGGTGAGACTTTTTTTGTGCGGTTTCACACTTACTAAGCATCGTGTCGTAGTAAGAGTGGTGTTGTGTATCATACTTTATAGTATGCAAAAAATTGTCTAGCTCTTTTGTGTCCCTTCAAGACCCCGCCAAAAAACTAACAAGAATGATGTAGAGTAGCTCATTCACCTTACCCAAAGCAAAATGAAAGTCAGTGTAGTTGTAATGATTAGGTTATTACATCTCCGGACGAATAATGCAAGCAGGATGGAGGATACGGAGCGTGACACAAAAGACAACTTAATGCAGCAGACACACATTACATGTACATTTGAACAGGTCCATGCGCTGCTGTTCTCAAAAAAAAAAAATATACGCAGTCTCACAAGTCTGCAGCACTGTGGTGCCTTGTGAGGCGAGGCTCGTACGTTACAGCAGTGCACTATGAAAATGTGTTTAAAAAACTTGATTGTTGGGTGCTCGGTAAACAAAGCTTGCAGCCATGACAACTGGCTCGTTAGCCACTAATATCAACAGAAGAAATGACACGTTCCGTTTCTGTGTTGGTACTGTCTCAACGTCATTTACTAATTGAATTGGAACCTCTAAACGAACAACTAAAGAAAGCACATCGCCTTTTGACGTAATCTATCGGTAAACAAGAGAGCAAATAATGGCTGTTGGATAGGCACTGCTAAACAACAGAAGCGGACAGGCTTTCTTTAGCTGTAGGTTGATAGTGCTGTAGGCAGTCACCGCAGTGGGAAAGCCACATGCTCGCGTTTTTTTTTCATGAAAGACGACAGAATATAGCCATGCTGACTATGACTTGTAACTTGGGAAGTGTGTCTTCACAAGCTCAAATGCTACACATGGCTAAAGCTTGCACTTATTTCCTCAACTCTTTTGATGGAGTTTCAATACGGTGAACTAAAACAGTGTAAACGTATTGGGACTTGCTGTGTTTCTTGTCCTTGCGTAGGGGTAGAAGCTGTCCAGGTTCTTAGTATTTTAAAGTGAGAAATTCACACTAACCCAAACACTACCTTCCACTTCATAATACTGTATAATCTCAAGAAATCACTCCCTCTACGCTGAAAGATGATCGGACATGCTCTGGAGGGGGGCCTTTGCTTGGTATTGGACACTAATTGAATAAGAGAGTGACTTCAAGAAATATGCACACCTGTGTTTCTAATGAAATGCTGTATTTGGAGACTACTTAGAAAGGCTATTTAGAGGCTATTTAGAGGCTCTTTAGAGATTATTTAGATTTAGAAATGCTATTTTAGAGACTAGAGGATTATCCATCTGTAAAATTTCATGTGTTATGTCTAGGAGGGAAAGATGGTCTACAAATGTTCAGACAATTTATTACAACTCAGAATGCAGCTTCGAGGCATCACACTGTAAATGTTAAAAAAATATTGCACATATATAAAGACTTTCACAACTTTGGTTCCACATAAGTACTGCTGGAGAACTCTGCAGCGGAGAACTGGTTGAAAAATAGTTAAGGGAAGGAAGGGAGTGCTTCCTCGCTCTTTGGCACATATTTTAGATATTCTGTAAAAAAAGGGGCGCTTTCTCGGTATTTTACAGTGCTCACTCACGATTGAAGTGGGAATGGAGGCGCTAGAATGTGCTTATTATAGCATTGCCTTTGCTGCACAAAAGGCCCATTGAATGTGACCCACCCATTCAGCTCTTCTATCTGCGAGCTTTTTCTTCACAGTATCCCTTTACTGCACTATAGACGGTTTCGCAAGAGCCTACCGGTCTCTGGAAACATTGTGCGTCCGCCAGAAAACGACCCCAGGAAACATCCGGTTTAACCTGTTCTTACGTGGTTTCAGTCTTTGTTGTTGGCCGTGGCTGCTTGTGTTCCGATATTTCATGCAGATAAAAGTATTCCCATTAAGTGCTCGCAACTCGAGCACAGCTTTGTCAAGCCAGCGTAGTCTGCAAGCCTCAACTAATTTTATATGCTAGTCAAAACGTTCTGTTTTGATCATGAGAGAAAACTGGATTCCGGTTAAGAGCGCGTAGACTTGTTCTTCCAACTTCATTAAAGGCAATGTAATGCTCCGCGCACACTAATGGCACAGAGATGATACTCAGACTTTAGATTAGTCAAAGGTTCCGGTTACCGGGAACACATATCAGTCGCTGTTGTCTCCCACTGGTGGCAGTTACGTTTACTGACGCGTGAAATTAGTAACCAAACTTAAAATCAAACACTGAAAATGTATCGCAAAGGCGATTCTAGTATAGTTTGAACGATAATAACGATGCGTACTGTTTAAAACAACAAGGTAGGCATGCTCTACATGAATCGCTGCACTGTGTACATCGTGGTGTCCATGTTTCGTTGTCATTGCATTTGATTTTTTTTTAAGTGACATCGGTGAGAGGGCACTCATTTGTTCGAGCAAATGACTCATCGCCTGTCTTTGTGCTGCTAAGTAATATCGCTGCATTCTAGCTCATTTATCTTTTGGTGTGAACATGGCTTAGGTGGGTTCAACTTAAAAGTTTGATTCATATATAGCTTACTTGTGAGTAAACAATATTTGTTCGCATGACCAAGCCTCATTAGATGTCATCACATAACCAGTAGATTTCGTATTTTCTCGGTCACGTGACCACTTCAGATCGCGAGCAATTCCGAACGCCAATGATCTCTAAAAAGAGTGCCCAGCATGAAACAGGCGCCCAAATAAAAGTTTTATCTTGAGGTTGTGTGCCTAGACGAAAAAACAAAGGTGTTCGGGGTTTGACCGGAGGATGATTTTCATTTCTAGCCGAGAAGCTGAATTAAACAACTTAACTATGGATCAAGCTGAATTAAACAACTTTACTATGGATCGGGCAGCTCTTCTTTTGCATGTCGACGATGTGCATGTGCTTTGAAGATGCAGAAAGGGAGAACCCAGGTGTGCGCTGTCAATTTCTCGGTCCGCGTCTTCAAGGCGCATACATATCGACATGCAGAAGCAACTGGCCCAATTAAGTTCCCTGGCAAGCGTCTCCTGCAGGCGCGGCCACTGCCAGAGGTAACACAGAAGAGGGGGCTGCGCTCATCGGGACGCCACGGCGGATATTTTGTGCGGCGCCCGTCGGCCACGCGAGCAGTGTTACCTGCAGCAGTGGCCGCACCTGCAGCTGCCGTGCACTACGTTGAGCCCCTTTATGTGACCGGCAGACGTGGCACCAAATACATCCTAAGTAATGCGCCAGAAATTATAGAGCAGCAAACTCAAACACGCCACGAGAACACCGCCGGAACCATTGAAGAAATATTACCGGAAGTGGCGCACCGGAGGTCTGATGAGGTTGGCCGTTTGGCGCGAGCCAGTTTGTTTACAAAAACCGAAGCCATCTAAGATTAACAATGATATAAGCACAACAATTTTCATATTCTTGTTTTTCAACAAATTATTCTTAAATATCTGCAGTCTGAACAAGGTGGACACTTATCACAGTTTCTTATGAGAGTTTATGTTTTGAATTGCAGCCTGAATGATGCAGTGAAGTTCATGCATGCACAGGTAATTCGCCACTACCTTTGTTTGGGAGTGGACAGATAGGCTGCTGCTTGAATTGTACAGAGATTAAAGCAGGAGGTGGGGTAATTCACCTTGTCTGTCATAAGTAGGTGTGCTTGCTGCCAAGGACCTCTAAGGAGGAAAGGTGACAGTGGTGGAAATGATTCTGCACTCCAGCCAAGTGCACAACGAGCTAAGTAAGGAACATTATTGAAATGATCCACAAGTTAAGCATTAAAAAGCTGCTAATAAAACATTATCTTGGCTTTATCATTCAACAAGTGGTCATTTTCGTAATTCCTTTTTTTCCTGCATCAAAAACCTCAAGCTGAGCGTTCTGTTGCTATTACTAGCGCATATGTTTACAAGTGCTTATTTTCCTGAAATCTTGGATATAGGATTGGTTTTTCGAGCACTCGTTTGGTTTCATGATGCACTTTTTCTGGACTTACACTTGTCTCTAATCAAAGAGAATTTCTCTCGGTCCTAGAGGTGTGTATTAAGTAACAAGCAACTTTTTCAAGCAAGGTCAACTTAGCATTTTCGATGATATCTGGGGTTTATAGTTCCAAAACCACTATATGATTATGAGAGATGCCTAACTTCGCACTTCCCTGTCAGTAAGCTTTATGAAACATTTCTAGTTGTCCTGAATATTTATTTCTCTGACAGTATAGATACATTACTGCTGCACAACTATATAGAATCAATTTGCCTAAAGAAGATGAAGGAATGTCGTTGTTGATTCGCAAAAGACGTGTGTACCGGTCAACTTGAACACCTGCCCAACTGCTTCAAACATCTTTCCATGCAGTAAATGCTCCTTGGTGAACTTTTCTACTGGTTTGAATGAATGTGGAAAAAAAGGTCATGAAAATTGGGAAGGCTTTGAAAAACCACCTTGCTAAATAATTTTATAAAGTCTGTGATGAACCAGACATTCACATATAAAAAAAAGGGGAGCAGGGTTTGCAAGCGCTGTGCATATATGCTGCTTCAGAGAAGAATTAATGAAGTTAGGTTCTACGGTTTCGCGCCACAAAACTAAAATCTGGTTATGAGATGCACTGTTTCAAGTGAAAGCCTAATTATTTTGACTTCATAATCTCTCTGAGTGCATGGTACTAGGGCATTAGTGCATATCGCATCCTATATAATGTGACTGCTGTGGTTCGGAATCAGTCCTGTGATACCGTGCAGATCCGTACAGTGGCGGATCCCGAAGGGGGTGGTAGGGTGCGATCACCCCCCCCCCCCGAGCCAGTTAGTACCCCCTCCCCCTTTCTTCAGTGCTCTCCGTCCAGCTGCGATTACCAATCAGGACAAATGAGTGGTATTCCTTTGAGCACACTTTAGTAGTATTTATGCTATTATAAAGTTTTTGTGCTTGTAAAAAAAGCAATGGCCACGCCTCTTTCTACGGTGTTACTTTGAGTGAGCCCCCCCCCCCCTCCCATAATATGAGTGGCTGGATCCACCCCTGACTTCACGGCACCATTTCCCTCTACCCTAGGGGCAGAATAGAGATGCAGACTTTTTTTCTTTCAATGCACTACTTCATATTTAAATAATGACAGTCACATCTACACTGATTTTTATAACTACATATGCAGACCAAAAAACCATGTAAATGCGGCCGGTGGCATAGCGTCCTGTACGACCAAACAGTATTGCTCATATGTTCTACAGCAGAAATGCTGAATAACGCCACTGCCTTAAACAATGGTTTAAAAAGAAACCTCTTTGTGGTGAATGGGAGATGTGACATGTTATTCTGTTATGACATCCAGCATCGGACACAATGTTATGCCAGAGAAAACTATGACAAAGACAGGCACTATAATACGACTTCCGGGTTGTTCAGATGTCATTATTGATGCAAAGGCATAGAAAACAGGATAACTACAGTACATGTAACAAAGTCAAACCACAATACTAAGTATTTAAATAAATTTAAATAAATGAGTTCTATCACTATAGAGATCACCAGCAATGCATTTACTGAATGATATGTTACCTCTTCACGAGATGCAATAAAACACCACTTTTGAATTTTACAACGTTTCTATTCACTAAGTTGAGGCATTTTTTATTAGATAATTATGACGTGTTTGATAATCTGTGCAAATGCATGGAATAGAAACAGCAACTGTTCAATCAGAGCAAAAATACCCTATTCATTACAGTGAAGTTCAATATGGCGTGACGCCTTTCTGACACGTTAAAGTAAATCAAAATAACTTGTGACAACCTCGACTTCAGAAGTATTCAGATTTATAGACATTTAACGTTCAGGTATTAGCAGTTTGTTATATACAAATAGGAACGAAGCTATATCAAGATTAAAAACAGAGCTTAGTATAACATTGTTCCGTGGCCAGCAAAAGTGCTTGAGACCTAGAAAAACCAGACAAACTTCCTAGTTGAAATGTATGGCTTGCGAAAGGTAAATGAAATTTTTTTATTATGCTTTTGATGGTCAGCAACGTAGGTTTTTCCTGCTCAGCTGTGCATGAGCCTGCAAGCATAGAAACTTATGCAAGTACAAAAGATCTGTACTAGGTGACAGACTCCCAGTGGTGCTGTGATCAAGCGCTCCCAGCTTTTTTTTTTAACTGCAAACAACTTGCTTGAAGTGACGCAGCCATAGTTTCGTATCTATTGACCACATATTTTAGACAAATACTATTACGCAGTGCAATAATGAGAAGGCTCGGAGCAACACTTGGATGCTGTTTAAAACTAATGGACCAGCTGTTGTCGATCGTCTGACCATGTTTTCACAACCATAAGTTCACACAGACAAATGATGGAACAATCAAATTTATTATGCATTAATTATGCCAAGCGGTAATCTTCGAGTTGGAGTCGGAAATCGCAATATGATAGTGCATGGTCAAAGTGTCAAGGCCCTCTACTGCCCTGGTCCTTTTATTATAGTAAGGGATGTGATAGTTTATTATATATTTCATTATGAAGTGAGAAAAAGCAAGGTCATAGCTGATATTTATTGCCTTAAATAAATTGCTGCTAGATCATAAAAAGAAGATGCACCAATTGAAATACGCTGCACTTACCTGCTCTTTGGAATGCACCACAATGTTCACGTTATCGCGTCCCATAAACATATCAAACTGCACTTTCGCATACAACCAACACCTATACATAGACTTTATAGATTACGAGAAGGCATTTGACTCAGTCAAGACATCAGCAGTAATGCAGGTACTACGGAATCAGGGTATCGAAGAACCCTACACAAACATACTGGAAGAAATCTACAGCGTATCCACTGGCACCATAAAAATGTGGCATAATCCTAATAAAGAAGGGTGTAAGGCAGGGAGATACGATCTCTCCGGTGCTATTCGTCACACGTTTAAAGGAGGTTTCCAGTACACTAGCTTGGGAAGAGTTAGGAATAACAGTTCATGAAAAGTATCTTAGTAACCTGCGAATCGCTGGTGACACTGCCTCGATGAGTAACTGAGGAGATGAATTACAGCTCATGATTAGAGAACAGGACATATAAAGCAGAAAAGTAGGACTAAAAATGAATGTGCACAAACCTAAACTAATGGGCTACAGTCTCGGCAGAAAGCAGCACTTTGAGATAGGTGGAGAGTCTCTGGAAGTTGTAAAGGAATATGTTTACTTAGGACAGGTAGGAACTGCGGAGCCGAACCATGAGAGTGAAGTCACTAGAATAAAGATCGGGTGGATCACATTTAGCAAGTGTTTTCTAATCAAGAATGGTAATCTGCCACTAACCCTCAAGAAGAAGGTATATAACAGCTGCATCTTGCCAGTACTTAACTGCGGAACAAGAGCCTGGAGGCTTACGAAGACGGTTGAGCTTAAATTGACAACGACGCAGTGAGTGACGGAAAGGAAAATTATATTTGTAATCTTATGAGATGAGAAGAGGGCAGTGCGTCAGGGAACAAACGGTGGTTAAGAATATCACAGTTGAAATCAAGAAGTAGAAATGGACATGGGCCGTGCACATAGCATGGAGGCAGAATAACCACTGGTCATTAAGGCTATAACTGACTAGATTCCAAGAGAAAGAAAATGCACAAAGGGAAGACAGGAAGTTAGGTGGGTCAATGAGTATAAAAAGTTCGCAGGTGTACCATTGCAACAGAAAATACAAGACCGGGTTGATTGCCGGATTATGGGAGATGCTTTTGCTCGGCAGGGGGCGTCAGGCTGATGCTAATGACACCTTCACTGTACGACGAGGTTTAATCTAGGTGTTAAGCGAAAATTGAGCATGCCAAAGTTGCACTGAAGGCAAAGCACTCGCTCTTTATGCCGATCTTAATCTACAGGTGACCACTCGACACATCTATCATGCAATATATGTATAATGCGGTGGTCCACTGGCGCTCATGTCAGCAGAACCCTAAAAGAAAAATTTGCCTAGAGCGTGCGCAATAAACTTGTTTGCAAGACCAAACGTATACAAGTGCTTTTTTGCAGACGTTTTATTTTTTGTAGAGACTTGCCTAAGTCTTATGCACCTTTTCTGCGTAATTTCGATCTAATAAGCAGACAGCTTTTTTTCTTGCATTGTCATGTAAGCAGCAGTCAAAGAAGTAAAGGCCCCAAAAGTGTAGAGAACTGAACGGTGTAACTTGGTATAACCATTCGCGTGTGATTGCCGACAGGGAATGTCGAAGTCACAGCACTTTATTTTTCGCTATGCTACTTGGACTACTCGTGCGAGTAGTGGAAATAATGCGATATTCATACCGCCGTTGTCGCACAGACCCTTGTGATCGAGGTTAGGGCGTCTGCACCAAACTCAATGCCATACAGCGCAGCAGCGACAAAGTTGTTGCGCACGATCAAAAGTTCTCGACGAAAATTGGTATTAGTCACCGCTGCACGGTATAAACTAACCCGGATCAAATACAGTGCAGCCGTCAGTCCAATCGCAACCACAAGCAGCAAGTACCCGTGCACATGTAACAGCGTTCAATGAATCGCGTTAGCACGCACCACGCATTGATAACTAACGTCTAGACAGAACAGCCAGCACTCACGCATCGCCATATTTGCAAAAAACTATACAAACCGCCGCACAACACCCAAAGAGAGTAAGCATTGACACACGCATAACACACCCAGCGGCGCCTTTACATATCAGCACCACTCCAGCCAGCCCGGGCGCATCGCTAGCGCCTAAAACGCCTATAGGGATGTTAGCGCAATTGGGTACCTATGCCACGCGCGGTCGTCTGAAAAGCACCTAGTGCTCGACTACTCGTATTAGTTCGTGTCATGACTTGCCGTGGGGCTGCAGTGACCGGCTGGAACGGTGCGGGAATGTAAAGGCGTATCCGGGTCTACTAATGCAAGCCAAGGGTTTGCTGTGAGTAATGCGAACGAGTAATTACCTATGCACGAAGCTTTTGCCTTTCGCCGCTTGTTAGAACTAGAAATATTTCGCTCCTTACGTTTTCATGCTCTATTTACCGTCAGTGGGCTAACCGTATGTGCAATTACTAGTACGTATATCTGACTCCCGACTGAGAGCCACTATTTATTAAGTGTTATACATATTCCAAAAGAAAGGGGTGAGCCACGTTTTTCCATTAGAACTCCTGTTATGCACAACAGTTCGAGATAACTGCGTCATGATGCCATCAATATCTGATGTAAACGTTCGAATAAAACTAACACCGATTAGACCTAGACTAAAAGTGGTGGAAAAAGGCATATGGGTTAGTTCCCTATCGGAAAATCCAGTGACATTGTCCTTGCGCCATACCAAATTGCTGGACCAGTGAGGGGCCTAGCCAGAAATTTGCAGAAATTTTTTCGGTGGGGGGGGGGGGGGGCGTGTATATGTGGATTTGATGGGTTGGGGGACACAGGCATCAGCTTTAAATTGGGAGGTGACCATCGGTGGTAGTTCGAACAGATTATGTACATGTATATTAAAGCCATGACTCTTGAGATTTTCCCCCTCCCGTCTCTACATGAATATGCTTCTCAAGAGAGTAAATGTAAAGTAATTGCAGTAAAACTAGGTAAACGGCAGGTACAGTGGCCGTTTTGAGAAACGGCATCTCGTCGCAACGTTGAATGAACCCGTCTTCGAAAACTCATCATTGAGACGACCCACCCAATAAAAGACATCGTTAATGGTTGATGCGAAGCGTACATGGACTAGTCCTCGTCGGGGCCAAGTGCATTTCACAAGTCAAGGACGGCTCTGCTTACATAATGAATGAGAGGTGTACGGAGCATGGTTTCTACATTCGTAATTACATTCTGGTTCTGCTTATTTTGTTGAGTGTATTTCGGATATCATAACAGCTTTTGCTGAAAACAAAGCAATGCACCCCCCCCCCCCCTTGTGCTTTTCTCTAGTGGTGTGCTAAACTGTGCGCATTGCACTGGAGTGCGTGATACAAGAAACGTGTTCCATATCCTTTTTCATGGCCCATTTTCCCTGACTCCCCACTTGTTTGTTGATTTACTAATGTGCTTGTTTTCCTTCTGAAATTCATGGAAAGGTTTGATGTGTCCAAACATGCCATCACCACTTCTTGTTCGACAGTTATCAGATCAAGTATCGCTCGTTTCTTGGATTTCTGTCTTAGTCGGTTTTGTAGAAGTGGTGCTGTGCATCGACGCCAGCAATGCGAGGACAACGAAGTGGATACATTAACCGGCAAGTCTGCGCCCGGATGCAGAACTATCACGCTCTTATGGTAGATCCTATGCTCTATGTGCAACGTGAAGAAAAAATGTCTTGTATCTGCGAGCTTCACTGCAAATGTCGTTGAAAACGATCATCTTCTGCCGATAAAGCGGCCATTCATGTTTTGCCTTGCCTCAGACAGTGCCTCCTTCATGTGAAAGGGGCTGCATCTGTTTGGCAATAATAAGGCAGAGGAGACACTGCGTAAGATATCGACGCAGTACTATCGCGAAACATTGGCTTGTTTCGCGATGATGACCCTCACCATCACGAATCTAGGGCCACCGGTAGGAAGCACACCATATCAGCGGCACAGCGTTGTTTCGTGAGTAGCGTCACATTATCATTGCAGCAAAAGAAACAACCACATTTTTCTGCATAGTGCCGCAATTTAAGCACACTGCACGAAACCCTAGGATTCTTAAAATTACATATGCATGTATATTTTCTGGTGAAGAAACACACAACATAATATTTATATACTTATGTTGTGCCTAAGATGTGCGGAAGATTTGGTTTTCGATCTTCAGTGTTTACAAGTATAAACGCAGCCTCAAGTTTAAAATGACAAGTAGTTATGCAAGTAATCAAATTTTGACTGAGTGGCTGAATTGATGTCAGACTAACTGACTTACCGAAATGTTGGCTTTCCCAAGAAAAACTATCGTCTTTAAAAAGGACAAATGGCACAGGTCACACTCATCCGACTAACAATTTCAACATGGACAGGCACTGGCTAGACCAACGGAACAAGAATCTCGAGTAAAGGAGACGTGCTGGCTTGGTCAGACGGGATCCTTCGGATGGCCACTGAGGTAGCCGGTCAGGCGCCAACGCATGACGAACGCGCAAACAGCACGTCTCCTCTGTCTGAAGTTCAGCAGGCTAAATGCAGAAGAAGCGTCGACAAAAAATTGGCCCCGTGTCTGCAAGTTACACTGCCTGTGTCGTCGAAAGACGATAGTTTTGCGTCTGGAGAAAGTGAACAAAACCTTTATTAGATATTCTGCGCGAGCAAATTGGTGAAATGTATTCTGTAGGCGTTGCGTTAGAGAGTCTCGATCCGTGCATCGAAGGCAAACGAGCGCATCGATGCACGTTTGACACGAGCCCTATCTGGCAGTTATCTTTGAAAACTAAAGGAAGACGTGTGTGCCTGTCTTTGAGGTGATAAAGTGTAGAACGCAAAGCGCCGGGCAGGTGCCACCACCGTGTTGTCTTAGCTAGAGTTACTGTATATGTTCTCATCAAGTAGCAGAGTTGCGCATACGTCCGCCATCTTGCCCGCTGAGACGTCCATATCATACAGGAAAGCCACACCAGTCAGCAACACTCGCGTTCACACGGCGGAGTTCACCGGCAGCATCTCAGCGTCCGTACGGAAAATGCCACACGAGCCAGGAGCACGTCCACTTGCTCTGTTTCCATGCCGCATTGATTCCACGAACATTAAAAAAGAACAAAAGTGAGCTAGTGAGCCAAGAATTCGTGGTTGTGGTCGCCAGACCACGCGTGGTCGTAAAGTTGGCTTTCCTTAAAATTGATGCTTTTTGCGCACGTGAACACGGTGGGAGATTGGGGGTGCAAGCAGCGAGTACTATCATTGGTCTAACTCTGCTACCGAAGGTAGCATATAGGGTAACTTTAGTCTTAGCAAAACGTTGGAAACACTTGCCTTCTTGAGCATCGCCTTGCATTGTCAGCGCAGCGTGATAAATGCTACGGTCCTTAGATTTACTTGTATATGCCTTCTCTAGCAGAGCGGCACACATACAAAAATGTTGAAGTGTTTTATGATGCCTCACATATGCGCAATAATTGCTTTTTATTTGACAATCGCACAAGTATGGACGCCGCGAATGGGCTTGACCGATTTGGGTATTGTTATGGCGTACAAACAGGCAGGCAGGCAGGCAGGCAGGCAGGCAGGCAGGCAGGCAGGCAGGCAGGCAGGCAGGCAGGCAGGCAGGCAGGCAGGCAGGCAGGCCAATATTATGCGTCGAAGTACCCCAAGAAAGACTATGGTCTTTATTTGTTGCCCTTGTCAAAAGAACGCATCTGCGAATGAGGGACAATGCCATGGCACTTGCGTCCAACAACCTGGCAGCGTATTGCTTGAATTGCTCTTTAAAGGTAGTTAGGTATTAAGCTTATATAGTTTTATTCTGTGTTATTGTCATGTGTGAGCTCTCTGTTCTATAACATGATTGTGTGCATTGCCGTGGTGTTGCTTTCTTGGTTGCATCCCTAGGTGCCTCTGACGCACGTAACTAAGCCTGCTCCCTAAACCTATGGTGAAAGTAGGATATATAGCAGCATTTAATCTTGATGCTCCGCTTCATTACAAAGATTATTATAATTCCAGAAATAAATATAATCGATAAACACTGAAGGGTTAGGCGAATCGTTACAAATTTGTGTAATAAAGCTTATCAAGACAAAGGGAAACTGATAACAAGGAAGACGGGTGACTGGACTTTTTATTCAGAAAGGTATAGATAAAAATGTAACAAGAAAGAGTGAGACAAACAACCACACTGTGTAATTGTTCAATATTTATTAAGAATAGAACTAGAAAGAACGCATGGCGAAGCGGGAATAACAAATGTGATGATGGACGAATTCATTTTGATAAAGTGATATATTTATCTTGCCTAATCACCATTACGTCATCAGCCAGCGCCGTCGCCTATCCCACGTCACCCTACGTCTGCTGTAATTACCACGCAGAATAACATAACCTATTAAAGGCCGCCATGTTTCATTCATCATTGTTCCATCCACCACAATTAGAGTGGCGCCCACAAAACTCGAAATTTGTATGCATTGTGCGTGAAAGACGCCTTTATCACAACATAGCATTTAATTATTCCATAGAGGCAGGTATAACGATCACCATTACCGATGAATTGCTAATCAAATGAAAAATGTCTTTATTTCAACAAAAATATTATTGACCATCTTTATTACTTTGTACGTGGGGGCGACCCGAAAGTTATGGGAAAAACCATATACTGCAACGCTTTTTGAATCTTGAGACGCAAACGGAAATACTTAGATATAGCATGATTTTAGGCGTGCTGACATTTTTTTTGAGCGAAACATTATCTTACACCTTGGGCCCCATGGTTACTGTACAAGGTTTGTAAATGTGTGAGGCGAAGTATTGTAATTTGGTTTTGTAGAATCAAACCTATTTGTACAATCATTTAGGGAGCATGAAGTAACCTCGTCTCACCTTCTACTTCACTGGGCCTAAGGTTTAGACTCGCAGACTAAATTGTTAAAAATACAGAGAGTTAAGTCTGCCTCGGCATAATGTGTGTGCATCAAATGCGTTGAGCGTTTTCCTTTTATGTTTAAACTTTATATTTCCTGACAACATTACAATTGGCTCCACTTAGTACCCAACAAGATCCTAATTGGCACCTAACAGGATCTTGTTTTTTGCTTAAGTTTGAGAAGAAGTTTGATACACGCCTATGAAAAGCTCGTGCTGTGTTATTAGGTTTACTGTCCTCAGAATGCTTACCGTACGCACAAACTGCTGCTAGTTCACGTTTAGAACTCATAATGTTTTGCCCATGTTTTATGTGGCTGTTGTGTGAAGAAACCTTAGTTGTGCATAAGATAAAATTATAAGGGGTTTTGGGAAGGCCGTGACCTGTTATGAAAGCCCGACATGCCACTTGCAAATGGTTGAGTACGTCGTACGTTTCTGCCGGGAGGTTCAGTGTGGGTTGTATCGCGAAGGTAACCTCAAGGATCTCGCCCGAGTCGGTGGCTGAAAGTGGCGAAGAGGTTGAGGCAGCACTTACGATCTCATGAGTGCCGCTAACCGCCACCACTGTGTGTCCGTTAGTTGTGCGAGCCGCATCCGTGCAGTAGACCTCATTTTCATCAGCGTCGCTTAGATTGTGATTCAGGTATCTCACCCGTGCCCACAGACGACCGATGTTACACTCAATGCACATGTTTCATAAGTGGAGGTGCACGCAAATACTCGGGCTATTTCGAGTGGCATGAAAGTTCATCGCGTTTCCGGAGGTTCAGGGGAACTGAGGGTACTCAGGCGGTGGAGTACCTGTCTACCCGTTTAAACAACCCCAGGTGGTCGAAATTTCCGAAGCTCTCCACTACGGCGTCTCTCATAATCATATGGTGGTTTTGGGACGTTAAATCCCCCAAATCAATCAATTACTTGTCTACCCGTTGGTGTGAGAAGAAGGCGGTTTGCTGACCAAACTACTGGGCCTCGAGTACTTCAACGAGACTATTGTGCATTCCTAATGACAAAGTCGCTGCGTAAAAGTATAGTGCGGAACGCCCAAAGCGACCTTGATGGCCTTACAGATGAGCGCGTCCACACGTTCTTGTTGTTCTTGCATGAGCCGGTGAAATGGAAGGTGATAACTGAAGTGGCTTATACTGCACGCGTCGAAGAGACGAAGCATGTTCCGCTCCCCGAGTTCCGAGCTGTCTATATCTGCGCTTCTGAATATGGCGGCGATCTGCCCCGTCAGGCGTAAGAGTAGGAAGATGGTGTGTCGTGCCCTGCCGCAGACATGAATGTAAACTCGAAGGATGCGTGCTCGCTCTCCCTGAGAGGTAGGTATTCCTTCGACGAGTACATTTATGTTAGGTAGGAGACTTTTACTTTGACCACAAAAGACAAGATCAGACTTGTTTGGAGCGAGGCCACTCCATCCAGCGTACTCTGACACGACGTCTACCGCTTGTTCAAGCCAGTCTTCCATAGCACCTTCAGGACCCAGAATCGTCTACAACATTGCATCATCGGCATAGATGGCTCGGTACCGGTCCTAAACTTGCTCAATTTGTTTAGGAAGACCTGGCATAGCGATATAAACTTTTGATCACACGAGTACACATGATAGTTTTCTGCCCATATGCCTGTGAAAGTTATTGTCATCAGTTTAACAACCCCTTCCTCTTCGACTTGTTACCAGCTAAGCGTCTGTAGCACCATTTTTATGGGCAAATGGTGACTGCTTGGAAGGCTGGTGCGAAGAAACTACTTCAGATTAAATAGTACTTTCCAATGTAGTGATGAATATTACAGAAATTATTGGGGTAATATTTAGATTCCATGAGCCTGAAGTTTTTGTCTCTCTCTGAAAGACCTCTACAAACAACGTTTTGGCACATACTTGGCGACAGTCATAAAAATTTTGTGGGGCAGCTGTCACCTCTCGGCACAGTTTAGCACAAATGGCACAGCTATTAAATCAATAAACACTTTTAAACAGAATGAACAAGCTCGAAATTTCAAATACTAATTATCTTGAACGCTTCAGAAACACAAGTGATGTGGTCTCGACTTGCTCTGCCCGGTAGGTGGATGATACTTGAGTGATGTGGGCCTATACCAATTGTTGCGGTACAATCATGAAGAAAGCCTCTGACGTAGTTATAAACTCGAAAACCGCAGAGTGATTCTATGTGGTTACTGAGAGTGAGGTCGTGTTGCACTTTGTGAAAAGCAAACTTAAGGTCCAGTTCAAACAAAGTGCGGGTTTAGACACCCCGCGATGGACCGACGACTTGCTCTTTCAACTGAAGCAACACATTTTTCATGGATAAATGAGAGCGAAATTTGAACTGCGTGTACGAGAACAAATACTTGCCCGCGAAAAATAGGTGAAAGTGCCGCAGGACAACATGTTCAATAAGCTTGCCTATGCACGACACGAGGAAAATTGTTCGTGAATTTTCGGCGAAGATAGGTCTTCCCGGTTTTCGGATGAGGAAAATTTTCGCATGTCGCCATGCTTCGGGTAGCGTGCCGTTCCTCCAATGCCCGTGAAACGTGTCCACCTTGTGCGTAAGATCTTCGCCGTTGAGATTTCAAAGTGTCATGCTCCTATTGTGGTCACTGCCCATCGCTGAATTCTCGCCGATGTTCTGTAACACGGAGTGGACCTCTTGAATGATGATTTCGGCATCTAGGCCACTTGGAGAATGTGTGTCATATGAAAATGGGCTATACAGGAGACTCGTTCTAGAAGAAATATAACGTGTCTTAAATTCCTACAGAAATGATCGGAGTGTCTCTAAACGAATGGGTGAGAACTTGCAACCATTTTGAGTCGTCTCTTTACCCCATGGGTCTTTAGGTGCTCGGAGAATGTTTCACATCCTAGAAGTACTCGGGGTGCAAAAAAGACGACCACAGAATCTTGTCCAGTTCTTGCTCGTGAGAGAGTGGATGTACTCTTGGGTTTTTCACGTGATACTCGCAACTAGAAGCTTCAGTTTATCACTTAAAAGCCAACTCTGGCAACTTTTTGACCTTGTCAGAATAATGGTGCTTTTATGATCCCTAGACACACTTCTCACGCGCCCGAAAACTGAAATGCTCAAAAACGGCATGGACGGCACGACATGTCCATGCCGTCCACAATGATCAGCTAAAATGGATACGCTGTTATTATGAATATATGAGGTATCGTGTGCGCCTTCATACGCAACCCAACTCGGCACCTATCGCACGCTCACCAACACGGAAAAGGAAATTGCACACCCGAGCAAGGAAGCACCAGCTAAACCCACACAATTCATAGCAGACAAGCAGACGCTGCAGTGGCACATCAGTTCGTCACTTCCGCCAGGCAAAACTGAACGTCACACACACTATGTTGCCACTATTTCTGGCAAGCTAGGTGAGCGTTTTGACGCAAGCTATGAAACTCATTTAAAAAGAATCTGCGAAACTCTGAAGCGTGCAAATTGGAATGGATGGCGCGAACGTGCAGTTTAAGGTACACAGGAATTTCATTGAGATCCACTGATCTCGAAAAATCACCACAATTGGCCTTCAAGCGCTGACGCTTCCAACGCTTCATCAGTCCCCTTCTAGCGTGCCACAAGTGCGATTCGACTTCCACATTGATAGGCTAGTGGTGATCGATGGCGTTGTGGCATCGAGATCAGCCGTAAGGACAACGAGTCAGTCGTCATAGCCACCCACTTCTTAACTGACAGTCCGTAGCTCTCGAAACGTAGCCTAGAGAAGGGCAGTTGCGATGATATGGTGGTCACTTTCAAGAGTTTCGTCGTAGAGCCCAGTAAAGATGACTGTGCCAGTACCGACAATTATCGTGAGATCGGGACACGTATGTTGTTAGACGCTATTCCCGACGCAACTTGGTTGTTTGGGATCACTAAGCCACGTGAAGCGCATATTACATTGGGTGTCTCACAGTTTCGTTTCCCAGTGGTGTTAGGATATCCCCAAGCAGCGCGCGCGGCATTAAAATCTCTTCAAATCAACAGCTTATTACTAAGCTTACTAAGTTGTGTGAACTGATTATGAAAATTTGGCCTGTGGGCACAAGGGAAGCTACAAAGTGTTAGAATTGAAATACTATCGCTGGAGTGCTTCACTTTGTCAAGGTCACTGTAAAAGAACAGTGTTAGATTTAAAAAGCTTGCTTGCAAAGCTGCCAGAGACTGTACCGTAGCGCAGGGGGTAGCGTGCTCGGCTTTTGATGTCGCAGGCCGACAGGTCGTGGGTTCAACTCTTTAATGAAACTTTTGTTTACATTCTTATTGTGCATATTTTTGACGTCATTTTCAAGATGTAAATACGTCACCGAAGACTCAGTTGACTCCGGCATAAAACACTGTCATGTTGAAAATCATTAGCCGAAAATTCTGACACTTTTCCTGCAATGTAATTTGCCTAGCTTTGTTGACCACCTTGGAAGTGATGCTGCGTTATACCATACGCATTAGAATGCAAATCACAAAAGTAAGAATTTGACTTTTTATTTTTAATGACGAATTTAGGTCACCAGGATTCGGAAAGTTTCCGTGTTTCACAAAATTCTGCCGATCCTGCATACCAACCCAGATGGGGCTTTATTAAGTGGTTCCTTCATTCGGAATATATAACTCCTGAACTTTTTCTTCATACCTGTAGGCATGAGTGCCCTGATGGCATTCGGCGTATTTATGCAGCATAGCCACTCATCGTGGAGCGGTAATGTTATGCAATCTGTGGTGCTGTCATAACAATTTTTCAGGACGTATGTTGACATAGATTGCAGTCTTCTATGTTTCAAGAGCTCTTGGTGACCATTTCCATAAAAAAAACGAAGATTGGGATGGGTCCTGTTGAAACATGACGGAGACTGAAGACTACAAGGACAGAGTAGTTCTATGTCCTAGTCTGGTCGACATGTACACACTGATTTTGTCACGGAGCACCCTTTCCAACTCAGTCTCCTTCGAATCTCGCTGAAGTTTGTAATGAGTGTTATATACAAGTATGAGATAAAAAAGCTTTCTGAGATTGACATGTTGCGCAACCATGTTCAAGTTTATGGCACATCAGGGGACGGTAGCCATCCAAAGGTACTCACTCTCAGCCTCCAGATCAACATGGTTAGAACTCTCAGGACAATGAGCACTCTTTTTGTTTTAAATATCCCGCCAGACAAATAAACCACGTAAAATTTAACATGTTGATTTGATTCAATCAACTAAACTTCTTTAAATATTTCAGCAAAGCATTCTGAAATTCTCCTCAAGTGCTGAGCAAACCTGCCATTGCCACAACGCTGCTGCAAGTGCATGATAAATGATGTGGATCAGCCAGCTAATGTAGATGGTTTTGTCTAGTCACAAGCGGAGCCATAGGCAGAACTTTTTTTTTACGGGGACAGGGGGGCGGGAGATTCCCTTTGTTCTGAAGCGGAGGCCGGCCTGGCAGGGGTGGTCGAGTATATTATTTGGGGTCTTTATGCTATGGCGAAAACAATTGGGAAGGGCACGGGCCTGGTGTGCCACACCTGACTACGCCCATTGTCACAAGTAACGCAGCACTCGTACGCGTGAGCCTCTTCTAGTCACATTCTCATATGCGTAAGAAAACCAAAGAATGCTTGAGAATCAATTATTTAGCAAAGAAAGCTTCGGAGTTTCGCTTCGCATAATGGACGTTTTCTTCGTGACATTATTATATGTAGTTTTTTCAGTTGAGTCATTTTTCTTCTTTTTGGTTCTGCTGTTTCAGTTCAACAAAACAAAATGGCGGGATAAATGTCCGCCCATATAAAAAGTTTCACCCGTAAGGCACTACCCTATTAAACAGCGGACACTTAGAACGCCACAGTAGTGTGAACTCATGTTTTCTGTCGTAATGGGTCACATCATTAAGGCACATGTTCCCAAAAGTAACACTGAGCACACTAGCGGTGGCCGAGCTGACCGAAACTATAGTTACACTATATGCTACTTTCAGGTAAAAGTGTGGCGCATATGTTTTTCAAACACGACTACCAACCACGAACTGCGCAGAAAAGCTGCGATGATCACGAAGCTGTGAAGCCATCTTTTGTACTTTCGTGGAGCAGCCGCGAAAAAAAGACCAGCCGCTTTCAAGCCAGGCATGTAAACTTTAAAAACAAAGGGTGGTTTTGCCACATAGCTCTGGTTGCTAGCCACACCCATAGGCAACTCCCCTCCCGCACAGAACATGAACAGTAACTCAAGGCAAAACTACATGCCAGCGCACTCTCTGAGCAGATTGCACAGCAGAAAGCAAGTTTGCATCGGTATATGCGACTGACCTAGTCCGATATCCTGATGCCCGCCTTATCGACAGCTCGAGTGAAGCCGCGCTGCTACACACACTGCTTGTTGGGGGCACTTCTAATGTTTTACGCCTTTGTCTACCAGCGTCATGCAGTTAACTTTGGAGGTGTGAGCAAACTGCATCATCAAGAATGTTATTGCTTTTGGCCCCTACGAGCAGTGATGGTGGTAGCAGGGTAGCTTCACCCGAGCCGCCGATAAGGCGAGAATCAGCCTATGGAGATTGGTAAGCCATACAAGCGGACACATCCTCTCTATCTGGAGCGCAGAAGCTGATATTGTGCACTAGCATGCAGTTTTCGCCGAGCTTGGCCTCACCTCGCATGCTCCGTATTACTTTTAGGACACTTGTACGCACTAACAGATACTGGAGAAGAGTTATTTTCTAGCCCCATTGGGCGTTTCACAACAATGTAAGAACACTTCTCGATCGAAAGTGATTGCTTCAAGTGACCTTCATTCTCTGGATTTTTTTGCTTGTCTTTGTAGCATATGTACTCTTTATACGTTCAGTAGGAATTATTTCGAAATATATTTGATGTTTTTGTGACAATCTAGGAAGATCGATACACACTGATAGCTTCAGCTGATCGGCACATACCTGTTAAGAAAAAAAAAACGCTGAAATGCATAAGCAAAAACAGACCAAGTACAAGTCTGACGGACGTCGGCCTTGTTTATTTCGAAAGGTACAGATATAGATTCACATGCGCAGTTTATTTAGCGTCTCAAAACCACCATGTGCTTATGTAAGACGCCGTAGTGGAGGGCTCTGAAAATTTTGACCACCTGAGGTTTTTAACGTGCACAAAAACCTGAGCACACGGGCCTACAGCATTTTCGCCTCAATTGAAAATGCAACTGCTGCAGCCAGGATGTGATCGCGTGACTTGTGGGTAAGCAGCTAAGTATCTTAGATACTTTAACATTGCGGCGGGGCAGACAAGCACAGATAAAGGCGTGGGATGGAGAACCACCCTTTCTCTAGGCTACATTTTGAGAGCTATACGGACGGCCAGTTCAGAAGTGGATGGTTACAACGACTGGCTCGCGGCCCTTACGGCTGATCTCGCCGCCACAACGCCATCGATCACCCCTAGCCTATCAATCTCGACCTCGGCCTGCACCTGCTCCACTTGTGGCACGCTAGAAGGGGACTAACGAAGCGTTGGAAGCGTCAGCGCTTAAAGGCCAATTGTGGCGATCTCACGAGGTCAGTGGATCTCAATAAAATTCACTGGGAATGTTCATTTGCACGTTTGCACCATTAATGCCAAGTTTTGCTTCAGAGGTTCGCAGATTCTTTTCAAATCAATTTTATAGCTTGCCTCAAAACACTCACATCACTTGACAGAATTAATGGCAACATTGTGTGTGTGAGACTGAGTTTTGCCGGGGCGAAGTGACGAACTGATGTGCCACTGCAGCGTCTGCTTGTCTGCTATGGATTGTGTGGGCTTGGCCGGTGCTGCCTCGGTTGAGCGTGCGATTTCCTTTCCGTGTTGGTGGGCGTGCGATAGGTGCGAAGTGGTGTTGCGTTGTGAGGCACACACAATTCGCCATATATTCACCATAACAGCGTAAGCATTTTAGCCGAACATTGCGGACGGCGTGGACAGGTCGTGTCATCCGTCGGGCATTATGTGAAATTAGGCAGGTTCTGGCAGCGTCATGCAAACCTTTACGTCACACGTAGAAGCACACTCGGTAGTGTTCCGATTGCGGTATTGCGGTTTTTTTGGTAATTAAAACTATTTTCTAACTTTTTGAGCATTACCGTTATTGGGCGCGTAAGAAAAGTGTCTAAGGAGCATAAAAGCACCACTATCCTTACATAGTAAAAAAATCGCCAGATTTGGCCTTTAAATGGTAAACTGAAGCTTCTAATTTTATGTACGACGTGTCAAGCCCAAGAGTACGCCCACTCTCTCACGAGAAAGAACTCAACGGGATTTTGTGGTCGTATTTTTTGCACCTAAGGTATGGAACATTCTTCGAGAACAAAGACCCATGGGGTAAAAAGACGACTCAAAATGGTTGTAAGTCCTCACCCATTCGTTTAGAGACACTCCGATAATTTCTACAAGAACTAAAAGCACGTTATATCCCTTCTGGAACGAGAATGCAGTATCGCTCATACTTTTACGAAACACAATCTCCAAGTGCCCTAGATGCCAAAATCAAGAGGTCCGCTTCATGTTAGAGAATATCGGCGAGGATTCAGCGCCAGGTACTGACCACATACGATGCACGACGCTTCAAAATCTCAACACCGCAGTACTTACACACCTGGTGGACGCGTTTAATGAGAATTGGAGGAATGACACGCTACCCGAAGCATGGTGACATGCGGAAATTTTCCTCATCCAAAAACCGGGAAGACCTATCTTCATCAAAAATTCACGAACCATTTTCCTCACGTCGTGGATTGGCAAGCTCATTGAACATGTTGTCCTGCTGCGCTTGCACCTATTTGTCGCGGGCCAGTGTTTGTTCTCGTATACTTAGTTCCAATTTCGCTCGCATTTGTCCACGCAAAATGTGTTGCTCCAGTCGAAAGAGCAAGTGATGGGTCTATCGCGGGATGTCTAAACCCGCGCTTTGCTTGAACTGGATCTTAAGTTGGCTTTTTACAATGTGCAACACGACCTCACTATCAGTAACCTCATAGAATCACTCTGTGACCTTCGAGTTTATAACTACGTCAGAGCCCTTGCTCATGATTGTACCGCAAATATAGGTATAGTTCCGCATCACTCGAGTATCATCCGGCTACCGGGCAGAGCAAGTCGTGACCACTTCGCTCATGCTCCTGAGTGTTTAAGACAAAGAGCATTGGAAGTTTTGAGCTTGGTAATTTTGTTTAAAAGTGTTTAATGATTTGATAGCTCTGCCATTTGTGCTAAATTGTGCCTAGAGGTGACACCTGCCACACAACATTTTATGACTTGCACAAAGCATGCACCAAAACAATGTTTTTTGAGGTCTTTCAGAGAGAGACAAAAACTTCAGGCTCTTGAAATCTACAGACTGACCATGTACTTTCTCTAATACTCATTGCGACATTGGAAAGTACTATTAATTCCGAAGTAGATCCTGGGTGCCAGCGCTCGAATTCGTCACATTTTGCCCGCACTTGAATGATGTTACAGACACTTGGATTGTAATAGGTCGAAGAGGACAGTGCTGTTAAACCGATGAAAATAACTTTCATAGGCATAGGGGAAAAAAACACTATGTGTTCTCGTGTGAGCGAAAGTTCATATAAGTATGTCAGGTCTTCCTTTAACAAATTGAGGAAGTTAAGGACCGGCACCATGTCATCTATGCCGATGATGTAACATTGTGGAAGACTCAGGGTCTCGACGGTGCTATTCAAAACCAGCTTGAACAAGCGGTAGACGTCATGTCAAACTACTCTCGTTGGGTTGGTCTGACTTGTGCTTTATACAAGTCTGATTTTTTCTTTCGCGGTCGCAGTAAAAGTCCCCCACCCAACAGCAATGCACTCGTCGAAGGAACACCTACCTTCAGGTAGAGCGAGCACGCATCCTTAGACTTTACATTCAAATCGACGGCAGGGCACGACACACCACCTTCCTACTTTTACGCCTCACGAAGCAGATCGTCGCCATTTTCAGAAGCGCTATTATAGACATCTCGGAACTCGGGGAGCGGGACATGCTTTCACTGTTCTACGCGTGCAGTTTAAGCCACTTCTGTTATCACCTTCTATTTCCCCGGCTCATGCAAGGACAACATGAACGGGTGGACGCGCTCATCTTTAAGGCCATCAAGGTCGCTTTGGGTGTTCCGCACTATACTTTTACGCAGCGACTTTGCCACTAGGAATGCACAATAGTCTCGATGAAGTACTCGAGGCCTAGTAGTTTGGTCAGCAAAACGCCTTCTTCTCACACCAATGGGTAGACATGTACTCCACCGCCTGGCTCACCCAGTTCTCTCTGAACCTCCGGGAAACGCAGGGAACTTCCATGCCACTCGAAATAGCTCGAGTATTTGCGTACATCCCCTGTCATGCAGCATGCACCCTGACCATAACATAAGTCGTCAGCGGGCACGGGTGAGGTACCTCAATTGCAATCCAAGTGACGTTGACCAAAATAACGTCTACTGTACGGATGCGGCTCGCACAACTAATGGACACGCAGCGGTGGTGGTTAGCGGCACTCATGAGGTGGTAAGTGCTGCCTCAACCTTTTCCCTATTTTCAGCGACCGACGCGGGCGAGATCCTCGAGGTTACCTTCGCGATGCAACCCACACTGGTCCTCCCGGCAGAAACATACTACATACTCAACCATTTGCAAGTTTCATGTCGGGCTTTCATAACAGATCACGGCATTCCCAAAACCCTTTATGATTTTATCTTATGCACAACTAAGGTTGCTTCACACAACATGCACATAAAACGTGGACATAGCACTGAAAGCTCTAAACGCAAAGTGGCAGCAGTGTGCTCATAAGGTAAGCATTCTGAAAACAATCAACGTAATAACACAGCATGAGCTTTTCACAAGTGGTGTTCCAAATTATTCTCACACGTAAGCGAAGCACGAGATCTTGTTGGGCCCCAATTAAGATCTTGTTGAGTACCAGGTGGAGCCAATTGCAATGTTGCCACGAAATTCATAGTTTTAACCCAAAAGGAAGAAGCTCAAAGCAGATGATGTATACACAATGAGCTGAGGGAGAATTCACTGTCTGCATTTTAAACAATGTAATCTGCGAATCTCGAACCTTAAGCCATGTGAAGGAGAAGGAGAGACAAGGTTACTTTGCGCTCCTTAGATGCTTGTACAAATAGGTTTCACTGTACAAAACCAAAAAACAATACTTCGCCTCACATTATTACAAACCCTGTATTACAAACCCTGGGGTTCAAGGCGCAAGATATTTTGTTGCTCAAAAGAAATATCAGCACACCTAAAATCATGCCATACCTAAGTATTTGCGTTCGCGTCCCGGGATTCAAGAAGCGTGGCGGTATTTTTTTTCCAACTACTTTAGAGGTGTCTTTACGTACAAATTGATACAAATGGTCAATGATATTTTTGTTGCATTAAGAAATAATTTTTCATGTGATTATCTATTCATCAGTTAATGGTGATCGTTATTGCAGTCTCTAATTGAATAATATATACTATGCTTTATCAAAGGACACTTTCGCACACGCTGTAGAGAAGCTTCTAGTTTAGTGGGCGCCACCTTAATTTGTGGTGGATGGAACAATAGTGAATGAAACGTATCGGCGTTTAATGGATTATGTTATTTTGCATGATAATTAGAGCATGAAAAGATGTAGGGTGATGTGGGACAGGTGAAAGCGCTGGCTAACGACGTAATGTTTATTAGGCAAGATAGATGTATCAGTTTATAAAAATGGAGTCGTTAATCATCACACCTGTTATTTCCGCTTCGCTCGACGTTATTTTTTGCTCCGTTATTAAGAAGTAATGAACATTTAAACAGTGCTGTTGTCTGTCTCGCTGTTTGCTCTTACGTTTTTATCTCTACCTTTATGAATGAAAAGTACAGTCGCCTGTCTTCCTCGTTATTAGTTTTTCTTTGTCTTGCTAAGTTTTATTATACAAATTTTTAACGATTTGCCTAATCCTTCACTGTTTTTCGATATCTATTTTCTGGAATTTTAAGTATGTATGTAATGAAGTGGCACATAAAGCTTAAATGCTATATATTCTACTTTCGCGAAAGGTTTAGGGAGCAGGCTTAGTCACGTGCGTCAGAGACGCAGGAATGCAACCAAAGAGAAAACACCATGGATATGCACACAATCATGTAGTGGAGCACAGAAGTCACAAATGACAATAACACCGAATACAACTGTATAAGTTGAATACCTAACTGCCTTTACAGAACACTTCAATCAACAGGTTGTTAGGTTATTGGACGAAGGTGCCAGGACATTGTCCCTCAATCGCAGATGCGTTCAATGCGACAAGGCAGACAAATAAAGACGATAACCTTTCTTGGGGTACTTCGACGCAAAAGTTTTGATCTGTATGTCTGTCTGTACAACTGTCTGTTTGGCGCCGTAACGATACCTTAGTCGGACAAGCCCATTCGCAAAGCCCACCAATATTGCTCAAGTTTCAGCGTTCATACTTGTGCAACTGTCAATTAATAAGCAAATATTGCGCATATATGAGGCACCATAACAACACGTCGTTATTTTGTATGTGTGTATTTATAATAGAGAAGGCATACATAGCTAATTCTAAGGACCGTAGCGTTTATCACGCTGTGCGGACAATGCACTGCGATGCTCAAGAAGGCAAGTGTTTCCAACCCTTCGCTAAGACAAGAGTAACTGTATATGCTACCTTTCGGTAGCAGAGCTGGGCCACTCACAGAACTCGCCGCCTGCACCCCCATTCGCCCAGCTTGTTCACGTGTGCAAAAAGAGACGATTTTAGGGAAAGCCAACTTTACAGCCACGCGCGTTGATTCTGGCGACCACCGCCACGCCTTCCCGGCTCACTAGCTTACTTTTGTTCATTTTTAATGTTCATCAAATCACGTCACATGGCAACATAGCGAGCGGAACTGCTCTTGACTCATCTGGCGTTTCTTTTACGGACGTCGAGATTCTGCCGATGAACTAGGCCGCGTGAACGCGAGTGCTGCTGACAGGTGTGGCTTTCCTGTATGAAATGGGGTGTGTTCCAATACTCACCGTAGACGGCTAAATAGACAGCTAAATGGACGGCGGCCATCTTAAGTTCCATTCAAATTCTCACGTAGCCGGCAACATAGGCAGCTCCGAGAAGACCGCACAGTAGACAAATACGATGCAGGCTACATTGATGTTTAAAGAGGATGGCGGCCCAGCGAATCACTTAGATAGATCAAATGTGAACGTTTATTTGTTTTTTTATTTCAACATGAAATAAGCCAGAAATTACAACTGCTACGTTTGTTGCTTTAGCTTTTTCTTCTCGACGCGAGGTTGCGCATCGTCGCGTAAAAGCCGTCCAGAAATGTTGCAATTCTCGGACAGCATGGGCTCGATGCTGTCTTCTAAGCAATCTTCGTAGACTGTATACTTGCGCTCTAAGAATTGGAACACAGCCATGGACATCTCAGCGGGCAAGATGACGAACGTATGCGTAACTCTGCTACCTAATGGTACCATATACAGTAACTGTAGCTAAGACGACAAGGTGATGGCACCTGTCCATCGCTTTGCGTTATACACCTTATCTCCTCAAAGACGGGCGTGGACGGATTTTTTTCGTTTCTGAAGATAACTGCCACACAGCACTTGTGTCGAACGTGCCTCGATGCGCTAATTCGACTTCGCTGCCTAGACCGAGGCTCTCTTACGCAGCGCCTACAGAATACAGTTTACGAATTTGCTCGCGCAGAACATCAAATAAAGGTTGTTTTCACTTTCTCCAGGTGCAAGACTATCGTCTTTTGACGAACTTTGCAGTGTAACATGCAGATACGGGGCCAATCTCAAATGTGAAGCATTTCTTGGGGAACTTTGGTGACTTTGAGCGTATATATCTATTTAGCCGCTTACGACTTATAGCTCTCCTGGCCGTTTCGATAAAGGTATCAATACCAAACTTGGTATGGCATAACATGACTGTACGAACAACATATTTACCTATTTATAACAATGAAATCAAGACATGTATGTCGTGAATGTCATGATTACATTTCATGGTCCTGCAGCTCTTGCGGTGGTTTCGTTCACATGGCATGTTGCGAAACTGGTATAGTCTGGCATGATTGCATGGAAGCGACAGATCCTAACACAGAAGCGACAGACCCTAACATGAAAATCATGATATGCGTGTCATGTAACAACATGACTACATTCCACGCTCATGTTGCACTCGTGGCCGTTTCGCCAGCATCACATATACCAACTTAGGTATTACGGTACGGGAATGAATGACGAAGGTGTGCGACTGGTAAAGACATGATAATCACGAGATTCGTGTCTTGTGAGAACATGACTGCATGCTACTGTCAAGGCGCCAATACATTTCGACGTGACCCAGCACGTGTGCACGCTGGGGTTCACTTCGTCTCGTCGGCGTTGCCACGCCAGGCGCTCGTCCAGCCATATACTCGCATGCGCGCGCCGCGCTTTGTTGCTTTGACGCATGCGCGTTTCAGCACGTCCGACGTCCCTCTGTCACGAAAGGGGCAGACGCAGTGCTGTTTGGATGATGCATCGGCGTGAAATGTGGCATCTCGCATTCCACGCTGGTTGCAGTAGGGCCGCACCGACGGACGCTGGTCGCGCCTGGCGTCAAATTATAGAATGCTGGCGTTTTGCTGACGTAGCATCGATGTGCAAAGTGTTCGCGCGTGTTAACTTTACGTTATAGTATATTGGGTTCTTTATGATGCGCTCGCGGCCATTTATCTAGCTCCACATATACCGAATTCGGTGTTACGTGACGTCAATGGACGAAGAAGGAGCTCCACATATAGTAAATTTGGTATCGTGTGACGTGAACAGATGACGAAGGTAAACGGCACATCCAAACATGATAATCATGACATGTAAGTCATGTACGGCATAGTTTACTTCCATCTCGTAAACTTAATTGTGCTCATTTTAAAGTGTTATATGAAACTTCCTCATTTGAGCTTCGCTAATCGTCGATTTTTACTCTAGGTGGAATCTGCCAATTTTTCGACAACATTTACAGTGAAGCATGCCGATACAAAAAGATCTCGCCGCCCCCCCCCCCCCCCCCGTGGCACATGGTGCATAAGATCGATCATAATAGCATGATAGCTCTGCATCCGGGCGTAGGCTTGCCGGTTAATGTATCCACTTCGTTGTCCTCGTATTGCTGGCGTCGATGCACTGCACCACATCTAAAAATAAAAAAAACAGAAATTGAAGAAACAAGCGATACTTGATCTGATAATTGTCGAACAAGGAGTGGTGATGGCATGTTATGAAACATCAAACCTTTCTATAAATTTCTGAAGGAAGACAAGCACATTGGCAAATCAGCAAACAAGTTGGGAGACCACTAAAATTGGCCGTGAAAATGGATATTGAACACGTTTCTGTTATCACAAACTCCAGTGGAACGCACAGAGTCAAGCGCACCGCTAGGTAAGAAAGAGCACAGGGGGGATGTCTTGCTTTGTTTTGAGGAAAAGCTGTATGGATTCACAAGGGCTGACTGCGGCACCGGTTCGTTTGTCGCCGGTGTCCGTAACTACTATTAGCGAAATGGGAAAGAAAAATACTAAATGAATATCACTGCATACCCATGGAGCCATCATGATGAGAGCGGCGAAGCTTCGAAGGGTTCTACCGGCAGACCAAGAATCATCCGCTAGCCGCGTCTGTCGATCCATTTGTCCCTTTCTACGTCTGTCTGTCTGTCTGTCTGTCTGTCTGTCTGTATGTATATATGTATATATGTATGTATATATGTATATATGTATGTATATATGTATATATGTATATATGTATGTATGTATGTATGTATGTATGTATGTATGTATGTATGTATGTATGTATGTATGTATGTATGTATGTATGTGTATGTATGTATGTATGTACGTACGTATGTATGTATGTACAGTGCTCAACTCGGCTGTCTTCAAAAACGGAGCGCCGCACGCGGAACAGCACGAGTGACATCTGCAGTCGCAAATACACCACGTTTGGGCATGCGCGGCGCCAATATTGTTCCCGCCTTGCAGTTTCCACCCTTCTTTATCTCTGCAGCTGTAATGGCTGCCTTGCCAACGAAGTGCTGTCAACCTTACAAAATCTAAACAAAACAATAGCAAAAAAGAAATATTCTCGCTTGGTGGTATCATATCACAACAACAACGGTTTTACTTCGTCTTTCTTTCTTATTTTTTGTTTTTTCATAAAATCGCTCAGAGTGATTTCTACGGCCAAAGTGGTTGTTTCATCCGCGGCAAAAAACAGGGATCAGTATTTCGGGGCAGGATCATAAATGACACCGCGCATGCTCATATGCGGAGTATTTGCGACTGCAGATGTCGCCCGTGCTGTTTCGTACACGACGCTCCGTCGTTATAGGCAGCCGAGCTAAGCACTGTGCGTCCGTATTTCCTTCTGTACGCATGTCCGTCTGTCTGTATGTGCGTCAATCCATCCGTCCGTCCGTACATCTAGTTAACACTCCAAATACCACCATCTCGCATCTTTTCATCGTATATACATCTCATACAAATACCAGGATGCAGTGGACATTTCAAGGACAAAAGGGAGTTGTGACGACTCACCCCTTAAGCAGATTCACCCCGAAAAATACTCAGGACATAGTGGGAATCGAGCCAGGGTCATCTACGTGGCAGCTCAGTTACACACCACTGAGCTACGCCGGTGCTTGCAAGTGCACCAAACATTGCATATATACTGCTGCGATAAAGGGTTCTTGTCGGGTTAGCGTTAATTGCGGTTGTAGTTTTGGCTCTGTTTATGCGGCAGCCTAATAAGCGTCGCATATGTATTCTTGTGATTCAGCAAGCTGTTTTAAAGTGTTGCAGGAGCTCCGAGGAATGCGCTTACGGATCTTACGCACAGTACTTTTATCTTGGCAGCGTAAAGTGCTCTTGGTTCCGATAATACGGACGTCTGTTGTATAACGTGAGGGTCGACGTTACGTCAGAACATAAGTGCCTCCATGAATGTTATTGTAGTCGGCGTTCCTGATGAACCCACGATGGGCACACAAATATGCCCTCGTCTTCGGTCACTTTATTTTGTGGCCCATACACACTGTGGGAGATTGGCTAAGAATTGAGTCGTCTTACCAAATCTTTTAGATTTTTGGAGTAATGGACTTTTTAGAACAAAACTTTTTTAATTTTTCAGTGCACCTCTTCACTATTGGCGTAAAAACACGACATGCAGCATACAGAATTACTCACCCACTGCTTCGTATCAAACCGATTCCACAGTGTCCGAGAGCTACGAAATTCTTAACGTAAACTTTCACTAATTCTTGTTCAAGCAGCGCTAAAAACTTGATATACTATGCAATCATGGTCTTCGTTCACTTGTTTATCTCCAGCACAGAAGAAACAGAATCATAAAGAAAAAACGCAAGTTGAATAAAGAGCCATAAGGAAATAGACATGGAGGGTAAAGAGAAAGAAAGACAACCCAAGGAGGAAAGAAGCAGACAGAGAAATATCAAAGAAGAAAAAGAAGAGAAGCAGCAAAAGACAATTGTGGATCGACAAAAAAGAAAGGGATAAAAGACGAAACTACAGGACGAACGAGGTAGTGAAAGACAGATGTAGAAAGAGTGAGGAAAAAGAAGCTTGGAGAACAGGAAACTTTGAGATAGAAGACAGAGAGAGCATGAAAACTAAAGAGCAAGAAGGAGAGAAAAGATTGGCCCTTCATCTGCATGTTATACTGAAAATGTCGTCGAAAGACGATAGTCTTGCGTCTGGAGAGATTGAACAGAACGTCGATGTCATGTTTTGCGCAAGAAAATTTTTGAATGGTATTCCAGAAGCACTGCGTTAAAATGCCTCGAGTGTGCAGCGGATGCGAACGTGCGCATCAAGTCACGTCCCCCCTGCAGGGGCGCCTGCGCAGGTAGGCGTTTGGTGTGTAGCGACACCATGGGCCCGAGCTAACGGGGGAGTTTCTACTCCCTCCCACGCCTAGCCGTGCGTGGCTTTGCCGTGTCCGGGGAAAAGGGGATCCTGGGGGTTGAGCCGACGCTGGGTGATTGGACCTTTAAGGCCCCCCGGCAGAGGCAACACACCCCTTTGGCCCCGGCTTCACGTAGACGGCACCCCTGGGCTGACCCACCCAGGGGAAATCGGCAGTCGCCTTTTCCTATCTCTCTCTCCCTACATCTTCGTCTTTTGTTCTCACTTTACATCTTTCCTGTATTCTCCTCACTTCTTTTTACTTCCAATTTTTCCTGGCGGCAAGGGTTAACCCTGTGTGGCTATCCTACCTTGGATACACCATATTCGGTTATAGTGGTGGTGTACAGCTGGCGTCTGCAGGGCCTGTGCTTCCAGACCCTGCAGCGTCCCCTTGTAGGACTCCATGGTGGGTGGCTGGCACCGCTGCCGAAAAGAAACCTTTTCTTATGGCTAGTTCCTTCCCCCCACTCCCTGATCGCCCTCAGAAAAGAGGGCGCACCGATGAAGTCTTCCAGTTTTATGGTCACCAGAGAGTATCCTTTCCCCGATTTCACGTTGTCCACGCTGACACACCCGGCAAACCCGTGAGAACAATTTCACCTTTTCTTGTTTCGAAGTCTTTGACAGAAATCTTTGGCCCAGGATATAAAGCTTCGAGAATGGCAAGTGGTGACCTCCTGTTGGAGCTCCGCGACCGGAAACAATATGAAAAATTGCCTAACCTAAAGAAATTTGCAGATACCAAATTAATAGTGACCCCACACCGAACCATGAACACCACCCGTGGCGTTGTCTCAGATGATGACCTGTTAGGGCTGACGGAGGCTGAACTCCTGGAGGGTTTTAGCGAACAGAATGTCATCAATGTGAAACGAATTAGGATGAGGCGCGATGGCAAAGAAATCCAGACTAAGCACTTAATACTTACTTTCAATTCAAGTGTACTGCCCGACTCTGTTGAGGCAGGGTACATCAAGCTTCGAGTGAGGCCATATATACCGAACCCTCTCAGATGTTTTAAATGCCAGCGGTTCGGCCACAGTTCTCAGAACTGCCGAGGCCGCCTAGCTTGTGCGAAATGCAGTGCTGATGAACACACATCTGATGCTTGTGAAAACTCTCCTCACTGTGTGAACTGTAACGGGGAGCATGCCGCATACTCACGGTCATGCCCCAGCTAGAAAAAAGAAAAGGAAATTGTTACGATTAAAGTAAAACAAAACATATCATTTAGGGAGGCACGAAGGCAGGTGTCCTACCTGCCAGAAACCAGCTTTGCCGAAGTGGCGCGTCAGGGGGCAGCGCCACGACGGCCCCCGGCGCCTGTCTGGCACACGTGTAGTGAGCCAGCGGTGACGCCATCCGCCCCCACGGCGGTTGCAGCCAGTGCTGCTCCGCCATCGAAGAAGGACCCACCAACCTCCGGGTTGGGGGCCGCGAAGGCCTTGTCTTTAGAGGCGAGGCCCTCAAAACAACCGCAGCGCTCGCAAGAGCGCTTGTCCAGTGCCTCGCTAGAGGCAATGGACACAACTTCGAACGTGAGGGCGCAGCAAGCGCCTAAGGATCGGCACGACTCCGTCGACCGATCCAAAAAAGAAAAATCTCGTGTCACGGCCCCTGGAAACGGTCCGTGAGCTAATTTTCTATCCTTGAGCACACAGCACAAAACACATCTAAAATGGACACGCAGATTTTACAGTGGAATGTGAGAGGACTTCTCCATAACCTCGATGATATTAGAGAACTCCTTATTAAACATACTCCAAAGGTGCTGTGTGTTCAGGAAACACATCTTAAGTCCACACAAACAAATTTTCTAAGCAATATGCTATTTTCCGCAAAGACCGTGACGACGCTGCCGCCTCGTCGGGCGGTGTCGCTATAATAGTTGATAAAGGTGTTGCCTGTAAGCAATTAAACCTCCGAACTTCTCTTGAGGCAGTTGCTGTCCGAGCAGTGCTGTTCGGGAAGCTACTAATAATTACTTCTATTTACATTCCTCCGTGCTATCAACTTTCAAAGACAGAATTTCAAAGCTTCATTGATGAACTTCCTCCGCCATATATAGTCGTTGGTGATCTAAATGCACATAATCCTTTATGGGGCGACTCCCGTTTGGATGCACGAGGACGCCTAATAGAACACTTTCTGTTTTCGTCAGGTGCATGTTTACTTAACAAAAAAGAATCAACATATTATAGCACTACGCACAACACATACTCTTCTATAGACCTGAGTATTGTCTCGAGTACACTAATTCCTTATCTGGAGTGGTCTGTTCTCAAGAACCCCTTTGGGAGTGACCACTTCCCGATAATGTTAAAGTTAACAAAAGAAGATACATGCTCGCCTGACTTTCCTCGCTGGAACACCAAGTCAGCCAACTGGGAACTGTTTCGAGAAATTACATTTTTAGACGGAGATGAGATTGCTGATTTTAATATAGACGATGGTGTAGCATTCCTAACAGGTTTTATTATTGACGCTGCAGTGAAATGTATCAAGCAAACCAACGGAATGACCAATAAACGTCGCATTCCATGGTGGAACGACGATTGTCGGAAAGCGCGCAATAGACAAAATAAAGCTTGGAGACTACTCCGAAATTACCCAACAGCTGAAAACCTCAACAATTTCAAACAGGTTAAGTCCCAAGCCAGAAGAACGCGTCGTCTTGCAAAGAAAGAAAGTTGGAATAGGTACATCTCCGGTATAAATTCTTACTCCGACGAAACGAAGGTTTGGAATAGGGTAAACAAGTTAATGGGTCGGGAGACACACCCCCTACCTTTGGTAAATAGCCGAGGGGAGAGCCTGGAGGAGCAGGCGGACTGCCTAGGCGAACACTTTGAATACGTCTCAAGTGCATCAAACTATACAGAAACGTTCTTAAAATTCAAAGAACGCGAAGAGCGACAGCCCCTTAAATGTAAACGTCCATCCAGTGAGTCTTACAACTGCCCATTTACATTAGCTGAACTTAAGGCATCTCTTGCGTGCTGCAACAACTCAGCGCCAGGTGTTGATCGTATAACATACGAAATGGTCAAGTACCTTCACCCCGAAGCACTTAAAACACTCCTAACTCTCTTCAATAACATGTGGGCAGTTGGGTATATTCCATTGTCATGGAAAGAAGCTATAGTCATCCCGGTACTTAAACAAGGCAAAGATCCGTCTTTGGCCGCCAGCTACAGGCCAATAGCGCTAACAAGCTGTCTATGCAAACTATATGAGAAAATGATAAACCGGCGCTTAATCCACTTTTTAGATAGTAACAGTATACTAGACCCCCTTCAGTGTGGTTTTAGAGAGGGGAGGTCGACAACAGACTACCTTGTTCGCATAGAGACATACATCAGAGATTCATTTATTCATAGGCAGTTTGTACTTTCCGTATTCCTAGACTTAGAGAAGGCGTATGACACCACATGGCGATTTGGGATTCTCCGCGATCTTGTCACCATGGGCATCCGTGGGAACATGCTAAACACAATTAAAAGTTACCTGTCTAACCGAACCTTTCGCGTAAAAGTGGGAAATGCTCTCTCTAGAACTTTTACCCAAGAGACTGGTGTTCCGCAAGGTGGCGTGCTTAGTTGCACACTCTTTCTTGTAAAAATGAACTCCCTGCAGTCAGTCATTCCAAGTGCGATGTTTTATTCCGTGTATGTTGATGATGTGCAGATGAGTTTCAAATCATGCAATATGTCTGTCTGCGAACGAAAAGTGCAGCTTGGAATGAATAAGTTCTCTAAATGGGCGGATGAAAATGGTTTTAAAATAAACACGAAGAAAAGTACTTGCATACTTTTCTCCAACAAACGAGGGGTAATGCCACAACCAAATGTTGCGATCAAGGGAGACCAACTCTCTGTAAGCAGCGAGCATAAATTCCTGGGAACCACTTTAGATTCTAAACTTACGTTTATTCCCCATATTAAATATGTCAAAATGAAATGTTTTAAAGCGATGAACGTCCTAAAGCTCTTGTCACGTACAACATGGGGTAGTGATCGAAAGTGCCTCTTGAAGTTATACAAAAGCCTTGTCGGGTCGCGCCTTGATTATGCCTCTATAATTTATCATTCCGCAACGCCAAGTGCATTAAAAATCCTAGACCCCGTTCACCATCTTGGTATCCGACTTGCAACCGGTGCTTTCAGGACAAGCCCGATCCAGAGCCTCTATGTAGAGTCGAATCAGTGGTCACTTCACCTGCAGCGATCCTATAGCAGTTTCACATATTTTATGAAGGTACGTGCAAACATCAAGCATCCATCTTATTCAACCATAAACGATATGACCGCTGCCACCCTCTTCCATAATCGACCCACAGTGAGAAAGCCGTTCTCCTTGCGTGTGAGAAACTTATGTGAGGAAATGGGTGTTCGGCTGCTGGAACTCTGTCCTACGCCCACAGCGATACATTTACCGCCGTGGCAGTGGCAGCTTATACACTTTGACACCTCATTTGTTGAGATCACTAAACACGCACCAGAAGCACATATTAAAATGCATTTCCGAGAACTCCAGTCCAACTACTCATGCGTAGAGTTTTATACTGACGCTTCTAAGTCGCATGCAGGGGTGGCTTATGCAGCCGTCGGACCATCCTTCTCGGAATCCGGCGTGCTGCACCCGGAAACAAGTATATTTATGGCTGAGGGTTATGCACTATTGTCCGCTGTGAAGCATATACGGAAATCAAACATAGAAAAATCAATTATATTCACAGACTCGTTAAGCGTCGTAAATGCATTAAGATCCCTTTTCAGATTCAGAAATCCGATAATAATTGAGCTATATTCCGTTCTGTGTACAGCGTATATGTCCAACCAGCATGTTACTATTTGCTGGGTACCTGGCCATAGAAGTATCGAGGGCAATGTGTTAGCTGACCAAATGGCCACGTCAATTATAATGCGAGCTATTAACCCCACCGCTACTGTCCCTGCAACAGATCTAAAACCCTTTCTACGAAAGAAACTGCGAAACCACTGGCAACGCTTGTGGGACACAGAAATAAATAATAAGCTTCATTTGATTAAGCCGCGGTTGGGTTACTGGTCCTCCGCTACAAGAACATGGCGAACTGATGTCCTATTCTGTCGCCTCAGAATAGGACACACTTATGGTACTCATAACTTTCTTCTGACTGGCGATGAGCCTCCTACTTGTGGTAGATGTGGTGAGAGGCTAACCGTCCTCCACGTCCTCCTGGAGTGTCCGGAAGCTGAAAGTGAGAGAAAAAAATATTTTGCTTTAGCATACCGTTATAATCTTCCTTTACATCCTATTATGTTCCTCGGCGAAGAGCCGCTTTTCGATGCAAAATCTGTTTTAAGCTTTTTAAAGGATGTAGTATTGAATGTTTTTAGCCCAACATTGAATGTTTTTAGCCAAACAGGTTCATAGCGCATCCTCTGTTCAGAGGAAACCGCTGTTATAGCAGCCTTTAATGAGCCCAGGCCTCCATGCTCTTGTTTTAAGGGTTCTGTCGAGGCACTGGTGCTCCATCCCAAGTTTTTATTTTACATACATATCACTTTTAAACCATTTTTATGTCTCCATAGCACACATTATTTGTCATTGCCATAATCTTACTATATATATATATTTTTACGCACCTACAGCGACTGTTTTTTAGGCCCATTTACAGCCACATCATATCTGTTTTATCTACACTGCACATCGTACAATTCATTATCCTCGTTCTGGCGCTCTTTGGCCACATCTGGCCCTTGTGCCAATAAACTTCACTAATCATCAAGTCACGTCCCACGTGAGACATATCACGTACAGACAGATCACAATTTTTACGTCGAACGTCCCCAAGGAAGACAATCATCTTTGAACACTATTTGTTTTTACTTCCGCGAAATAAAACGAAGAAGGCTCAACGCCACTGCCACCACTCCCTTCACTACGCATGTTAGGCAGGGACGAGCTCCGAGGCGAATTTCTGGTGCTGCCACCGCGCAAGGGCAGGGGCCGGCCTCCACCGCGGCTGCGGTCACGGTTGCCAATCAGCAGCGTCAGCTGCGCTGCCGCTGGGAGGCGGCACTCACCAGCGACGAGCTGGCCGACCAGCTTTGGGCCGTCCGGCAAGCTGAAGATGCTGCCCGGGTCCAATGAGTTCAAGCGGTCAATCACGTACCGCCATCATAATCGACGGTTGGTGGGAAATGACAGGGGTTAATCCCCTCTTCTCCCACCTGACCCGGTGAAAACTGCCGGACTTTAAATGAAGTTTATTCACTCATTCAAGACTTTACACTCCCACATGTCTGAGTAATATTATTGCAGCAACAATATACCACAACGTTGATTTTGTTCGAGGTAATTTCCCTTCAAATTACAACCATGCAGTTTGATACAAGTTGTTCAAAAAAGGTATTGCACACTTTCTATTTTGCTTACGTTGTTCATATATTCTTTTCTATATTCTTATATTTTGTATGGTCAAATAGCCCCTTCAGAGCAACACCCAGTGGTGCCCACAGGTTGGGAAGCAAGCGCGTCGCTCTATGCTTTCCAGAACAATTTCTGGTACGGACAGATGCCATGAGTAACGCCGATGCTTTTGGTAAAGTCAGCTCCTGAAATTGTGATGAGAAGCTGAAAACTTGCAAATCTTCTGGTGGAAACGCACCGAGTAGGACGAACGCATAAAAATGACGTGTTGAAGGAACTAATCGTGGATATGACGTGGTCATGCTGATGACGCAGTATTGCACATTACTAATAGTATAATGAGGGTACAGTGGCAAATAATTGGAAGATTCCACGCACAGTGGGAATTGATAAAATGCGAAGAACGAATGAGAAATGTTGATATGTCACTTTAAAATCAGCACAACTTTATGAGGTCAAGATAAATGACGCCGTACATGACCTCCTTGTCATGGTTTTCATGTTAGGATGTTTCGTTTACCTTCGTCATCTATTCACGTCACGTGATACCAAATTTAGTATATGTGGAGCAAGCAAATCGACCTCGAGGACGCTATGAGCATGGTATGTTGTCATGTTCTTACATGACATGCGTGTCAGGACTATCATGTTTGCACCAGTCATATATTTTGTCATCTATTGACGTCACGTAACACCAAATTTGGTATATGTGGAGCTAGCAAAACGGCCGCTAGCACATCATGAAGGGTCCAATATACTCCAATGTAGCGCTGACGTGCGCGCCCGCTGGGCACAGTGACGCTACGTTAGCAAAACGCGAGCACTCTAAAGTCTCACGCCACATGCGACAGACGTGACCAACGTCCGTCGGCGCGGTCCGATAGCAACCGGCGCGAAATGTGACATGCTGCATTTCGCGCGCATGCACTACCCAGACAGCACTGCATCCCCTCTTTTCGTGATGGAGGGACGCCGGACGTGCTGAAACGCGCATGCGTCAAAGCAACACAGCGCGGCGCGCACCTGCGAGTAAAATGGCAGGACCGGTTACTGGCATGGCAACGTCAGCGTGACGCGACCAAATGAATGCCAGCGAGCACGCGCTCCACGTTATGTCGAAATGTATCGGCGCCTTGAATGTGGCATGTAGTCATGTTATCACACGACATGCTGTTACAAGCTGCCACTCTAGCGTCGCCAGCGCGAAGTCGGCGACGGGAATGACAGCAGGTTGGTTCGTTCCGTACGCAAGCAGAGACAATGAAGAAATCAGAGACGTGAGAAAACAAAACAAACTTTACTCTAGTGATATTGCAGCACACGGGAGCTAATACAACACTTCAATACAGCTAACAAAATACATCAACACTTGATACAACTAAAAAAATACATATAAAAACAATAAATCAGCTTACGCGAGAGAACAATTACAAACTACACAAACTAACAACAATAGAACGACGGAGTAGAAAGTTCGAAAATATAAACAGGTGAAGGCATTCGTGTGATGACCGGCAGCGTTGCGTCCCTGACGATCGGATGCGAGAAGTCGAAGAGAGTTCTGGCACGACTGCGATGTCGGCGGTGTTGCTACGCTGGCGGCTCCGGGAGGTTAGTGCTTGCAGGTGACTTCGAGCAGGTTGAGCTAACTCGAGGCGAAGTCCCGATGTCTACGTTGCAGATGTTAACATCGCGTCACAACTAGACGAACGGCTAAGTTTAGGCGGCCAGCCGATACAGAGCCACACTAAAAACTTCTAGAAGAGATGCTTGTTGATCTGTTTCTACACCATCTTGGTCAGCGACTAGTCTGCCTAGCAGGGCAAAATCCTGCACTTAAGTCCCCCTCGTGTCTCCTGCCTCTCTTCCTTGGGGACAAGAGACCTCTACATGGGTCCAATCATGCGCGTTTAATTGATGGAAACTCCGCCCAAAAAGTATTTTGACCCAACCCCTTTTTAATTGGGAGAGGGCCCTCAACTAGTGAGAGCGACAACCTGTTGGGTTGTTGTCGTACGCCTTGTCCACCAGAGGGTTTTCCACGCTTTTCCCCGTGGGAAACGGTCAGACTGTTTGGCTCTCAGCCGGTGCGCCCCGTAGCCTAATCCTTGTTCGGGGTACATCGCGGCCTTCTACGACCTTGCAGACGCCGCCGGAGTTACAGAAGGATCAATCGTCGACGGTGACGTTCCAAGAAGAGCACCCCATTCTGCATTTCTCGGCTCCCTTTCATGCACCCGCCGTTCCCACGGTTAGTGGGGAAGTACGGCGCCCGTTCATTGCCGTGACGCGGGGCCGCCAAAAATGGCCGTCCGTGACACATGCATCTCATGATTATTAGGTTGGCACCAGTCACATACCTTCGTCATCCATTGGCGTCACGTAGTACCAAATTTGGCATATGTGAAGCTAGCGAAACGGCCGTGAACGCATCATGAGTGTGGCATGTAGTCATGTTGTTACATGACACGCATGCCATATTCATCATGCTCAGATGTGTCATTTACCTATGTCGTCCGTTCGCGTCACGTAATATCGAGTTTGGTTCAAGTGAAGCTAGCGAAACGGCCACGAGCTCATCATGAGAGAGCGTGTAGTAATGTTGTTACATGACACGCATCACATGTTTATCATGTTTGCACTAGTTTCATACCTTCGTCATCCATTCACGTCCCGCAATGCCAATTTTGGTATAAGGGAAGCTAGCGAAAGGGCCACCAGCATATCATGAGCGTGGCATGGCATTTATTGGTGTTGTTACACGACACGCATCGCATGATTATCATGTTTGCACCAGTCACATACCTTCGTCACCCATTCACGTACTGTAATACTGAATTTGGTATATGTGACGCTAGCGGAATGGCCGCGAGCACGTCATGAGCGAGGCCTTAGTCATGCTGTTACATGATATGCATATCATGATTTTCATGTTAGGGTCTGTCGCTTGTGATCGCCATGCAATCATGCCATAACATACTAATTTTGCAACATGTCATGTCAACGAAGCCACCGCAAGCACTGCAGGACCATAAAATGTAAATCATGACATTCATAACATACATGTCATGATTTCCATGTTATGACTAGCCAGATATGTTCTTTATATTTTCATGTTATGCCATACCACGTTTGGTATCGATACCACTATCGAAACCGCCAGGAGTGCTAAAAGGCGTAGGCGGCTAGATAGATAGATAGATAGATAGATAGATAGATAGATAGATAGATAGATAGATAGATAGATAGATAGATAGATAGATAGATAGATAAATAGATACGCTCAAAGTCACCGAAGTTCGCTAAGAAATACCTCACATTTTAAAAGCGGGTTCCATGACGCAGATAAAAAAATTAAGAGACCATGACGCAGTCGATAGCGTGCCCTGCTGTGGTGTTCGCCTACCAAAAGTTCGTGAGTTTGAGTCCCGTCACACAAATTTTTTCTCATCGTAATATTCTTTATATATCACTTCCGTTACATAAGCACGTCACTGAAATATCGGTACACATTGACATAAAACTCTTTCGCATTAATAAACAAAAAATTAGAACTTCTGAACGCCCGCCCAATGTGCGCTAGCATCCCACAGCGTCCTCCAGTACACATGTTGAGTTGCAGTATGCTTCAGCGCAAAGCGCTTTATTTGTGGAATGTCTGAGAACTAGCTAACCTCTCTGCCGGTATGAGAACTGGCTAATCTCTCTGTCCTTCTTCTTTCAATCTTCCCTCTCCTCCTTCAATTTTATCCTGTTTTTTTTTCGGCTCTTCTACAGTTCTCTGTAGAACTTCTGCGCCTTGTCAGTTATCCTACTTATATTGGTTATGTCATTGCCTTCATTGTCTCTTAGTACATACATTGGAAACTCAACTTGGCTACATTCTACTCTAGAACGTCATGTAGGGAGGGTAATTTAGCTGCACTATTCTTAGAATTAGAGGGTGTGAAATGAAATGCAGTAGGGATCAGTCATAAGAGGACATGTGAGGCTTAAACAGTGCCGAATAATGAACATGTCGTATGCTAACCTAGATTAGTTGACGGAAAGAGAGCAGGAAAGGGGTTCCTTTACACAACATTATCGCTGGTAGCATAAAGAAATACTATACCATCAGTGAGAGGGTGGCAAGTATCATATTTAGGTTTGAATAAAAGTGCAAGTTGAAGGTGGTACAGGTCTACGTACCTACATCAAGTGATGATGATCATTTGGTTGAACGCTTCCATGTAGACGTAGAGTCAGATGATAATAAAGTGAGCGCACATGGCATCAGCTTTAAGAATTCCGGGGGAAAGTTATTAGTAGAGTTCCCAGACCGTAATAATTTACGTATCTTGAATACCTTCTACAGAAAACTAGCTAACCGTAAGTGGACGTTGGGAAGCCCTCAATGGCAAAAATAAAAATGAAGTAGACTTCATTCTGTGTGCACATACAGGCATTGTACATGATGTAGAAGCAGGTGGCAAGATTCGATGCAGTGGCCATTGAGCGGTAAGAGCTCCTAATCCCCGAAATTTGAAAAAAAAAGTGAAGGCGTAAACTGATACGCAAGAAGCCAATTATTTATCTAGTGGTGAGAAGGAAAGTACACATTCGAGTCATTAAATGAGGTTGCCGACGTTAGCGTTGACACACTGTAAGATAGTCTAGCTAGTATTATCAAAGGGTCTGCAATGGAAATCGGAGGTACAGTCACTAAACACGACATTGTTAAACTATCTCAGAGCACGAAAAAAACTTATTAAGAGAGGATAAAACATGAAAACCACAAATTCAACCGAGAATATAGAGTTAGTGGAGCTTTCAAAGTTCTATAATAGGTGCAGGTTGCCAACGTCAAAAGTTATAACATGCAGAGAATTGAGCAGGCTGTAAAAAGCGGCAGAAGCCTAACAGCTGCGAAGGCAAACTTGTGCATAGGCCAAAATTAGATGTATGCATTAAGGAACACAGTCTATCTAATATGATCAGTGCGAATAACCTTCAAGAATCGTCAATCCCATGGATCATTATTAGCAGTCACTTGAAGTTCTGACATAAACAAGACAGATTAGTGTGTTCACTCTAATGGGGCGCGTATCTTTATGAACCATATCAATCAACAACAAAGCATTCGTGACCTTTCTGTGAAAGAAGTGGGAATATCAAAATTTTTTTTTCTCATAGCACCTGAAAACTGATTCGACAAAGTCAATTGTTACGTCAACAACGTACTCTTATAAAGACACTTATTCGAACTGGTCATCGCCGGGAAGATCAGTTGCAGCCAGTTTGCTCTGATATGCTTTCGCTCAAGATTACCGCTTTCAGCTTTCTTGCTGTCGCCCTGACGCTTGTCCATCAGTAAGTATACTGCCATAAAAAGATACCAGTCATATAGCCTGCAGTTTTTGAAATTTTTACGCACTTCTAGCCTGCTCAACAAGAAGTGTCCGTTGGTCGGTCTGTTACATGAGGCAATCACTGCTCTCAACAAACTTATGAAAGCAAGTTTTCACTAAGGTTGTTTTGTTTAACGCACATCGTCACGCTTCGAAGGCTGATGTTCGTGTTTTAAACCCAAGGCTACGCTGCTATCTAATCTTGCAATGTTCGTACATATGAGACCTACACAAATGCATTGCATCCGTGGTGCAAAAAAAATGTCGCGGGATAACGCTCTTTGTGGAGGCTTTATTGCATTTTGTAATGGTGAAATTCAAGCATTTCGCCAAAGGACGAGGTGCTATGCCAACATGACTGTAAGCATTTGTAAAATTTAACCTTTGGGAGCTTACGTGCCAAAGCCGTGCTTTAATGTTCACGGACAGCGTTTGCCTAGAAGCAGTGTCCGCAGCAAAACCATGAGCGCCAGAAAGATGAAACTCTATGAGATGGTCACCACGTGCAATAAGACACTGTGCTTAGGCATCACATACATAATCCTCATAGAAGATTCCACGTAAATTTTTCCTAATGCTTAGAACCAAGTGGTCTTGCAAATCCCCTATGGGTGCAAGTTTGTTTTGGGAATCTACATCGATTCAGTGAGGAAACAGTCAGAACTATGTGAACCCAACTGACCGATTACACACACGCTGCGACATAGCGGTACGAACACCCGGTCCTTATGCGAAATATGAACAGCCTGTGCTCCGCCCTGTGTTATTTCTTTTTATCGAGGTGAGAGAAGGACCTTCTTCAGTTCTTCCACCCAGATGCTTTGTTATCCTATCCGTTGTGTGCGATAGGCATGCCACCATGTGAAAGGCTACTCGTTAGTTGGGTGAGACCTCTTTCAGCTTTACACTGGCTATGCGAAGGATGGAGTAAACTGCAACAAAACAATCGTATTTTTTGTTTAGCAGTTGGTTACCTCTAAAGTTTTTTTTTGGTCGAGGTAATTATTATATGGAGACTGTTGACAGGCTTTTGCAGACACCGTAAACTTCCTCAATAGGTTCAAAGTGATAACACTGCGCTGCGCATCGTATGGTCTTCCCGCGAGTAAGTGCCAGAGAGCGCTGGCTAAGAACACTGATGTAACTGAGGTAATATGAGGCGGCAATTTTCACCGATAAGAGGGCGCGTGTTACAACATCATGTCGCGTGCGCGGAAGGCCATCGTTTCCCTTCAACCACAAAAAAAAAAGCGCCCATGTACCTCTTAAACGCCATGACTGCCTTTCATGGCGAAGGACCACATTTTTGCTGTCACTCAATGCCCATGTTGCAGACAGTGACGACGTGCTCTCCAAGATTTTGAAGGGTACCTTTTTAATTTCCTGGCAGCGTTCTGGTTCTATGCTTGAATCTATCGGTGTCTTTTACTCTAGAAGCATGCACCTTTTATGCGGCAGAAGTATCAAAAAGTAGAGCTCGCTCAGAGGGCATTGCGCTCTTTTACAGCGAAAGCTGTTGTGAAGTCACAACAAGGGTTGCGTGTGTCATAGTTCTCCGCTGCCACCACCTCTGGTGTCAGCAACTGCTATCAAGCGAAAAAAAAAGTAAGCAAATGGAAAATGTAATGCATGCCAGCTGAGTATTCTACCAGATGGCCACACCTATTTCTTTCTTTACTGCCTTCTCGAATACAGGTCCCGATAGTCTAACAATCATACATATTACCCATTTCATTCACGTAAATAATCAAAGATACCGCATCTTCATCAGAGTCATTCGTCTTACACTCATCACGAACATTGTCTACAATTTCCACGAAGCACTCCTGTATCGTCACAGTGTCTAGGAAGCTGCGTCATAGCGAATGTAGACCAACTAAAAAGATAACAGCCAAATTTTGAACGAAATTTTCAAAGAGAAAAAGTATACAAAATGCGGATTGCTTCACGCTTTTGCGTGTATCTTTCAAACTCCTTTGCAAACTGACCTTAGGCCGGCTTGATGTCGGAAATGCCTGCCTACCACACAAAAATACGATGATTTATGGCGCAGTGGGTACCCCGCAAGTGTGCTTGTAGCAATTACCCAAACCATGTTAATAAACGCTCTGAAAGGCTGCTATTTCATCTTTTGCTGTGATGGTGCCGCACATTCTGCACAGGCCTGGCAGTTTTATTTGTCCGCGTTGCTACTCTATGACATCACTGTGTCCAAAATGCGTTTCCCAAAGGTGCAAAAGTAGTGTAGATGAAGGGCTTGATCCTGGTAGCCGATGCCTCGTATACTCCGGAACGGGGAGCGCAGTGTTGTCGAACACAGATACACATGGGACCATGACATGACTGGTGCGTTAGAAGTCACGAGAAGCGGGGACGGTGCAGAAATTTCTGGAGTCATCTCGTCACCATTTTACCACGCCCACCTTGACATGAGTCATGGTAGACAAACTGTGCACCACGAGTGCAACGCTGAAAACCATAAACCCATTTGATGAAACATTTCTACATTCTATATTTGCAAAAATAAGGAAGTCGCGCGAGCTGTCTACGTTTGGAATACAAGCAGGTACTGTCACTCATATAACATAACTTTAGAATATCACACTAAAACTGAATTCTCTCGACTTACTAAAATGCATGACATCTATCCCCTAGAAAATCCTTTAATGCACATCAATCATGAGAATGAATTCATATTGATAACCAGCATTCATCAAGACAGTGAAAACATCGTCAGCTACAGGTTGTTTCGCGATAATTATGTATCGTGAAATTTCCAGTTTGCTGCAGACTTCATTATTGAAGTTAGTATGAGGCAACAATGACCAGTGTGTTGTGTGTAGCGCAATTAATTCGGCTGATGCAGACCGTGGAGCCAGCTCCCGACTCGTCAAATAATAAAGCTGATCAGTACTGCGAAGGCGAACGCGGAAGACCCGAGCACGGAAAAAAAAGGAGACTCCTTCGTTCCCACGGTTCATGAGCGGAGCAGTCAAGGTCGCCCCCGTTTGGGACTTGAAGGGAAAGCCTTACTCGGAAGAACGTCTGGCAAGAATCAGGCCAGGTGCCACCGTCTGAGTTAGAGCCATTGTTGGCATGCACGCGTGCCATTGAGAAGGACGCGGGGACGCGCCCACTTGGCTGACCGAAACATAGTGGCGGCAGGGAGACTAGCATAACCTCCCCCGCTGTACATCATTCCCGAGTGTTGTTAGGACGTCGGGGCGCCTCGCGGTCGCATGCCCACCGGGTAAGCGCACAGAGCCCAACGGTGTACTTACCGCTCTTAAGGAGGCTTTCATGAAGTGACACTTCATGACAGAGCTGACGGGCTTGAGCGTGAGAACGGCCTCCAACGGAGACAGCACGGCCTGGCATGAGAGAGAGAGAGAGTTTTACACGCGGAGAACCTATCGCTTTGCGTGTTGTATTTGGTAACGTGGTTTTTCCAATGCAGTGTCTATTAAGAGAGTGTTTCTGCAATTGGTTGTGGCAATGCGAACCCACACGTGTGATCGGCTTGTGTAGAGACCCTTTGTTGAACCGAGGGTTGAAAAGAAGATATTTCAATCTAAAATGGGAGAGCTGAGGTTCGGGTTTGGACTCAGGCAGACGCCTGAGGCTGCAATAAAGCCTCTCTTCACCGGACTACGGCTCTTCCTTGGCGCTACTTTTTCCTTGGCGCTGCCACCGTGCACTCGAGTCATCGAGGGGACCCATTCCGAACCTCAAACATCTTTCCTCCTTAGCTAGTGTAGAAGCTAGTCGAGGAGGAGGGAATTAACTATAGTCAAGCATTCAAATAGGCCTGCATAAAAACCACATACTCATTTCCTGGACATTTGCGCGGTCTACCCGCTGTGCACTACGTCACTGCAGGACAAGGCACCAAAGCGAAATATTCTGAGCTTGAATATGGTACAAGACGACAATTCGTTCAGACACGTATATACAACTGGTCACAAGACTTTTTGGGCACTTAGTGATTATGGTCTATCCCAACATTGAAGTAATGCTTTAGTGGTATCACACTGACCCAAGCGTCAGCCCACCGTTGAAGCGGCATATGTTATCTTTTGTTGTGGGTTATCTGAAAACGTTCGCCTTCGCAATTACTGATGGGACAAAGCTACTGCCACCTTTTACCTCTCTCTGTCACTTCAACCATTGACCTCGGAGGCATGCAACTTGCCAAGGAATTGTTTTTTTACGGAACATTGAAACGAAGTGAGGAAGGGGAATGTGGAGAACAAGCAGCGCACCACAGAAGATGGCCGCTTTGTAAAACACAAGTATTGGGACGACAAAAACAATAGAAGCCCCATACTCAAATGATATTCTCTAGGAGAGCGTCCATATTGCGTTAAGCAGGTTTCAATTCGTCCGATGATCTAGACGACTATATAGTCGCCTTCTCTCAACCGCCAAATAAGCGAGCATTTAATGTGGCCAATAGGACACAATTATCATCGATAATGCTTTTTGAATTGGTATTGAACTATCATTTACCTGACATAAATAAATAAATATATATATATATATATATATTTATGTCTGGTAAATGACACACACACACACACACACACACACACACACATATATATATATATATATATATATATATATATATATATATATATATATATATATAGATATATATATATATATATATATATATATATATATATTTATGGCAATAGTACTTGCCGTGCTAAGTATTTAGTTTCTAACAAAGCCACAACACCCATGGACATATGGACGTCTATCACAGAGATGTCATGACGAGATACGTGAGTTGTGGTTACACTCTTGACTGCACTTTCATAACAACATATATATATATATATATATATATATATATATATATATATATATATATATATATGTGTGTGTGTGTGTGTGTGTGTGTGTGTTAGGCAGTTGTAATAGGTAGTAGAGAGACGGACAGTACAACTTTTTTTCATTGAGTCTAGCACAGATACTGAGGTATTGCCCTTGCATAATTTCTTAGTCACATAGTCAGAACAGGAGAAATTTTCTACAGGTTGAAGGGTATAAACTCATGTTTCCCCAATAAATATTTTGCTGACAATACGTGTGATATCATCCATTTTGATATCGTACATAAGGTAAATTCAATTATTTCCTTCAAAGAAAATTGATGATTTGCTAGAGGTTTCATTGCCTGAGCATCCACACAAATCTTGTGGCCACGCAAAGAACCTATTTCACCAAATATTTAAAAAATGTTATGTAGAACAAAATTCAAGCGCTTCTTAGCGAAATGTTAAAGAAGCAATAGTGTCCTTCAATACACTTAGCAGTATTTTCTTCGATAAGCTGGAACTTTCGACCATATAGGAAGGACGGCAGCGTACGCTTGTGACGCTTGTGAATGTGTCTGCATGGTAGAACAGACTTGTATACTAATTAAAAAGTTTTGCTTATTTTCTTTCAGAATAAATGTATCTAGTGCAGCATTGAACTACGGAGTACCCACTGCCTGCAATCACAATGCGGTAAGCAAATTACGCAAGTGCTGCAGCCGCAGTGTCAGTCTTTCGTGATAGCCTAACGGTAATGCAGCGCGGAGACGAACCACGAAGGAAGACTAAACAACACGAGCGCTGCCTTCTGTTGTAATGTGATTTTAGTTTCAGTTTCGTTCTGTTCTTTGTACCCGAGAGGGGGCGTTGTGTATGTGTCTCTGTCCTGTATATAAGTAGGTGTCTTGAGTAATAAGGTTCTTCAAGTCTATGTTTCGGACTGTTCATGGTCGCTCTGCAGACACTACAATGGCGGTCTCCATTGATAGTGTGCACGATAGCTTTGGCATCCCGCACACTATCACCTACAGAACAAAAGTATTCAATCGGTGAACACGAAGCGCTTGCATGCATCTGAGCATGTGAAAAATGGCATACCTACCTCTGGGGGTGCCAGTTCACACTTTAAACTGGCCATCAAGCATTGGTTTTTTTGCTGGCATCACACGGATCAAGACGACGTCGACTTCGTATTGCACGCTGGGGTGTTAGTACATTTTTCTTGTCGAGTACAAAAAAGGTCGCCGAACACTGTAGCAGACGATTTTTCTCGTCTACCAAGCCCTACTTTAGAAGCTGAACTTGCGGCAGATGATGAAATTGTCGCACTTGCCGAGCCTGCTTGTATCTCTAAAGAAAAATTCAAGCAAGCTGTTCTCGGTGACGTCTGCTTACAACAGGTCAAATACATTGTGATGACTTCTTGGCCACCACACAAATGCATTCGTGAGTAGATCAAGTCATTTTTCAACATTCGCAAAGAACTTTCAGTGGTCGATGACTTATTGTTGCGTGCAGAGCGGCTGGTTGTTCCTTCATCTTTTTCTGCTATATCATCGCCACCGCGCATGAAGCCCAAACTCCATAAGCGCGAAAATGCACGCGACAGCGACGAGCGACGCGACGTAGATCGGCGTCGCGCGATCAGTCGCTAGCGCAAACCTCATTCACGCGACGGCTTCGGCGAGCGAATTCCACTGTTGCTGGCATGAGGCCGTCAACTCGCACCAAGAAAACCACGTAGCGAGCGGTTTCCAATTTAAAAATAAGATATATTGTTGTGTAATGGAACGGAAAGTGTTTATTATTGCCTTGCAGCATTTTTATATGCGAATGCTTAATAAACATTGCGTTATTTCTTGTTGCGCATACGTGACTCGGGCAGGGTCACGTGCACCTATGTAGTCTTCGTCTTTTCCGGTTTTTCGCTATTGGCTGCTTGAGCCCAGCACTTCCGGGCAATGAGCGATGGTTTCCAAATCTGGAGAACCGAGCGATCGCGCGAAAACGAGCACGCGACACGTCGCGCGAACGCCCTGTTTCGTCGCTCATAGCGTCGCTCGTCGCTGTCGTGTGCATTTTCGCGCTTATGGAGTTTGGGCTTGAGACGCATCAGGGCATCACGCGCACGAAAGCAAGACTCCGCGAACAGTTCTGGTGGCCTGGGATGGGCAAAGAAGTCAAAACAGCCGTAAAGAACTGTAGTGTGTGCTTGGAGGCAGATAAGTCGGCGAAAACGTCTCCAGGACCCATGCAGCCCGTAGAATGGCCTCAGCGACCATGGCAAAAACTTTACATTGATATTGTGGGCCCCCTTGAACATCTGCCTCAGAACAACAGGTTCATAATCACGCTCATGAATTATCACTCAAAATTACCCGAAGCTTATTTCTGTAGTAGCGTGTCCACAAGCACAGTCAAGGAGTTTCTAAGCTGCGTATTTTCGCGAGAGGGTTATCCCGAAGAGATAGTGATTGACAACGGGCCACAATTCATTCTCGTGAATTCACAGAATTTATTCACTATCGAGCAATTCGCTTGTCTCATTCATCAGTTTACTATCCTCAGGCTAATGGACAAGTCCAGCGCTTTAATCGAACTCTTAAGAGATATGTAAAAGTGTATCTTCTGGAGCGACAACTGCTCCGCCAAGCAGTAACTGAGTATCTGAGTGTATACAGCTGCACACCACATGCCACAACCAGCGTTGCACCAGCAGTGTTGTTGCATGGCAGGATGCCCCGAACAAGGCTGCACGTAGTAGGCTTTTCTGCCCCAGCTTTTCAAGAATATCCAGCTAAAGAGTTCTCACGATTACGCCATAGGATCAAGAAACAGCAGCAAACCAGCAAACAATATGCAGACCACAGAAGAGCTGCCAAAGAGACTACAATCGCAGTAGGTGATTTCGTTCGTGTCAGGAAGTCGTCTATTCGTTTCAAAGGAGATAGTGTCTTTTCACCACCAACAAAAGTTGTGAAGAAACACGGGCGTTCCTCCTTCCGCCTACATGATGGTAGGACCTGAAACACCTCAAAACTTGCCAAAGTTCCTCAGAGGAGTCAGTCTCATCTTCCTGAGTGTTCCAGTGAGCTGCTGCCACTTCCTTGCGAGTGTGTTGTTTCCGTGCTATCGTTCAGTGCCTACTTCTCCTACAACGGTGCAACCACATCAGTCTCCCGTTCTTCCAGCTTCTCCTGCCGGTTCGCCTACACCGCAGCCTTCCGCTGCGCCAGCTGTTGAGGTGCCAGTGCCACAACTTTCTAGTGTGCAATCAACCTCATCTGGTCCTGTGCAGTCTCAGCCTGTGCCGGCCCAGACTGCTGCCTCGCAAGCAACAGGGCGGCCGCAACGAGAACGATGACCTCCTGCATGAGTAAAGGACTATATGTCGAAGTCGTGCGGGTGTGCATTGTGTATATAAGTGTTCTCTATTTGTTCTAACTCCTACTAACACCATTAACCTCTTTAAATAAGGAAGGGAATATGCTGTAATGTGATTTTAGTTTCAATTTCGTTCTGTTCTTTGTACCCGAGAGGGGGCGTTGTGCATGTGTCTTTGTCCTGTATATGTAGGTGTCCTGAGTAATAAGGTTCTTCGAGTCCATGTTTCAACTGTTCTTGGTCGCTTTCCTTCCAGAGCGGCTCGTGTTGTGCAGTTTTCTTTTGTAATTCATCTCGGTGCTGTTCGAATATAAACACAAGCCAACTAGCCCAACTCTTCCTTTTGCTGCGGTTATGCAGATGCTCACGGCCGTCTTATAATATGGGGACGTAAAATACTATGCAGTACCAATGAAGTACACCGACTGCACAATAGGACAATATTCATTCAAAACACAAACAAAATGAAATGTTGCAACGCTTCATTCGTAATTGCTTTTTTTTCTGTGGATGAAAGATAAGACAAACCAATTATGGCAGCATGAAAGAAGTTTAATAAAATAAATAAACTTTTAAAGTAGAGGGGGCCGGTGGTAGGGTCCGATAGGGTAATTTCTGTCCTTCCAGTGGAGAGTTGAGAATTTGAAAATCAGCCTCTCGTAAGTATGGCGAAGGAATTGAAAGCAACCGTACTTACAGGTGAATACAAAACTGAAGCTCCAATGAGCACAACTAGCAGACAACCATAATCACGTCGCTGTTAAAGATAGCGATAGCAGCAGAACTAATTCTGGATTTATTAAAGTGTGCTGCACGGGCTCCGATCACAACCGAACCCTGAGCGACCAGAGCGCATGGTTGATTGATGATTGGAACGATGACGTTCGCTCATTCTGGAGGTCCCTGAAGTATATGGCAGCTACTATCTTCGGAGCTTTAGTTCTGGTTTCAACGGCGAAATTTGTTCAATTTAGTCACTCCTTACTAATGGCCAGCGACTGCTTTTATGAAATCTGAAAGTGGCAACAGACTCTGCGCAGGAAGGGGCTGTGAGTGTACTAGTTAACTCGGCGGCCTTTGTCCACTAAATAGAAAGTTGATTTCCATAATGTCCAGTTATGTTAATTACATCTTCCTCGCAAGAGCAGAACACATACTACTATATGAATTCCGAGAGTATTCAAGATATCTCAAATCAGCAGTGGCGACCGAATGAATGCAAATAATAAAAATCAGGATGCAAGCCAAAATCAAACCCAAGCATTATGCGTGGAAGTTCAGCATTCTACCAAAGAGCGACGCCCAGTCTCAAAACTGCTTTGGAAAACGATTCCATGTAGACGTAATGTCGGTGCAACGTCAATAGTACTTGCCGTGCTAGGTATTTTAGTTTCTAACAAAGCCACAACACCCATGGACATATGGACATCTATCACAGAGATGTCATGACGAGATAACGTGAGTTGTGGTTAAACTCTTGATTGCACTTTCATAACAGTTTAGATTTGGGTTCTTTACCCATATATGCCCAAACATAGAAAAATCAAGAAAACCTATTTATTTCCCCAAAATGATTGCATCTACGACCTCAGTAAACAGAATAAAAATTTTATTTTAAAAAAGAAACTCTTTCAAACAAGGATTTCGAGCCGTCCTGTATGTAGGGCACCTATGTTTCACACACCGTGAACAAAAAACATTAGCGCCTATCACTGTCATTCGAAAGTCACTGCACATCCAATAACTAATAAACAATTGACAATAATATCAGCAGTACTGAGAACAGTTTGACTCTCTCTCTCTCTCTCTATATATATATATATATATATATATATATAAATAAATAAATATATATATATATATATATATATATATATATATATATATATATATATATATATATATATTAATTGTGACTGCAAGCACGTCGCTATTTGTAGGCCAGCCAGCGATCACCTTTACTTGCATGTGACGAGGACAGGGCATCAAAAGCTCACCTTAGGTGGCGCTACCTGTTTTACTCAAAAAAACATTCAAGTTACACTGAAAAGTTTTACCGTCTTACAAGTAGGACTCTGGGCATATATAGCTTAAGATTGATTGTGTTATATTCCTGCATTGCTCATGCCCAAGAAATAAGCTGGCGAACATTTCTTACCATGCTCACAATATCACAGCGTAAATTGCATTTTGTTTCAGTGATACCTGCATTCATGCCGTAACGTGAGTGTTGGAGTTAGGTAGCACCTGATACGATCTTTAGGGTGACCTAAACGTTTATGCTAAGCCTACGATGTATGTCCAACTACTGCAGCTACAAAGTTATGCCAATTCAATTCCTAAAGCCCGGCTCAATACTAAGAAAAAAACGCAGCTTAGCTAATCTTAACCTACTCCTGCGAAAGGAGTCCGAGGAATTTTTTTTATTACTCGTCTGGACGCCGCGGTCTCACAGTCTTGCGGAATCTCGACTTTTTTTTGGCTTGATCACAGTCATATAAGATACAAGGCGTAGCCTTCAAATCAAGCGTGCGCGAGATGATACCCTAGTTTAGTGGCAGCAGAGAAGCCATTCAACTGCAATATGCGTTTTCTTTAAGCCTACAATAAAATTTCAGGGCATCCACGCATTGCAAGTAATTTGAAGCGTGAGTGAATTATTGAGCAGTTAAAGCTCAAAATTCCTTACTTTAAACATTCGATTTCCCTAAACCTGTCCATTCGAGAGTACAGTGACGAACTTGATCAAAAAAAAAAAAAAAACGTGTACGGTCTCAAAGAGCTGTACTTGCAGGACTTGTTTACACCGCGACCTACTGCTTGATATCTTCCAAGCACCACGCGTAAATATAACCTAATGTAAACTGAGTGAAAGCTTTAGCGCGCTAGTACAAGTCGATAACGAAGTTATTCCCGTACTCACATCTGTTTCTCACAAGCACCTCTCGTAGCTTTAGTAGTACTCACCGGTGACAATGCTTCGATTAGGCATGAAATAAGCTAGTTTTTGTGCTTTATTTTTTTCGTGAGTTGTAACGTACTTAGTTACCATTAGTCCCTATGATCTTATGTTCGCGTGCGGTTTTATAAAGCGCAAAGAAAACAGGAAAAAAAACTCGTCAATCGCATGTAAACGTTGCCTTCTTAGAAGCAAGGTATTGTTTCGAACTGCATATTGACAAGGATTTCATCACAGTCGTAGCAGAAATTAGGCGAAAAGCAGGGCGGTGTTCTAGCGTATGTCTCGACGCAACAGGCTGGTAACGAAGACTGGGGCTGACTAAGCCACGCAATCTTCCGCCTGGACGCGTGGACCAGGGACCACATTCAAGCACTCGCACATACATATGGCGGTGATACTAGTGCCTGCAGAAGATTCCCACTGGCTCGACCAACCGGCCGTCGAAGCTTGGGGCCAAGCAAAGCAGACCACTTTAACACTTCACCTCCGCTAGGTGCTCAGGGCTAACCTCGACCGTGATGCTGGCAAGTAACCTGCTACGCTGTTTCTGCCCCTTTTCTGTTTCGCCCAAGCTGTTTCCGACGACTTTTAACTCTCCTCGCAGTTTCGGTAGTGGTATCAATACCAAGCTTGGTACGATATAATATGACTGTATGAAGAACATATTTGACTAGTCATAACATGAAAATTATTTATCACATGTGTGTCATGAATGTCGTGATTTAAATTTCATGGTCCTGCTGCTCTTGCGGCGGTTTCGTTCACTGGTATGGTAGAAAATCGGTATGGTATGCAATGATTGCATGGCGAATACAAGCGAATGACACTAACATGAAAATCATGACATGCGTGTCATGTAACAACATGACTATATGCCACGCTCACGATGTACTGGTGGTCATTCGCTGGCTTCACATATACCAAATTTGTTATAACGGGACGTGAATGGATGACGAAGGTATGATACTGCGGCAAACATGATAAACATACGATGCGCGTCATGTAACAACACGACTACATGCTACGCTCATGATTCACTCGCAGCCACTTTGCTACCTTCACATGTACGAAACTCGGTATTACGTGACGCCAACGGACGATACAGGCAAATGACACATCCAAACATGATAATTACGACATGCGTGTCATGTAACAACAAGACTACATGCCACACCTTTAATGCGCTCCTGCCGTGTCACTAGCTTTACATTTACCAAATTTTGTATTACGTGACGTCAATGGTTAACGAAGGTATTGGACTGATGCAAACATATTAATCATGATATGCGTGTCATGTGAGAACATGACTACACGCCACAGTGAAGGCGCCAATACATTTCGACATGACGCGGTGCGCGTGCTCGCCGCCGTTCATTTCGTCGCGGCACGCCGGCGTTGCCACGCCAGGCGCCAGTCCGGCCTCGAAGGCGCGCGCCTCGCTGCGTTGCTTTGACACAGGCGCGTTTCAGCGCGTCTAGCGTCCCTCCTTCAGAAAAAGAGAAACGGTAGTGTTGTGTGTGTGACGGATAAGCATAGAGTAATTTTACTCTATTGTATTGGCGCGAAATGCAGCATGTCGCATTTCGCTGCGGTAGCCCTCGGGTCGCACCGACGGACGCTGGTCACGCCTGGCGTCAGACTACGGAGTGCTCGCGTTTTGCTAACATAGCGTCGTTGTGTCCAACGTGCTTGTGCGTCAACGCTACATTGAAGTAATTGATTGATTTGTAGGGTGTAACGTCCCAAAGCCACCATATCATGAGAGACGCCGTAGTGGAGGGTTCCAGAAATTTCGACCACCTGGAATTCTTTAACGTGCACCCAAATCTGAGCACAAGGGCCTAGAGTGTTTCCGCCTCCATCGAAAATGCAGCCGCCGCCACCGAGATTCGATCCCGCGACCTGCGGGTCTGCAGCCGAGTACCTTCGCCACTAGACCACCGCGGCGGGGTGCTTTATATATTGCGCCCTCCATAACGCGCTCGCGGCTATTTCGCTAACTCCACATATACCAAATTTGGTGTTACGTGACGTAAATGAATGACGAAATATATGACTGGTGCAAACAAGATCATCCTGACATGCGTGTCGTGTAAGAACATGACAACATACCACGCTCATAGCGTGCTCGCAGCCGTTTTGCTATAGCGCCACTTATACTAAATTAATTATTACGTAACGTCAGTAGATGACGAAGGTAAATGACACATCCAAACATGATAGTCATGACACGGAAGTCCTTTACGAAATTACTTACCCCCACCTCATAACGTAGTGCCGATTTTGACTTGACATATCAACATTTTTCATTCATGCTTCGCATATCCTCGATTCCCCTCTAACCGTGAGATCTGCCAATTTTTTTTCCTTTCATACCACCGCTCTTTTCCTCGTGCCTTCGTGTTACTACTCCCCATGGTCGTCTTGCTTTTCACGCAAGTCATGCCACCGCGCTTCTGACTAACGACGTCTTCTCCTATGTGCATCATAGCGTTCTCACAACACCATAAATATAAAACGCTCGTGCACTGCCAGATTTACAGTATATAATAAAATCAATGTCATTAGGCTTAAAGCAATGCTTTTCTAGCACCGGCATTTGATAATTTTTTGAAGTTTACCAAGACGCTGAGGTTTGTTATTGAAAACAGAAGAAACAAACATGCGTCTCTACGGTAAAAACGCTTGTTTGAAACATCACAACCAGAAACACATCTGCAAAGTGACATTGCGTTAATAGACCGCGGTTAATTAATGTTACAGATGTTACATTAAATTGTCACTGGATCAGATTTCGAAAACAACTTGCACATTCTATACGATGCCCCAATGTGCATATGGTATGAAGCCTATTCTACTCTTGGTTTCGCAATCAGGACTCGACCCCGTCCACTCTCGGTTCGCCCTCTTTCAGTAGAAGCTATTCAGGGTCGATAAATTATTGCGTTCTGCGAGCTCCACCAGTAATCTGCCTCTTCTATTCCTAGAACCGGTATCATATTCCCCCACAAGTTGATCTCCAGCATGCTTCTTGTGTCACTTTGCAGAAAACTCAACTATCAATAGGTATTGCTAAAAGAGGATAAATGCAAAGAAGAAAGGGTAACCTCAACTCATGAAGACCCCCTGTAACAAAAAATTGCACAGACGCGACGTTGCTAACTTCTTTTAAAAACTTTTAAACACGGTGCAATATCAGTACTTCAGAAGACCAAGAGGCTGCAAGCCACTACTAAACGCTTTCGTGGAAATCATTTCGAATCACACCGCATATACATAGCGCCTCAAATAGTACAACAAAATGGCCCCGGAACTGCATGTAATCTGCAAATGTCGTCGAAAGACGGTATTTTTGCGTCCGAAGAGAGTGAACAAAACATTTATTTCATGTTCTGCGCAATAAAATCGGTGATTGGTATTCTGGAGGCGCTGCGTTGGAGTGCCTCGAGCATGCAGCAAAGGCGAACGAGCGCATTGAGGCACGTAATACACGAGTGCCATCTGGCATTTATCTTCGAAAACGAAGGAAGGCATGCGCTCCTGCGAGGAAAGGTGTGTGTCATTCTCGGAGGTGATAAGGTGTGGAACACAAAGCGATGGACAGGTGCCACCACCGTCTCGTTTTAGCAAAGCGTTGGTAACACTTGCCTCTTTGAGCACCGCGTCGCACTGCCAGCGCAGCGTGTTTGACGCTACGTTCCTTAGAATCACTTGTGTGTGCCTTCTCTAGAATAAAGGCACACATACAGAACATCGACGTGCTGTTGTGGTACCTCAGATATGCGCAACGATTGTTTTTCATTTGACAATCGCACAAGTATGAACGCTAAACCTGGGCCAGTAGTAGTGGACGCTGCAGATGAGGTCGACCTTGGAAGCATCGTTAAGAGCGGACAAACAGACAAATGCACAGACAGACAGACAGACAGACCAAAATTGATTCGTCGAAGGTCCCCAAGAAAGGCTATCGTCTTTAAAAGAAGCCGCGTCACGGGGCAAGACAATCTATTTTCAGCAGCTGCACCTTTGCTAGCCAAAGCTTATGCAAGGCTGTTCAAAGGAATTAAATTAAGCTTGCGCTATTAAACAAGAGCTTCCTTTCACTGTATGGGCCACACTTATGATGTACAACATTCTAAAGACCTCTGGTGAGACATACATCGATGAAATGAGCCATTCCAACGCAGTTAGGTATGACGCTTCCTTGCACTTGAATGATGACGCTATTCTGGCCCTTCACTACCGTGTGCGGTGTTGCCACTCAATTTCAAGACATTTTAGCTACGTGGGAAAAGGAAAAGAGCAAAGGGGTATCAAATAGTGGAGCCATACTATATTATGAAGCAACAGCAGACCCTAAGGCTTCGTCTTTAGCAGTTGAACGCGATAGCGACATGATTTCGTAGTGCGCACTTCGTACATTTGGTGCATGAAACCTATTATAATTTGCTATGCACCCACTACATGACCTTAAGAGAATAGGCGCAGTAGCGTGTGTGTTTCTTGTAGCGGAACTGTGTGTTTGTAGCTTTCAACTGTAAAGCCATTATGATAATCACACATTATGACGCCCGTTGGCAATGAACGCAAGACCACGCATTATTACTGCAATAGTAATGTTGCATTGTGAATCATTATACAGGACACGTGTGTATGTGAAGGATTAAAGCTACTTGCACTGCATTTCCAAGCAGAGGAAGTTATTTTCACAGCTTTCACAACCAGAAGAGTTGCCGTGTGATAGAACATCCGCTTACCACGAAAAAAACCCGGGTTCAATCCCTCGGACTCCAACAACCCTGGTTGAGTCACCACTTTGCTCCAGGATTTTTCTTAAGTTATTTATTTCATTTTCATTGTTCTCAATTTTTCGGTCGGGCATAAGATTCGCTCACAACCAACAACGCCGACACGAATGCCGACGCCAGAATTTGAGCGAAATAAGCTCTTTAAAGCTGTCGCCTTCAAATCGGAGGTAACGGTATCAGGACATCATTTATTGTGGCTTTCAAAATCAATTAGTAATTTGTCGACGATCACAAGACAGTGTTTTCGTACACCTAGCGATGCCCTAGATGACAATGTCGTATCACAGTTTCGTTCCGAGGTTTCCTGGTTTAATTCACCTGCTCAAAACATACATAGGCCGAACCGGCCATTGCATCAATACTAGGATACGAGAGAAGTACTCTTTCTTTTTGCACTCGTACGTTTGGCAGAACTAGCACTTTTGCTAATTCTAGCGTTGAGCGCCTTTTTTATACTCATGCGTGGCCATCTTGCTGGTTGTTAGAACCCTTTAAGAGGCTGCTCAAAATGACGACAAATGTTCAAAGAGCTGGCGCACCATCGGCATGACAACAGCGTTCAAAAGATTTCAACATTCTACAAGGAATGTTCAAGTTCCCGGCTCCCTTAGACAACGACTTACGAATGTATAGCGCAGTGGCGTCGTGCGAGGATCCTGGGACAAGCGTAAACAGACCATTTTTTTAAAGGGCCCCTAAACCACCCAGAGGTCAAAATTTTATTGTGGCGTTCCAGTTGTACATGAAGCTACAAGGAACGCTGGCAGGGTTGCGCGCGTTTGCTTATTTCGCTCCTTCCTTCGCTAGAATTCGTTCGTCCACTCGCCTGTCCACCTCTCCGAGTGGCCTTTCTGTGCGTCCGAGGAGCAGACGCAAAAAGTGCGCGCATGTGTTAGAAGAAAACAGGTTCTCATTCGCCCAATAACACCATCCGTTTCTTGCGACGTCACTTAATCTTACAGGTGACGTCATGACGGCTTTTGTCGATAAAAGAAGGGCATAGAGAGCAGCACGCCAGCGTCTGTTCGTCGTTTAGGGGCACTTTAAATAAAGTTTCATCTGCTTCTCTCTCTCCGAAAAGGTATTTTTGCTTGAGAAAATCGTTGGGCACCCATTTTTACAGAGCAGAACAGCGGCTAGCATTTTTATATAATCTTGCGCTGCCTCACCAATGTCGTGAGGCTTTGTAGGGAAGACCACACAAAACCCTAGTGCCCACGACTGTAGAGAAAAATGTCTACACACAAATGAGGCCCTGAAAGTGCTGCAGTCACATAAGAATTTTTATTCGCTCTTTTGTAATAATTGATAATTTGACGATCTTGGGCTCGTCGGTGACTACCCGTTCTCCGTACGGTAACGCTGATGTTCTGTGAATATCATGGACGTGACTTGCGATTTCACGTTGCCATATTGCATTGTAGCTGGGATATAAACCGATAATTGTCGTTGTTTCCAGCAAGAACGGAAGTGACGTGTATATAAGAAACTGATGGATGTTCGAGTCATTTGCTTATATGCACGTTCTAAATTTGCATAATGCGCTCTGAGGAGAGAGAAAAAAAAAGGAGGAAAAGCACGCTTGCTTGCGTATGCCGAACATCACTCAGCCCCACTTTTTCGATAGGGCATGTGCTTGCTGACCACTGTATATTTGCCATATTCGGGAAATGCGCAGAATCCACAGAAACTGCATATTTGATAGGCTATTGTTGTTAACTTTTTGAATGCGGCTCAAAGATTTGATTTAAGTGTAATGAAATGAAAAGGATATAAGTCGTCCATTCGTGTCTCTTTTCAGATGTGCTCTGATCCAGACAATCCTGAAAAAGGATTGTGGACCAAACTGCCGCTGTGTTTACAGCCAGATGAGTGGTGTCGACGGTAGAAAGTTGATGCACTGCTCAGCTCAATAAAAATCCTTAAGGCATGAAAGTTTTCAAAGCTTACTAATGCAGCACACTAAAACAAATGATGATTTCGCATAATTTATTCTCTAGAAATGGAAGCCGTGGGGTTATGCGTCTAACATTTTGAACTTAACACGTCTACACTAAAGGTTGAAAACCACTCAATGTTATTTGCGTATGACTGTTTATCTGACGGTACTCGGCCGCAATGCGCAATCACGGAAGTCAAAGCGGCCCACGAACTCTCAAGACGAGTGACGCAGATACTACAGATTTATATTTCACTGCTTCATTTTTCTTGAATTACACTAAGAAAGCTACAGCAGCTAAGGATGTACCAATACCTGACAAAAGGCCACCATTCCAGATTAAAAAAATATAGTGAGAAACAGATACTTTGTAAGTTGTTCGCAGCATGCAAAATTTTGTTTAACTGTAGAATAACAAAAATAAAAAAAACGTTTTAAGATCACACTTCACAATACCCGGTGACCGCGCTATATAAATGATTTTCTTACACATAAGGAACCAAACAATGCGTTAACAAGAGCGTAGCAGCTAAGTACAAATTGAAAACGCCATCAATATACAAAAATAAATATTAAGATAAAAAGGAAATGAATACACACGTGCTTCTAACCCAATGCATCCCGATTCTTTACACACAAACAAAAACGCATACTTATAGACAATACGGTAAGTAACATTAGGTTTAATTAGATCACCTGAAACTGAGCGCGTTTCTTATCAATGCCCTTTTTAGTAGTTTCTTACAGACGTTTTGACTAACATCAAAATTTAAATCTCCTTGGAGCCACCCAAAAAAAAAGACATGGACTGATATTTCATGGATTGCTGACTATATTCAGTCCGTGTTATTGGCCTGTGTCCTTTTTGTGATTTAAGGTAGTACGTTAATTCGTCATTGCTGTCATTACTATACAATTTTTTTACAATTCACTGGTTGAAGAAGCTTGAAATAAATTATTACAGAATCCGTGCCTGCCGCTTGGTGTATAGCATTGAGGAAAGAGTAAGAAAAATGTTTAAATTGACAGAAAATGTCGCAAAATTATCTTCCTTTTTGCATTACCTGTCCTGCACTGCAGAACTGCCAGTGCTCGTGGCTTGAAACCTGTATATTAGGACAGGGTGATTCGGGACAGAAAAGTACGTCTCTCTTTCGGCATGGTAAAGTAAATAAAGGGTCGCCATCAAGGTTCCATTTAATGTTCTGATGACCATCGGATGTCTTTCGTTTATGTGAGCAGTGAAAAATAAGATTCCGCTAAGGTCTGAACAGATGTCAAACGAAGATCGCGAAAAGTGCTTTTCAGAACGCTGGGGTATGAGCAGCATAAATACGAATAAACAAACACACTGAGTCGCTTCTTATGTTTTCGGGAGTACAACACACATGCTAAAATGTCACGAGCTCTGCACACGCTCCGTTAAACCCTTGAAGTGAGTCGCATTTACTGAATAGGCTGCTCAGCTTATGCAGCCTTTGCTCGGCCGCGGTGTTCTAGTGGATAAGGTATTAAGCTGCAGACCCGCAGGTCACGGGATCGAATTACTGCTGCGGCGCCTGCATTTTCGATGGAAGCTGAAATTCTGTACGCCCTTGTGCTGAGACTTGGGTGCACGTGAAAGAGCCGTGCACGTTAAAATCAATGAGCTAGCACTGAGAGGGAAAGTACAGGAATTCAGAGTCTCACTTTAGAACAGGTACTCGGCTCTTATCGAGGAAACCAGCCTTAGCGTTGACGCAATTGATAGTACACCTTTAGTGGTGAGCAGAAGAGACGTTTACTTTGTGGAAAACGTAGCGGTAGAACCGACCAGCTGTCAAGCGGAGCGAGCGCGAGCAGCAACAACACTCTTCCTTCTCTTCTTCAGCTGGCGTTCCGGCCTGTGCCAAATATCAATGCTACAAATCACTCCCCCCTCAGAAAAGGAGCCATCCTGGCGACCTATGGAACGGGTACGACGGGTGGGTCGTAGTGCGGCTTCAATCGATCTACGTGAACAGTCTCGCGGCCTCGATGCCGTCGGTCTGTTGATGGTTGAACCGGCTCAACAATATAGTTAACCGGTGAGGCCTGACGTAGGACTCGGTAGGGGCCTTCGTACTTCGGCAGTAGCTTGGTGGAAAGACCGGGAACAGATGAGGGAACCCGAAGCCATACCAAGGCGCCAGGCGAATATGACTGCGAAGACAGGTTTTCGTCGTGACGGTTCTTCTGGTACGCTTGATCTTGGGTGGTTAAGGAACGCGCGAGTTGCCTGCATTCTTCTGCATAGGTGGCGACTTCAGATAGAGTTGTGGATTCCGAAGCGTCTGGATGATACAAGAGAATGGTGTCCATGAATGAGGAAGGTTCGCGCCCGTAAAGGAGGAAGAACGGAGAGAATCCTGTCGTAGACTGAGTGGCGCTGTTGTAAGCGTAAGTTACAAAGGGTAGTATGCGGTCCCAGTTGGTGTGATCAGCGGACACGTACATGGATAGCATGTCGCCCAGTGAGCGGTTAAACCGTTCGGTCATTCCATTCGTTTGCGGATGGTATGCGCTGGTTGTCCGATGCACAACGTTGCATTCGCGAAGAAGGGCTTGTACCGCTTCGGAGAGGAACGTACGGCCGCGGTCACTGAGTAGCTCACGAGGCGCGCCATGGCGTAGAATGAGATTGTGAAGGATAAATAAGCCAACTTCACGTGATGTGGCCTCTGGCAGCGCAGCAGTTTCAGCATAGCGTGTCAAGTGATCAATGGCGACAATCACCCAGCGGTTCCCGTTAGGCGTATAGGGAAGGGGACCGTACAAGTCAATTCCGATGCGGTCGAAAGGGCGGGAGGGGCAAGGCAACGGCTGCAGTTGTCCATTGGCTATGTGTGGTGGGCTTTTTCGGCGTTGACATTTGGAGCACGAACGCACGTACTGTCGGACAAAGCGGTACATTCCGCGCCAATAGTACCGCAGCCGGAGACGTGCATACGTTTTTATCACACCGGCGTGGCCGCATTGAGGATCCGCGTGAAAAGAGTCGCAAATGTCGGCACGTAGGTGGCGAGGAATCACAAGCAACCACTTGCGGCCGTCAGAAAGGTAGTTGCGACGGTACAGGAGTCCATCGCGGATGGTAAAGTGTCGAGCTGTGCGCTGCAGTGAACGATTGGGCGTAACTTGGGACGGCCGAGACAGTAACTCTATCATAGAGGCTATCCAAGCGTCTTGGCGCTGTTCATAGGGCATGTCCGCGTACGAAAGTGCCACAGCATCGAGGCTGGATACAGAAGTACTTCCGTGTTCATGGGGAAGTGGAGAGCGGGAGAGAGCGTCGGCATCTGAATGTTTGCGGCCTGACCTGTAGACGACACGGATATCATAGTCTTGGAGGCGTAACGCCCAACGAGCGAGACGGCCAGATGGGTCTTTTAGTGACGATAACCAGCAGAGGGCGTGGTGATCAGTCACGACGTCAAATGGACGGCCATAGACGTAGGGTCGAAATTTGTGATTGCCCAGACGATGGCTAGACATTCTTTTTCTGTGACTGAATAATTCTGTTCAGCCCTAGTAAGAGTGCGACTGGCATAAGAAACGACGTACTCGTCGTATCCAGACTTGCGTTGAGCAAGAATAGCGCCAAGTCCGACTCCACTTGCGTCGGTGTGTATTTCTGTAGGGGCATCAGGATCAAAGTGACGGAGAATCGGTGGAGATGTCAGCAATTGACGTAGTTTCGCGAATGCCTTATCGCAATTGGAAGACCACGCCGAAATGCCCTCGGTGTCAGAAAGTAGCCGTGTTAAAGGGGCCATGACAGATGCAAAATTACGGACAAATCGGCGAAAGTATGAACATAAGCCGATAAAGCTCCGGAGTTCCTTAAGTGTCGATGGCTTCGGAAACTGGGCGACAGCACGGAGTTTTCCAGGATCAGGTAGAACGCCGTCCTTGCTGACAACATGCCCTAAGATGGTGAGCTTCCGGGCGGCAAAATGGCACTTTTTCAAATTTAGTTGGAGCCCAGCATGTGTAAGGCAATGCAGGACACTTGCGAGGCGCAGAAGATGGGTATCGAAGTCTTTTGAAAAAACGACGACGTCGTCCAAATAGCAAAGACACGTCTGCCATTTAAGGCCTCGAAGTATGTTGTCCATCAGACGCTCGAAGGTGGCTGGGGCGTTACAAAGGCCGAACGGCATCACGTTAAACTCGTACAAGCCGTCCGGAGTTACAAACGCAGTCTTGGCGCGGTCAGCTTCATCCATGGGTACCTGCCAGTATCCCGATCGAAGATCCAGCGAAGAAAAGAATTCTGCACCTTGCAAACAGTCGAGAGCGTCGTCAATTCTGGGGAGCGGATAAACATCTTTGCGCGTGATCTTGTTAAGGCGCCTGTAATCCACACAGAATCGGATGCCCCCGTCCTTCTTTTTGACCAGTACCACCGGGGAGGCCCACGGACTGTTAGACGGCTGTATAACGCCACGATTGAGCATATCAGACACTTGATCGTCTATAACTTGGCGTTCGGCGTGGGAGACCCGGTATGGACGCTGACGCAATGGTGCGTGGGTGCCAGTGTCAATACGATGGACAATTGCAGATGTTCGGCCCAGACTGGTTTGTTTGAAGTCGAACGATGAGCGGAAGTGGTCGAGAAGTGTCAAGAGTTGAGTTCGTTGGTCAACAGGAAGGTCAGGATCAATCGATGGAAGGAAGACGTCGAGGGAAGAGGTGGCGGATGTGAGAGCGGAAGTAACACTGGCGATCTCAAGGCTTTTTGCTTGATAGGGCAGTTGACTGGTGCCAACACAATCGATGTCCTCAAGGCGGCCGATGCATTCGCCACGGAATAGGGTGACTGGTACAGAAAGGAGATTCGTGGCATAAATGTTTGCGCAAGTGGCTTCGACCGTCAGAAGAGCAAAAGGCAGAAGAACGTTTTTTCGAGAAGTGAAGTCTTCTGACGGCGTGAACATGACGTCCGAAAAAGCGGCATGGTCGCACGAGATCGGCACAATAACAGAAGACATGGGTGGAATATCAGTCTCCGCGGCGACGACAACACGAGAAATAGAAGGCTTATTATAATCGTCGTCGGAGAGCGATGACAATTCTAGTTCGGCCCGGGCACAATCAACAACGGCATGATGTGTGGAAAGGAAGTCCCAGCCTAATATGACGTCGTGTGAGCAGTGCGGAAACACGATAAATTCAACCACGTACAGAACGCCCTGGATGATTAACCGAGCCGTGCACGTCATAGAAGGGTTCACGTGATGCGCTGTTGCCGTACGAAGGGAGAGACCAGAAAGCGGAATCGTAACTTTTCTTAACTTGCGACACAATGCTTCACTCAATACAGACACGGCAGCTCCGGTATCTATTAATGCTTGAACGGGGATACCTTCAATCAAGACAGTTATTTCATTATTCGGTAGAGAACGAGGCCTTGTGGAGTTCGACGGTGGCGCAGTTCTTGCCTCCGGAACTGCGATGGTCAGTTTTCCGTTTGGGCAGGTGGTGCACGCCGAAGCATTGGTGAAGGCGAACGTCGGCGCGGGGAAGGCGATCGGCGTGGGTTGAAGGCGCGGCGGCTCGGCGGAGAAGTGTCCGAAGCTGCATGGAACGGCAGCGTCTGTGGTGGTTCTGTGGGGGCGTAGCCGTAGGTGCCATCAATAATGCCTGAGTGAGGGACGCGCCGGCGACAGAACCGCTCAACATGGCCAGGCTGACGACAGTAATAACAGATAGGTCTGTTATCCGATGTACGCCAAGGGTTGTTGGGAAGCGTTGAAGGACGGCGGTAAATGGGAACATGCGAGCCTGCCGGTACGTGTGTTGCGTAGAAGGCGTTCGCTTGGTGGGCAGGGTCGACGACGTTTGACGGCGCATGTACCTGCCTTCGCGCGACGTCAGCGTAAGTCAGGGGAGCGGACACAGGTGGTGGCTGGTACGTGGGGGGAAGTGCCTCGCAGACTTGCTCTTCGATGGTTTGGCGCAGTGACGAGGTCAGCCCATGCGTATTGCTGGGAAGCAAGGGGGCAAGGGACAACTGGCGTGCCACTTCCTCTCGGATAAATTGCTGGATTTGCGGGGTCAATACAGTCTGTTCTGGAGATATTGCACCAACGGTCAATGCTGGCGTGCTGGTCATGTCGAAAGTAGGCCGTCGCGTTGAAATGCGCTGTTTTCGCAACTCATCGAAACTTTGGCAGTGTTGGATGACTTCCGAAACTGTTTGCGGGTCTTTAGCCACCAGCATGTGGAAGGCATCGTCCTCGATGCCCTTCATAATGTGTTTTACCTTGGCGGTTTCCGACATGTCAGGATCAAAGCGACGGCAGAGGCCTACGACGTCCTCAATGTAGGACGTGAAACCCTCTCCCGACAGTTGGGCGCGATCCCGCAAGCGCTGTTCTGCACGGAGCTTGCGCACTGTCGGTCGGCCAAACACGTCCGCGAAGGTGGTCTTGAAAGTGGCCCAGTCGGTAAGCTCGGCTTCGTGGTTGTTGAGCCAGAGCTCTGCTACTCCTCTGAGGTAAAAGTGGACGCGGCCCAGTTTGTCGTTTTCGTCCCACCTGTTGTTGACGCTTACTCGTTCCAACGAAGAGAGCCAGTCCTCGACGTCCTGCTCATCGGTGCCGTTGAAGATGTCTGGATCTCGCTCTCTCGGGACGCCGGGACAGTGGACAGGTGGAGATGTAGGAGCCGTCTGCTGTGCAGCGTCGATGGACATTGTTGATGGCGAAGGTAGAGTTCGGTTGCGGAGTTCCAGGATGGAAAAAGGTACCCAGCACTCTCCACCACTTGATAGTACACCTTTAGTGGTGAGCAGAAGAGACGTTTACTTTGTGGAAAACGTAGCGGTAGAACCGACCAGCTGTCAAGCGGAGCGAGCGCGAGCAGCAACAACACTCTTCCTTCTCTTCTTCAGCTGGCGTTCCGGCCTGTGCCAAATATCAATGCTACACAATGAATGATAATCTGAGGAGTATCATTACGGAATGTGCGGTGGAAGTTGGAGGTACTGTACTTAGACAGGACACTGGCAAGCTGTCCCAGGAGATGAAGAACCTCCTTAAAAGGCGTCAAAGCATGAAAGTCTCTAGTACAACAGACAAAATAGAATTGGCAGAGCTTTTTAAGTTTATTAATAAGCGTAAGGTTTTTGATGTAAGATGGTATAGCATGAAGAGAATCGTACAGGCTCCGAAAAACGGAGGAAGCGTCATAGCAGCAAAAAGAAAACTTGGGATACGCAGAAATCGGATGTATGCACTAAGGGACAAAGAAGGCAACGTAACTACCAATGTGAATAGGATAGTTAAAATAGCGGAGGAGTTTTACAGAGACTTGTACAGTAGCCGGGACGACCCCGACTTTAATACTATAAGAAATAGTGGTAACCTACATCACACCCCACTAGTAATATTAGACGAAGTCAGAAATGACTTGGAGAGCATGCAAAGAGCCAAAGCTGCTGGTGAAGACCAGGTAACATCAGATCTGCTGAAAGATGAAGGATAGATTGTGTTAGAAAAATTGGCCACCCTGTTTACGAGGTACCCCCTAACGAGAAGAGTACCAGCATCTTGAAAGAATGCTAGCATCATCTTAATGTATAAGAAAGGAGATGACGAGGACTTGAAGAATCACAAGCCGATCAGCTTGCTCTCCTTAGTATACAGGCTATTTACAAAGGTAATTGTTAAGAGAGTTAAGAAAACATTAGAATTCAATCAACCCAAGGAACAAGCAGGATTTAGAACAGGCTACTCAACAACTGACCACATGCATGCTATCAATCAGGTAATAAAGAAAGGCTCAGAATATAGCCGATCACTATACATAGCCTTTATAGTTTACAAGAAGGCGTTTGATTCAGTAAAAATATCAGCAGTCATGGAGACACTGCGTAATCAGGCCGTCGATAAAGTATATATAAACATCCTGAAAGAAATTCTCAGGGGATCAACTGCTACCATATTGCTTCATAAAGAAAGCAACAGAATTCCAATCAAGAAGGGTGTAAGGCAGGGAGATACAATCTCCCCAATGCTATTCACCGCGTGCTTACAAGAGGTTTTCAGAGGCCTAGAATGGGAACAGTTAGGGATAAGAGTTATTGGATAGTACCTTGGTAACCTACACTTCCCCGATGACATTGCATTGCTGAGTAACTCAGGGGATATATTGCAACTCATAATTACGGAGTTAGGCAAAGAGAGCAGAAAGATGGGTCTTAAAATTAATCTGCCGAAAACGAAAGTAATGTACAACAACCTTGGGAGAGAGCAGCGCTTCGAGATAGGTAATAGTGCCCTACAAGTTCCCTACAAGGGTTATAGTGCCCTACAAGTGATAAAAGACCATGTTAGCTTAGGGCAGGTTATAACCGTGGAGCCTAACGACGAGATTGAAGTAATTAGAAGAATAAGAACGGGGTAGAGCACATTTGGCAAGCACTCTCAAATTATGACAAGTAGATTGCCACTATCCCTTAAGAGTAAGGTATATAACAGTTGTATCTTGCCGGTACTTAGCTACGGAGCAGAAAGCTGGAGAATTACGAAGAGGGTTCAGCTTAAATTGAGGACGGCGCAGCAAGCAATGGAAAGAAAAAAAGGGTAGGTATAACCTGAAGAGACAAGAAGAGAGCAGAGTGAATTAGGGAACAAACGAGGGTTAAGGATATCATAGTTGAAATAAAGAAGAGGAAATGGACATGGGCCGGGCATGTAGCGCGTAGACAGGATAACCGCTGGTCATTAAGGGTAACTGACTGGATTCCCAGAGAAGGCAAGCGGGTTAGGGGGAGACAGAAGGTTAGGTGGGCAGATGAGAATAAGAAGTTTGCGGGTATAAACTGGCAGCAGCAAGCACAGGACCGAGTTGACTGGCGGAACATGCGAGAGGCCTTTGTACTGCAGCGGAAGTAGTCAGGCTGATGATGACGATGATGATGATGATGATGATGAAAAAACCCCACGCGATACAGATATCCAGAGCCCTCCACTATGGCGTGTCTCGTATCCACATGGTGGTTTTGGGACACCAAATCCCACATATAGGTCAATCAATGCATTGTTTCAAGTTAAAAAATTGGCAGATCCCACGTACAGTGGGAATCGATGATATGCGAAGCAATGAGAAATGTTGATATGTCGCTTTAAAATCAGCACGACGTTACGAGGTGGAGGTAAATGTTGCCGTACATGACTTCCGGGTCATGATTATCATGTTTGGATGTGTCGTTTACCTTCGTCATCTATTCACGTCACGTGATACAACATTTAGTATATGTGGAGCTAGTGAAATGGCCGCGAGCACGCTATGAGCGAGGTACGTTGTCATGCTCTTACATGACACACGTGTCAACATTATGATGTTTGCACCAGTCATATATATTTCATCATTCATTGACGTCACGTAACACTAGATTTGGCATGTGTGGAGTTAGCAAAATGGCCGCAAATGTATCAGGAAGGGCCGAATATGCTCCAATGTAGCGTGGACGCGCACTCACAGTGAGCACAGCGACGCTACGTTAGCAAAGCAATCTTAATCTGACGCCAGGCGCGACTAGCGTCCGTCGGCGCTGCCCGACGGCAACCGGCGCGAAATGCGACATGCTGCATTCCGTGCCAATGCGTTAAAGCTGTTTCACACGCCCTGATTGCAGCGAAATATAATCGTTCCGTTTCACATGCACAGTGAATGGTCCACGATTTTTGCTCTGCGACTGGAGCGGCGAGGAACGCTTTTTGCCTCCATTTGTTGTGGCAGACAAATAAATTTTTTCAAATATAGTGTAACAATATGTGCGTCATGATACTATTAGGTTTTCAAGAACAGTAACGAAGAGCACTTGTGTTTCGTAATTTGAGAACACTTTTCAATCTTACTACTTTTTAAAAGTTGGAACAGCGGTTATTACCAAAACAAACACGTCGACGCAATTTTTACAGCTTGGCGGGCGCGACCCTATTTCGACGGGTCCGGAACAGAAATCGCTCTCACCGCTGCGATCAGATCGGAACTTTCCAACATGTTGGTAGCTCGCCACAGACCACTGCGGTGGGAGCGAACTGCCGGTCTTTTTTTTTCCCCTTCAAGCGAATTCGCAGACTGAAATCGCTACTTTTTGTGTCATGTGAAACAGCCTTTACCCAGCCAACACTGACTCTCCACTATTTTTCTGACGGAGGGACGCTGGACGCGCTGAAACGCGCATGCGTCAAAGCAATGCCACGCGGCTAGTCCCTGCCAGTATAAGGCAGGACCGGCGCCTGCCATGGCAAAGCCGGCATGGCACGACGAAATGAACGCCGGCGAGCAGGTGCATCACGCCACGTCAAAATGTATTGGCGCCTTGACTATGGCATATAGTCATGTTCTCACATGACACACATCTCATGATTATCTTGTTTGCACCAGTCACAAACCTTCATCATCCGTTGGCGTCACGTAATACCATTTGGCACAAGTGGAGCTAGAGAAACTGCCGCGAGCGCATCATCAGCTTGGCATGTAGCCATGTTGTAACATGAGACGCATCTCATGTTTACCATGTTTGCACCGGTGTCATACCTTCGTTATCCATTCATGTCCCGGAGTAATACCACATTTCGTATAAGTGAAGCTAGCAAAACGGCCGCCAGCGCAACATGAGCTTGAGATGTTGTCATGTTGTTACGTGACACGCATCTCATGATTATCATGTTCGCACCAGTCACATAGCTTTGTCATCCATTCATGTGCTGTAATACCAAATTTGGTATATGTGACGCACGCGAAACGGCCATGAGCACATCATGAGCGTGGCATGTAGTCATTTTGTTACATGACACGCATGTCATGATTTTCATGTTAGGGGTTTGTCGCTTGTGTTCACCATGCAATCGTGCCGTAACATAACCGTTTTGCAACATGCGGTGTGAACGAAACCAACGCAAGAGCTGCAGGACCACGAAATGTAAATCACGATATTCATGACATACATGTCATGATTTTCTTGGTATGACTAGTCAAATATGTTCTGCAGAATCGTTTGATAGCTGACACGCCTGATACCCTGCTTGAACTGCGGACAGGCCACATGACTGCGGAACGGGGGGGGGGGGGGGCGCTTCCGGATCCGCCTTACGAGGCCGATAAAAGGGAGCATCTCGGCCGCCGTCGACTGGGGTGCGGCACTCTTCTTCTGGGCACGAACTTACGTTACTTCATGTATCAGGTATGTTGTTTGAATTATGGAAAATGTTATCGCACGAGTAATGTGATGTTTGTAAGAGTGTCGTGCCCCATTGATATACAGAAGTTGTGCTTGTTCATTGACACTGTTTGCAAATACTTGGTTGACTCTGTTTGGATGCTAACCTGCAATGATTGTTCTTTGTTGGGGGAGGCTCTATTGCTATTCTCAGGGGATGTAGAGCTAAACCCAGGCCCTATGAACTCAACCGGAAAAGAGCAGATGGCGAACATTGAGAAGATCCTTTTGGATGTACAAAGTAGTCAGAAAACCATGCTTACTAAACTTGCGGAAATAGAGGCGAAGCAAGCCGACCTGGAACAGAAAATAGACAGCGTGATAGCAAAATCAAATGTAATCGAGGAGCGCATTAAACTTGTTGAAATATCCGAAAGAAAGAGGCTAAGCTTGACGATCTCGAAAACAGGAGCCGCCGGTTAAAGTGGTTGGTGTGCCAGATAATGAGCGCGAAGAAACATGGGAAAAATCTGAGAGCCCGGTTGAAAAGATTTGCAGTAACGTGCTCAAGCTTAGTAACATTCCGATAGAAAAGAGCTCACCGGCTGGGGGCATTTACAGAGGGGCGCACTAGGCCTATCGTCGCAACCTTCTCGGGGTGGAAAGCCAGGGAAAGTGTTATTCGTAATGCTTACAAATTTAAGAACACCTCTTTTAGTGTATCCGAAGACTTCAGTCATGTTGCTCGTGAAAAACGACGGCTTCTTTAGAATTATGCCAGGGAAAAAAGAGATAGCAAAGGATGCTGAGTGCGCCTTAACTATGACAAGCTTGATATCAACGAAAAGACGTTCGTGTGGGACAGTGAAATGAACCAACTTGTCCCACTGCATGCACATGCGCGATCACAAGAAGCCGACTGACGTGACGTCAGCCATCGAAGAACTGGGAGAATCGATACTTCAAACACGTGCGGGCGCATACCGCTGCTTCTTGTGAACTGTCGAAGTATTAATAATAAAGTTGACGTCTTTGCGTCCCTTGTGGCAACTACTCAAGCAAAAATTATTATGGGTAGAGAATCTTGGCTGGACAGTGCGATACCTGATACTGAGGTCTTCCCACATTGCTTCACTGCTTATAGGAAAGATAGAAATCGCCAAGGGGGAGGCGTATTTATTCTTGCTGTGAACGAGTGGACTAGCGAGGAAGTTTCCATCACAATTCTGCCGAGGCAGTTTGGTGCCGTGTTTTTTTACCGAAGAGAAATACTGTCGTGCTTCATTGTTTTTATCGACCACCAGACTGTGGTGATACTCCTATGACACTGCTTTCCGAAATGATACAGTTAATTCCAGACAGTGTACTCCTGAGTGGAGATTTCAATCTACCAGATTTTGACTGGATAACCAGTGGTACACAAAACAGGTCGTCAGTGTATACTTTGTTCGGCGAAATCTTGAGAGTGTTTGGTTTTTCTCAATATGTGAATGTTCCAACGAGACATGATGTGATGCTGGATTTAATATTATGTAATGACCCAAATATTGTTTCCACTGTGTCGGTGATTCCTGGTATGAGTGATCATAAGGCCATTGTGGCAGATTTAAAGATAGAATACTGTCATGTAGCACAGGCAATACCCCAACAAATTTTCCTGTATGAACAAGGTGACTATGATTCTGTTTCTGCAGAATTAGAGTCATATTACCCAGTATTTTTGCATTTGGCAGAAAGTCGTTGCTCTTTAGCTCTGTGGTCTTATTTTCGTGATAAGCTACTTAACGCAGTTGAAGCTCATGTACCAAGCAGAATACTAAAGAAGAGAACAAAACAAAAGCCTTGGTTTAATTAAGACATTTGCAGGTTAATTAGGAAAGCACGAAGCTCGTACAGAAAATTTTGCGATAGGAGTACCACGTCTAATGAACAAGAGCTTAGGCATGCAAACCTGACACTGAAATTGGCAATAAAAACAAGGAAGGATACTTTTTTTGCCTAATTAGGCGATATGTTAAAGCAAAACTCGAAAGAGTTCTGGAAGTATGCTAAACAAACTAGAAAACATGATATTAGTATTCCTGCTCTGACCGTGGAAGGTGATACTTTGTGCACCGATGGAGAAAAAGCTGAAGCTTTTAACAACTATTTCCAATCAGTTTTTACTCAAAGCACACCTGGCGATGTGGGGGCGCTTGCAGTCACGTGGCCTTCCATGAAAGACGTGGAGGTTGACATTACTGGTGTTGATTGCTTGTTACGGCAAATAGATACAACTAAAGCAGTTGGACCAGATGGTTTATCACCATTTGTTCTTAAAAACTGTCACAGCGTCATTGCAAAGTATTTATGCGTTATATATGAAACTACACTAAATAATGGAGTTGTCCCACATGACTGGAAAGTTGCAAACGTTATCCCGGTTCATGAATCAGGTGATAAAAAGCTTGTCGAAAACTACAGGCCCATCTCGCTAACATCAATTTGCTGTAAGTTACTTGAGCACATCATATACAGTGAAACAGTTAGACACCTAGAGTCAATCAACTTCCTCACTCCATCTCAGCAAGGTTTCAGAAATAGACGCTCATTCGTAACTCAACTAGTCGAACTTCAGCATTACATCGCACAATCTATAACCAGTGGCGTTCAAGTGAATGCAGTGTTCCTTGACTTTCGGAAAGCCTTCGATACCGTTTCACATAATCTGTTAGAATTCGCAATGCTCTCTGCAAACATAAACCTTAAAGTTATCAATCGTGTAAAGAACTATCGAAACGATCGACAGCAGAATGTAGTGCTTAACGGATCAAAATCATCTGCGGTAACCGTTACATCGGGTGTACCACAGGGGAGCGTATTAGCACCTTTGCTTTTCCTGATTTATAATTATAGCATAGTCGATGGTATTACCTCTCCCATTAAGTTATTCGCAGATGATTGTGTAGTGTTTAGAGTGAATAAATCGCACAAGGATGCTTAAATTCTGCAGCATGATTTGTACCAAATATCAACGTGGTTCCAAATATGAAAATGAGTCTAAACGTCCGTAAATGTTGCTGTGTACCATTCACCAACCGGATTATAGTAAACTAGACACAACATACAAAATAAATAATTCAATAATTAGTAGTGAATCCTATTATAAGTATCTGGGCGTCTATTTTTCCGACAATTTCAAGTAGAATAAACACATTGACATATTTGTGACCAAGGCAGGCCGGATGCTATACTTCATACGCAGAAATTTTAGGCAAGCTTCGCAGACCGCGAAACAAACTTTTTATCTCATGTATGTAAGACCTATTCTAGATTGTGCATGCGTAATCTGGGATCCCCATCAGCAATACTTGATTTACGCATTGGAAAATGTTCAAAACCAAGCAGCCAGATTTGTTAACAACAACTATAGTTCCTTTGCAAGCATCACCGAAATGAAACGAGCACTGAAATGGGAGACACTGATGGTAAGGAGGCGGAAACTAAGGCTTAAATATCTTCATTGTATATATTATAATAGAAATGCCATTAACCCTCTTGATTATCTGTTTACACCAACGTACGTCTCCAATCGTCAAGACCATTCACGAAAAATATTAGAATACCGCTACAAAAGCACTCTTTCGGTAGTTACCGGATGATCTTGTCAATGAAACCAATAATGAATCCTTTTTTTCTTCCTTGTAACAACTCCTACAATATCACTGCCACTAAGAATGGTTTGCTGTCTCGAAGCGTGTGGGTGTTTACAAATGCATGACTGTGACGTTGTTTTCGCTCACCAATATTCGAGTGTTTTTTTTTCTTCTCTTAAAATATTTTGAGTGCTGTTTCATTTTATTTGTTGAATCTATTGCTTCGATTGAAAACTATGTAGTCAAATTATTATGTGTACCTCCTCTACGTAATGCCTCACGGCGATGTAGGTGAAATGTAAATAAATAAATAAATAAATAAATAAATACTATACCAAGCTTGGTATTGATACCATTATCGAAACAGACAGGAGAGCTAAATGTAGATAGATAGATAGATAGATAGATAGATAGATAGATAGATAGATAGATAAATAGATAGATAGATACGCTCAAGGTCACCGAAGTTCGCTAAGAAGTGCTTCGCATTTAATACTAGTAAAAGGTAACGCGAAGGCATTATTTAATTGCTTTATAAGTCCAGTATAAAAGCTGAGCTGACTAGAGCAGAGACGGAAGAGCCCTCTGCCTTCTTCCTATTTCCCTCCACTGTGCGCACTGTCACTGCTATTCTCCAACATTCTCTCTTTCGTAATGGCAACGCAACCTATGGGCGCAGCCATAGCCTGATATATTTGAACTACAGAATCATCAAAAACGATAACTGTGACAGAGAAGTGTAGTTTGGTTGTCCCTATCATTGTAATAAAGGAGCCATACGGACGTGTCGTAGCTGAACTATTATGGTCTTTTAATTTCCTCGCTACGTACAGAAGATAACACCATCAAAATAAAACACACTTAAACACTAAATTACGAAGAAGAACACGCATAATAAATTCATTGCGAAAGAATTGTGCTGTACAAAGTTAGTGCAGGCCAGTCGGAGCTTCGACAGCTTGACAGGCTGCACAAACAAATCTGTAGAAAGCCACTAGCACAACGTAGTGACCATTGCGACCCAAGATAATTACCAGTAAATAATAGGCAGTACATAATTTGTAGACCTAATTAGGTAATATTTAAGCTGAAATGTCAATTCAGGAGACAAGCTTAAAGGAGGTAGCTGATTGAAAATAGAAGTCATACGAGAAGCACGCATGTAGTTGCCGTATTGAGTAAAAGTTGAGTTTTCTCTAACGTTCATTCTGCCTGCACTGGTACTCTGGAAACACCAGTACGTCCTCCCTGCCTTTCTTCTCTATTTATCTCTCTCTCTCTCTCTTTATTTTATCAGTACGTCGAACGGGTTTGTTTACCTTTTAGTTGAGAAGTGGATGCAATCACATCAGTAATAGAAGTGTGATACCGTCATTTGAAATCCCAGAAAATAGTAGGCAATAATTTTAAGCACATTGGAAAAAGGAAAAACACTTCGTCTTTGCATGTTGTGCTAAAATACCATAAAAACTAACTAAACATACTGCATGCCGCAGCGTGAACGGCAGCATTGAGAAGTGAGAACGCCAAATATCACGGAGTAATTTGCGATAAAGACACTGCTGGTATTTCTTTAAAAACAAAATTTACCTGAGTGTACAAACGTAGGTCATGCTCAAACTGGGATGAAAGTGACATAATGCTGAGGATGCATAGTTAGACGCGACACATTAACAAAAATAATTGTTCGTACAGAACATTGCAGAAAGTGTGCCTCATGTATGCATTCCATACACCTAATGAAATATATTACAATGCTGTAATATAGACTCACGAACAACAATATAAAAGGCAGCTTAGTATTGGGAAACAAGCTGTAAGACCTAACTGAGTGATGCTATTTGGGGTTCTATTCTCCAAGCGCTCGGGTCGTCTTTCGTCCAGTGAGCTGCTCCTGGCACCAATTTTAGTCAGCCTGCCCAGATGATGAATACGGAATGACAGGGTGCTTGTGCTCGAAAACATTTTTTGTTTCAGTGCTGACTGCAAAGCTCATTGTTTCAGTGGAGCAGGCGCCTTCTATTCACCATTATTCAGCTTCCCCGCTGCCCGATTCTATTTGCATTATTTCTGGCCAACAAAATGAAAATTAATGTCAAGCCATTGCAATATATTGGTCTACGTTTTTGAAGCTGTCCTTTCACAATGTCAAAAAACTTTATTTCGCTTCATTTATTTTGTACATGTCAAATTGACATGTAAAAATAGAATGAGTACTACAGCTTTTGTGCTATAGATGTACCCTCTTTAGACTGCACAGATCTTTTAAAAAAATTTATATAAGGAGAGGTTGGTGCCTATGCGTGGCGCCAGCTACTCCTCTTCTCTTGCACAAAGATTGACATCGCATATTTTGAAGCAAACACAAGGCTATACATATGTACATAGCACAACGCCTACGCAATGAGTCCACGTTTTTCAATACTGAGTCCACACCACACAGAGAGGAGAAATGTGTCCATACCACAGAGAGCTTGTAAAAACACAAGTAATCACGCCAATTTAAGTGTTCACACAAAACATTAAACATTAATAAAACGTCAAAGGTGATCTCGTCGCTTAAGTACTGAACGTTTTTCAAAAACGTTTTCCCCCCGAAAATTGATGTGAAACACGAAAATGCTAATTTGAAAAATACCGGTAAACAGTGACGAAGTACCTCTTTTAAATGCAAAGCGAACTTCGGTGACATTGAGAGTATCTATCTATCTATCTATCTATCTATCTATCTATCTATCTATCTATCTATCTATCTATCTATCTATCTATCTATCTATCTATCTATCTATCTATCTATCTATCTATCTATCTATCTATCTAGCCGCCTATGACTTTTAGCTCTACTGGCCGTTTCAATAATGACATCAATACCAAACTTTGTATGGTAGAGCAGGACTATATTAGGAACATATTTAACTTGTCATAACATGAAATTCATGAACATTATGCTATGAATGTCATGAATAACATTTCATGGTCATGCAGCTCTTGTGATGGTTTCGTTCACATGGCATATACCAAAACTTGTATGGTATGACATAAATGCATGGCGAACACAAGCGACAGACTCTAATATAGAAATCATGACATGCATGTCATGTAATATGAGTATGTGTCACGCTCATGATGCGCTCGCGGCCGTTTCGCTAGGGTCACATACCCTATTTGGTATTACGATACGTTAATTGATGACGAAGGTATGATATCGGTGCAAACATGATAAACATACGATGCGTGTCATGTAACAACATGACTACATGATACGTTCATGATGCGCTCGGGGCCATTTCGCTAACTTCACATTTACCAAACTCGGTGTAACGTGACGTGACCGGATGACATAGGTAAATGACATATCCAATCATGATAATACGAAATGTGTGTCATGTGACAACATGACAACATGACAACATGCCACACTCATGATGCGTTCGCGGCCGTTTCACTATCTCCAAATGTGCCAAATTTGGTATTACGTGACTTCAATGGATGACAAAGGTGACTGGTGCAAACATGAGAATCATTAGATGCGGGTCAAGTGAGAACATGACTACATGCCACAGTCAAGACGCCAATACATTTCGACGTGACGCGGTGCGCGTGCTCGCCGGCGTTCATTTCGTTGCGTAATGCCAGCGTTGCCACAGCAGGCGCCGGTCCTGCGATATACTCGCAGGCGTGCCCCGCGGTGCGTTGGTCTCATGCATGCGCATTTCAGCGCGTCCAGCGTCCTTCCATCACGAAAAGAGGGAGGTGCAGTGTTTTCTGGGTAACGCATCGGCACGAAACGCAGCATGTCGGATTTCGCGCCGGTTGCCGTCGGGCCGCGCCAATGGACGCTGGTCACGCCGGTGGCGCCAGACGTCAGTCTATAGAGTGCTCGCAATTCGCTAACGTAGTGTCACTGTGCCCAGCATGCGTGTGCGTCAACGTTCCATTGAAGTATATTGGGCTCTTCATGATGCGCTCGCGATCATTTTGCTAGCTGCACATAAACTCAATTTGGTGTTAGATGACGTCGATGGATGACGAAATATATGACTGTTGCCAACATGATAATCCTGACACGCGTTTCATGTGAGAACATGACAGCATAACACACTCACAGCGTGTTCGCGGCGTTTCGCTAGCCCCACACGTACTAATTTTAGTATCACGTGACGTCTATAGATGACGAAGGTAAACAACACATCCAAACATAATAATCATGACACGTAAGTCATGCACGACATCAATTAGCTCCACCTCATAACGTTGTGCTGAATTGAAAGTGACATATCAACCTTTCTTATTCGTGCTTCGCATATCATCGCTTCCCACTGTACGCGAGATCTTCCAATGTTTTTTTGTTTAGTACTTTTGAGCTATTTCTGATTCCTCCAGAAAGTGAACGACTGCACGCGCTGCAGTGGCTCGTAGCTTTTCTTCTGGCCATGGAACCAAGATTTTATGTATAGATACAGGTCGCTCATCATGCCGCCGGGGTAACCATGGTCAACCATCCAAAAAATTGAGTTTTTTTAAGAGGTTCTTTCGAGGTACGTCATGGGTTTTACAATGCAGGAGAATGTGCTCCATATCTTCTTGAGCTTCTCCGCATGAGCAGGTAGGACTGCCAGCTTTACTTATTCTATACAGGAAGGCATTCGTGTAGGCTGTACCAAGTCGAAGCCTATGGATGACTGTTTCAGCGATTGGCTAACCTTTAGCGGAATATTAAATTCTATACCGGGATCAATGTTATATAACTGAGACTTTCACGCGCCAATTTCAAACCAGGTTTCCATAGACAGTTGACCGCTCAGCTTATTCATTAAACATCGTGCGTCGCTCATGGACAGAGGTAGCAGTGATATATTGTTTTCTTGATGTGCTGCATGTGCAATGGGATCAGCTATGTCGCTTCCTGCGATTCTACAGTGGCTTGGCACTCACTGGAACATTAGGGTAGGGTTTAAATCTTTTGCTAGAGCGCACGTTCCCTGTATTTCATATGTGTGCTCACTAGCTTTGTTGCCGAAGCTTATTCCTTTTGAAGAAACTAATGAGGACTGTGAGACACTAATAAATACCGTAGAAGTGGACCCGGTTGTAAACATATGAAGCGGAAAGCACAAAGTATTGCGTAGAGTTCTGCCATACTTTTCGATGTACCTAACAAAAATTTTGGAAACCCTGGTACCTAATCAGAAGGTCGTGCAGGTGGCTCCGATTGATAAAAATGCTAAGCTATGTGCTGAAATGTGACATGTGTCTAATTAAATTTTTAAGCGAGGTCGTGAGAAAAATTATGCATCAGCGGCAATACTGGTTGTTAAATGCCAGTTGAATTTTTCTTTGCCATTACGTTGCCGTCCTCGTAATGATGCATAACATCCAAGATTAGGCCTTGCTAATAACGTGCTGCTAGATTAGTCATTCTGAATGATAATTGCCGCTCTACTAGAGATCAGGAGAATCATACAAGTGGGTTAAAATGACTGCTGCTTTTGATTGGTTGGTACCAACTTTATTACTTTTGTATTTGAAATATCCCTATCCCTTCAACTCTATTTATAATGTTTGCGCAAGCAGACAGGTGTCTATATCTATTTCCCTCAAAACAAATCAAAAACAACCTTCAACAAAGCTTTTCAAGATGCGTAATAAATTTGTTCACTGCAAAAGAAGCAACGAAGAGAGTCCAATAGAAAAGGAGAAAATCGCCAGCGCCATTCGTCCACTGTATAAATTAAGCTTTGCATTATCAATTTTAAATGTATTAGTTCACTGAAACATAGCATATGTACATAGTTGCCTTGAAATTATGCGTATACCCAAAGTTCTGCATTTAAGCACTGGAGAAACGAGCGACGCCGAAGCGCTTGCCTCAGACTCAGTGTGCTGCTATGTTCGCTAGTACTCGCGAGTAGCCACACACTAAGATAACTCAGAGTTCTTTTGCATTGCGCCCACAGTTTTCTTTCATGAGGTTTCTTTTTATCTGAAGCCTAAATCGGCCGTAGAAGCCTTTCTAGTAACTGATTTCAAGAAAGTGTGCCTCGACACAAACAAAAGAGGACGAGAAAGAGGTGGGGGTTTATTGTGGCTTGTGTCCTATGCAAGTTCGCTTGGTGACAACTGTGATCCGGGAACTGATGGCGGTTTCTTTTTTCCTCTTGTTTTTTAGCAGCGCTGTTTGAGCATATCGGGATAGCTATAAGCGCGCGCGTAGTCATGGAATTGAGGAGGCAAACTTATGCTACAGTTCCTTCTTAACTCTTCTAGACCTCGTCCAAAGAACGCCTGACAAGCAAAATGCCATGCGAGGCGACGTATTGACGGTGGTGGGGGGCCGCTTTTAGTAGTACTTGGTCTTTGCAGTGCAGCCTGATGAGCATAAAACACATACAGGAACATTTTATGCTATCCTATTCTTCCTTGTTTGACATGAGCACACTGCAGATTCATGTTAAGCCAACAAGGCAACTAGGTGGATAGTGGTAAACTCGGGATCCATATTTTCGGTGATCATTTTTCTTGATAGTCCGCTGGCGTTTATTGTAGTTTACCTTTATGTGAAAATTTTGTGTTTATCAGAGTTTATTCTCCGAAAATTCCCAATTCACTGAAAATCAAAGTTTCGCATTGTTCGCGAAACCCCAAAATTTTAGACAAATTTATATCTGAATAGTAAAATATCAAAATGAACGTGCCAATTTTTATTTTTCTCGAAACACTTGACTGAACAATACTATACGCACGAGCGAAATACCAGAACACAGAACACCTAGTTTTTGCGTGAAACAACCTTAGCTGAAAGCATGCTGTAAAACACGCAAGCATACTCACGGCAATAGCTTTAAATGATCGAAGTACGCTCCTTGTTATTAACGACTCTCAGCTTTGAAAACGCCCTTTTAACGTTACCGCTATAAACAGGCAGCGCCAGAAAACGCAGCGCGCAGCGAGAAAGAACTGGCCTCTCGTCATTGTGAGGTTTCCAAAACAAACAGGGTTTTAACAATGTGACGTGTTTCGTAGCAATGATTTTTGGCGAAATTACCGAGTGGCTCTTGAAATTGTCAGTTTCAAGAAGCACCTACTGCAAAATAGGCACACATGTTTCGAACGTGCACATTTGAGTTCGCTATTTGAGCACAGTACTGACACGATTTTTTGGTCAACCTGGGTTGATCTCATAATCAGATGAATGTTTCCACTTTTCAGTGAAGGCAGCGTGGTATCCGTTATTCAGCGACAGATTTTAAGCGTCGATTCTCGTCTAGAAGGTCCCACAGATTTGTGACATTTGATGCAATCATTTCAGTTGTATCTGGCCATGGAGTGATGTTAGAGTGCAGACGAAGTCATCACTGAATAAGATACGTTTGCCAGGACACTCTCGGCCTCAAGTTACCTGATGAGTGATATCATGGTCCACGCAATGGTCTTCAGAAACCTGATCCTAAAGAGCAAGTCGGGCACAGTGTCAGGTGAGGAAACAAGACTTCTTATCTTCTAACATATTGTCCCCTTGACTTCATCGTTTTTTAAGGAAAAGAACATGGCAGGATAGTAGTCCGAAATATCTTCTAGAGGTTTATAAAAATGAAACCACCTTGACAAACATACTGTTTTCAGTAACTTCATAGTATATGGTCAAACACACAAGACCAAACTTACAGCGCAGCTCCTGTGACGATTTCAACATCTCACGAGAGTGCGCAGCAAAATCATGAACTACCTTGAACGAGATCGTCGTGATTCCACCATCGAGTGAATTGTTCAGTAGGTGGCATGGATTGTTGAAGTGAAGAGTCTTGGGTTTGAGGTTGGAGAGCTGCAAGTCCTTGTGAAGCTTATGTATGTAGGTAGCACAATACAGTACGTAGCCTAAGGTCTTTCTTACTTTCTGAAGGATGGTCAATATCAACAGCTGCTACTGGGTTACACCGCTGCACTATTAGCGAAAAGATCACGAAGGATCTACGTTGAAGAAGCTCGTCATCGTAGATTCTTGCAAGCACCACCACAGCTGGGCGTCCACGAAGTTTCGGCGGCTCGTCGATGCTGATGGAAATAAGCTCGTCGTTTATCAAATACCTTATTGTTGCAAGGTCTTTGTCTCTGACTTCATATAGCTATTTCCGAAATAGTTTGTCACCACCAAGCATCGTGCGTGCCATCGGACGCTTGTTTTGAAGGAGGCTGCCAAGAGGTTCATCAGCCTGATGCAGTGGAATCCCAGCATGACAGAGTGTACGGCAAAGCTGATGCGGAATTTTTCTTGCATCTCTGTTTTTGAGCACGCCCGAGTGATGCATTTTTCCAGCGAAGTTTGCTACGCCAAGTTGCCTGTGAGATAGGAATAACAAGACGATGTGAACAAATCAGACTCTGATCATAAAAGTTTGTTTAAATTTGTTTATTCCCTGCATGGAAGTAAAAGTGCATGACGAAACTTCGTGAAACTGTACCAGGTATGCTGCATTTACTCTCATGCAAGACGTGACAAGAATTTTATTTCATAGTCCTGAGAAAGGTCATGAATGGAGCCCTTGGCCTCCACACAACAAAACTGGTAGAAACACCCAAAACTGAACCTGGAAGTGGCGACTCTCGATGACGGCCCAAGGCCTCTAGACAGCCGGTAGCTGAACAGTGACTCGATAACTGCGAAGAACGTCGTCTCACTTCATCTGATTTTGCAGACATGAACCCACAATAAATGGACGCAGCTAGAGCAGATGATTAAAGAACAGGACTCGTGCCCACTTTTAGAGCAAAACAGTGGAAAGTCAGAATCAATACGATTAGGTAGCCATTAGTTCAAAGCACCAACACTTCAGCAAGATCTCACCTGTGCCTGCGTGACGCGTATTCGTATGGACAAGGCTCGTAGATCGTAAATGCTCCGCAATTTTTACGGCAACCTTGTTATTGGCAATGCTATCACATGACAAAGCTTGCACACAATCACTACTTGAGGGAACGCCGACTCTTCGAAAGGGCTATGCTTTTTTACGGAGTCCCTGCAAAAATTTCGTATTCCTATTTTCCTCGCGCGAAACTTGTCTTCACGCGCCATAGAAATGCGCCATGTTGCTTGTGAAGATTTCCGTGAGCAGTCTTTCAACGCGGGACCCTCACTGTCGCGGCTGTTTAAAACTTCCCTCTCGAGCGCACGTGAGAGAGAGAAGACCCATCACTCAACCCCAATACACGACGTGGCTGCAATCCTTTCCAATCAACTCTCTTGATTGGGTCAGCTGCGGCAGTGGGTGGCGAAGAAGGGGGCCCGTATATTCAGTGGCGTACCAACTCTTACGAACTCTTTCGTGAATGGGTGGGGTAATATATACATATATATATATATATATATATATATATATATATATATATATATATATATATATATATCACCACACTCACATTTTAATATCAATTTGCATACCCAGAGGTGACACGACTCGCTTTCTAGGATACCATGAAGTTCAATCTTACTATAACAGGCTGAGAGACGGCACCCTTAGCCCGCTTACCGCGTCCAAAACGATTCGTTATACTCATCGGCTTGCAACAGTTTTAACGGAGAAGCAGTGACGATACATTCTTTTTGAAGAATTTTTTTTCCAGAATCAGCAAATGCTTTGACCGGTCTTTAAAAAGTTTACTGGTTCCCATCCTGTAACTTCATCAAAAAGTCGCAGCAAAACAAAGGCATGAAGTGATAGAATAATATAGAACCCGTGTTGAGCGCTTGCCTGCTCTGCAATACTACAGCACAAGACACGAAGGCGTCGCATAGGCGACCCGCTACGCAAAAAGCCCACAAGAAAAATCAGCACAGAGGAAGTGTTGGCAAAAAATAACTATGTTGTCACATTGCCCCGTGAAATTTTCATTCTCCCGTCAAAACATAATTGAGTGATAACTGTTGTGGCGGAAATCTTCAACTCGTTAGTTTCCCCAGCTTGCAGTAAAAGTGACCACTAGCAAATGTGGGGGGCTCAGCCCACCCCCAACTTTTCTCATGGGTTAACGGGGGGGGGGGGGGTTGGGAGGGGCTCGCGCTTTCTTTGCTCTCCCCGCCTGATACGCATATGCGTATATTTGATGTTGTCTAGGTGCCCTAGCACTAATGTCACCCTGCGTATGTCAAGCAGCAGCGGAACTCTTTTGGTCTGCCTAGATTCATTGTCCTGTTGACATCTCTCGCTTTGTGTAGTCGTGGCACACTTGCAACTCAAACCATTGCCGCGCAACATGAAGCCACAACGCCATCCAGGCCAACGCAAGGCACGCGCTGATTATTACATACGAAGGTACAAAAATCGTAAAGACGTCCTCTATGTCGACGCTGCGGTAGGCCCACTTGAAGGAACGGCCATGGCTGCTGCCATGACAGAAGACGGGCGCATTAGCATTTCCGCGTCCGTTAAAACGGCACGCCCCGACGTGGCTGAGGGGATTGCACTAGCCCTAGCAGTGGTGCATGCGGCCGCAGATTCTATCAGTACAAAAATTTGCACTGATTCCCAGAGTGCTTATCAATACTTCCGTCAAGGCATAGCACCAAAAAGAGTCTATCGCATACTGAGCAATATTCCTTCACTTCTCTATCCGGTGACTATCACGTGGGTGCCTGGCCATCAGTGTATCCCCGGGAATGAGCGCGTTCATGCGCATGTCCGAGGTCTTTCCATCCAGACCCTGGGAGACCACTCACCCGAACCCGTGAGAGAACCACAAAAAGGAATCCGCACCTACCATGAGATTACGAGGTATTACCGGAACGGCAAACGAGATTTCCCTGCCCCACACTTCTCCCTCACCCGTAATCAGAGTTCAGTTTGGCGCCAGCTGCAGACAAAAGCACTGATTTCTTCCTACTTGGCACACCTATTTTACCCCACTCTTCACCAACAACATTGCACCACCTGCGGGGCACCCCGGGCTTATCTTTTCCACTGCTTGTGGAACTGCCCAAAGCCCAAGGCGGTAGACCCTATCCCTAACCCTTCCCTTTCCTCGTGGGAGGCCGCTCTTCGAGTCACTGGCTCGGACGACCAGTTGTGAATGGTGCACCGGGCCTGCCTAGAGATGTCGACCAGGGGGCTCCCGGGCGTCTACGGGCCCAACCACGTTTACTTTGATTTTTTTTTTTTCAAATAAAGTTGTATCCTCCTCCTCCTCCTCCTCTCGCTTCGTGTGCGATAATACCGTTATAAAATACGCAATGGGTGCAGTCTCTGAGATACTGTCGATGCGTTTTTGAAAAGCCCATCCACACTCCCCTCACACAAACACACACATACACACGCATGCAGAGAACTTTGCCTATTGTAAAAAAAATGTCACGTGCGCGCTAGCGCTGGCCTGCGGCCAGATTGCATTCACAGAATGAGGCGGGGGGCAAAAGATAAACTGTGCGAGCATATAACAATATATTTTGTGTGCTGGAAACACGTGAAATTTTACTTTTCATTCGAAGAACTGTGGATTACATCTCCTTGTGTCCGCTCGGATAGGTGGTATGATCAAAATCAACGCATGGAACACATAAAAAAATTGGTAGATCTCACGCACAGTGGAAAGCGATGATATGTGAAGCACGAATATGGTTGATTTGTCACTTTTGAATCAGCTCAACTTACGAGGTTGAGGTAATTGATGTCGTGCATGACTTACGTGTCATGATTATCATGTTTAGATGTGTTGTTTACCTTCGTCATCTATTCACGTCACGTGATCCCAAATTTTGTATATGTGGGGCCAGCGAAACGCCCGTGAGCACGCTATGAGCGTGGTATGTTGTCATATTCTTACATGACACGCGTGTCAGAATTATCATGTTGGTAACAGTCATATATTTCATCATCCGTTGATGTCACGCAACTCCAAATTTGGTTTATGTGGAGCTAGAAAACTGGCCGCGAGCGCACCATTAAGGGCCCAATATACTACTATGTGGCGTTGACGCACACGCATGCTGGGCATAGCGACGTTACGTTAGCCAAATGCGAGCACTCTATAGTCTGACGCCCGGCGCCACTGGCGCGACCAGCGTCCATACGCGCGGCCCGACGGCAGCTGGCGCGAACTGCGACATGCTGCATTTCGTGCCGATGCGTTACCCAGGAAACACTGCGCTTCCCTCTTTTCGTGACGGAGGGACGCTGGACGCGCTGAAACGCGCATGCATGAAAGCAACGCACCACGGGGCGCGCCTGCCAGTATATTGCAGGACCGGCGCCTGCCGTAGCAACCCTGTCATTACGCAGCGAAATGAACGCCGGCGAGCACGCGCACCGCGTCTCGTCGAAATGTATTGGCGTCTTGACTGTGGCATGTAGTCATGTTCTCAGATGACACGCATCTAATGATTCTCATGTTGGCACCAGTCACATACCTTCGTCAATCATTGAAGTCACGTAATACCAAATTTGACATATTTGGAGCTAGTAAAACGGCCGCGAACCCATCATGAGTGTGGCATGTTGTGATGTTGTCACATGACACGCATGTCGTTATTATCATGTTTGGATATGTCATTTACTGAAGTCGTCCGTTCGCGTCACGTAATACCGAGTTTGGTACTTGTGAAGCTAGCTAAATAGCCGCGAACGCATCATGTGTGTATCATGTAGTCATGTTGTTACATGACACGCATCTTATGTTTATCATGTTTGCAACGACATCATACCTTCGTGATCCATTCATGTGCCATAATACCAAATTTGGTATAAACAAAGCTAGCGAAACACCTGCCAGCGCATCAAGAGCGTGGCATGTTGTCATGTTGTTACATAAAATGCATCTCATGATTATCATGTTTGCAGCAGTCCTAAACCTTCGTCATCCATTGACGTACCGTAATACCAATTTTGGTATATGGGACGCTAGCGAAACGACCGTGAGCGCATCATGAGCGTGACACACAGTCATGTTACATGACACGCATGCCATGATTTTCATGTTAGGGTCTGTCGCTTGTGTTCGCCATGTAATCATGTGATTCCATACCAGTTTTGGTACATGCCATGTGAACGAATATACTGCAAGAGTTGCATGACCATGAAATGGAAATTATGACATTCATGACAAACATGTCTTGATTGTCATGTTATGACTAGTGAAATATGTTTTTAATACAGGCATGTTATATCACACCAAGTTTGGTACCGATATCATTATCCAAACAGATAGGAGAGCTAAAGGTCATAGGTGGCTAGATAGGTAGATAGATAGATAGATAGATAGATAGATATGGTCAAAATCGCTAAAATTCGCTAAGAAATGCTTCACAATTAAAAAATGATTGAAGCAGTCAAAGATTGCCACTTTGGGGAGAAGTGCTTTTGCACATGTTCAACTAACCTTGTGAAAAATTAAAACTTCTGTAGTTTCTCATGTATTTGTTGATATCTTAGTTGAAATACCCTCGAGGTACATCCGGTACATTACAGAAGGAAGGGGCAAGTGCGAAGAGTGATGAAAAAAAAATGGACAAAATGGCTGAGCAATCAATCAGGCGAGTACAGTAAAATGTATAATAAATACAAAAAGTAAAGAATAAGACCTATTTACGCTAGTTACGAATGAATGATTCAGATGTGAATATAATAATAACGAAAAATACAAAGGCAAAAGCACCCAACACCATACGAGAAGAGAAAAAAGAACATATGACAGAATGTTACGATTCCAGATCATGTTTCCAAGAGTATACTTGAAAATAGTTGGATCACGTATCGTTACTACAGCTGATGGCAGATTATTCCCGTCGACTAAGGTTTTCGGAAGAAATGACTGTCCGCACGTGACAGTGTTAGAAAACTAGATCTAGGCTTTATGACAATAATCCCTACAAGCAGATGTGAATGGTGCGTGAATGAAGTGTGGCTGTAGCGTAGCGTTGTAACAATATATTTTATGAAAAAGTCGATTGTGAGCTTGTTTCCGGCAAATAGCAAGTAATGGGATGTTGAGAAAAGCTTTCATTTTTGTTACACTTCCTTTGCGGTGATAATTCGTTAGTATAAAACGGACAGAAGAATTGCGCACGGCTTCGATTGCGTCAATTATTATGGACTGATGTGGATCCCAAACCGACGATGCCCACTCTAGCTGAGGACGAATATATGTGATGTAGAGCGGTAGTTTTAGTGAAGATGGTGCGAGAAAATGATTTCTTTTGATATATCTCTGAGTATGGTTATTTTTGGATATTATATGTTTATCTATCTATCTATCTATCTATCTATCTATCTATCTATCTATCTATCTATCTATCTATCTATCTATCTATCTATCTATCTATCTATCTATCTATCTATCTATCTATCTATCATCTATCTATCTATCCAGTCATCCATCCATCAATCCATCAATCAATCCATCCATCCATCCATCCATCAATACATCTACCTATCTGTGTGTTGGTCTTTTTCTTTCACGTCTCCTAAGACTTATTTTTTGGTCGTTTCGGTAATGCAATGTATACGAATATTGGCGTGGCATGATAAGAGTGTATGACCAACATGTATGATGTGTCAAAAATGCACAATTCACCACACACACTTGATGATCTATAGCACACTGTGCTTCCAGTCGTGTCATTGATTGATTGATTGATTGATGATTGATTGATTGATGTGTGGGATTCAACGTCTCAAAACCACCATATGATTAGGAGAGACGCCATAGTGGAGTGCTCCGGAAATTTCGACTACTTGAGGTTCTTTGACGTGCACCCGAATCTGAGCACACGGGCCTACATTATTTCTGCCTCCATCGGAAATGCAGCCGCCGCAGCCAGGATTCGATCCTGCAACCTGCAGGTCAGCAGCCGAGTACCTTAGCCACTAGACCACCGTGGCGGGGCCTGGCCGTGCAATTAAATGCATAAAAAGCCAAACTGATGTGGCGTGACTTCTAAATAAGGTGAACTTGTATGGCAGGTGGTTATGTGAAAATCATGACATGCGTTACGTTCGACTGGAATTACAAGGCCCGCTCATGGTGAGCTTGAGGTCGGTTCCCTACTTGATATGCCGGAACATGTAAAGCATGACATGAATGCATTACAAACATAAAAAGCAGCTCGTGATGCAAAGGTTATGATATGCATGTCCATGTCATGTACACCGTGACTTACATGCACGCTTCCAAGGCTTTGAGGCTGTTTCGCATCTTTGATATATCCCGAAACTACTATTGCATAACGTGACTGGGTGATGTACATGAACGAAAGAAATGTAAGATGAAACCTTTGATGGGCAGTTCGTGCACGGCATGAATTATATTTCACGCTCATGGCGCCCTCTCGGACGCACCATTCGCTAAATATATATCAAAAGTTATATGACGTGAGATGCTGAATGAAGAACACAGATGACCAATCATGCAAATTATTACATGCATATAATGAACGGCATGACTTACATGCCACGCTCAAGGCACGCTTCTGGCCGCTTTGCTAATTTTATAGTCCTATAGCGTAGAGTGGCATGCAATCAGTGCATGACCAACATAATCATATGGCATGCACTGTAAGTATCAGTATATAAGTTTCGCTTATATATCATGTACTCCATTGCATACATGCCAACATGCACGGCAAACTTGCGACAGTCAATTACATGTTATAGCTCCGACGTGAGGTGCAACTGACACTACCGGAATCTGTTGGCCCGTCCGAAATTGGCACCGTTTCAAGGCACGTGCTATTTGCGACTTTCGGTCAAACCCGTCGATTTTCACTGAGTAGAAAAAGTTGCTCTTGCTCCAGAACATCATGCAGATTGTAGGGCTGACCGAGCGCGCCAACTACAGAAACGTCTCTCAAATCGTTCCGATGTCAAGTACACAGATGCCTCACGACACCCAGCCCGATCAATAATGGTGGCTGTTGCCCTGGCCCCACACAGTTGGTGGAGCACGGCATGTAGCGTAATTTATTCCACCAATATAATAGTTGCCGAAGAGCTTGCCATTGCTTTGGCAATGACTGACCCAATAACCAAAGTGATCGTTTGTAATTCCCAACTCGCCATCCAAAATTTTGACGTGGGTCGTATCTCTACACAGGCATACTCAATCATAAAGCATCACACCCCGCCTGTCTCACCTCGTTTTTTTTTTATCTGGGCCCTTCGAGGAAATGCGCAGGCACATACTCTTGTCCGAGATTGCAACTGCTGGGCAGAGTTCCTTACGCCTTACACTTGTCATTCTTTGCCCTCCAAGGCCTGCGAAAAACTAACTCTTTTGGTCACTTACACGGACATTCTACAGCACTAAAGACTAGGCCGTCTCTGCCATCTTCCAGCTCATAAACAGGTCCCTCGACGTGATGCTTTTCTGTGGCGCGAGCTTCAGACAGGAGTCTTTCCCAGCCCCTGGCTTTAGAGCAAGGTATATCCACACCTCGTGACACCAAACTGTAAATACTGCTCAGAATCGGCCACCCTCGTACACATGGCATGGACGTGCCCACAGTACGCTGACGCTTCTCACCCAGAAGATACATGGGAGTCTCTTCTGCATATCACTGACTCGGCACAACAACGCCGGGTACTCTCACGCGCATTGGAGGCCGCGGTGTCCCAAGGGATCCCCTCTGACCTCCTCTAAGCAGCGTAATTGACCTCTCGGCCAGTCTCCTTTTTTAAAAGTAATAAAATTTTGATCATCATCCGCCAACGAAACATACAGAGAGCAGTTCGATTTGCCAATGAAAGAGACTTGCTCCGCATGGAGCTGAATAAAGTATTACCAAAACGCTCCGAATCTTCCAATGAATGACATCAATGGACAGCTATTATCCTACGCATTCTTCGTCTTGACGCAATTTCATGGTGGGCTGCACATGTAATAAGCAGAGCGCGTGACTCGTCTGTGTAGAACACACATTGGGCGGTCGGCATACGCGCCATTGTTGATGCTATAGAATCTGAAACGCGCGACGCCTGAAGAAAGGTAGACCATGGCGTTCGAACCACTTGCACCACCTGCCTTTCGAACGCGCGCCTATTCCTTGCTCACTGTTCATAGCGACGCGCAGTTATCGTGGTCCTCGCCCGCTGCGTTCAGCCAGTATAGAGCCTTACCAGTTGTGCTCAGGCGAAGAAACGTCACCTGAGTAGCTGCGGGCCATTTAGTGAGTGCTCCTGAAAAGAAGGGCAAAGCTCAGCCTCTAGCGGGAGCAATGAGCACTACCCAGGTAACGCAGAACGTTGAGTCCACGTGGTTTGACTGTAACAAATGTGAGGCAACGTTATACGGTAAAATATAACATTGCACCGACGTTTAGAGAATTACGTTGCCATAACACACTGTTTTTAATGTTGCAGCAACATTCAATTAATGAAGTTTTCGTAACGTGTTGTTTTTAACGAGGCAAAAACATTCAATTATCATGTTGCCTTAACGTGATGTTAGTAATCTGGCTACAACAATCAAATCTTCACATTGCATCAACGTTGTATATATACATCAAGCCCATGTTTAAAGCGAAAGTAGAATCAACATGGAGAACATAATCGCTGAAACATTCAATAACACACATGGAAACTTTTTCACCTTCTTGTACTCAATTTATTATTAGCCGACAGTGGCTAGTTAGTGTGGTTGAGTAAGAAATAGAAGCATGAACAATAAAGACAACAGTTCAGCGTGTGTTCTTCACGCGCTAATCCTTCTATGAATCTGATTTCTTTGTACAGCTGCACTCTACATTTTTATTTATTTATCTGTTTTACAATACGCCATTGCCTTAGTGCAGGAGACAAAAAACACCACCACGAGTCACCTGAGTAGACCTCTATAGCTCCGCACAATACGTTCTTCACACAGAGAAACGGCATAGGCGAAAAAAAAAACACAAGGACACAATCAGATGGTGGAGACCATTGCGTCACCTTCTTACGTCTGTAGCTAGATACACTAATCACAGTGAATTCATGTGTGAGAAAGATATGTGCAAGAGCAAGCCTCTTAGGACCCCAAATTTTCAGGCTACAAAAAGCCTGCTGTAGCAGGCTTCATCTTAACATGCATGCATGCAGACTTGAAGAATGAATTACCTGTCTGTTTTAATTATTACTGTGTGGTTGTAAAAATAGCATGCGTACCATCACATTATGAAGTGAGCAAACAGTAGTTAAATCAAACTATGCCTTCATTATGATGCATCACCACAATCATGTTTTAAAGAGTGCTTTCAGATTAAACACACAAGAAACAGATCCACTAAAACAGGACCTACATGCTTGCATGATGCATCGCAACAGCCACAACAAACCTTACGATTGGCAAGAATTAAGAAAAAGGAACCAGTAGGAACCATGGAGCTAGAAAAACAGCTGTTTCACAGAGCCCTTACTCTTGAGGAACATAAAAAGCAATGCATTGATTTGAGGAAAAATTGCTAACAGGAAAATCAGTAACTGATTATAGTAATAAATTAAAATCACGATTGAAAGAAAGAGAGAGAGAGAAAGAGATGGTATGAAGAAAAGCAGGGAGGTTCACTGGAAAGCAAGTATCTGATTTGCTAACCTGCACTTAGGAAGGTAGACAGAAAGGTAAGAAAAACGGAATGATAGAGAAAAAGAGAGCGGGAGCCAGTGAAAACACACACACACTAGAATGTCACAAACGTTTGACGAGGCGGATCGATCGCAGAAATTTTAGGAGGATGGTCGAAGTCGCAAGAAATGTATAGACATGCTGACCTTTCGGACAAAAATGGGTGCCTGTTCTGGTTCGAAACTGCCTTGACATCTGTTTGCAGTACTCAAATATCTGGTAGTGTTTGTGACTGAAGAAAACGCAATAGAGCAGATATTTCACGTGCTCTGCTCTTACAGCTTTGTTGGGAACTCTTATCGTCATGAAAGCATTTCAGATATTCTTAATAGCTGCGTGTAAGTAAACATCGCCCAAAATTTAAGCAATCGTAAAAAAGTGTGTTATTCATTCACTGCCAAATCTATCATTCACGGCACACACAGCAAACACCAGGCCTGCAGAACACACTGTCTGCAAGCAAACATAAACATCAAATTGCACCGCGATGAAATGCCGCATTAATAAAGAAGGACGATCACTCACAACAAACACTGTAGACACCAACATAGAGAAAGCACACCTGCTGAAAACACTTTGTTGTTGGTAAGAAAACCTAAACCACCAATTGCAGTATCGTGACAGGGCCCAGTAATCAGCAAACAATATCACCCACAGCAAATCTGGGAGACGCCAACAAGGAGATGCCAAGCCTGCACAACACACTATGCAGCACACAAATAACACCAGACCACTGCATTCCTCTTGTGATTTGTACAAGGCCTGGCTTCAGCTTCGCTTTGACTGTAAGGCTCATGTCGGCTTGAACAAATGCACCTACCAATTGCGATTCCCTTGCTCGTGTAGGTCGAGCGAGAAGACACACAACTCAGGCAAGACTGCTAATGAGATGTCATTCTTTCTTCACATTACTTCACGCAGCTTTCTATGTAGTAGATGTAGAAGTAGCACCAGGTTTGTGCAGCTGTCTGGGCGACTGATACATTTGGTCAACTGCAGTGTTTTTCTAGTTGGTCACAACACAAATGGCTGAGGCATATGTCACAGGTGTGCTCCTTTCTCCTTAACATGCTACCGTGCACTTTAATGCTGTAAGTTCTGGTCATTACTGGTCCCACAACACCACCTTTTGCCTATGGGATTCGAGGCGTGAACGATTGCAGTCCTAATGAAGCCTTCTTTCTTCAGTAAAGGAAGCTTCGATGCTTTCTCTCTGTAGTAGTTTCTAACTAATTCTATTTTTTCTACTATGTCTGCTAGTGCAGGGTAGGTTTTTAAGTGCGAATGCACTTTAAAAGCGACGCTGAATCCGCCGTCCGCGGTGCGCCTCCTCCTCTCCCCTAGCAACGGCGCATGGAGCACAGAGGAGTGTCTGTAGCTACGGCGCAGCGACGTAACGCACCACGTGATTGCGCGCGCTCCACCCTCCGCTCCGTGGCTGCGCGCGCCTGCGCAGCCACGACTTTCTCGAGATCGGAGAGTCGTCATAGGTATGGATCTAGGAGGACTAAATTTTTTCTTTAATCCTCCTTGGTATGGATCCATCGCAGGCATCAACCTCGACTGCGATACCTCCAACAGTGAGTACAACGCAATTAAATGCGAGCATTGCACGCGTCGTTGAAGATGTCGCGCCGGTTGAAGACAAGGCAGCGCAGCGGAGGGCTTGTGATGCCGAGCGCAAGCGGGCGAAGTGGGCCGTGGACAGAAACATCATTATAGTGCGAGTTTTCTCTCACATATATGCGTAAACTCTCCAAGATTTCCCGAGAGGGTCTAAGTCACTGGCGAATGCCGACGGATTTTAACTTTACTCCCCCTCATAGCATCACCCCGTGCATTCGCACTTAACCATGTTCACCCTCGAGGAAATGCTTGGGAGATTTTAGGCAGCATGTTTGTTGTAGACACGGTAGGTATGGTAACCTGTAAGCAGTCAGGCGAGCTTCTCTTTCTGTTACAGCGTGATGTACATGCATAAGTAGCACCACGTTTATGCAGCTGTCTGGACGACTAAAACGTTTGGTCAACTGCGGCGTTTTAAGTGTGAATCACTTTATAAGCGGCCCTGAATCCGCCATCCACGGTGCTTCTCCTCCTCTCCCCTAGCAAGGGTGTGAGCAGTGGAGAGGAGCGTCTGTACCAACGGCGCAGCGACGTCACACACCACGTGATTGCACGCGCCGCGCCAGTTAAAGACAAGGCAGAGCGGCGAAGGGCCCGTGATGCCGAGCGCAAGCGGGTGAAGCGGGCCGTGGATCCTGAGCTCCGCGCGCGGGAGGCCGATGGGCGACCTAAAGGGCTCATCACCTGCGGTGATGAAGGCCGGTGCAAGACGTCGAACGAAAACGGATGAAACGAGCCGAGCTCCATGAAGCCGATCTGGCGGGGGGCCGCGCGATGTGTGAGCGAGCGCGGGTCCTGGAGTTTGCTCGTCCAGAAGCGCACTTCAAGCGCGACTTTGTGGATCACAGCTTTGGCCACAGTTGTGCCGTGTGCGACAGGCTGTGGTTTGACAACAACCTGAGCTGCATTTCCGGCGTGAGGAACGAGACCAACAGGTTAAACGCGTTGCAAGTTCTTTGGAACAAGTTCGGAAGACGGTCGGGCAAACACCTATGCGACCACATAGATGCGCAAGACCCGCGGCTGGCTCATTTCGGTGCGTTCCGGGTGTGTGCCTCGTGCCGTGAGTCCCTGCTGGCCGGGCGGGTTCCGCCGTTGAGCAAGAGCCATGGCTACGCGTACCGGCCTCGTCCCGTGGACCTCCCCGATCGGAACCCGGTGGAAGAGCGCCTCATGTCGCCTCGAATCCTCTTCATGAGCATCACGCGGCAGACGCGGGGCAGCGGTCAGTACGGCATCAGGGGACAGATCGTGAACGTGCCTATCGGTGTTCCGAGCGTAATAAAACAAACACATAAACATCATTATAGTGCGAGTTCACCCTCACATATGTGCGTGAACTCACCAAGATTTCCCGAGAGGGTTTAATGGTTCCTGGGAATCGCAATGGGATCACATGGGGGAGTTTACGTTAACTCACTGGCGAATGCCAACAAATTTTAACTTTACTCCTCCTCATAGCACCACCGGGCGCATTCGCACCTAAAGGGGTCGTGAAACGCCCTCCAAACTATTTCATATACTTGTGTATTCAGAATCCTGGCCGTCCATTTAATACTAAACCTCGACTCGTTTGATGTCTGGGTTTGCTGATTTACTAAAAAAAGGTGCGATTTCGGTTTTCCCGCTCACGTTCCTGTCAACTGTACAGTTGACGTCACTTCAAGACAGCCAATGAAAAGTCTCTGTCTTCGACAAAACATGGCAACGCAGCGATGTTTTTGAGTTTGAGTTGACCATGGTTTGTAGCATCACACTGTTTATATTGTGGTGCTGGCAACACCATAACTTCATCGACACTCAGTGTCGTCTGCTCGAGCGGAGTCGGCTCTAGGGCTTTGAGCCGTATGCCGACGCACCAATGCGCGTGCAACACCGGCCATTGTCAGCGAGAGACAGTGGCAGTGGCGATGATGATGAAGAAGCCTGCGCCGTGGAGGCACCCGTATCAAGACCACGTGGAAAAACCTCCGCTAGCGGAAGCCCCACCCACGACCCTACTGAACCCGATCGGCTCGGAAATACGCCCTGGTACGTTCATGTCTTTAAGACTATGTTGAGCAGCATGCCAGTGTGTGCAATCGCTAATCTGACTATTCCAGTAGGTGTACGTGCGAACAGTGCGTGCCGATGCCCACCACTCTTGAGAGCATCTGCTGCCGCAAAATCCCGGCAGCGATTCAAAAGCAGCCATCTGGGTGCATTACAGAGCACCCGTATTTTCAACGTTGTGCCTTGATGAGGTAGTGCTCAGCGTAGTTCTTCAAGTGTTTGAAGACCAAGGGCTCCTAGTCAAGGAAACAGGGTAAGCAGCTTGCACAAAGGCAGCGCAGCTTGCACAAAGGCAGCGCAGCATGAAGAAATGACCACCTGATATTGCTCTTTTTCAAATGATGCTGTGTGAGAGAGTGTTCGTGAAAGTTTTAACTTTTTTGTGATCGCAAACATTGGAGCTTAGGAAAACGGGTCGATAAGTTAGCGTCATGCCTCATGAGGTACCGACTGCGAAACACGTCAGTGTGAGCAAGATAATAAGTCTCGATCGTTACGTCTCCCACGACCACACACGCACTTTATTTTTTATGTCATAAGACGTGGCCGAGCAGTTAGTTTTACCACCCAAGTTTACTGCTTGGTCTAATTCGCGACTAAACGCCAAAAGGCAATGCATCTCGTGGTATATGTGAATTTCCTATCGCGGTACGGAAGGGCACTCACTCATTTCGGTACCACCGAACCTCCGGGTTCACGAACTACTGGCTACTAATAGGAGGATAGCCAAGTGTGCGCCCGGAGAGGACAGAGAAAGGTGCCTATTGGATGGGATGGACGTCCTTTTGAAGAACGTTCAGCGAACGCATCTTCACCCTAAGGAATCTACTAAGGCTGTTGTCATGCACTTTCGGAGGAACCATCTACAGCTCATGCAGGCCGACAAGGAAGGTGTTCGTGGTACTTACAGCCAAAGCCTTTGGTGAAAAGGCTATTCAAGCTATACAGAAAAGCTTCGTACCAGCGACGTCAGAAGCAAGCAAGATAAAGGCTAAAGCTATTCTGCTATGTAAAGATCTTGAACTTTTAAAAATTTCTAAGGCTATTAGCACCTCCAGGAAAGCAACGCTGTCAGTGTTCTTCAGTGCAAAAACACACAAGGTTGACATGCCTTTCAGGTGCATTGTGAGTGAACGTGACTCGTGGCAGTCGCATGTCAGTAAATTTTTACTCAAGCACCTTAGCACGGTAGAAGTCAGAGACCCGTTTGAAGTGAAGAACTCGAATGACGTTACGCAGGCTCTGCACTGCCTCCAGAGTGGTGCGTATGGCTTTTCAGTCAATGTTGAAGACCTTTTCTATGCTGTGCCGCACTCGGAGCTATTCAAAATCGTTAGAACCTGTATTGAAACAAACGGAGTTCTAGCGTTCGAGAAGGCCGCAGGTGTATCTCGAGATAACTTTATGACGTTGTTGGAATTTCATCTCACCTCAACCTTTGTATCACATGATGGCAATCTTTACGTTCAACGACAAGGGATCTGCATTGACTCTTGTGTCGCTCCAGTGCTGGTTAACATGTTCTTATCCTCCTTAGACACTGCTTTAGCTCAAGCAATCGACGATGCAAAGGTGCTGAAAGTCTTTCGGTACGTGGACGACGTTTTAGTTATTTTAAACGCTAACCCTCTGACGACCCCCAATAGTTCAGTGGATGATATTTTAGCCCTTTTCAGACATGCTAACGGCCTTTCGTTTATGCTTGAGCTTCCCACTGACAATAAATTGCAGTTTTTAAACTTGAGCATCATGTTCTCGGAGCAAAACGTGTGCTGGGCGTATCATCAACGTTCGCGCAAAGAGCTTTTACCTTTTTATGCAGCTCATTCTAAACTAGTAAAAAGAGCCATAGCAATCATGTCTAGAGGGAGCGCTAGTGAAATCTTGCCATCACAGGATGCAGGATAGCTACTAGAATCAAGTTACGCGGCTGCATCCAGCTGGCTATCTTAACTCTGTCACTGTATCCGTTTCGGAAACCCTCCTTCAAAAATTCAAGGGCAAACGAAAATGCAGGCAGCCGAGGGATAAACGACCTATGGTTGTTCCATATGTTCATAAGGTAGCGCACAACCTTAAGATAGTGGCGAGCAGCTACAATGTGTCGGTTGTTTTTTCTGCGCCACGAAAGCTGGCTGGCCTATGCCCACGTATTTCTAAAACACCGAGTGCCTCCACCTGTGGAAAAATACATGCTTCGATGTATGTGGTTTGCGTAGTGGGTGTGGTGTACTTAATCCCACTTAGTTGCGGCCGGGTTTACATCGGCCAAACTGGGTGGTCTTTGAACGTGAGATTCAGAGAACCTGAGCTTTTATTTCGAAAGAATTCCGGAGCACATTTGCCTGCGCATTGCCGTTCCTGTTCTTGTGAGGCGAGGTTTTCAAGCGTTTCTGTTCTCGCCAAGAGCCCAGATACTCTGGCCCGTGAAATAATGGAAGCGTTCTCGATAAAGAAAAAAGGTGACTTGTGTATAAGTGACACGTCAGTCGTCTTGCGCAAGTCTGAGTTTGCTTTTTGCGCTTCGTTGCTTGATTAGATATGCCGGTCGAACGTCCTCAGTTTAAGTCTGTGGTCATGTGACTAGATGAAGTAGTGTGCTCTGCACATGCGTGTGCGGCTATATATTTCCTGCGTTTCTCCTGCAAATAAATCAGTTGCGATTTGACGCTCTTTCTCTGTGATTATTTCTTCCTGTGGTGCTTTAGGCATCTAGAATTACACCACAGTACCATATGTAGGTTTGGCTTTCACGGGGCAACCTACAGCTGTGCCTTTCCTTGCTTTTGGGTACTTAAATTTCCAGCGCGATTGTCCTTTTTTTGTCACTGCTTGTCTGTTGCTTGAGGTTTCATTAAAGTGCAGAACTGCCAGTTGCGTCCTGAATGAAAAAATAGTTACATCAGCTCTTCAAATCAAGTTTTTCCTGATAATACTCACTACTCCACTTGCACGCACTGCGTCAGATGAGAAGCATACAGACTTTGGTGCGAAGCCTATCAGCACACTATGAAAGGCCTCCAAGCTAAAGGTGTGTGTAGAAGGAACCAGTTGCCGAATGTCTTTCAGGAGACGAGGTGATATAACATCGACAAGCTTCTTGTGTACAGGGGTGCCTGTGTTGATAAAAGCAACTTTCCGGATAAGCGTTTTTTAAATAGTGGTGACCGTTCGTATAATTTCACTTTTTAGATAAATATAACACCCATATTTGTTACTAAGATGGGTTAAAAGAGTTGTGTACTAAAAATTAACCACTCGCTGAATGCATGCAACCCAGCCCCAGAAAGGCGTGCAATTTAAGTGCACTGTCAGCTACTTCATACACAACATGCATGCAACTTAGAAAGCAAATCAAGCTGAGCATAAATTGGCAAATACCTGCAGTACTAACCAGGAACTAGCTATTGCCTCTCTCCCAGGTTACTGTGCGCACAATGCGTGTACAGACCTGCATGCCCTGAGTGTATATTAGCAACATGCCACTCCATGCTCTTCCACATGTCTGTAAGCAGCTCTGGATTGCCATCACTCATGGCTGCACAACAATGCAAACGATTGATAGCTGGCTGAATTTACAGCTCGAGTACACTGCATCCAGATTTCTTTGTATGGGCGGCCAGCTTCTTTTTGATGCCTGGGACACGTGCAATGAATAACTCATACTAGGTTATTGTTATACATGATACAGAATGCTTAGCAAGGAAACTTCTATGTATACCTGAGATAAAAAGGAACTTTCGACATGCTTATCCCATCAGCCTTCTAGATAACTTCAACGACGTTTGAGGTGGATCCATTTTATTATATAGAATATCTACAGAGCACTGCTCTAGTCCTGACTCAAAACTAACAGCTAGAAATTAAAACGCAAATGAAAAATGCCCCCTCTCTTGACACCTCTTCAAGTTTGGCACTTTTGTTTTCTGCAGCACTATTTGCTAGGCTGGTGTTTCTTTTCTCTGCTCCTCTTGATTGATCTATTTGCTCCAAAAAATTTTAAGTGCGAATGCGCTGCATTTCGCAAAACATCATAATGAAGAAAGGTATCCCACCTGTAATGCGCATCAATCAGGCTGAGATATTTTCAGTGGATGCTACCTTTTGAGATGTGCCAAGCGTCAGAGAAGTGTGGAATGGTGGGCTCTTGTGTCCTTATATACTTTGTAACTTGCACATGCCGGTCTGTGGTCACCAATGTCACTCTAAGCCCTCGTTTCTTCACCAGGTATAGACACTTCACAAAAGCTTGTTTTTCTATAGAGGTGCTCGATTTCACATCCGCACATTTTTGCAGAAACAGAAAATCTGTTACATAACACATCAACCACTTTAGAGTAGCTCTACGTTACCTCCCCGACTTGCACTTGCTCAAAGTGTAGAATTTTGTTGACCTGGGGGACATGAAGTGAATATGTCATAAATTTGGCAGAAAACCAGGCGAGTCACAGCGCCCATCACCAGCCTGGTCGACACTGCAGCCGTGGAACTGGCGAAACCATTTGTCCTGTTGCTGTTGCTAGATCTGGTGCAAAACAAAAATCGAGTTCTTTAATGCTGCATCAAATGCAGGACATTACTGAAATAGTGCTTCGGTTTAATGGCTTTCAAGAACCTCTTTTCATCACTATTTGTCTTTGAACACAAGTACAAAAACATTACGGTTCATAATAAAAAAAGTGTTAATATGCTATACAGAATTGAATAAACAAAACTGTTTTCCAAATGCACCAACGCACACTTTCTTATAGCTTGTCGATCGCAAGAAGCAGGTAAGCTCGATGTTAGTTAAAAAATGTCCTTGGCGTGAACACCTGCAGGTTGATGTGTTCAAACATATGGAGCACTGTGGTGGGGCTGGTGTCTCTGAACAGTATCCCTGCTGACATCAGTACGTTGCCTGCTGGCTTGCCATTGATTAATGGCTGACTGTTTCAAGACAGGACGTGATTGTTCGTATACAATGTTTGTACTTGTAGCAATGTGCCATACACCGAGCTTGCAGTTTTGCAAGCGGCAAAGCATTTTCGGCATGTACTTAGCAGTTCCTTGAGTAAACTTTCAAAAACAATAAACTTCCTTTCATTTTGTAATGGGACTTCTTCAGTGGTGTCATCATGTCTGAAACAATGAAAAAAAGTTGTGATCACATTGTCACACTTTTTTGCTAATAAGTAGTGTTTTGAATTCAGCAGGGCTAGAGAAAATAAAATATGTAAGGGCAGATCACTTCGTTGCACCTTCCTGTCAGCTATTTATTTTTTTCTTTTAATCAATGATAGCACAGATTAAGAAAGATAATTTTTGTCACACTGCTTTTGCATGAGCAGTGGCTTATGATACTGCATATTGAGATAGTGCATTGGTGGATCAAGGACCGCTCTTGCTTGTTTAATATAATTGGGTCATCTGATTTAATTACACTATATACAATCACAAACAGTGCAAAATCTGTGACAGTGCAGAGAAAGTTGCAATCGTCACTGCAAGGACGTGTCATTAGATGAAAGGATGTATTCAGAACAATTCATGGCACCCCCCTCCTCTTGTGAGTCCGATAAATCAGATTGCTCGTCTTCTGTGCCCAATGTATCAGACAGCACATATATTCCATGTCCAATGTATTCGATTGTACGTCTGCTGTGGCCAATATATCAGATTGCACGCGACGGGACAATTGCGGTGGAAAAAAATGAAATTGGTGACAGACATCGAGCTGTTGTGGGGCAAGGAGCAGTCGCATTGGCTCTAACAGCATCTTCACAGGATGTTCTATTGGGCTCTGTCTGTACTTTACATGTTTGCTTGAACGCATACACAAGTTCATCTGCGTACCTGAAAAAGAAAAAAAATAAATAACATTGGTATAGTGCGAAAGAGCAGAGCTTTTGGCAATTTTATAGCCAGTAAATAGAGCGCACAGCATATTCTGGGTTAATTTTTTGTTCATGCATTCTTAGCGGGCATATTCTTATCAGTTATTTATGGGTACGCACACCGAACTCAATATAGGCTATACTCCTACTATCTGCCACTGAAATGCAATATGTCCTCCTCAGCTTCAAAAAATAAATTACACAAAACTCACTTACAGTTTTACTTTATAGACCTCACAACACGACTGCCACCTACAGAAGTTCTTTAGCATAAACAAACTTCAATGTAAAATGGCACACTAATAAATCCACCGTTTCTGTTCACATTAATAAAAATTGAGTAAGAAGCTAAAAATGGCCTATTACTACAATAATTTCTAACGTTCTCAAAAAAAGTACACCAATACTTCGAAAAAAATCTTACATTGTGTTCGCACACCACTGCCACTAGCCTGGCAAGCAACAGTGCAAGTAGTTGTGGTAGTCTGCGTGCCGTTCTCAACCATTCGAGGCAGAATGTCGTAAGTCTGTCAAGCAACAGGACAAGTAGATTTGGAGGTATGCGTGCAATTTTCAACCATTTGTGGTGAAATTTGGCTTTCTTCAGGCATTGACACATCGACCACCTCCTGGGAATGGGGTCGTTCCTAAAAGAAAAGTAAAAAAAAAGCCAAGTTGTCAGGTGGCGAAAGTGACAAGCCCGAAAGTACACATATGCTTTCAAACATACAATACGGGGGCCACTCATTGCGCAGACAGCACAGACCTGCTGAAGCATGTACACGAGTATTTTTTTATTCTCGTGTCAGCTTTTTAACCACGTGTCTAAACGTGCTCGGAGAACTTCACGTACATAAATGCGACAAAGTTTTGCCCTCTACCACGGGTCTAATCACCATGCAGAATCTCATTCAGCGCTTTTTCTTCGTTTACGCCTACTTTTGAACTAGCTAACTAACGTCCCATGAACATTGGGGGGGGGGGGGGGGTCATGACGCTCCCATTCATGACCGAGAGTGGTCGAAAATACGCTGCGCATTTCGAAGTTCTATAAACAAATCAATAAGAAGGGCTGCGACTTTCGCTCAGCTTTTACAGCGCAAGTCACCGAGCACAGTGCGTAGGTTTAAAGCACCATTTCTCGTGAGGCACGCCTGAGCAACGTGCGCAAGGTTCCCTTTTAGAGAGAGGGGGGGGGGCGATAATTCGTCGTGCGCCTGCTCCTCTCCCCAACATGTCAACGTATGCGGCTGATGTTGCGCCCCCTCTCACTTCTCTCCTCCCTATATTGTTACGTATGTGGCTGGCCTCTACCCCCCTCCCCCATTGCGCACGCCTATTCGTGTAACAAACTTACCTCACATCTCCTCAGCTTTTTCGGTCGTGCGTCGAGCAGTAGGTTCTGGGTGAGAACGGCGTCACGCTTGAGGCGAGCGTTTTTTGTTTCAGAACCGAGACTCCTAAGTACATTGAGGTTGGTTTCGTAGTCTTGCGGCAGAAAGCGGTCATAACACATGAACCCACTCTCTGAGCCCAGACGAGCGGTGCCATCACAGTTGATAGATCGAAGCCACGTGCCAAGTGCTTATAGCGACGACGGTCGTGCATAGTCGCTAGCGATCCCCAAAAAACTGCAATTCCAAATGGGCGTCATTAATTACAGAAGGGATATTGTGCCTAAATATTTAGGAATCGGTATCTTCAATCTTTATGAAATCAGGCAAAATTTCCACCGGGAAGTTTCATTTTTGTTTCACGACCCCTTTAACCATAATCCCCTTCGGGAAAATGCTTGGGAGTTTTTCTAGTTGGTCACAACACAGCGAAGGCTTCGCTGCATTTATCAAACTGTCAGCTATTAAATTAGGCTGAGGCTGATTTGAGCTGGAAGTCGTGTGTGAGCTGCCACTGCTTGGTGAACTTGGTGAGCTCTGTACATGATGATTATGGACTATTGTCGCTAGTTCCCACAAATGGTGATTCAAACCTGGGGAGGTCTTTTGTCTGATGATGTTGTCGCGCTGCTGTTCATTGTTACATTCATGCACTTCTATGACTGAGGCAGGAGGGGAAAGAGCCGAGACGTTATTTAGCTTGCCGGTTTAAGCAGCGAAGGGTGCAGCGGGTATACCCTTTGTTGCAAGTCGGCATAGAGTGTGCAAGAAGTGTTCATTTCTGGTTGGGGAGTCACCTCAGTTGGAAGACTGAAATCTAAACTGTTGTAGATAAGGGCAACAGGTGCGCCGGCTACGGAAAGTCAGAGGATCACCGTTTAGTTTACAGATGCTGTTTTTTGACTTGTAACGGTGAAATTAAGCTGGAATCGCTGCATGAACAGCCTCCAGTTCGCCCACAACTTGCCGATCATGCACTTACGTGCTCATATGTGTCTGCTGTGGACGTTATTTCGTGTAGGAAGATCCACATCAAGTGAACTCAATGATGATGCTTAACTTTTGCGTGGAGGTACTCTGCTTTTTTCAGTAGATGTTGTCGTTATCGGTCACACTTGAACGACTGCTCATGCGTGGCTAATCCACCCTAACTTGACACCTTTCACCGAGAATTCAGAGCGAAAACACACGAAAATAAGATGCTCCTCGCTACTGTGTTACGATAATGATGACGATAATTTTGAGCCGAAATCAAAATTGCACAAGTTTTGATTTCAACTTCATTTTAAGAGTGGTTTTGTAACAGTAAAAAAAGACAGGTTAGGGAGCATAAAAAAGTGAGACAAAAGTGGTTTGCACAGCACCGAATCACTGTATGCACTAAAATATTCGAAGGACAATGCAATGACTTGTACAGCACAACTGAAGTATCAGCTACGCACTTGCCATGTGCTTTTTTTGCACCCTCATGAGGCGTTTTTACGATGGTTTCTATGTTGCGCTCATCAGATGCCACCAAAAAAAAACGCAGTCATGAATAAAAATATTGTTCGCAGGCAGCACACCAGCGTTGGACAAATCTTGGACCCGTATCGGCTAACGTCGGCCGCAATATTGGCCCAAGATTGGCTCTCGGCCAAGTTCAACTTCTCCGGTATTGGACCGATGTTCAAGCTGACCTGGAGCCGACGCTCTGCCGTTTCATTTGCCAATATCCAGCCGACACCAGCCCACTCTACACATACCATAGAACGCCCGTCCTTTCACCGACGTATTTGCCAACATACATCCAGTATAAGACCATTCTCGGGCCACTTCGTTGCCAATGAAATGCCAAAGAAAAGCCAATATTACGCCAGTATTCCCTTTACGACGAATATCGGCTACCATTGGCTTGCCAATATTCCATATTTATTAATATGGGTTTTCTACTACTGGCAATCCTTAGCAGGTAAATTTTATATTACGCCCCTAGAACTTCCCCTAGCAGCTTATAGCAGCCCCGTACGAGCTTCACGGTGTAGTATACTTCAAGGCGACTGACCACTGAATGACTAGTGTAAAAACACTACACGATTCCACTAAATCGTCTATTTTTGCCCTTTTTCTTGCATTGCCTATTACCCTCCCCACATGTAGAGCATGAGACTGCACAAGTCTAGTTACTGTCTGGTTTTCTCAACACATTCCTCCTCAGTTTTTCGAGAAATTGTAACATAGGCTGTTTTATCAATTATTAGCTAAAACGTTAACTAAAATACCTGCTCGGTGCAAATAATCCGCACACAAGCAATCTCTAAATTAGAATACCAGAACACTTTTTGTAGCTTTATTTCTCAACATACCACGTCAAACCATTTATTTTCAGTACTGCTTTCAAGTTACTGCTGTTCAGTAATGCAGCCCAAACTAGGAGGCGAGTCCAGCAAGGCTCTATGGGCATAGGGCTGGCCAGGGCACCAGAGGTGGGGCAATGATTTAGAGGCTGCAGCAGGAGAAGAGGCAATGACGGTGGGCTGCCCAGGGTCCTGCAAGCAGAGATTGGGCAGGAAACCAACAATAACCGGTTGTCGCAGATGCCTGCTCTGAGGGGAATGCAGCGATCGGGCTGTAAATCCATGAACACATGTGTGAAGTGCCTTTACTAACCTTCATCGAGGCCAAAAAACTTCCACAGCCACGTTTTGATGAAACGCTGAGCTTTTCGAACACTTGCATACGTGAATAGTAATAAACACCTCAAAATAATTTATAAGCACTGCAGTATAATATATATGCAAGCTGAAACAACGAAAAACAATGAAAAACAATGACAGCAAACGATATAATGAAATATCCAGACCAAACGTCACGTGGACATTAAGAAAAGAAATGAACAAATACTTCAAAAGCCATTGTGCAAAAAAATCTGCCACAGACCAAAATATTTAGAAATAGGTTTTAATAAAGTTGACTAAAACAAGCTTGTCTGACTAATTTACAAATAAAGAAAGGTCTTTCATAATTTTTAAACATGACTTACAGGGTTTCAAGGCAGGTGAACTAGTCTGCAGCTATAACCTATGGCTGTATAAATTTATAACAGGACAACAAGACACACGACCGCACGAACTCTCAGCTATTGATTATTCTTGAGCACACATCACCTAATAATGCACAAGAGGATGACTGATCACCAGATAGACAACACAAGATGAAAGAATCTATGCAAACCCCATTTCAGGACTGACACTTGTGGATTATTGCAAGGCGCCTGTAATAACTGTAAAATGGCATCTCCAAATGCTATGAAAGATGTGATGATGTGGTTTCCTACGTTGTTCTTTTCGTAATTAATAAACCTCCGAAATTTCACGTGCTTTTTGAGACTTGTATTGATCCGAAGTCTTGGTTTCATAGAAGACCAGGACTGGATAGGTGGCTCACCAAAAAACAGCACTTGGCAGAGAGTCACGACACAACTCAGCCATTCGCACCCAGACGACCAGCTTTAGGGAGAGCACGCACTTGTGGCGCTGCCGTGCTTCATTTTGGAAAGGAACAGCTCTAAAAGCCATTGCGCCAGTAATACTGCACTGTGGTTTTAAAAAAAACTGTCTGAAGGCTACTCTCACATAAATAGCCCTTGAAAACAGAGAGAAGCTCTGCAAAGCGTACTGCATCTATGCATGTGGCATTGAGGAGACAGTGCTGTGCAGTGATGGAAACTCCCTCGTGATCATTTGCTTGTTGGGATTTTGTGCTATAGTAGTACCAGCTTATATGCCCATGCGGTGACGATACTACACTGCACACTTCTGTAGTAAAAAAAACGAATAAGTAGTGGTTGTGGCATCACTTTTTTTTCTGGTGGCATATGTACACCCTGTCTGCGGTATATATGTACGTGGACGTTGATCAAGCAAACTACTGTGACAGCATAGCACAGGTAGTGTCGCGGCCGTATGCTTGATAGCGCGGGATGGATCTCCGACCACAATGGCTGCATTTAGATGGGGACGAAATATAACAAGAACACCCGTGAACCAAAAGGTATGCACGCATTGGAGAACCTCAAGCGGTCACAATCTTGGTACGCACTCTACAGCGTACGTCAGAATGATATCTTGTTGGCACAACAAAGCCTAGCAATTATCGATGTTGAAAAGACATGCTCAATTTGGGCCGACATAGGCAAGCGGAAATAACTGAAACTGTGTGTTAGGTGAACTAACAAGTGAACATCGAAGACATTTGATACTTCTCTAGCAACACATAAACCTAAATGTTACTTAGCCACGGTGGCAAGCGAGAAAAACGCTTACCGAATCGACTGGCTTCATAAAGCTAAGCTTTGAGTCGTCCACTCCTTTGTTCGTAACAAGAACCCAGTCTTTTGCACAAATCAAGCTAAACAGAGGCACTTTGGCAGTGATTTTTCACCGCGAGAGTATCATTTATAACACTTCAGAGGCACATGAACGCGGCCCTGCAGAAGTGTTGTGGGCGATGAAGCTTTCCTTTACACGCAACTGTTTACAAAAAAAGACTACCTGCCTATCGTTTCGTTCACTACATGCAGTTGCATTGGCATAAGATAGAGTTTGGTAGTGATGGTCGAATGAACGGACCATAAAAACTTTGTTAGTCTCGAAGTTCACTACTCAACGCTCAGCGGGCCAGTTAAAAAAGTTTACAATGGCGTGTGTTGCATAATATGCTCGTTTAATTTTCCACAAAACACCATTTAAACTCGACTGTTTGGCCCTGACTTCCACTGGTGGCTGTCTTCACTATCGAATAAATATAGCAGACACGTGCTATCCGGTTTACAAACAAGCCCTACAGCACCAGAAAGGAGAGCAAGAGCAGAATTTTGCTCGGCTGACAGCTTGGATGCAACGCTGCCTCCTCTTTCTACGTTCTCACTTTCTTCTATACGTCCTGCTTTTTACATACATACTGTTGCACCTGAATACGCAGCAGTACCACTAGTGCCTTTTTTTGAGAGAAATGTATTTCCTTATTGCGCAAGGAACGTTTCAGTAGGAAGATATGGCAATGATTGATATGTGGGGTTTAACGTGCCAAAACCACCATATGATTATGAGAGACGCCGTAGTGGAAGGCTCCGGAAATTTCGACCTCCTGGGGTTCTTCAACGTGCGCCCAAATCTGAGCACACGGGCCTACACTATTTCCGCCTCCATCGGAAAAGGAAGATAAAACAGAGAGATAGGGCAGAGCGCGCACTTACAGCGTATTTTATTGCACAGATGGCGGGAATATATATACGGTCAAGAGGGCCAGGAGATCACGCACAGAAGAAAAGACAAATGATTGCGTAGACAACAACTACATTATTCCAGTCTCAAAATGACAACTTATCTGAAAAGATACCTGTTTTCATTATCCAACAGATTTACAGGTACCTTTTCAGTTAAGTTGTCATTATAAAAATAGAATAAGGTGGTCTGGCGCTTGCGCAATCATTTGTCCTTTCTTCTGTGTGTGATCTCCTCACCCTCTTGGCTGTATATACTTTCCCGCCATCTGTGCAATAAAATTGGTTGTAAGTGTGCGCTCTGTCCTATCTCTCTGCTATATCTTCCCTCTGAAACATTCTCTGCGCACTAAGGAATTATATTAATAAAATGCTTTACCAACCAGCCCAAGTAGCTACTTCTTTAGTTTTTGTTACGGCGATGCGCGCACGCATCATCTATACCAGCCGCCAATCTCGTCTACAGGAGCATGACAATAGTTATAGCGCGAGAGCAAAACGAAGACACAGAGACAAGAAGGACACGACGGACACGTCCTTCTTGTCTCTGTGTCGTCGTTTTGTTCTCGCGCTATAACTATTGCCATGCCATATGAACTAGCTCAAGCTGCCACACTGCAGGAGCAGCTGAGAAGTGCACCCTCTCACCGCCAGGGTGGCTGTGGAAATACCAGTGCTGGTTCCCTATACTAGCAACGTTTAGGATTCGATGGTGTGGGTTCCAGAGAAAAAACCTTCGAGAAGGATAACTTTGACATAGCAAACTTTGAACGAACCCTTTACCTGGGATGAGCGACAGAAGCCAAACCTGATAGGCAAATCATCAGCACTATGGGGAGGACCCTAAAGAACTAGAGATGGCCGGACTGTGAAGACGCAATTTTGTACTCACTTTAGTCCACTAGGCCAACAAGGTATCTTTGAGGTAAAACATCTTGACTGAGGAGGTACATGTATGAATAAATTTTCATACAACTGTGAGGTTGCTCGAACAGAACCCAGTTGTAGATAACTCAAATGATTTTTTAATTGTGTAACTTCGTGCTAGCCTTTTTTTTCCAATCATTTCAGCCAAAAACAACTTTGTCACAAAGCTGCCCCACACGATGTATAGTCATTTGCCACACCTCACCTCCCCATTTCAATAGAGCCATTCGTATTAAAAATGCGGATCCGTAGAACACTTCGTAGTGCGAGGGAAGGTTTTATAAACGTTCGGCTGTTACTCATTTGCCTTTATATTGACGATTCTCCAGCAAAGAGAAAAAACATAAAACATCTGTCACAAAGTAACCCCATTTCACGGTAGTACAGGTGTTCGACATCTAAGCTAAATTCACTGCATGTCTTCAGATCATTCTGCCACAGAAATATCATGATAGCCCCTAAATTAGGCACAACAAAGGGATCTTTATAACGCTACGCCATGCCCCAACACTCATGACTGCTGTTAAAGCGCTACAACATGAGGTCAACGATGAGGCCAAGTTCAACGAATTGGTATGACTAAAATGTCAGTGAACCTCTGATGTTTTACTTTGGTAAAATCAAATATTGTTTCAAGCAGTGTTTGCAGTGACTGGTGTTGCACCAGCAGTTTTCAATATTTTTTTTAAAGTCCGCTAAAGAGAACCAATGTCTCAGTAGACTGACATGCTGCACACCCAGACCTCTCATGATCCATCCCCGCAGGGGCGCCTGATAAAGCAGGCGTTTGGTGTGTAGCGACACCACGGACCCGAGCTAACGGGGGAGTTTCTACTCCCTCCCACGCCTAGCCGTGCGTGGCTTTGCCGTGTCCGGGGAAAAGGGAATCCTGGGGGTTGAGCTGACGCTGGGTGATTGGACCTTTAAGGCCCCCCGGCAGAGGCAACACACCCCTTTGGCCCCGGCTTCACGTAGACGGCACCCCTGGGCTGACCCACCCAGGGAAAATCGGCAGTCGCCTTTTCCTATCTCTCTCTCCCTACATCTTCGTCTTTCTTACTTTTTTAGCTTTCCTGTCTACTTCTCTCTTCTGTTTACTTCCAATTTTCCTGGCGGCAAGGGTTAACCCTGTGCAAATAGCCTACCTTGGTCTAGGCGCATTGGGTTATAGTGGCGTTGTACGGCTGGCGTCTGCAGGTTTCAGCATCCGCAAACTTGTAGCGTCCCCTCGTTGGGCTCCGTGGTGGGTGGCCGCCAACGCTGCTGAACAACATACAATTAGCATGCATAAAGCATTCCCTTTACTCAGTGATCGTGCCTCCTCAAAGCGGGTACGCACCGAAGACATCAATTTTTTCATCCGGCCAAGACAAATGTTTCCTCATTTTCACGTTATACACTGCGAAAAAACTAACAAGCAAGCCAGAACTGTATCCCCCTTCGTAGTTTCTAGATGCTTAACTGAAACTCTCGGTGCCGGGTACAAGGTTACCAAAATGGCCAGTGGAGATCTACTCCTTGAAATACGTGACAAAGATCAATTCGATAAACTGAACACCATCACAACATTTGAAGACACACCCATCAGTATTACGCCACACAGGTCCATGAACTCATCTCGCGGGGTCGTATAGGACGTAGATTTGCTTGAGCTGACGGAAGCTGAACTTCTGGAAGGATGGAAAAGCCAGAACGTTACAAACGTACAGCGTATTAAGATCAGAAGAGATCAAAAGGAAATCCCCACCAAACACTTAGTACTGACCTTTGCTTCGAGCAATTTGCCGGAAACCATTCAGACTGGGTACACAAAGACATCCGTGAGACCATATATTCCCAACCCCCGCCGTTGCTTCCAATGTCAGAGATATGGCCACGGCTCGCAAAGCTGTCGTGGCCGGAAAACTTGTGCTCTGTGTGGAGTCGTGGGCCATGCGTCCGACAACTGCGAAGCACCTGCACACTGTGCGAACTGTGGCGGTAATCACGCTGCGTACTCACGTTCCTGTTCTTTCTGGAAAAAAGAAAAAGAGATCATCACTTTAAAGATAAAAGAAAACATTACATTTAAAGAAGCAAGAAAAAGAGTCTCGCCATTTTATGGCCCCACATATGCTGATGCGGCGCGCCAGGGGGCAGTGTCGCACCAGCCCTCGCCACTCCATCGGCCTGCGCAGAGCGAGCCATTGGCTGTGGCGCCTGCCCCCAAGGCGGCAGTAGTTGAGTCTACTCCGCCTACTATTGAACAGAGACCAGAGACTCCAGGGTCTTCGAGTCTCAAGGCCTCACCTCGCCAGGCGAGGCCAAAGCTTCGAAAAACCAGCTCGCATGAGCGGGCATCCAGTGCCTCCGAGGAGGCAATGGATACGGCGGCACCCTTGGTGCCAAAAGAGCGGCGCGGCTCTCTGGAGCGCGCCAAGAGAACTAAGAAGCTTATAACAGGGCCTGATAATAGCCCTGTTACTTGAGCTTGACCTTTCACCTTAAACAAGTCACTCCCTTAACGTACACACAGCACTACTTTACTTCCAATATGGAAACACAAATTATTCACTGGAACGTCAGAGGCCTGCTTAAAAACCTCGACGACGTCCAAGAGCTTTTATACAAACATTCACCTCAAGTGCTGTGTGTACAGGAAACACACCTAAAATCCTCCAATACAAATTTTTTACGTGCTTACGTCATATACCGAAAGGACCGAGATGATGCTGTGGCGTCATCCGGTGGCGTAGCCATTATTGTTAACCAAGGAGTAGCGTGTACACATTTACCACTCCAGACATCCCTTGAGGCGGTGGCTGTTCGAGCGGTACTTTTAAACAAACTCGTCACCATTTGCTCTTTGTATGTACCTCCCCACCACCGTCTTGAAAGACGTGAATTTCAGTCTTTAATAGACGAACTGCCTGAACCCTATTTGCTTCTTGGCGACCTAAATGCACATAGTGGACTCTGGGGCGATTCTCGCTGTGATGCACGAGGTCGTCTCATTGAACAATTTCTCTTCTCTTCCGGTGCCTGTTTGTTGAATAGGAAAGAGCCAACATACTATAACGTTGCCAACAAAACTTACTCGTCTATAGACCTCAGCATCGTATCGCGTTCACTCCTACCCCTACTGAAATGGAAAATCATAAATAATCTATATGGAAGTGACCATTTTCCTGTAGTGTTGAGTTCACAAACAACATATGAATGTCCTCTACATGTTCCCAAATGGCTGATGAACAAAGCAGACTGGGAACAGTTCCACAACACTACACGTTTGAGTTGGACAGACATATGTAGGTTAGACATAGATGAAGCTGTGAAGTACTTCACAGCTTTTCTAACTGACGCAGCAGCCAGGTGCATACCGCAAACATCTGGAATGCCCGGCAAACGACACGTCCCATGGTGGAACACGGAGTGTCGTAATGCGCGAAAGAAACAGAACAGGGCATGGAGATTGCTGCGCAACTCGCCAACAGCGGAAAATCTTGACACGTTCAAGAAAATAAAGTCTCAAGGAAGGAGAACGCGTCGGCAGGCCAGAAGAGAAAGCTGGCAGAAGTTTTTGTCGGGGATCAATTCATACACACAGGAGGCAAAAGTCTGGAACATGGTCGGTAGGATAGCAGGGAAACAAGTACACACACTTCCACTCGTAAACACTCTAGGTGATACCTTGGAAGATCAGGCAAACTTCCTCGGGGCACACTTTGAACGGGTATCCAGCTCATCCCACTATACTGACACTTTCCAAAAATACAGAACAAGAATAGAAAAGCAGAAACTAGAACATAAATCCACTAGATACGAGGCATATAACCAAGCTTTCAGTCTAGCTGAGCTCCGAACATCTCTAAACTCCTGCAGTACTTCTGCCCCAGGTTCTGACCGTGTGATGTATGAAATGTTAAAAAACCTACCAAACGAAACCCGAAAAACCTTACTTTGTTTGTACAATGCTATTTGGTCTTCTGGCACTATTCCTACCTCCTGGAAAGAGGCTATTGTTATTCCCATTTTGAAAGAGGGCAAGGACCCTTCTTTACTCTCGAGTTATAGGCCTATAGCACTTACAAGCTGCTTGTGCAAAGTCTTCGAAAAAATGATAAACTGCCGACTTGTACATTTTCTTGAAACAAATAATTTGCTCGACCCATTTCAGTGCGGGTTTCGAGAAAATAGATCCACCACAGACCACCTTGTTCGTATCGAGGCACAGATCAGAGACGCGTTCGTCCATAAACAATATTTTCTCTCTGTGTTCCTCGATATCGAAAAGGCTTATGATACAACATGGCGTTTCGGAATTCTAAGAGACCTGTCCCACCTTGGTGTGCGCGGAAGAATGTTTCATATAATCGAAAGTTACCTGTCAAACCGGACATTCCGTGTCCGTCTGGGCAGTGTGCTCTCCCAAACATTTGTCCAGGAAACAGGCGTGCCACAAGGTGGTGTGCTTAGTTGCACACTTTTTATTATTAAAATGAATTCTTTGCACTTGTCCATTCCCTGCAACATGTTCTATTGTACATATGTCGACGACGTCCAGCTTGGCTTCAAGTCATGCAACCTGGCCATGTGTGAGTGGCAGGTGCAGCTGGGTTTAAATAAGGTCTCCAAATGGGCAGATGAAAACGGATTTCGTCTTAACCCACAAAAAAGCACGTGTGTCTTGTTCTCTCGAAAGAGAGGCATGCACTCGGAGCCCGACATTCAACTGAACGGGCAACAACTGTCCGTCAAAGCTGAGCATAAATTCTTAGGCTTAATCTTGGACAACAAGTTGACCTTCGTACCCCACATAAAGTATTTAAAAACAAAATGTTTAAAAGCCATGAATGTTATAAAAGTGTTGTCACGTACTACGTGGGGTAGTGACAGTAAATGCCTCATGAACCTGTATAGAAGCCTTATTCGCACCCGCTTAGATTATGGGGCCATTATTTATCAGTCAGCGACTCAAAGTGCTTTGAAGATGCTGGATCCCGTGCACCATTCGGGCATCCGCCTTTCTACGGGTACTTTTCGCATCAGCCCCGTAGAAAGCCTTTACGTTGAGTCAAATGAGTGGTCGCTTCATCTGCAAAGAACCTACATGTCCTTTGTGAATTTCCTTAAGGTGAAAGCAGACAAGAGGCACCCCTCATACTCTACTATTAATGACTTGTCGAGCTCCATTCTTTTTCAAAACAGGCCTTCAATGAGGCAGCCCTTCTCAGTTCGCCTGAAGGGTCTAGCTGAGGACACTGGAGTGTCACTCGAACACAGTTTAATGGCTCCTGTAGCATACCCGCCACCGTGGCAGTGGCAGACTATAGATTGCGATGTGTCTTTTTTAGAAGTTACTAAACATGCGCCTATTGCCCATATTCGAACATACTTCTTGGAACTTCAACACAAATACACACGTCCTGAGTTTTTTACAGATGCCTCTAAGTCTAACTCCTCTGTGTCCTACGCTGCTGTTGACCCTTCCTTTTCGGATGCTGGCCCTCTACATCCAGGCACAAGTATCTTCACAGCGGAAGCTTACGCGATACTTGTGGCAGCTAAACACATCAAACAATCACAAATACAAAAAGCAGTAATTTATACAGACTCCCTCAGTGTGGTAACGGCTCAGCACAGTCTTAAAAAACAAGAAAACCCTGTCCTAGTTTCACTTCACTCCATTTTATGCACCCTCCACACACTCAACAGACATGTTGTGTGCTGGGTGCCAGGGCACCGTGAGATTCAAGGCAACGTGATGGCGGATCAGCTTGCTGCATCCGCCCACGAAAGTACCGCCATTACACCGACATCAATCCCGGCCCTTGATCTTAAGCCGTCTCTCAAACGAAAACTCAGGGACTACTGGCAGAGCAAGTGGGATACACACACACAAAACAAACTACACGTTATCAAGCCACACCTTGGCCATTGGCCACCAGTATCAAAATCACGTCTAACAGAGGTAACACTAACAAGACTCAGGATAGGACACATATACACGACACACACGCATCTTTTGTCCGGTGGTGATCCACCATTGTGTGACAGATGTGAAGAGGCATTGACAGTCATTCACATATTAATCCAGTGCAAACACTTAGAAACTCTAAGAAAACGACATTTTCCATTACCCTACCGACAGCATATACCTTTACACCCTGCAATGTTCGTCGGTAGGGAACCGCTTTTTAGTCATAAATCATTGTTAGCGTTTTTAAAAGAAATTAATAATTTTCATATCATACACCCGGGCATTCCGTAGCACGACCTCTCTAGAGAGGTTTTCGCTGCGGTGGTTACACAAGAAAGCACTTGCCTCACGGCCCTTGGACTTAAGGGTATGAACGAGTGAGGCACTTGTGCTAATGCCATTCATATCCACCATCGTTTTTTATAATCACCATCTCTTGTCATCTATCCTCACCACACACACCTTTCACGGCGTGGTCATGATTTTATTACTTGTATGTTTTTACCCGCCTTACCGCGAGGAGTTTTATGGCCTTTATACAGCCGCTTATCACAATCATTGTCCATATTCTTAGTAACATGAACTGGCGCTCTTTGGCCGTGAAACGGCCCTTGCGCCACAAAACTTCAAACATCATCATCATCATCTCATGGTCCAAGTTCATTATCAGCGGAAAAAAATTAGGGTTGAAGTTTATTTTTAATTTTGTGATGCTCAAAATTTGAAAATGTATTGTATTTTTGCAACATTGGCTTGATGAATATTTCTGAAACTTCGTATCTTAGGTCCATCACACTGACAGATGACAGTGAACTTAATTTTGATGAATTATTATTCCCGTAAGACCCTGTATTCACGTTGGAATTTTATGATGTCAGGTGATTTCGTGCGAGAAGATCAAGGCGGCATCTCCACCCACGTTTTCCTTTCGCGCGTTATCTCGCTTACCAAGCGTCGTTTCACGGTACAAGTGGTATTTCCTGGATTGAGAAATTGTACCTGACTAATACGCGAAAAATGTTTTTGGTTTTAGCGTTTTTTAAAAGTGTACCAAGACAGTTTAGAGACATGCCAAAAGAGACATTTTTAGTTTCCTCGGTATGCAAGTAGTATTCCCACTTGCCACACAATAGTCAGCCAGCATGCATAAGATAGTTACTTTGATTTTAAAGTTTTTGTTCGAGAGTATTTGGAAGCAATGGAGTGGAGAGCATCGTGAAAAGTCAACAAGGTTCCTCCAAGTTTGCAAACCGAGTTTCCATGCAGCCTGAATGACAGAAATCACTGTCATGGTCCATAGGGAGAATGCACTCATGGTTTATTGCACCACGAGCAGATCGCTCATCTGCCATTAGTACTTAGCGAATTGCCAAGTTCCCGCAACGTCACACTGCCTTGTCATGTCACGGAGAAGCCACCCACTTGATATCGAAACTGAAAGTGTATTTTAAAGGTAGAGATATTAAAAACATAAGCGATGCTTTCTCACGCAACACAAACACTCTTCTTGAAAGCAATCGTTTTCTATAAAATAACGATTCAGAAATATTGAAAATTCGTCTCCGTACTCTTTTAAGTGATGCCAACAAGATTAATCGGGACAGTAATACTAGATGGTTTGACAGTGTGTATTTTGGTACCTGCACGATTACCTGATCAATTGTGAAGGGAACAATATTAACGAATGGGTGGTAGATTACGGCCGGTCTACAGGCGCTCACTCGCTCCCTGCTTTTATGGCCTAAGCAGCCACCGCGAGTAAAATATAGTTATTTTATACAGTGACAGTGCCCTCTGCATGAGGGCGTCGATAGCCAACTCTTCAAAACGCATTTCGCCGCTTACGCATTCCATATTAAATCAGCTGTGCCCGGCCACTTTCTCGTGCCAATTACTTTTCCATTTGTAGGAAGCAGTAAAAGTAGTAGAGGTGTGTGTAAGCACAGCCAGCATTTTCTCGCACTCTTGCATTGGGTAATGAAAAGGCACATGCAACGACACAAAATTTTTTTTAAGGCTCGAACACATTCTATTCGCTGAGTTTAAAAATGTTTGAAGCTCGTGTGGTAGGATTTATCATTTAGGTGCACGTTAAAGAACTCCACATGGTCCAATTTCTCAAAGCCTCCCACTACGGCGTCCTTCAAAAACACATCAGTGAAATAACTTCCTCGAACAAAAATCTTTGACATTCACAGTTGATTATTGAGGCATACATTGAAGATTCACTGCTACTGACCTGTCCGATAAGTGTTGACAAGAGTTACGCAGAAGCGTCGGCACTAATTACTTCTGAAAAGTTTTTTAGATTCTTCTAGTTAATTGCATAAAAATGTTAACGGATCAAAATGACATGTCGTATGGCTTTGTTTACAAGCCCACACAAAAACAATTCTGGTTACGACAAAGTTTTGCCAACAGTGCCTTTTTTGGAATGGAATGAAAAAATTTTTTTTGAGTCCTGCAGGACGCGCTTAGCGCGTAGCGGGCGTCTTCCACGTAGGGACCGACAGGGAGTACCTGGCGGCCGCTTCGTGGGCCTGCTGGACGGCCCATTGCTGGTCGGCGAGAAGTGAGCTCCTGAGGGACCTCTCCCACTTGCTTGAAGTAGAGTCGGGAGGAGTGTTTCTACACTCCCAGAGCATGTGCGCGAGTGTCGCTGTGTGTCCACATGATGGGCATGTGTCGCTGGGGTATGCATCGGGATAATAAACGTGAAGCGTGGCAAGGTTTGGGTACGTGTGTGTCTGTAATAGGCGTAGGGTTAATGCCTGCGGTCGGTTAAGTTTCGGATGTGGGGGTGGAAAAATGCGGCGTTCCTAGTAAAAGTGCTTTGTAATTTCATTGTACGTAATTGGTGCATCCCGATTGGTATCTAACCCAGCAAGATGAGGTTGCCCTATGGCAGTGCGGTCGGTAAGTGCGCGCGCTGCATCATGGGCGATCTCGTTGAGGTTGGATAGGGCACCCGGCACTTGGCCGAGATGGGCGGGGAACCAGATGACAGTGTGGTGCTTCAGGGCACTCGGGTCCGCATCGCGCAGGATACGTAACGCCTGGTCGGAGATGACTCCGCGTTCGAAGTCTTTGATGGCCGGCCTAGAGTCGCTGTAGATGAATTCCGGTTTGCTGTCGAGCATAGCTATAGCTATAGCTGCTTGCTCTGCTACTTCGGGTTTTCGGATGAGCATTGTGGCTGAGTTAAGAGTCTGCTGCGCGGATAATACCGCGACCGCGGCGAAGGCTTGGTTGTTGCGATAGACAGCTGCGTCCACGAACGAGACCTTGTCCGCTTCCATGTCTATGCGCTTGAGAGTGGCGGTCGCCCGCGCAAGGCGCCTGCCTCTGTTGTAATCGGGGTGTACTTTTCGTGGTATGGGAGCGATCGTGATAAGGTCGCGGATTTTATGGGGAATTAGAGCTAACTCTGTGGGGTCCCTGGCCGTCGAGGAGAAGAAGCCGAGCTCGCGCAGAATATGGCGGCCCGCCTTGGTGGTAGTGAGTCGGGTCAATTGCACACGTTCCTGAGCTTCGGCGATCTCTTCTAGCGTGTTATGTACGCCAAGTTCGAGGAGTTTGTACGTTGGAGTGGTGATAGGGAGGCCAAGGGCTCGTTTGACCACCTTGCGAATAAGCGCATTGAGTTGATCGCGCTCAGCACGCAGCCACTTGTGTATAGCAGCAACGTAGGTAAAATGGCACAAAACAAACGCGTGTACGAGACGCAGCAGGTTGTCTTCTTTGAGGCCATGGTGCCTGTTGGCTACTCTACATACGAGTCGTATGGCATTCTCAGTCTTAGACCTGAGTTTGTGTACTGTTTGGGTGTTGGTTCCGCGGGACTCGATGATCATGCCGAGGACCTTGATGGTGTCTACCCTGGGTATAGTACGACCATCTCTGGTGTGGAGGGTAATATTGCGTTCCGCCGGAGGTTTCCACCCTTTGGGCTTCGCACCCCGGCGTTTGGGCAAATATTCAACAGCTCCGACTTCGCAGGTGAGCACCTGAGACCGGTGTGGTCGAGGTAAGACTCGGTGGTGTCGATAGCCTCTTGCAGGGCGGACTCAATGAAGCCATCCGACCCTGTGGAGCCCCATATGGTTACATCATCCACATAGATAGTGTGATTTAGCCCGTCTATTTTTGAAAGTCGTTCGGAAAGCCCAATCATCACGAGGTTGAAGAGCGTGGGTGAGAGGACGGATCCCTGAGGAGTGCCCCACTGCCCGAGCTCCACTTCTTCCGACACTAGGTCTCCTACGCGGAGGACGGCTCAGCGTCGAGTGAGAAAAGAGCGGATAAAGTAGTAAAATCGATGACGTAGGCCGAGGGCTGCGATCGCTTTCAAGATTGACGAGTGCGTTATTGTATCGAAGGCCTTTTCTCAATCGAGACCGAGTATTGCACGAGTGTCCCGAGTGTTCCTGCCATCTAGAATTTGATGCTTTAGGAGTAACATGGCGTCTTGTGTGGATAACCCTGGTTGGAAGCCAATCATGTGGTGCGGGATGCAGTCGTTATCTTCGAGGTATTGACCAACCCTGTTCAGGACGACGTGCTCAGCCACTTTGCCCACGCACGACGTGAGAGATATGGGGCGTAGGTTATCTAGGCTCGGCGCCTTTCCCGGTTTAGGTATGAGAACCGTGTGAGCTAGTTTCCAAGCATCGGGTATCTCACCCTTTTTCCATATCTTGTTGATAGTGTCAGTGAGGTAAGTGACGGAGGAATCGTCCAGGTTGCGTAGGAGCTTGTTGGTGATGTCATCGGGGCCAGGGGCTGAGCAGCCATTGAGCTCATGGAGAGCTCGGCGCACATCTTCAATAGAGAAGTCGGCGTCTAAGTTAATGTTGTCGCTGCCCGAGTAATCAGGGTGAGGGGTCACAGGGCCCGTGGGAAGCGGGAGATATTTTTCCACGAGGTTCTTGACAACATCTTCCGGTGACACTGTCCGTTTAGCCTGATGAAGTATCTTCACGATTGAATGACGCTGATTTGTGCGGGTGTTGGTTTCATTGAGGAGGTGTTTCAGTAAGTTCCACGTTTTGCCATTTCGAACCTGACCATCAATCGAATTACAAATTTCGTCCCACTGCTGTTTTGAAAGGAGGCGGCAGTGATCCATCATGGTCTTGTTCAGCTGAGATATGCGTTTGCGTAACCTCCGATTAAGGCGCTGGCCCTTCCACCGGGCCAATAGAGACTGTTTGGCCTCTAGTAGGTGGGCGAGACGACTGTCCATCTTTTCGGTTGGAAGGTCGGTGCTGATAGTTTTCGTTGCCTTGTTTACATCAGCTTTGAGCTGGGTCGTCCACGTCTCGAGGCTCGGTGGGGTATCAGGAGGAGGTCGTTCTGCGCGGGTCTTACGAAGGAGGTCCCAGTCAACGCACGTGTACGACTTGGTCTTCCTGCTTACTATGGGGAGGTGTACAGCCAATATGAAACGGTCGCAACCAAGATCTACCGCGAGGTTGGACCAGCGGGCGTCGGAGATATTCTTGACGAAGCATAGATCCGGCGTAGTATCTCTTTGCGTGGATGCCTTTGCGTGGATGCCTTTGCGTGGAGTGCCTTTTTTCCTTCAGGTGCAATAAAATTGTATTAGTACTAATGAGATCATTTTCTGATTCTCTGAAATTGTATTATTTCCCTGCGTCTCTGGCGAGCTTTATTGCATATGAAAATGTGTCACATTTGTTCATTGGCACTGAAGATTGCATCTAGGATTGTGTGGGCTGGGGTAGTTTTTTTTTTCTTTACAACAACGACTTTCCAAAACTGTATCACTACATGCTCTTTCATGTTTCTAACTTTTGTGTTTTCGTATTGAACCATTATTACTTTCATTGACATTCTTATTACTATTGCTATTACTCATGCTATTGCGAGTGCTATTCACACCTACTTGTGAATAATAGTGACCATCCCTTTTATGCTTTTACTTTCACCTCTTTGAAGCTTGGCGCACAAATAAGATATTTTATCAAACTGGCGCAATCAGCGCAGCGTTTCACCCCTGCATTTGAGCATCACGTAGCAAATTCCAAAATGTCATTTTCATGACATTGGCTCAATGAAATTTTCCAACTATCGTATGCTACGTCTAGGACCCATTGAACACAATGTACTTCATTTTTATTGAATAGAAGCTATGTGCGACTCCCCCAGTAGACGCCTTCAATATTTCGTACGTCACTGTGTTTGGCACGGCCATTTCAGTGGAATTTCCACCCATATTTTCTTCTTGCATGTTTTCTCCGTTGCTGAGCATCATGTCGCGGCAAGATAGGTGTTTTTGGGATAGTAAAATTACAGTTACTAATATGCGAAAAATTGTTTTGCTTTTTAGAGTCCCTTTAAAAAGAATGAAAGCGTACTTCACTTTACGACAGAACTGCCGCAGCAATTAAACCTTCAGTTTTTAGACCTAAGGCTAACGCTTTATTGAAACTGGGTTGAGATGGCTGAAACTAAATCAGGAGTAGTTATTGGAGCAGCGAAATCTCAATTGTGGAGCTGTTAGCAGCCTTTACTAAGTTGTCCTGGTAGCTTAAAAATACCAATGTTTAGCAACGTGGGGGCACCAGTGCATATTTTAATTGGCTTATAATACACATTCCACTAAAACAGATTTTGAAGGAAGCTTTTGAACAGATTATCGCTAGGTATGATCTGCACTACTTTTTTACATAACACACAAGTGACCTATCTAACCCTCGTAACGTCAAATAATATCTAAAAAAGGTTTTGTTGAAAGCTAGGTTCCACGGAAAACTTAAAAAACACAACAAATTGAAAAAAATTAAAAAAATTGTGATTGCACAAGAATCTTATTGACGTAACAGTGGTCGTTCGTTTAAGAAAAGCCTGACATGATAGCGTCAACAGCTTTTAACAAACAAAAGCATGCTGCACTGCCGTTCGCGGCCACCTCATGCAGGACCACGTCCAAGAGTGCAACGCGAGAGCCAAGAAATCTCGCTGCATAGACTATCTCGTGAAGCACGTGCATATGACACTAAGTAATAAACGAGTGATACTGATAGCGCCTCTCCCCATGAGCAACCACGCGCTATTATTATAGCACTAGTTGGCCAGTTTTATATTGTTTCAATATCTATAGGTCATAATCGTCGATGAAGAGCTCCCAATAATAAATGGACTTGCGATTGCTGCCCGCGCCGCTTCGTGACTCGCGCATCACAGGTGAAAAAAATTCTATCCATGCAAACAAACCGCTGATCATAGAGAGGCAAGTTTTATTGCAAAAAAAGAAGAAAAGAAAAAAAACGAAGTAACAGTGCCGCCGATCGAAACACTGATTGAGATAAGCCAAAATCTCGTGTAGCGCAGGGCTGGCACGCATGCAGCGACACCTCTTTACGCACTTGTTGCGAGTTTCGACTACAAAACGAAGCAGTGGCAAATCACCATTAATGAAAACTGTGCCAAGTGATTGCCGATGCGTAGTGAGTCACGAATAAAGGTGCCCGTTAATATTGTTTACAATGGTTTGAACACTCGTTTTGTTACCGCGGCTTCACATGTAACCAAATGTTTCTCTCTACCTGCAGACACTGATGTGCGGATTTCACTTGTGATGACTTTTTTGTATGCAAACTGCAATTAGAACTCGCCTGTCTAAATTAACTAGTAGCTGATGGGTGTAAACCGGGAATAGGTTGCACAAATTCTGCCGCTCAGGGAACCCATTTTGAGAACCCTTGTGCACGTGCCAGAGCATCCAGGAGACGCGTCGGATGCAGAAAAAAAATGAATCAACGTTTACAGTTACTCGCTTACAGCAAACACGTACTCGTAGGTGACCACATGCATCAGGGTCAACATGAAAGCCACAGTGACTGAAGGAACGCATTATGCACGACAAAGAACCGGAGAGTCTACCCCGCTATGCTTGCCACCCAACTCACTGGTTTTCGCTAGCCGACAGTGGTGCTAGAACACACAGCCTAGCTAAGAGAAGCAGCACGCTCGATGCCCGGCAGCACATTTTTGTGGGGTCAGGCATATTTGGTAAAATTTAAAGATTATGGTGTCATCATGGGAGCCTTTGTCACAAGAAAGATGCAAAGTGAAAAAAAAAACACCATTGGGTGCGTCTTAATAGTCATACTCGCCATTTTATCCCCTCTGAAGCAGAGCTCGGCATCAAATACTAGCTTTCGAGGCTTCGTAGCTGTTCGGTGCAATTTTTGTGATTACTATGCTTTTAGAGCACCTTGGTGAAAAAAAAACAGAAATGTGTCAAAAATGTGCAATTTGAGCAACTGTCTCACGCTTTACCAATGCATGTGTGTTGGCAGTACAGGCTAAGGTCACAACAGCCTCTTTTGCCTTACACATCAGCTTATTTCGAAGTGATCAAAGATGGATTGGCTGCATCTTTGGTACAGGAGGCTGTGTGCAAGTCATGTGTGCACAAGGTATTGAGTAGTGTTTATGCTCAGATCGTGAGGTTTCCAACAGCAGGGTTTGCAGATTATGCGTTCACTAGATCCTGCGAAAAGGTGGCGATATGGATCAAACGATTCAGCAAATGCAAAGTTTGTGAGGAAAATCATGAAAGCCGCTTTAGCGCGCGGCTTTGCGTTCAAGGTATTTATTGATACAAGCTCATATTAGTACATGAAAATACACAACATTTGTTAAACTTGTTCACAAGATGGCGCATAATTAAGAGTGTCGCATCCAGATATGATGCGGCAGTGGTATGTACGGCTCTCAAGAAGCTGGGCAGCACTTGCACACTTGTTAAGCTCAGGGCCAACGGCAAAACCAAAAATAAAGGTGAATGTGGTCAGAAACACCGAAGCTCCTCCATACCTTGTGTTACAGGAGCAGTGTACTAGATTCCTCAGTCATGCACCAACAGTTATATTGGTCAGACTGGTAGGTGCATGTTAGATTACGGGGGCACCAGAGGAAATGCGAAAAAAATGTCCGAATATCAAACTTTTTTGCTAATTGAACAAAGCGTCACTGAAAGCTACTCTTTGACAAGATCAGGGGTGCAACAGCCAAAATACAACTTGGAGCAATTTTAGGAGCAGTAATGTATTACTTTTAAAGCACTAAAATGTAAATTTTGAGCAGGTTACAGGGAAAAATATGTGATTTCCATCATTAGATGCCAAACTGTGAGCAGTATAAAAAAGAAGGCTTACATTTAGAAACAAAATATGTATAAACCATTCGACATCATCTAAATTGTGCAGTGTAAACATCAGCACTGCTATTTCAATGAAAGTGGTATTTTGAACCCCCCCCCCCCCCTCACTGAGTCAACAATGACAAAGTCCATATTAGCATTTGCTGTGCCTGTAAAATACTTTGACAGACTCTGCGAATTTAAATATGGATCTGCCAAGCTTGCGCTCATGAAATTTGGGAGATTCTTGAAACCGAAAAGCACAAGTGGTAAAAAAAACAAACGAAAGAACTGGTGCACAATTCGGTTTGCTTTTTTAGGGAAGCAGAAGTGTCATACACTGCTCCAAATTATTTCCAGTAGCATATTTAGAGATCAGTGATTACACTGATACTTATAATTAGGCAGCCTTTAAACGCATGAGTAAGTGAACATTATGTGCAGTGTCCCGTGATTAAGGATAACAGCCCCTTCCAAATCTCAATATGCTTTTTCGCAAAGCACTGCTGTAAAATTGCAAAGGTGGCTTATTCAGGATTCCCTGCATGGGTTAGAATCCTAAGCCAAGAAATTTTCTAATCACTACATCTCCCCTTAGCCAACTTCCCACCTTGTTTTTTTCCCACCGTGAGGTTAGGTATCGCTTCAGCTCTCCCTTGAAGGCGCGTTCGACCAGGTAAAGTAACAAAAGCGTGCACCCGTTGACCTAGCGACAGTACAGCAGATGTCCATCACCAGGACCATGGCAGGGACGACGCAACTTTAAGACAAAAAAAAAAGGGGGGGGGGGGCTCAGAGCTTTCAATGAAATAGGGAGTGTCAAGTTTTTCTTTAAGCTTTATTCACAAACTGTGCGATATTTCACGGCAGCTCTTAGAAAATGAATCAGTTTTCGAGGCTTACCAAGTTTTCACCTGAAGATCAAAACAGCATTGAGAGGAAGTGACAGTGGCTGTGGGCCCATCCCTCAGACGTAATCTATAAGCAAAGAAGCCTGTGAGCTGAAGTCGCAGATGGCAGAGGCGTTTCCAAATATTTTTTTCAAAGGGGGCACCACCTTGATTAGAATGGGTCCCTGCTGGGCAAGTAGGTGTGGTAGATCGTTATTTTATGCGCCCCTATATACCATAGGAAAATACTGGAAGGGCAGAGGCACGGGCCTGTTGTGCCACCACCTGGCTACGCTACTGGTGGATGGAAACCAGTGTGGTCGAGTACACACATAGAGAAGGAGAGCCGGGGAGGAGGGTGGGAGTGGTACATGCTACTGTTAGGTTACCATGGCGAGAGAAGTAGTTCTAACTGGAGCGGCACATGTATGAAGTAAGAAAGAAGGTTTCGTCCAACGTGCTGGCCGAACACACAGAAGCAACTGACAACGAAATAGTCTGGAAAAAGGTGAAATTACAAAAATAAAGAAAAAAAGTTTACTTCCGTGCTATATCTAGACTCTCTGAAAATTCTGACAACAACGGGGCACTTTCATGAGTGTAATGACAATGAGAGCAACTTCCCCTAGATACACACACCTACATCCTATTTTGAAATATACATAATTGGACTGTTCGCACATCCATTATCAGTTGCGAGCGTGGCTCCCATGAGGAAACTTAAATGTTCCGCTTTTATGCGAGCATTCATGGTCGATGCTCGTGTTAACCCCATAGTTGACCAACAACCACAACACAAAAAGAGAGAGGTGACAGTGGCACTGCAAGCCGCCGTGAGAGTACCCTCAAGTATGTAGCGCTCTGTGGCATGCCGCCGGTAACTTTTGCTGTCTTTCTGGATTGTGTAGTCAACAGAAGTACACACACATGAAGCCAGAGCAAAACAACGCTGTTCAAAACTGAAGACAGTGCAAAGTCACGGTAAAATCACACATGCAACTGCAAGCTTTCCTTCACCAGAGCGAGGTGAGATCTCGTGGTCCAAACCTGCTGGGGGCACGATACCGCTGCGAGCATGGTCTCCAAATTGTCGTTCTTCATGCAGGTCGTCCTGTCATGGTCAGCCACTTTGCCTTTAAAGCTCGTCAACACCGATGCATGCCCGTTTCGCCTCGTCCCACAGCCGACAAGCCCCGTCTTCAAATCCGTCAACGCGGACACTCGTGAGAACTTCTGGCCCTTCCCGCCGATTTTCGACTCACCTCGCCACCTGGTCTGGCAATCACTAGCCACAATCAGCGCGGCGGATTGATCTGCCCGACTACAAAAGCCCTCCTCCCTCCATAGCCAGTTGGGGCACGCTACCGCTGTGAGCATGGGCTTCAAATTGTCGTTCTTCATGCAGGTTGGTTACGTACCCCGCGCCTTCTGTATTCGTTCCAACGATCCTTTTTTGTTAGTGGTGTCGTGCCCCACTGAAGTGCTTGACTTCTGCCGCAGAACTGTGTATGAATTCCTTTTTGAATACTGTGCAATATGCCACCTTATCGGTCTACTTCTAATTCTGTCGGGTGATGTTGAGATGAACCCGGGACCCCGGAAACTTTAGAAAGCCTTGCAGAAAAGGTATCCTGCTTATAACTTACGCAATCTACCATTCGGGACGAACTTGCATCTATCCGCTTGGCTCATGCTAACATCGAAAATCATGTCGGCAACCTCTCGTCGCGTCTAGATGTGGTTGAGAAAAAAATTCGACATAAACCAGTGCAAAAGCCCACCCCTCGAACCACCCTCCCTCCGAAATTGCTTCTCTTTCTTCTAAGGTAAAACAACTCGCTGACAAATGTAATGATGCCGAAAATCACCTACGCCGATCGAATCTATTGTTCTTCGGAATTAAAGACGAAAATACAGAAACTTGGGCCGAATCTGAAGCAAAAATAATTTCTTTTTGCGCCACGAACCTCGAAATAATCATCACCGACGCAGCTTTAGAGCGTGCGCAGCGGCTCGGTCGCTACTGCTCCGACAAAATGCGCCCAATTATCGTTAAGTTTGCGCGCTTCAAAGATAAATCTAGAATCCTCCAGTCTTCTCGGAAACTAAAGGAAACAACCTTCTTTGTACGGTAAGACTATCCAGCACACGTGCGCCTGATTTCGCTTTGACAAATTCGCTTTGACAAACTGACAATTGATAAGAAACAATACACCTACAATTCAATGACCAATTCCGTTGTTGAACTAACCACATAGCAATTTCCACGTGCCCACAAGTGCTCTCTCTCTCATGCTAACGTTCCAAGCAAGCCCTTCACAGCTATTTCAGCTTTCCATAACGCAACTGTAACGCTTACTAACGTCCGGAGCTACCTGCCCAAAAGAAAAACCGTTGAAGCTCTACTGGAAGATAACAGTACTGGTCTCGCAATATTTACTGAATCGTGACTTAACCCGGGCATTCAGGATAACGAACTACTTTCCGCAAAATCTTTATACTATATTCACAGGCGAGATAGGCTGGGGCACCGGAGGGCGGGGTTGTGGCGCTTGTAAAGCCTAGTTTGCCTTCCTCCAGAATTGAAGCAGAATGCCGTCATGAAATCCTGTGCGTAAATCTAACTTTTCCATTCAGTAAAACAGTACTAATCACATGTTATCGAGCCCCCAACTCTGACGATAATTTTACACATGACCTCTGCTCTGTTGTCTTAGACCTAACTTCTCGCTTTCCCCGTTCGAACTTCTTGTTGTGTGGAGACTTCAATTTCCCAGACATTGATTGGGTTCACCTAGCAGCTCACTCACCACTTTCAAGAAACTTTCTAGATTTGTGCCTTATGGTTAATTTTGCCCAAATGGTTACTATGCCCACTCGTGGTACCAACATACTCGATTTATTTTTGGTCTCAACTCCCGATCTTGTAAACTCAGTTCAATGCGTAGATGGTATCAGTGACCACAAAATTTTATTAATTCGCACTTAGATTCCTATTCCTACCCGACAACCTCTCAATAAGTACATCCATGATTATAACAAAGGCAATTTTTGGGAAATAATGAGGAACTGGCAGATTTCGATGAAACGTTTTTTCATTGTGCTGCTTCGTGAACAGTCGAACAAAACTGGGTGTTATTTAAAAACGAATTGCTGTCCTTAATTGACAGACATGTACCTATAATCTGTATTAGCGGGGATGCCCAAAGATTATGGTACTCTAATTCTTTGAGGAGGCTGTTCAAAAAAAAAAAACGCCTCTTCAGAGAAGCCAAGTTATCGAAATCCCCTGTTAAATGGGAAAAGTATCGCACATGTTTGCGCGAGTACACTTCACGGTTAAAAAATGCAAAAAGGCAATTCTTCGGTCATGATCTCCTCGGCATCCTGCGCGACAACCCTCAAAAATTTTAAGTATTTGTGTCCTAAAAACAGCGCTGCTCAAAACTTGCCATTTACTAATCCCGATGGTTCGTCCGTTTCCGCCACTGACTCCGCCGAAATCATGAATTCCCATTTTTCATCTATATTCACGCATGAACTCTCCACCAATGTTCCGTCCTTGCCGCCCAGAGACTTCCCGCAGACGACACGCATTTTTGTTAGAAGCGAAGGAATAGCAAATCTAATCGACAACCTTAAATTCTCGATCTCCTCTGGCCAAGGCATTATACCCGCTAAAATTCTGAAGAGCACAAAAATAATATCCAGTCTTATCCTACAATTTATTTTCAACCAATACCTTGACACTGTTTTTATTCCTAAAGACTGGAAGATAAGTAAAGTCACCCCCGTGCCCAAATCAGGAAGCCGTTCAGACCCCTCAAACTATGGTCTTATTTCGTTAACATGCATTGCCTGCAAGCTGCCAGAACACGTAATCTACTCCCCCAGTGCAACTCATCTGGACCGCAATTCCTACTTTTTTTCTAACCAGCACAGGTTCCGGGGCGGACTGTCGTGCGAGACACAGCTGTACGAATTTTCTACTGACCTTCATTTTAACCTAGACTCTTCTTTTCAAATAGACGTAATATACCTCGACTTTTCCAAAGCTTTCGACCGTGTTCTCCACCGCCATCTAATAAGTAAACTTTCTTGTCTCAGTATAGACCCCTTAGCTCTATCTTAGATTAAAAATGTTCTAACCTGTCGTGTTCAGTATACTGTTGTCGCGAATAATGAATCAACCCGTGTTTATGTAGTTTCCGGTGTACCACTAGGTTCCGTTCTTGGGCCTCTTTTTTTAATAATCTTTATTAATGATATTCCAGACAAAATTTCATCCCCCATCCGCCTTTTTGCAGACGATTGTGTGCTTTACCGTCGCATCTCATGTTGCACTGACCAAATTACACTCCAGAATGACCTGTCTCACATACATAATTGGTGTTCGCGGTGGCTAATGCAGCTTAATACGCGAAATCGTAAATTCATGCAAGTTTCACGCAAGCGCACTAACTTTTCCTTCCAGTATTCTGTGAGCTTCCAACCCTTGACCCAGGTCGACTCCTATCGTTATCTTGGCGTAATAATAACAAATAAACTAACATGGTCTGAGCACATAGAACAACTAGTCACCACTTCAGCAAAATCACTTGGCTACATTAAAAGATCGCTTACGTCCTGCCCACCGCAAATCCGAAAGTTAGCTTACAAAACCATCACGCGTACTAAACTTGAATATGCTTCTGCTATGTGAAACCCTCACCAAAATTACCTAATCGACGCATTAGAAGCAATTCAAAATCGCGCTGCCAGATTCATCACCTCACAATACAGTTCTCGCTTAAGTATTACCAGTATCAAACTATTCCTCAACCTTCTTCCTCTAGAAATTCGCCGCAAAATCACTCGGCTCTGCATTCTGCACAAACTATACCATAATTTCCTGTCGCAACGCAATACCGTTCTTCTACCTCCCGCCCGTTCATCGCGTCGCCTCTTTAACTCCCTATGTTTACAGCGCTTACATGGTTCAACTAAAGCTTGGAATAAATCATTTTTACCTACTGCCATTGAAGACTGGAATAACCTGCCTAAATCCATAGTGCATGAACTAAACCCCTTAAAATTTAAACAGCTAATCACAAATCACTTGATGTGTTAGTTAATTTACAATTGTTGCCGTTTTCTTCCACGTATATATATATTTTCCCTTATGTTGACATTGTTTTTTATCATTTAGTTCACTTTTGATTATGCTTTGTACCATTGACAATCATGCATCTGTTGAATTGTGTTTTTGTTTCCCCCTTATATAATACACCGCAAGGGGCCTTTAAGGGTTCAATAAATGATGATAAATGAATAATGATGTCACAGCGATTGCAGCACTCGTGCCCCCGGTGGTGGGCCTCACGCCCAATATGTTAGGGAAACTGCATGACTGACACTTGGTACACTGGACGGTGCAGCAAGCACTACAGGAAGACAAGACTTGTCGGTGCAGGCTGAATCGGTGGTCAAAAAGACAGTGATAGTCTCTAACCCATTTGTAAGTAGTGTAAATAAAAATATTTTATATAATAAAAACCAAATGTCAATGAATTGCTGAATCAAACCCTTTTATAACATACTCTGTCCTGTCATGCAAGATTCGGTTCATGTCAAACATTTGTTGGCAAAAAATTAGAGCTCACTCCAACTCACTTATACATACTTTGCGCCTGGGTCTCATTGTGACCCACCAAACGTTTCTTAAACCAGACTCGCTTAGCCTCAAGCTCGGTAAAATATTACTTACCCTTACTTACTCAAGCACATGGCTTAATTTGAGTATGAGCGAGTCTCGATTAAGTCAACTCATAAGTGAGTTGCTGACCTAAGGTGTCAAGTTAGGGCGACAATTACAGAGTGCCGAAACCTAATAAAGCCTTGGAATGCAAACCACAGATCAACAGGACGAGAAAAAAGGAATTTCTTGTTATCATGGCAGGACGGCAACAAGTGCTAGGCTAAAAAAAGAAGTAATAAGAAAACTGAAGTGTTCTTAAAAAAAAGACAGCGTTGTACAGAGCTTGTGTAGAATCTGCTGCCATCTAGCAGACACCGAGCGCATTTCTGCAATGTTGAAGGCTTGGCGCGCTCCACCTGTGCAGACACAAAATGTCCATATTAACGTGTGGTGGCAGATAGGGGTGGCAGTGCCAACAAATTTTCGTGTGCCATGTTGCTCAGACTGAAGAAATTGGGATGCTATAAAATATTTGCAGGAAATTAACCTCTATGTTATTTGACTTCCTCGCGGCTGACGCGAAGGGCCACAGCTGTTGCCCATTTTTCTGCTTACAATTAAATGCCTGTTTATGTTCTCCATTCTATTCAGATGCGGGACAGCATAGGCACTCATCACCGCACGCTCTTTCATGCCATGCTAGAATGAAACAGTTATTGTACCATGTAAATGCAGGCACAGGCAAACTGGCCTTGTGCACGAGCTTCAAATGTGCATCACGGCTACTCATGTTTGCCTCTGCTGGTGTTTACAGCATTACTTTGTCGATTGCATTGCGAAAACAATTACATATTAGCCACGCAGCTTCTGCATGTCATCGATTCTCATCTAATGTTCTGGTTGTCCTCGAACATGTTGCTTATTGTTACTTGTTTATTGTGGAGTTTAATAAGCAAAATTTAGTGGTATGGTTTGCACACGTATTGCTTCACTATGTGTACTTTTCAAGGATTTGATAAGCTCTTTCAGAGGGGGCGGCCAATTTCATAAGGGCACACCAAATGCTGTGACCCTCTCCCTGTTAATATTACTTTTTATACCCCAAGAAGAGCAAATATGTTATTTCATGTGGTGATCTTCTTTCATAAAAAATCTTTTATCCACCATAGTGTGCCGTAAAATGTTAACAGATTTCTCAAGTGTGTCAACACTGCTCAAAACTGAAAAACAAAAATGCTGTTCTTGCAAATCTGTTACCTTCAACTGTGGGCACGCTCCCTCTGTTTACACACAAAGGTGGTTTCGCAAATGTTCAGAAGGTGATACACAACTGCCCTGCTGCAAAAGGCGTGAAATAGTAAGGTGCCAATAAACCCCAAAAATGATGACGTGAACTCAAATATTTTACACCTACTTTGCTGTTTACCAGCACATGCCCCCACCCCCCCTCCAAGGGGTATTCAATGATTATCTCAGGTGTACCCCGGTTATCTCAGGTGTACCCCAGGGCACCGTCCTTGGGCCGCAACTCTTTCTTATCTATATCAATGATCTGCCCAAATGTATCTCATCTTCAATACATTTATTTGCTGACGATTGTGTCATTTCGGGAAATTATTAATGATAGTGACATACACGCACTCCAATCTTACATTAATGCGATATCCCATTGGTGCAATGCATGGCAGATGGTTCTCAACACTACAGAATGCAAATCTATGCGAGTTTCTCGCATCACTACTAACGCACACTCGTATTACCTTGATGGTAATATTCTTGAAGCGGTTACTTCTTATAAATACTTGGGCATTCATATCACTACTGACCTATCTTGGAATCTTCTCATTGAAAGCATCCCCAACAAAGCCAACCGCATGCTTGGCTACGTAGGGCGAAATTTTCATTCCGCTCCTTCTTCGATAAAACTGCTCCTTTTCGAATATCTTGTACGTTCACGACTCAACTATGCATCACCGATATGGGATCCATGTACTGAATTTCTTAGTCATCAACTCGAAATCATAATAAGCAACGCCGCACGTTTCATTTTTTCGAACTATCAGCGAGCAGCCACCGTATCCGGAATTAAAAGTAACTTGCGTCTAACATCTCTGACGTCACGCCGCGAAATTGAACAGTTGTGCTCATTCCATAAAGTATTCTCACACAATAGGCTTCGCCATGCTTTACTTACTGCACCTTCATACATATCCTCGCGTTTAAATCATGTTCATACCGTTGGCGTGCACTCTTTCAACACTATAAGACCTTTTTCCATTCCTTCATTCCCCATACCTCTAGCGACTGGAACCACCTTCCTTCTAACATTGCTATGATTTGCAACCCAGATGTGTTTCGTACCACTGTGTCTAATATTAATTTTTAGGCCATTTGATTCTGCATAACGTTGCAGTGATATCTGTGAAATTCACTTGTCCAATGTATGCATTTTTCGTCGCAACAGGAATATTGCGACCTTTCTGAACCGTAAAACTTATTTTGTAGAGGTTATAGCTACTTCTGTTCTGCTGTTTGTACTGCAGTTTCCTGACTTGTTGTAATGTATTCACACACTCGCCTCTTCAATTCAATTGCCTTGAGGGTATTCAAAATAAAAAAATACCGCAAATCAGCACCTACTTTATGAATACGCTTTTCATTTTTTCTTTTTCACGCAGAGAAGACTAAAAGTTTAAAAATTTACTTCTATGCTAATGCTGTATATAGCGTACGTTGATGACTACCGCTGCAAAGCATAATTTATTTGAAATATAAAGAAAAATTAAAATGTTTCATTTGATGTTGGATGTGCGATAAATTGGTGGGACTATTTTGTAAGTATTCTATCTAGAAAAGGGTAGACATGAAACAAGAGAATGAAATGAAGCCACACTAGATCGGTCAAGGCTATTCCCATGGTCAAAACATGAGAATAGCCATGAAAGGTGCCTATAACGGGTGGAAGCCGCATTGCGTCAATAAAATGGAGACAAAATGGCATTCGTACAACATGAATTCAAATAAAATGAAGCGCTTAAGCCCAAAAAATCAAATTAGCCTGCTTTTGACCTCCCTTACCATAACCCTGCTGCGAAAATCACAACGAAATGGCTCCTCCGAATCGCAACACCACCTAGCATATACCAAGCGTCTACTCAAGACACAAATAAATGGCTGAAGTCATTCCCGTCTGCAATCTCAAGCATCGAATAACAACACGTGCCAATATTGATGATGTGCTGTATTCAATTTATATTTTTGCATGTTTTGAGAGCATTTCTGGATTCTGTTAGCTTGCCTACAAGCCTTTTTATCCCTCTTGTTCTTTCATTCTATCTCCTCCTATTCTAAATAAAATGCTTACAAATTAGCCCCAACGTCGACATAGGTCGTTTCTAGTAAATTACGGTTTGAAATGGTGTAACAGAGCTTCCATAGCCCCCAGCTTTGAGTCGCTGTAGCCTGTTCTCAGCCGCCCTGCACTGTTTCTAATGAATAGCAAATAAATAAAGCAATCCTTATTTTCAAATCCGGCGACCGCTCTGGTTCAATTAAAAGGCCCTTAAACTACCTCTTAAAATTTAATTTCAAACGTTTGAAGTAAATACGTGCATCATATCAAAATGCTGCATGATCAATGATTCTTCACGTGGCAGTGCAACAAGCCATCAGTGCTCCACGAATTCTAAGAAACAATCCCCCCATGCCTTTTGGGCTGGCACGTAACGTCAAAAAATTGATTCTGACGTGCAGAATAAATATGCTGCAATTGGTCAAGCAAGCACCTATGACTTCTTGTTAGCCTGCAAGAAGTGGTTCATGCCATTCACCATTTGTCGAGATGCCCGCATGCATGAACGTGCTTGCAATCTGGTACTGTGGTCCGTAGCACAGGGTTCATACCGACACTATTCGTATAAGCACCGGCTGGCACAACAACAGCGATTCGCCAACAAGCACACAGTTGACAGAGGGCGGAGTCGCGGCAACCGTAACAGGACAGTGTTTGGAGCAATATGTCATCGATGATGTATGCCACGCAAGATTGGGAGAGATGCTCGGCAAGAGGGCAAAGCGGCTTCAGGAGAAGTACCAAAGGAGGGTAGTGAAAAGAAGAATGAAAGGAGTGATTACTGTGCTTTGCTTCAAACGCATTTAACATCGCTATTACAGCACCATTTCAAAAAAAAAAAAGAACGGCTTCATGGTTGTGCACTTTCGCACAACCTCTTCACCACAAGTGAATTTCCACCTCTGTGTGGTTAAATATTCCGTATGGTTTCTGGCTGCATGCAGTATAGCACATATTGCGTGCCAGCTTTGTTCAGGTATTAAAATAATCTTTCGTGTATTGCTGTGAGACTGGTGGCCTCGAAATAAAGCGGCAAATATTTAGACCAGCAATGCTATTTCCACTGATACACACTGTCAAATGTGAAACTCTGGGGCAGCGTGAGATAATATACATTGATTTTATTAGGATGGTGCAGGAAACTTAGTTTGGCACATTTGCGCGCAGAAGCAGCATCACTCGATGAGAAATGGGTGGCGTTTACCTTATTAAAACTACGCGAAGCTAAGAGACAATGCAAACATAGGAATTCAGATGAATAATACTTGAAATTTCCTATTTTGTTTCTGACTCGCCACGAGTGAATTTTCAAAATTGTCTGAAAGGTATTGTTGGGCTTGCAAAGGAAGAAAAAAACGAAAAAGTAACTCAGACCTCCTTTTGTTGTCTGCCAAGCTAACCCCGCTAGTAGCAACATAATGACCAGCTCAAGTTTCTTTGCTGCGAAGTAACTGATATAAATGTTGATGCCACTTTTATTCACTCGTATTTATGTCATGAAGCTTTTAAACGCCACTGCTTATTATATCTAATGTAGCTAGCAAGTTTCACAAGCCTTGTCTAGCGAACTAACCTTCCACACAGAGAACTGCCTCTAGTTGCAATGGGCCACGCTCCACATAATGACCGCGCTTAACCCACGGCAGACTGCTGTAGTTGGCCTTGTTTCAGGTACATTGTAAAGACGTGGTTATGCCAAATGGTGCGACATGTGCTACGTGTATGCACCATTTAGCTCACACTGCTGATGCACTGCACAAGTTTAACACCCAGGCACACAAAATTAGCATTGGTGAGAGGCAGGCACTTTTCTAAATGATACCCGAGACATAGGTAGACGACATAGGGCCCGTCATGTTGCAATAAGCTTACATAAATTGCACATTAAAAGATTATCGGTACTCTGCTATGTACCCTCGGATCGAAAGAAAAAAGATCGATCACTCGGGTCGCACGTACGTGACTAGCCGCAACTGTTCGTCCTACTTACTCGCCGAATACTCCACACTACGGCGAGCGGTTGATTGAGGTGCACGTGACAGGTATGAACAAAAAGGTGCTCGAACAGAAGAACAGTAAATTATACTCACAAATGTAATCTCACCCGTCGCTGGCGTTGCTGAGGCAGCTGAATTTTTTTTTCTGCCCAGAACCTGGATGACAAAGTCAGTGTTGCCAGGTCTTGGTAACGAAGTGTCGACGAAGTCGGACAAAATCACCCGAAATGTGGCAAGGGAAGCATTTATTCACAGCTAAATTAAAAAGGATTTCACGACTCCTCAAAAAAGTGATCTTTAGCACTCAGAAAGACAGCGATGGTGTAGTCAACCAGCAAATGTCAAAACATACTGTCGCTCAACTTCGCAAGCTCGTATCACTACCGAGGTCATGGTTGGCGCAAAAGACTGTGTAAAGAATTTTTTTAATAAAGTAGCACGCAAGTGACAGCTTTTATACAGCAGCAGCTGTCTGTATAACCCCCAAAACAAGCGTACTACTTCTTACGACTGTGCAAAGCTTGCGTTGCGTGTCACACGGACACCTATCATAGCGGAGGCAATAAGACGGTCGCGATCTGCGCATCGCGTTTTCCGACTCTCAGGCCGTGATTTAGCTAACATCTTCGCCAAACGTTTGCGTGATTCTGCGCCAAACATAACCTGAGGGGTTGATCGCGATCCAAAGACACCGTTAGAAAGAATCAGCAAGAAAAATCAGGCGATCCTCGCAAAATCACGAAAACCAGCATCAGCTGACCCGATTGCAGCATATATTTCATTTCATCACGCCGGAGTTCCGGATGGTATGCAGCTGCAGTAGTCTTGAACTCAACGTGCGTGAAAAACCACGGTTGTTCGTGGGAGAATTACGCGTAAATACCAAGCGAGAATGATAGCCTTAAAGAGGCGAAGAAGCACACAATTTTTGTCCTAATTAAACTAAGTGGTGGTAAAAGGTACTAGGCTTTGCCACAAGGTTGGCTTCAAACTATACAACTCAATACAATAATACCGGTTCATCCACACCGTGGGTTTGACACTTCAGCCAGAAATAAACACTGGCTACGCCCTTGAAAACGTGACCCAGCATGGTCACATGTGTGTGTACTTTTATTCTCAGATACACTTCGATCTGTTTGCGACATACACCAGACCACGTGAACACAATACGGCAGCTCGTAAAATACAATAACTAAGCATATAAACGTGCATGCTTTATTAGTAAGAAATGTGCAAAGCCATTACAGTCCACCTACGCCTGTCCGCTATTAACTTAGTCCTAACAACATGACATGTATACACCCTGGAAAGTACCAGATTATGCTACCAGCGAGCGTAAAGCAAAACATCGCAAAAATAACAAGGATATGGTAGAGTGTGCACAACATGAGCGCTAATTTTCAACATTTTTGACAGCTTAACCGCTAAGGAAAGCTCTACATCGGTGCGAAGCGATCGGTCAAATTATTACTTGTGGTTTTAGGCATAGCAATTGTACCTGCTTCTTTTTGTTGCAACAATATTATAGCACACTTCATTATCACCGTTTCATATATTAAACCACGGAGCCACCACAACAGTATGGGGTGGTTCTTTCAGCAAGAGCTCTAGTCTCTTGGGCTCTGATGACAGAGAAACAAAAAAGAAGTAATTCTGCTTATGGCAACTCAATCATGAAATTGATGTACTACATAAATTATATTAGAAGCACTATCTCAATTGGGCTGCAATTCAAAAAAAATTCGAGGCAGCCATACCAAATTACGCATATATTTACAGATTTTGCCGACTTCACTCAGCCCATTGTGTACTGTGTGTTGGTGTTGCTGGGTTCTGCGAATGATGCTGAAGTCTAAATCAGGATGCTGACGGCATAGCACCAACAGTCAACTGTGCCTAGCTGTTTCAACCCAGCACATCACATTCCTATATGATGTCACAGATATATGATGCATCAATTTCCTCCGAAATCAGCCTCATGTGGTTCAACCATCAAATATTTTAAGAACATGCGTCGATTTCAAATAACATACTGATAGCAACACCGTTCATCGTGTCTGATCTTCTACATATTCCATGCGGCATGACAAATTTCAGACATACATTTCAGCATTTTCTCCAGCCTTGAATTCTGTCATGCTTGCCTCAACAACCTACTCATCGCGAGTTGATCAGATGAGCACAGTTCACATCTGAATTCTGTAATCCAACATCTGAACAAGGCACATTTGTCAGCATAAGCGGGTGTGCATTTGATGTCCAAACGCTCCCCTGTGCTATCCTCGTGTTCTCCGCATCCAGTATTCAGCTCTACTCAGGCAGATTTATAGGTGTTGAGAGCTGAGAGCTTCCCATCTACGAATACTAGATGCTGATAAGCCCTACAAGCTCCTTCGTCTTATTTTTGTGAACTACGTACTATACTAACATTTTGTACCATGGTGCCAGGCCATAATACATATTCCCTCCACTTAATGCTATTGACACACAGAAATGCTACTATATTGAGCTCCCTTAGACCAAGAACTCCCATTAAAACTTTTAGGGGATCAAAAGATGCGTGCGCGACAGTATATGCTACTACCTGAATATCAAATGACAGTTCCCCTATATATCATCGTACGACATCTTGAGTGCAATTTGTGCTAGATCACTGACTCGTCAAAGGAGTACATATGGCGGCCAATCAGTTTTCTGACATGTCCTGAAAACTTATGCCCACTATCTGAGCAGCATTACAGCATTTTTTTTGTGGAGACTGAAGCCAATAGATCGTAAAAATGTCACTGTATCATGCGGTTGGCCCTGTAAACACACTCAGCAATGTGACAACGCGACTGCGTATTGAAGTGCCGCAACGCAATCTACTCAGGTGGTATGTACACCCACGTGATGCTATACTACACCTTATGTTATTTGCCTGGGAAAATCTTTGGATTTCCCGTGTACTTGGGTGTATGGGAAAGTGTAATTGTGATATACCTAATTGTGCTTACAAGAGGGCGTAAATGGTAAGTGCTTATGTCATTACATCATTACATGGAAAAAATTAAGTAATTTCTTTGTCTTAGAATACGTGAGTACATCTCTTACCAGTACATGTTACACTCCCTCAGTTACAATCGTCATATACCCATGAACTGCTGCAGATGTCAAACATATTCGAAACATATCATAGGAGTTGTCAACATTGTCATTGATGTCCTGTCAAATAGCCCAAACAACATATTCACCTGTCCCAGAGAAATATACACCTTATAAAGTGGTGACTGGTTGACATGACAACAAATTCCGCCATCTGCAAGAACTATAAGCTTCGACGCGGCTAGACTTTCAGTGGTGCAAGGCCGTTTGCCAGTAACAGGAGACATATTAGCATTAACACATGCTGTGACCCAAGAACTGACCATTTATGCGCACTTGCAAGCAAAATTAGGCATATTACTAGACTGTCTTTCATGCCCAAATACGCGGGAAATCTAAAGGCTTCTCCTGGCAGATAACGTAAGGTGTATAACATCACGCGGGTTTACGTACCACCTGTGTCGAATGCTTTGCAGCACTTCAAGATTCAATCACATTGTGGCATTGCTGGATATGTTTTCAGGCCCAACCACTTGATTCAGCGTCGTTTCTGAGAATCTTGTCGTGCCATTTACTATACTGCTGCCTTGCAAACGACAAACTTGTAGGCTTGTGTTGATTGCATGGTTCAGCGTTGGGTGGAAATTATTCTTACTCCAGACATTTCTAGGTCACGCACTGTTGCTCCTGCTTTTGTAGCTGCTGGCGGCATCACTGATTTCATCCTTGGTCCCAACAGATAGAGAAAGCCAATATGGACCGAGAGTATTCCACCAAGCCCTACCTCCCAATGAGCAATGGAAATAATGAAACGTATATGCATATGACATTCAAGGCAGACATTGTAAAACTTGCTTTAGGCATGGCTGTAGGTCTACTCAGTGACCATGTTCTTTTACTCTGATCGACACGAAGCCCACCTTCCGGCCAGTGACTACACATCTCGTCTATGTTACATCATAAAGAAGCTTCTAACTATAGCTCTGTGACAGAGCATTGGAAGCAAAATATGGTAGCAGTGAACTACACTCTTGTAGATGCATGCATAATGAAATGATATGGGCTAACCATCCCTCATCAGTGTCATACTGCCAACTTTAAAAAACCTTTCTCTCATGTAACTTTTACTGAAGTTTTATGAAAACAAGACAGATGATTCACTTCCTATGCAGAAGTTATCATCAGTGCACAAATGGCCTGAAACAGCAAAAATATCCCACTTACATAACATCAATAAACATTCCCCTCAATGCCATGATTAAAATTGCATGTCAACTGGTTGTCAAGTCAATCTAGCTAATAAGGCTAGATTGACCAGCATCATTTCTTCAGGCAAGTTGAAAATACTTTTTTCTGTGTTTTATGCATTTGTTATATCTGAAATAATAACGTATGTGCGAAAAAATGCCCTTTGAATTGGTGACACCTGAGTTAAGATGGCTACAAAAATTATTGAATAACGACTGTATTGTTATCATATGATTCAGTAAATCTTTGTTTTGCATGGGTTTGCAAATGTGCTAGTTCTCGAGTGCCACAAATAAAAAGTGAGATTATAATTTCAATTTTTTATTGCCTGGTACTTACGCTCATGTGCTAGGAAAAATAAAGTGTAACTGCATGTTTGCTGTGAGCATGACCCCTGCAACGAGACCCCACTTAAAAAAAAGTTTGATGCCCTATTTTAAATACCTGAATTTTCAATCAGTTGGAGTAAAAGACGGTGTGGTCTTGCATCTTGAACTTTGTTTCATTTGTAAATCAACAAGCTCGTGGTCGCAAGTCATGCCTAATCGTCTTTTCTAACTCGTTCACATCATAAAAGCACTGAAGCTTGTAAAGCCACATTTGCAAAAATTAAAGACTAAGATCTTGCATGTGCCCCTGAACAGCAAAAAGCAATATTTACGTAACCAATGTGATGAAAGCTGTGAACCTTGTCGTACATCAAACGGTCCTTCAAACTATTTGAGAGGTATGCTTGGTCATAACTTTGACATGGTTTAGTATTACAACTATAGGAGCCAGAAAGCTTGATTAGGACTGACAGATTAAGTTGGTATGGATTCATAATATAAGAACTGTACAAAGAAAAAGATTAAAAACAAATGAGCCACAGGAACACAAGTGCCTATTCGCGGCTGAAGTTTATTAAAAATTAACGAACAGATATGCACTACATCAACATGGCAATACGCAAAATTGACCAGCAATACCAAAAATGAAAAAAAAACAAGTTGTACATAAAAGTGAAGAAATTGTTTACCCTGCGGTATAATTGGAAGAAAGCTGATGCATGACTGTTTTTCATTTTGACTGTACCTTCTCAATTAGTTCTTTTTTTTCAAAACATCTTAACAGGACAATTCAGGAAGCCTGTGCTTGCGCACATGACTCAAAAGTCTTTTTTTTTATTTGTCGAGCCAATATAAAAACCAGAAAGCTTACTGGATCTCAAGATTAGTTATAGAAGTTCTTCCCCTACTTGGTTATGTGAAAATCCGCTACTATGAGCTTTTTTCGACTCCACTGTTGCCATAATTGTTGTGCATTTTCTGCCTGAGTAGTTCCTTTTTTGAGTCAACTCTAGCACACTGAAAAAATGCTACTATTCAGACTCCCGGATGCTTTAGTGAAATGAACTGAATTGGTCACTGACAGTAAGTCAATGCAGCAAATTTTCCTGCAGTTCACTGTATCAAACACACATTCAAGGCAAATAAAGGAAGAGGACAGGTACTGATGACATTTTTCATATTGAAAAAGTTGTTTGGAGCAAGGAACCTCATTAAATTTTAAGAAAAGCTATATAAATTGAGGAACATGTGAGCCCTATCTATATACATTTGTAATAATAATAATAATAATGAACATGAGAGCCTAATCTGACAGGGTCTATACAAGAAAGCATGTTATTTGTCATTCTTTGATCAGTTTCCAAGCCTCACTTTAGCTTAAGCAAGACTGGCTTTATCCACTCATTGCATTTAGAAAAATAGTAGAAACACAGTAGAAATATTTCTCCATAATATACATAGTGTCAATAAAGCAACAAAATGGTTGTTTTATTTCTAACACAGTTCAAATTTGCAATAAATAAAAGACGTCTCAAAGTGTACATGCCTCTCTTACTGATATTTATGTCTTTCATGCATAGCTCGGCATACTCACTCATGAGCACACTCCCTCACACTCATTCATACTCATTTGAATGTGGTGAGTGTGAGTATGAGAGAGTACTGATGAGCATGAGTAGGAGTGAGTAGAACGTGAGCGAGTACTTATGAGTATGAGTAGGAGTGAGAATGGACGTGAATGAGTACTTTCAGTGTGAGTAGAAGTGAATATGAACGTGAGTGGGTGCTTATGAGTGTCAGTAGGAGTGAGTATGAACGTGAATGAGTATTCTGAGTGTGAATAGGAGTGAGTATGAACGTGAGTGACTACTCAGAGTGTGAGTATAAGTGAGTATGAATGTGAGTGAGTACTCTGAGCGTGAGTAGAATTGAGTATGAGTATGAACGGGAGTGAGTTGTGAGCGTGAGTAAGAGTGAGTATGAACGTGAGTGAGTACTTTGAGTGTGAATATGAGTGAGTATGAACGTGAGTGAGTACTCATGAGTGTGCGTAGATGTGAATTTGAACGTGAGTGAGTACTCATCAGTGTTAGTATCCGTGAGTATGAACGTGAGTGAGCATTCATCAGGGTGAGTAGGAATGAGTGAGACCTTGTGAGTGTGAGTAGGAGTGAGTATGAACGTTAGTGAGTACTCTGAGTGTGAGAAGGAGAGAGTATGAACGTGAGTGAGTAGGAGTTTGAACATGAGTGAGTACTGATGAGTGTGAGTATTCGTTAGTATGAACGTGAGTATTCATGAGTGTGATTAGGAGTGAGTGAGAGCTCATAAATGTGAGTAGGAATAAGTACGAACGTGGGTGAGTACTCATGAGTGTGAGTAAACTTGACTGCGAAGGTGAGTGAGTTGCTGTGAGTGTAAGTAGCAACGAGTAGGAACATGAGTGAGTTACTATGAGTGTGATAAATATTTGTAACCATCGCAAGGGCGTCCTCAATACATTGAAAATAACGGGCACTATGGCATGCAAGCTTACTGTACGTAAAAACCTTCAGTTAGTTTGGAAACTGGGGGAGTCATTTTACATCAGATGGGGAAGGGGGGGGCGAGGTGACCGAGCAAAACTCGAGTTGAGGGTAGCCGTCCATTTTATTGTATTTGAATTTTCTAGGCTGAATAACTTTGAACTGCCTGTCCCTATAGCTACCGTTCTCGCTGCACTTGCCTCTTGCGCCTTCAGTCTATGCAACCCGCTGATAATACATGTAAAACAAGGTCTTGCGGAGCCCTTTAACAAAAATCGCCGCGCGAGCTGGTTCAGAAAAAAGAAATGCACTGCACAAGCGACAAAAAACAATGCTTAAATGGCCCGCGAGAGAAAGCAAAATTATGTGCGCGACGCACATTGTGCGCAGCGATTTTGCAGTTTCTATCTCTGCGTTGTCCCTCAAGTGAAGGTTGCCTTGAACAAAAACCTTAAGTGATCTCATGACCTATCAAACGCGAAGCTGTGTGCAAACTTCGCCTTCTCAGTGCCCCATTCAGAAAAAAAAAAGGAAAGCTTGGAGGACGGTTGAGCTTCGCCGTCAATAGTATAGTATGCGATAGCGTAATCGAACCCTGTTCGCATCGCCGTTTCAATCTCTACCCTCGCTTCACTTTTCGGCGGCTTATTATGCCTTCAACAGTGCAGACACAATGTGCAATAGGCGCCCAATCACCCTTGATAATTTATTCTATCATTCACATAACGCGGGTTAATACAAAAGCACACAGAATGCCTCGATAATTACCGTTTTATTCGGCTGCCCACGATAACCCTGCGTACGTACACTGCCAATGAACGTTAACCGCGTCCGCAGATCCATAAATAAGGCCGCGTGCAATCATCAGTGCCGGCACGGAGCCAACGAAGTCTCCGCGTGAGCGCGACCCACAGAGGAAGGAAAACATCTCCGAAGATGCACACAATTTCTCGAATGCAAAACTGCCGTACGCAACGCATTACATCTGAAGGCGAGGCAGAGAGGGGAGGCACCGTCTCGATGGTCGCGCCGGGCCACAGTACACCTACCAGTGGCCGGGCGGCCGCCTGTCCCGCTAGTGCAGTAAGAAGGGGCTAGGGGCAGTGGAACGATCGAAGCGGCCAAGCCGGATGGCATGGCAACGTCTTAGGTTCTGGCGGGTAATCAGCGGCGGCCGTGTAGTATACTGAAGCTGTCGAGAACGTCTCTGTTTTGCGCGCGTGCGTCGTAGCCTACGAAAGCGCGTTTTGAGTGCTTGTAACACATTACTGAGATTCTAAACGATGTCTCAGCGTCTCCTACGCGTCATGGCACACAAATGAATGTGCAGGTGCGTCGTTATTGCGCTGAGTCATTGCCTGTTTGTGTAACCTACCGACCCTTAAAGAAAGCGACAATTGTTCAGCTCGAATGTTTATTGAGTAACCTGAGTACACGTAATGCTACCTTAATGTTAATATTCATTATCGGCCTGACAACGTCAACTGCAGGACAAAGGCCTCTCCCATGATCCGCCACTCAACTCGGTCCTGTGCTTGCAGCTCTCAATTTATACCCGAAAACTTCATAATCTCATCTGCCCACCTAACTTACTGTGTCCCCCTAACCCGTTTACTTTCTCTGAAAATCCGGTCAGTTATGCCTAATGACCAGCTGTTATCCTCCCTACGCGCTACATGCCCGGCCCATGTCTATTTTTTCTTCTTGATTTCAACTATGATATCCTTAACCCCAGCTTGTTCCCTGATCCACTCTGCTCTCTTCTTGACTCTTAAGGTTACAACCACTATTTTCCTTTCCATCGCTTTCTGCGTCGTCCTCAATTTAAGCTGAACCCTCTTTGTAAGTCTCCAGGTTTCTGCTCAGTAGGTAAGTACCGGCAAGATGCAGCTGTTATATACCTTCGTCTTGAGGGGATAGTGATAATCTACCAGCCATGAGCTGAGAATGCTTGCCAACTCTTCTCCACCTCACTCTTATTATTCTAGATACATCAATCTTGTGGCTCGGCTCCGTAGGTACTACCTGTCCTAAGTAGGCGTATATACCTTTTCCAACTTCAAGTGCACTGCCACGTATCTCGAAGCGCTGCTTTCTTTCGAGGTTGTTGTTCATTACTTTCGTTTTCTGCCGGTTATTTTGTAGATTCAGAGAGAAGGAAAACGGGAAAAGGGGAGACAAAGTTTGGTGGGCAGATGAGATTAGGAAGTTTACGGGTATGAAGTGGCAACAGCAAGCAAAGGACCGAGTTGACTGGTGGAACAGGGGAGAGGCCTTTGTCCTGCTGTGATGATGATCAGTATGTGAAAGTAAATGTACGTGGGTGAATGCACCTGAGTATGGGTAAGCGTAAGTATGAATATGAATTCTTATGTGAGTGCGGAGGTGAGTGAGGGCCTATGATCTAGCAAGCGTGAATATGAAGGTGAGTGAGTAACTTTGAGTCCTAATTGACGTGCACGAAAAATTGAAGTACAAAAAGGAGACACCTGGACACGGCGCGCTGTCTCGACGTGTCTTCCTTTTGCACTTCAATTTTTTGCACACCTCAGTTAAATTGAATTACCAACTCGCCCAGCAGTCCGTGTTTCTCTAAGAGTGTGAGTAGTCGTGAGTATGAACGTGAGCCGTGAACAATGAGAGTGAGTAGGCGTGAGTATGAACGTGAGTGACTGTGAGTAGGCGTGAGTATGAACATAAGTGAGTACTCATCAGTGTTAGTAGTCGTGAGTATGAACGTGAGTGAGGGCCTAGAGTGTGAGTTGGCGTAAGTTTGAACGTGAGTGAGTACTCATGAGTGTCAGCAGGAGTGAGTATGAACATGAGTGAGTACTCTGAGTATGAGTATAAGTGAGTATGAACGTGAGTGAGTACTCATGAGTATGAGTAAGAGTGAGTATGAACGTGAATGAGTACTTTCAGTGTGAGTAGAAGTGAGTTTGAACGTGAGTGAGTACTCATGAGTGTGAGTAGGAGTGAGTATGAACGTGAGTGAGTACTCTGAGTGTGACAAGAAGCGAGTATGAACGTGAGTGAGTACTTTGAGTGTGAGAAGGAGTGAGTATGAACGTGAGTGAGTAGGAGTGAGTGTGAGTAGGCGGGAGTATGAACGTGAGTGAGTATTTTGAGTGTGAGAAGGAGTGAGTATGAACGTGAGTGAGTACTCTGAGGGCGACAAGGAGGGAGTATAGACGTTAGTGAGCACTCATGAGTGCGAGTAGGCGTGAGTACGAACGTGAGTGAGGGCCTATGAGGGGGAGTAGACGTGAGTATGAACGTGAGTATGAACGTGAGTGAGGGTGAAGGCTGAAAAAATTGTGGTGAGTGAGTATGAGTGAGTAGTCTCTCAAAGTGCCAACTTATGCTTTCATGGCTTTCATTAGGCACAACTACTACACTAACATGTCAATGTGAATATAACAAATGGCTCAGACGTGAAAGGTGGTCAAAAATGACCATGCAGGCCATTGCTGGTTTATTCGAAGAACACCATCTGCATGCAGCCCCACCAGGGCCCTCTGTCTCCTTTAATTAGAACACACTCCCAGCAACGATGAAGGTTGTGAGCTTATTAGAGAGAAATTTTGTCGCACGGTTTCTATAAACCTGGAAGCAAGAGTATTTTAGTCACGTAAGGATGAGTTGTGTGTGTGTATATGTCCCCGGTAAACATCATGGAGATGGGCAGCAGGTCATCGGAACATTCTTATTGTGTTTGTGAGGTCGAGATTTCGGTTGGGAACGTTGAGTGTTCTCGGTGTTTAAGATTTCTTGTGGCATCCACTCAAGCATAAGTTCATGCTTGGTGGTTAACGTGTTCATTGTGTCGTATTGTAGTCTGCCTTCATGTCTCGTTCACTTGCAGTCAGCACTTTTGAGGGTATTTTCAATAGTCGTACTGAATCCATTGTTAGGAATCCAGGTCCAAGTATCTTTCATCAGTGCACAGAAGCCGCATTTCAGTAATGGCTTTGTTCACCATCAGAGCGCATTCCTTTAACGGTCTTGTGCAAGAAAGGCATTGAAGGTTGGTTTTCAAAACTTTTCAGTGCTGTGCATGAACTGCTGACATGCCTGAAAAGTTTTTCTTTTTGTTGTGGTGTTGTCTCAGACAGGGCCACACAGCCTCTTGTTGCTTTATAATATTTCGCTTCGTAAAATTGCTCTTTGTATGCTTTTTCAGTGCTTTGTGCTATTATGAAAGCAGGTACTAGCAGGTGTTGACTGTGTTGCTTTTATTTGGTGTTCCACATGCTTCTCGCTAGATTCATTTGCACACAAAGCAAGAAGTCAAAGTATGGTGGTAACATTTGCTGTGAGTTTTCTGTTGTTCTTATTGTATTTTAGCCAAGGTCGGTTCCAGGATTGGTCTATAGCGGGGGTGCACCCACGATAAGCGTGGTTCTTCAGGAGGAGCAGAGAGGCGGGGAACTTGGCCATTGTGTTAGGACTATGTTTCCTCCTTGGAACATAGTCGTAGCACATAGTCATAACACAACACAGGGGTCAGGAAAAAATTGGGGGAGGGGGGCCTCCAGTCCAGCCTCCCTGTGCCTACCCTGGCACAACCCCTGATTCCTGCCTGTGTCATTTGACTGCTGATGACAGCTCTCCCTCGTGCACTCATTGTTTGTCAGTTACTTACTCGCCTTATCCGTTGAAGGCTGTTCATGTGATGAACACGAACCTCCGTTGGTTCTTGTTTTGTGATGTTCTGATGGTGTATTCTCAGTATCCTTTCTCAGTGTACCCTTATTTTACTTGGCTGGAAGATCAGCAATAATACAACTTTGAATTCTTAGCATGTTTTTATGGACTATAACAGTAATCGCCGCTATTTTCTCCGGCATTCCGTTTTAGATGGTTGGCACGTCAGTACTTCTCCTCTCAGCTGGTCAGTGTTTTGTAAGTAGAACTTTGTCGCTGCAGCCTCCTGGTACTGGATGCAGTCCTAACTCAGCCAGCCTTTTTGGCACAGCAGAAAACACAAAAGGTGTGGACTAATCACTGCAGGTGTGCCCTTTCTTGGTTGCGGCTGGTGTATCTTTGCAGTGGTGATGTCCTGAATATGTATTACTAGCTGGACAGGTAAAGCCACCTCTTTTAGTTAGCTGCAAATTACGTGCGAAGAGTACTATTAACACTTGATATGATTATAGCTCCTTAAATGTGAAATATAATGCACTGCCATTATAATGCACTGCCAACAAATGTGGCAAATTCAGATAGCACAGTCACGAAGCACTCAAAATTACAGTTCAAGAAAGAAAATGGCGTGTTCTTTTGTGTAAGCTTCTGCAAGCCATTACAGTTTCTATGAAATTAAATACTTCATCATTCTGCTGTAATTTATATTTAGTGTTGATATAAGACGAACAAAATCATAAACTCCTGATGTGTGTGCAATTAGTTCTTTATTGCATTAAATTCGGTTGAAGAAAAGCAACACTTGACGTTGGTATTAGAGCACGATTTGAACTACCATCAAAGAACACAGTTACTTCACTAGAGTGATCAGCTGCGGTTGTGCGCAGCAGACTAAGGTCAAGTCAGGACATACTGACTAGGAAGAAGGTTCAGTTCATCTAACGAACTATGTATTTTACTCTATTCTGGCCTCAAGTTGATACAGCTAGCATAAAGAAATTGCACACACAAATGTCGCCACTCATGCTAAAGGGTTATATTTGTTTCTTTTAGGAAAATATTTCTATTTGAAAACATAAGGTCGCATAAACATTGACAAAACGCTTGAACATGGTCCGTGGACTTATAAACTGTGATATAGGTGGAACTTTGTGTGGTGGAGGGACAGGGGGGTGACTTCCTTAGTCTTCAGTGCAGGCAAGTCGAGTATATATGTGGTAATTGGTTCTCGGTATACCATTGCTACAATTTTAAAGGTGGGCCTTTTGCCCAGTGTCCCATTCCTTGGCTACACCACTGAATTAACCATGAAGCACCCATCTTGCAGTTTTGTGCCTTCAGTGGCTCATGAGTTAAACTGCCTCTCTTGTGGACGTGACCATTTCAGCCGTTGATTTAAAGAGAAGCTAAATATCTTGATTTGCATGTAAAACTAAAAGTGAAAAGGGTTGTTTCAGTTTGAAAAGCCTTGAGAAAACATGTTGATATACCACATGACTACGAAAACTAATGAGACATTCATGTGTGTAGAGCAGTATAAGTCACAAAGATATAAAATATGGGAAGAGTGATATGCACCAGCTACTTCGGCCAACTGAGCCGTTCCTTGCTTTTAGTTCTGTTTGACTCTCCCACTGATTATAGAAGGTCCTGAAGACACATACACCACAAAATTGCACATACAGTATGTGATAATTATTACAAATGAAGTAGTTATTTGCTGATCACAACAATGCTGCTTGCTTCCTGCACTGAGTCTGGAGAAAGAAAACTATAAAAGTATGACTGAGCTAGATTGAGAAACACTCTGAGAAAGAAATTGCAAGATCTCACATGCCAAATGTACAAAAAAATGCACAGCTGCTGACAACACAGGCAACAGTCTTCAGTATTACAAATACTCACTCACTCGTATTTCAAGATTTATTCATAGATATTGCCTTTAAGTTGTCAGAACCAGTCCTGACACCAGCTGTCAAATGATGCTCCTCACGTTCTGAAGATTACAGCTATTTTGACACATTTTCCGGTTTGTAACGTGTACGTCTACTGATTTCTCGAAAGACAGCCAGCTAACCTTAGCTATTCAACTAAACAAAAAAATAATAAACGATCGCGTGTGTGAAATAAAACTCTCTACTTTACATGAACCAGCTTGCCATATCTGTACAGGGCACTTCCTTCTTTCCACAGACTTAAAAAAAGCAGGAGGGAGGGGGTCGGAGAGGAGTCTCTGGTTCTGTATTTGATAAAATAACATAACACCGTAAGCGTGCGTGTTTCTTGTTTATAAACGATTTAGCTTACGTGTTTTGTGTTCTATGCGTCAGCACCTATGAACTCATGGAAATGTTTTTTTTTGCGCGTCGTACTGCGGGTTCAATTAAGTCTACGTACTGCGTCAGCTAGCTGATGTTTTGGCTTCAGTAGGGCAATTTATACATATCAAAATAATCAACAAAAACACGTTTCACAACAAAATTGTAACTCGCGACGACCCCCGGAGACAAGGTGCCCGACGCCCGCGCACTCCACCACACTTCCCCAACCGCTCGCTGCATTGTCGAAGGTAATTCGTGGGGTCGTTGCGATACAGGATGCGAGCGGTGGTGCGAGTGTCAGATTACGGTGAATGCGTGTGTTGCACGATTCATTCACCGTAACGCAACTGATAACTCCAGTTCCCACACGTCAAGCACTTGTGTGCAGTTAACTGGTACAGCGCTGTGAACGCGAAAAAACCAACTCGGTCGCGGCAATAGCTTAGCAGGACACGCGATGAAATGTGGCTATAAGAGGGAAAAGAAGAGAAATGTGAGTCCCGTAACTGTCTGCATAAGGGTGCAACACCTCAACAGTAGCTCACAGGGGTTTGGATTGAGAAGGTATTAAAAGGAAAGAAAATATGATATAGAGAGAGAGATGCACTGGAACAGCGAGCGAGGACATATCGAGGGGATAGGAGAGATAGGAAAGATGGAATCATAGTCACAGGAGTCCGAGGACGGGGCACCACTTTCCAGAGCTCTTGTCGGTGTCAGGAAATGGAGTAGGGCAAGTCCAGTAGGTCAAAGCTGCGCTGTCGTCGGGGATCGGCGTCAGGAGATGACGTAGGGACAGCCTTGTCGGCCAGAGCTATGCTGACGTCGGAGATCATGAGGGCACAACCGGTTGGCACGGAATCCAGCGAGCGAGTCCCCGGACACACATACGCTTTGCGTCCTATATCCACTAACTCGAATGCGCTTGACGTGGCTTCACTGGCGTGATGCGACAAAACGAACACCGGCGCACGCGCGCTTCGGGTCACGTCGAAGTGGGTCACGTACCGCAGTGGCATCTGCGGTTGCATCATCGCACAGATCTGCACGATTTTCATCTGGGAAAGCACCGCATCAGACGTCTGACAGGTGACAAACTCGATAAATGTTTATCAGTAAAATAGTCTACCTTGCGCAACTTCAATCAACAATTATGCATATAAACTAGGTGTGCATTATTTAATGACAAAAATATATTACATGCGCCCGGCATATTAATCTTTCGAACTTGAAAAACAGACACGTGAGTGGGACCTGAGCAGCGCCAAAAGCAGCAGACGCAGAAATCAGCTCATACCGGTCCATGTTATGCCAACGAATTTGGCTCTTCAGCCGACGCTGGCAATAACGTTCGAACGACGGGCCAATAATGCCAGCCTAATTGCATTGCTCCGCCAATATTAGCTGCTGGTTTTACAACTCGGTCCTATGTGCCGTTTTAATACGCTGGCACGGCCAATAATGGCGGGAAGTTCAAAATGCTGGTCCAACAACACCATTCTGTTCCGCTTACAATGCCATTATTGGCTGAACGTTGTGAATTCAAGTCCAACATCGCCGTTCTATTAGACTGGCACAGCCATCTTTGGCGGTACATTGTCAAAACTGGTCCAACATCGCCATTCTATTCGGCTGGCTTACTCATTATTGGCGACACGTTGTCAACTGGGCCATTCTTGGGCCATGAACTGCCAATCTATTCCCAACAATGGACCAACGTTCTGTGCTGCCTCGGTAATGTTGCACCTTGCTGGACAAACGGTTGATCCACTCAAACACTCCAATCAGATAAACTTTTTGTCCCCAGTTCAAACATTTCCTCAATTCATTTTCCGCTGGGCCTGATATTTTTTTCGCTTGTTTTTTTGCCCAGTGAGCATCAAATACCGCAGAAAATAACACGCAAAAAAGTAGTTCCCCACCGATGTGTAACTGCTTTCGCAGTCACGGCAACAACGAAAGACAAAAGTTAAACATCGAAACCTTTTATTTGCTTACATACACATGAAGTATGTTCATTCTCTTAAGTAAAATCATGGTGAAGCGTACAAGTCCTGTCTCAATGTCACATCTTGTTCACTGCTTGTGGAGCTCCTCCGACGGAAGCGATAGATGACAGGAATCGCAGACGCCAGCGCACGCAGCCTTCTGCCTGTTGTGTTCCCATGTCTGTATGTACAATAGGATTGTAAAAATAGATACACACACGACAGAAGATAAATAAGCACGCATATGACAAGTACTTGCAAGTTATTATAAAAATATGCGCCTAAAATATGACACACTAATAACTTCACCTTCACATCTCGTACCATCCTTCTGCTGCTCTGACGAAAGAGATGGATTTCAATCATCGCAAATGCCAACACACGCAGCCTTCAGCATGGTGTGTGCCCACGGCTGCACAATAATTAGGTAAAATAGTGAGTCACACGTGACAGAGAATGAATACGAATGCATATGAGAAATACATGCAAGGTGAAATAAAAACATACGTGAGATATGATATGCTATTATTTCACCGTGATGTCACACTTCGTCAAAGACTCATATCGATCCCCGTAGCACAACAGCTTAGAAGAGGTGGCCACAGCCACAACTCCACGAACCACCCTGCCGCCAACAAGCCGGCGCGTTCTAAGCGAGTGACGTCGTTCAGCTCGAGCAAGCGAACGCGAGACCAAACACAGCGCTGCACGTGGAGTGTCTGCCGCCAGCGAACGTCGAACAGGATAGCGGGGGTACGCTTGGCCGCCGCCACAAACAGCAACGAGCTGGTTTGGAACTAGGGCCGAAGAAATGGACGGTAATGCTGTCCTTTTCCACAAACTCTAGTGAGTGAAGCACGCAAACGCGAGTGCGCCGCCGTGGCCAACGGACGGCGCCGAGCTGCTTGGGACCGACTGACGGAAAAGCCAACTGTAATGGCAACCAATTTTCAGTGAGTTCCATCGCTAGTGAAAGCCCCGCCAGCCCATGCTGGTGCACATACAGCGCACGACATAATACAACCAAGCTTGTTACGAGAACCCCCAATGTGTTTTCGTTGACTTCCAACACAGCGACGGGGTCTCATCCCAATATCGTCAGCCCGAAGCTAATCGGGGTGGCGAAGACAGGCAAGCACTCGATCAGCGAGCGCACGGGAAGCCGACGGCAATGGCGGCCAATTTCCAAGCGGTTGCAAAGCACAGGCGAACTGCAGACGCCCAAGCTAACCTTCGTGGTGCATTTCGTGCGTGCGATATACAACACGACCGAGCCCATTGCCGGCAAGCTCGATCCGTATCGCGCATGCGACAAGTAGAGTAGAATAAAGAATGATCACCAACTTTCGGAAGAATCCAGCACTGATTTCTGCCCCGAATTGTATCCGATAGGCCTGTTGTGTTCTCGGCCGCCATGTTGGCCTTCCCAACTTGCTGTCGTGTGTTGGTCGCGACTATCTTGAAACCAGAGATATACAGCGCGGCGTGGTGACGTGTCGAGCCCTGCTTCAGACTTCATGGGTGCGGTGAAACGTAAAAGCAGCAGCGTACGCCCATTCTAGCGTACACAAAAGCACCATGTCGTAATTTCTAGATCGTGGAATCCAGACGACCGTGGTCGAGCACTTCGAGTGTGACACAACGTGAACCGTCGCCAGCAAATTACGGGGAAATACTGAGCCAGGAAAAGAGGAGGACGTCTTATGACCTTGGCAACGCTTGTAGCACTGCCTGCGATTCCCGGGTGGTTCATCCTTTTGGAGCGTGTTTGGGGACTAAGAGGTTTATTACGCGGCACGCTTCCCTCTGTGGTTGCTCCTCAAGGGTCTATCCGTTCATCGCGTGCGCCTATTGGGCTCCGTTTTTCGGGTAATATTGCGTTGGAGTTTAGATAAGGAAATGAGCCTCGTTTTTATGTGTAAACGTTTATTATTGCTCACAACGTTCACGTGGTAAAAATTACGCGGCCGTTGTCGGTGTGTTCGTGACCCGTCACAAAAGGGGAGAATTTCTGCTCGAGAAAACTTTTCGAACTGTGCTCGCAGCTACTGAAGCATCAGCACAAAACTTACGGGTTTACTATGTTAGTTATACCATTAGCTACATACCACAATATGATTGGTTCAATTAGTGTATGGTGTCAAAGCAAAATTTTTTAACTCAAGAGCGTGAAGGAGCTCGTGTAGGAGAAATACCGGTGCTGGCCCTGGCGTCATTGGTTGTGAGCTAAAAATCATTATCTTGTGCGCGACTGGAAACTTGAGAAAGGTGAAATTAAAATAATAAAATGTCCCTCGTCTGAGGAGGATCAAACCAGGGTTCTTTGCGTGGAAAGCGGGTGTTCTACCACCGAGCCACGCAACTTTTTTTCTCGCATGACACTTAACAAGGTATTTGTGCAATAAATACAAAATCAAGCAAACAACAGTCGAATCAAACAGCTTCACTAAGCTCTCAAGCGGTACTTATAAATGCTCAATGGCTTCGTGAGACACAGCCTGAGTTCTTCACATTGAGAGTTCTTCACACCCTGTTATGCATCAACGAAGAAGTGAGGCCAAAAATCTCTTCAAGATAGAGTACCAGTCCGGTTTAAAGCCTTGTTCATCGTAAACTTCCGAGATGAGTAGCCATTCGAATGAAGTGTATGCTTTACGAGGTGGTAGCTTCAGCGTTGCGGTGCTGCATTTGTGTCTTCCACAAGCTGCACATACCAATGAGGGAAAATATATCATATGGCACTTCATCAAGCGCTTCGGGTAGAAGAATAATGTATTGTGTGAGAATCATAAAAGAAATGTTTTTCCAGTGCTCGCTGAAGGACATCCTAAAACAGTATAGCGTTTTTGCAGCTAACAAAATAATGTTTTATTTTTCTGGCACTTCACGTAGACGGCATTTAACAGACGAAATAAAAATACCTTTTCGTTTTAACCTTGTGTTTACCGCCTGTGTTTTAGAGTCGAGTTTATTGAAGAACATTTTTGAGTTAGGTGGAATGTACAATTTGCGCACTCGTTTCATCTCATTGTGGCCTGGACGATTGAAGTACAGTGAGCGGTACAACAAAGATGAGAAGAGCATACTTATTAGATTCTTATACAGTACGTTTCATGATACTGTGTACAGGTGTTCTACAGAAAAGCGAGCTTCAAGGAACTGAACTGTGAGGCAAACTTCCTGCATGGATTCACCGAAACACGGGCGTTTGGAGAAATTTGATACAACGATTAGGTCTGCTAAGCAATCAGCAAGTATAATCAGCAAGAAGGAACGAATTACAGGATGGGAATCGTCTCGAAAAACAAAGACTTGTGAAAGTATTTATCATAGATAGATAAAGGTGTTTCAATTCTAACCCACCATCACTAACTGGCCTGAATATGTTGTCGCAACGCATGGGCTCAAACGTCGATGACCATGTGAAAGCAGCGAAAATACGATGAAAACATTGTACATAAAACCTTGCGCAATGAATAAGTTGCAAGCTTTGTTGGTAAGAAAATGTTAGGAACGATGACGAAGTGATTGCTTAGCATATCGCTCTTTCAGTAGGTGTTCTCTTTTTTCACCTAATTATAAGCGAACTTCGCGAATATCACATTCGTGTGCGTCGGTGATGGACGTGGACCTCCACGGACGTCCGCCAGATACGGCGGCGTCGGCGGTGGCCGCATCCAGGAAGCGTACTGTACTCTACAGCGACTACGACAGCGAGGGCACTCTTGTTTACTTAATGAGCAGCGAAGAGTCTTCTGATGACGACGAGTTTAAGGTGGTGCTGAGCCGTAAAGCGAAGAGGCGGAACGTCAGAACATCTTCGTCATCGAGTACGTTGAACGACAGAGTACCAAGGAGACCCGTGACAAACACTATCCTTTTTGTCCCTGAGGTACCTGACGGTAACATGAAGCGCCTCAACAGGCAATCTGTTTCGCTGATGCTGGAAGGACTCGTGCCAAATGAGATCACAGACATCAAAGTGAACACGTGTAAGAACGTATTGGCCATCGACGTTTTACATGCTGCGGCACCTAATATACTGCGCAACTTCAACGAGCTGGGGGAATGAAAGTTCGCTCCTACATTCCTGTGATCTCTAACGTCGTCACTGGAGTCATCTATGATGTGGATACTGCCATTCCCAGCTCCGACTTCGATGTTCTGGTCAAATCGGCAAATGGAGCAAGCGTCTTTGCAAAAGTTGTCCGTTTGGGAAACTCACGCTGCTTGAAAATTATGTTTAGGGCGACTCTCTTCCTTCACACGTAAAGGTGGGCCATTTTCGGAATTCTGTGCGACCTTTCGTACCGAAGCCTTTACAGCATCTTAATTGCACGAAGCTGGGCTACGTGAGAAGCGTATGCGAAAATAAGACGGTGTGTCCTCGTTGCGTGGTAGCCCAATCTTCGGATGACTGTGAAGCAACTACCCTCAAATGCTCGAATTGTCATGGGTCACATGCAGATTCGTCAAAAGAATGCCCCAAAATTCAAAGAGAAATAGTGGTATTGAAACAGATGGTCAGAGACAATTCGTCTCATCGAGAGGCTGCCAGGACCGTCTGAAAGAGGCGTCATCGTCGCCGCAGTTCATCAAAGAATGCCGCAGACGCTGCATCGACAGCGCCACTCCACCACCCTTCTCTTCCACCGCCCTTGCCTCCCACACCAAAGGCGGCCAGCGTGGTCAACAAACCAACGAACAGCAATGTTGCAGATGAATCAGTTTGACCTTGCAAGTCAGCCACCTGCAAATTCGAAGCGCAAATCGACAATCACATCCCTCCAGCCAGCCGCTGACAAACTGCCTGAGGAGGAAACAGAAGTCAGCAGAATGTTCTGAACACTGCTAGATGCCATGCGAAAGCTGTGCAGCAGTCTCAAGTCTCCACTCGCTCAAAGTGCACTACGAGTACTGAATGCTCTAAGTACACTATTTGCAAAACTCCAGTAGCAACCATGGCTCGACCAATTTCCTACTTCCGCAACGAGGTCCTACAAGCGTCGATACTGCAGTGGAACATGAGAGGCCTGACATCCCGCATCCCTTCATTTCGTCCGTATATATTCATGAATCGTATTCCTATAATAGTTATATGTGAACCGAACGTGCAACAACTTCATAAACTATCAGGGTATGAATCTTTCGTTTCCTCAACGTGCGAGGAACGCAGCAAGGTGGTTGTTTACATTCGCACAGATTTCCCGTATGTGCATCACGCAGTTAAACCGCTTGATGACAATCAATATGTCTGCTTACGTGTTAAAATGGAAAAGTGTCATTCACACTCATTGGTGTCTTCATATCATCATCCGGACAGTTTAAACAAGACCGACTACGAGACATACTGACAACAACTATGGGCCCGTGGGTTATAACTAGAGACTTCTACGCACGTCACTTAATCTGGGGTAGTTCGACAATCAACGCTAAAGGAAGAAACCTCGTGTTATTCGCCTCCAAGCACGACCTATATTTTTTAAATGATGGCAGTCCTACATATCTGCGGGGCCTGACGTACAGCAGTTGCCTCGATTTGACTCTGGTATCCAGAAACTTCCGGTCAGAAGTGCACTGCTTTTCAGACATCGAAACGCATGGGAGTGACCACATTCCAACTTATATGCGAATAAAGGGCCTCACTAACTCCTCTCTTAGGACCACAATACGAAGAATTAATTGGTCCAAATTTCAGCGACTCATGGAAAATACATGCCGTGAAGACCCTGACCAGAACTTGGAGGATGTCATAAAAGAGGCAATGAGGGAAGCTTCCTGTATCCTCCCGTTCACCGGCAAGCGTTAAGATTTCGACGTTGAACTGGAAGAACTGTGTGCGCTTCGTCGAAGGGCGGAAAGGAGATACAGATGGACGAAGGTAATATGTGACTTGAGGCTGGCACGACGCATACAGAAAAAAGTCCAACGACGTTTAGACAAACTTGAACAGGAACGCTAGAAACCATTATGCGAATCATTTGATCCCCGAAAGCCGTTGTCACGCATCTGGAGAGCAATTCGTGGCCTGCGCTCAACTCCTCAACAAAGACATCCTTTCATGGCTTTAGCCCTACATTTAGGCCACACGCAACTTGAAGTGGCAAGTGAGTTTTGTATGCGAATCGTTGGTGTGTCCGCCTTGTCGGCTGGCACCACTAAGAGTGTTATCCCTGAACCCCGCATCTCCGAAATGGACAATCTATTCACTATAGAAGAGCTTGACACATCTTTGGCGGCTTCCCGACGATCATCTTTACCAGGACCCGATGGCATCACCTACGCTGCTCTAGCCAACCTTCAAGAGGAGGCCAGGGGACAGTTGTTATGCTATTACAACCACTCATGACAGGCTGGCATTGTTCTCCAGGATTAGAAGATGAGTCGACTTTTGCCACTAAAACTAGGAAAGTCTCCATTTGATTTGACATCATTTCGCCCTATTGCCTTCACAAGTTGCGTAGGAAAAGTTATAGAAAGGATGATACTTACACGCCCAGAATGGTACCTGGAGCGCTACACCGGCAACTGCATGACGGGTTTTCGGCGAGGTAGGTCATCTCCTGACAACGTGATTGATCTCACAACATTTATCCAGCAACAGAAGAGCCTCCAGCGCATACCACTGGCGCTTTTCCTCGACGTCAAAGGGGCTCATCATAACGTAACACATAAAGCCCTCCTAGACTCGTTGGAAGCTTTCGGAATCGGTGGTCGCATGTTCCAATGGATCGAGGATTATTTGACGAACAGGTCCTTTTTTGTACAAACCGCAGGTGGACCTACCACCAATTACAATACCTCATTTGGCGTCTCTCAGGGCGCCGTAATAATCCCACTTTATTTAACCTCGTGATTGGAGGTCTTCGTGAAATTTTGCCTAGTACTATCCTCATATACATATAAGCTGACGATATTTGTCTATGAACTTAGGCTGTAACTCGTCTACAACTACGTGCAAGATTCCAGCAGGCTGCCACCCTGACATGCTCATATCTCCACAAGCAAGGTCTTTCCGTCTCAACGGAGAAATGTGCATTGGATGCGTTTACTCGCGGAGCCACGACACAATACCCCGTTACCATCAATGGACAAAATATTCCATACCAGAAGAACCATCGTTTCCTGGGTGTGATTATTGACAGGGACCTTTCGTGGAGTGCCCACTGCAATTACCTGAAGAGAAGGCTAACTTCCATCGTCCATATATTGCAGTTCCTCTGCGGAAAATCTTGAGGCACATCGTTAAGGTAAATAATGCAGCTATACAGGGCACTGTTTCTGGGAATTTCGCGCTACAGCTTGTCGTTACTGGCAAATACGCGCAAGACGAACATCCGCACTCTCGAAAGTCTGCAAGGACAAGCACTACGCGTGTGCTTAGGATTGCCGCGATGCACCTCAACCTACGGGGCAATTATGATTGCAAGAGAGCATCCAATTCAAACATACATCACCATTGACAATTTGAGAGCCCACATAAGACACCTCTGCCGAGTTCCTAATCACCATGTTGCAGTATTGCCACTTCAAAGACCACAAGCGATGTTTTTGAAGAATATTTCTGCTCATAGAGAACGCCTTTCTTTTGGCTTCACTCCACCAACAAGACCAGCGTCACCGCCGTGGTGCCTACAACAACCACAGGTGTGCCTCACTATTCCGGGAATAACGAACAAGAGCCGTCATTCAACAGTGGTCCTACGACAGGTGACATTGTCGCTACTCAACGAAAAATACGGCCAAAGGACCCACATTTACACCGATGAATCGGTCTCGGCTGACAGCTCCACAGGTGCTGTTGTCATCCCGACATACCAGGTCACTATTAAGTTCAAACTTTCGCATAGGACAACATCCACAGCAGCGGAGCTTGCCGCCTTACGTGCTGCTTTACGTTATATCGCGGAAGCCCGACCTCAAAAATGGGCTGTGTTCTGCGACTCCAAGGCATACCTTCAGAGCTTGCAATCAGCTTTACGACAAAGGATGCATCAACAACTAGTGAATGAAATAAGAGAAGTGCTTCACGAAGTTTTATCGAAAGGACATTACAAGGTGTTCCAGTGGTTACCGGGATATTGTGGAATTGTCGGTAACGACCTTGCTGAAAATGCTGCCCGATCCGCTCATGCGGAGGCCCAGACAACCGCAATTCCATTGCCGAAAACCGACGCTGCAAGGGACCTTCACTCGTTCGCTAACACTGCTGATTGATTCCAGTGTCGGGAAACGCCGCCTACACAAATTGGACCCATCGAAAAAGCTTCAAGTTCTATCGGACCTCTTCCGCCACGATGCAACTTTACTGTGCCGCCTGTGGTTAGCAGTAGCTTTTACGAAGGCGTACTCCTTTCGCATAGGAATGGCGCATAGCTCCCGATGTGAATCGTGCAACACAAACGAGACAATAGAACATCTACTGTGTTCATGTAAACGTTTTGTGAGCGAAGGCAACTTGCTACGCGAAACGTTAGAGACACTAGACGGTAGACCTTTTTCCGAAAAGAAGATCGTTGGTTCATGGCTCTACGCGTCGCAGGCTAGCAAAGCGACGCGGGCATTGCTAAGTTTTCTGAAGACGACCGGACTGCGCTACCGCCTGTAGGCGTGCAATGGACAGGGTCACATCTACACACACATCGCCCTTCAGTTCTCTCTCTCTTCTCCTTCAATCCCCTCAACCCCTCCCCCAGTGCAGGGTAGCAAACTGGACGTGCGTCTGGTTGACCTCCCTGCCTTTCATTTCTCCTCCTCCTCCTCCTCCTTTGCAAGCTTAAGCTCTTCAAAAGATTAAAAGTCGATAGGGAACAAATGTCTGGGCTCGTCGTTCAAGCTTAGGGACGCACTCCTTCCAATAATGTGCGCTTAATCTATACGCATGCAATGGGACACTGAGGTATGCTGGAGAAGCCATGCAATTGCTTAGGAATACTGTGAAAAAACTTTGATGCTTTAGAAACACACGCGACCTCTATACGTTCTTCAAAATACAACATATAATAATGTATTAATATTGCGTTGTACAAGCAAACATTGCCATTAGGCATCATAACATGTGATGATCATATTGACTTCACGGTTAAAAGATGGTTGCCCACAGCAAAGGCCACAAACAATACTGCGCTTATTTACTTGAGGTCAAGTTATGGGTGCATAGCAAGTGCGGAAAGGTTTCTTACACTAAGTGTTTGAGGTACGCATAAGGGACAGGATATCCCCACTTTTCTGTAATTGGGGCTTGAGGGAGGTGGAAAACTTGACACAAAGGCAACGAAATGCCTTAGAAAGTGCACTGTCGAGTGATCTGTTTACGCATACTCACTATCTATATTTATAGCAATATATATGTATATGGGCAGTCTCGGCTGGTTTTTGCCGTTCCTGCCGCCACCGTCATTAACGTAGATGTAAATATATGTATTCGGAGAAGAATGCGCCAGTCTCCTTTATCTGCGGAGCGAAGATCGCCTTCCCATACGCGCTCGTCTACGTGGGCGCTCATCTCGTGAGCGCTTATGGTTGGCGTGCTATCTCGGCAACGATCAGCGCGCGGCTCTTGCCCCCACAGCAGGCGGGAGCTTCTACGGGCTGTGTTCTTAACACAAAAAACGGTGCGAAAGGGGTATCTAGAGCGCCCGTTCACAAGTAGATGTGCTCTAAATATGCAAAACTGCCACCAGTGGTGACACACGACGAATTACCCTAAGAAATAGCATGCGGTGCCAACGGGAGGTACTTCTCATCAACACCGTCACTATGTGCATACCTTATTGTGGTCATCTACTGTGGCCGCACGGCAGGAAACTTGGTTACTTAGCAAGCTCATGTTACCTACAATAGTTATTGCGCCTAAAAGTGCCATCCTTATTTCGTAAAACATTCAAAGGTGTTTCTATCGCATTCATTGCTTTGCCCTTTTGGTGAAACTGTTTAGGAGGGTTAGGACGTACAAGAAAGTACTATATAAAGATTATTGGGCAGATGATGACACAAGGAAACGCTGACTGCCGCTGAAGACTTTCTCAGTTAGTTCGCGCTACATCCAGGCTGTTTCAAGTCCTCAAGGATGCTCTTAAGAGGCACATAAAAAATGGAAAGAATCTCGAAGTCGAGTGTTTAGCAAGCACGTTTTGGAATCAAGTTTTATCAATACTACCCCAATTTAAAAAGTAACAAGCCATAGAAATATTGAAATTCACTGCCTAACAAACCGCTACTTACGAATTTAAAAGCCACGAAATGCCCATGCAGTTCTGCATTGAACCGGCAACAAGAATCTTAAGGCTAGACTAGGCATTTTTTCTCGTCAGTCTAATTGGTTTTTTGTGTTCCGACTGCCTGACTTCACGCCAATTTGTTTCGCAGAATTCCTGGCAATTACATCGGATCTTAGAATACCGATTTCTCACCAACCAAAATCAATTATTAATTCGGATATTTATCTGTTCGTACACATTTAACGTCCACCAAGCAGTCTTCTCTTCTCAGGATACTTTGATTCTCTCGTACTGCGTAGCCTGTTAGAAGTTAGATATTTGGGGCCCCAGGGCATGCTGAAAATGTACTATATAAAACATGTGGGTCGCCCCTTCAGCGTCTTTGAATTTTCTGGTGGTACTAGTAGCTACACAGTGTTCTTTTATTACTGCACAGCGATTAAACGCCTGTTTGTCTTAGAAACAAGAAAACACCGCTCCTACAATCTGAAGAGTTCTAACTGTTGCAGTTTACATAGTACACCTCAAAATGCCTTTCCCATCAATGTGAGGTGACGCTCACAAGCTTTCGCTTAAGAGTTTTTTGGTTAAACTATTATCATAACAAACCTGGATTCTCATCACTTACCTAAGTGGAGTCTGCAATAAACCGGAAACAATAGATCACTTCCTTCTCGCATGCTGCTGTTTCGTCTCACTCCGCCAAATTTTTCTAGAAGGGCCGATTGGTATGCTGGTATTGGAGTTTAATACATGGACCTTGTTATCTTTTAGAGCCAGTCAGTTGGGTATGGTTCACAGGGCTATTTTGCCTCGCTGCAGAAGTTCGTTCAGGCAACCGGAAGGATATGTTGCTATAGTGGTACAGCCAGATAAATTTGGTTCTTGTCCCCCTTCTTTCTTTTTAATATTTTTAATATTTGGTTTGTCAAACCGTTCTGTTCAATTCGTTTCCTTTTTCTAATGTAGGTTATTATTCATCTCATTTTTATCTGATTTATATCTGTTTTATTTACATTTTTGTGATAAGTTACAGTGTGTTAAACCCCCTTTGTGGGTATGAGCTAAAATATTTTAGGTGAATAAACAACAAAACTAAAGGAAAAGAGGTGAAAAAGATGCGTCAGAACATATCTTGCTTTCAATCTTTCAATAAACTATTGAAGTGTGATCTTTCAACGAAAACACCAATAGCACGAAAAAAGAAGGGGGTGCTCCATCTGTTAGAAGTTTTGGAGCAACACAGCGCCGGGTTCTGTCTGGAATCATTGCGTGTAGCGCAAGGAGTGGGCTCATGAAGACTACGTGGAGACTCATGGGGTGAATTTCAAGTGCTTGTACTGAAAAATCTGAAGAGTAAATATTTTTCAGTGTTTTGTTTCGCTCCGCCGGTTGGGGTAAAATGGGGCATTGAATGAATTTTTTACTTTTTTTAAAACACCCCTGCGAAGTTTTACAACAGAATCCTATTTATGCAGCACGTACAATGTACCCAAAGAAAAGTTTCCACACCTGTATTCAATGTTCAGGGAAGTAAAAAAATATTATTCCCTATTTTCAAATTTTTGTTGCTTTTTACCACACTTTACCGAAATGTTCATATAAGCGTCGATTTTTAAAGTGGACACTCATAGGCGTTTTAGAGATTATGGAAGAAAACCTGAAATATGCATATAAAGATACCATGAAACACTACAAAAGCTTTTCGTAGCCTGTAGTTTATGCTCATACATGAACCGGGCACAAAAAGAACGCATGATGCAAAATAGGCTGCTGCCTAAAACCCTATCTGTAGTTGTGACAGTGCAAAACGCGGATAAAAACCCTGGATGTGCGCAATGAGAAACAGCATAATAAAGAAGTTGACGTTACAGTGATTTTGTATTCAATTAACGGTCTTTTGTGAAAGTACAGCGCCGAACTGTGCACTGCTTGTGTCGGTGTGCACTTCTGTGCTAGTATCGGAGGCACCTGAAGGCATCGTACCAGTTCTTGAAAGAATTCAATTTGCGTCGTTTCCACTTGCATTGTACTTCACTATTCGTGAGGTGTGTTAGTGGCTCGGTGATTAGTGAAAAGTTCTCAACGTAGGGTTTGTGGTAGGCGCATAAGCCGAGGAATCTGCGAAGCAGCAAAACAGCGTGAAACATGGGACAGTGGAAGAGACGGACGATGTGCTGGTTGATAACTTAGGTTTCATACCCACTCACGTGGGTACATATAGCACACGCAAAATGAAATGAGGGAGAGGAGAAAAGTGACGTGAAACTTTTGTTCATGAAATATTTTGTGCATATAAAAGATGTGAAGTAGTTATCCAGCTGTCAAATACGCAACATCTCTGGTGAGGAGCGCTAATGATGGTACGCTCACGCACACCTTATTGTCAATGCAAAACGCCTCGTAAATCTCACGTGCTGGTTGATCACTGTACCTTCAAAGTACTTCGCATTGATTATTTATAGCATGACACCCCCGTCCAAAGCTATGCGCAGGTAAGTGGCATTATATTGCTGTGTTCTTTGAGGCAGTCATTCACACAGCGGCCAGTTTGCCCGATGTAGCAGTGACTGCATGAGAGGGAGGTTTCGTATAGAGCATCGAAACAGCATTCAACACGCTTGTTTGCGTGTTTCTCATCACCGACGTGAGGCCCTTTGTTATTTCTGTTCACCTTAAGGCACATACTAGACAACCTATTTCCTGCTAAAAAGAGAACTCTCATGCCTGATTTTCCTGCTACCATTTTTAAACACAGCGGCACCTTATGAAAATACAAAACGACCGTTGTTTTTCAAGAGAGGACTCTTTCTTTGGGTACTAATCGGTTAGGTTTGCTCTTTTAGGTCTTCTATAGGACATTCGGCTATCCAACAGGGTAAGTCGTCCGGGTATACCCTACCATGCGCAGCCTGCGCACATGCTTTTGTTTGCCTGCTTTTACTGTTTGAAAGAATGTTGACGCCTGTATTAGTGAACCGTCGACTGCATTATTACTTGATTGTGAACTGACGTGTTTAGAGAACACTTAATTATGCTGCATGTGTTGTGTTTTGTCACGTGCATACGTTTCGCGCGCATGTATTCTTCCTATTTCTTGCCTGGAAACTTTGTTTCGCTTCACTAAAGGAACCAGTTGTCGGCCAGAGCTCGTGTTCTTTAGTATTCCTTCGTGATTCATCTCTGCGATGTTCCAATATGAGTACTAGGTGACCACCAGCTGTCGAGAATTCGGGGCCTTCCCAGGTGGTCTTGCCTTTCTTCAACTTCGCTGCGAATGGCCCGCTGATAGCACAATAGCCGGTTTGGGTGTCGGCGACAGCTGTGACGCTGTGTCTATCAATGAGAACGTCAAGGTCACCCATTCTTCGCCAGGCATTGCAGTTGAGTCGTGGTGTCGGATCACTGCTTCGCCGGTTTGCTGCGTCTAGGTTGCGCCTTCAGGTCTTCTTTTGGTTGCAAAGTTTCGACGTCGGAACTTCGTTCGGGTTCATGCAGGTTCTTCAGGTTTTGTCGAGGTGACTCCAGTGGCAGTGGAGGATCTTCAGTAGTTCGTCGTACAGCAACTGCAATTCTGTAATTGCTGTCCTTAATTTTCTGGAAAAGGGCTCGGAGATCGGCCCCGAGAAGGGCTAGCATACTGCCTGCGATGCGGTGATGCGAAGTGGCCTGGTGTTGACAAATGTTGATCTTGTTGAGGTGTCGACAGCAGTCCTGCTAGCTGGGTGGCGATGGCGTGTGGTCGTTCACCCCTCTGTGGGCATGGCGCGTTGACGTCGAAACCCCGTAGACACATCTGTCGTTTCTGGCAGTAGCGGCAGCTGTTGCCGGCCTCCCCACAGTTGTAGCATAGTGGGTAGTGAGTAGAGGTGCGCCAGATGCAGGCTGCGAGGACGGCAACAACTTAGGCAGCTGCTCTTTAACAATCCCTCTGAATGTTTTGCGTGGGTCGCTGGAGCAGAGGGTGTGACCAGGTGTGATGTCAATGAGGGTGGCGATTTGGGCTTGTTGGTATGGTTGCATGATGATGGATGGTAGCGCAGACAACGAACACGGACAAGAGTGTTGTGTATATGTGCCTACTCTTGTCCGTGTTCGTTGTCTGCGCTACCATCCATCATCATGCAGGTGTGATGTGTTGCATCAATCGGCGATTGTACCAGTGGGTGCACATTTGCAGCGCCTTCTTGATCATTGTAGCCTCCGAGATAATGCTTGAACTCTTTGGGTGGGTTCCATACCAGCCCAGCGAAGAACTCTTGCTCTACCCCTCGCATGAGCCAGCGGAGCTTATTCTCGGTCATTGCAGGGTCGGTGTGACGGAACAGACGGATCCTCTCTTCTACAATGATGGTGACGTTTCTGTTTGGGAGCTGCACCCATGTTTACAGCGAAACGGTGGCTTTTCCTTTTCGAACGACGTTTGCAAATATGCCGTAAAAGCTTGTCCACGAGATGTCCCATGTTTTAAATGTGGAATCCCTGTTTTCTTGCCACGTCCTTGCAGCGTCTTCCCGGTAGAAGTAAACATTAGGTTGCTTGACCTCGGAGCCCCACTTGTTAAATGCCAAGAAATTTTAGAGTATCTTGAGCCAAGTTTCGGGATCTTGCCTTGGCGTATAATAGAAGGTGACTGGCTTTCTGAGTGGCGCAATCAAGTGCAGTGGCTGTCTTGGTTGCCACAGTCAAGGTCATGGTCGTGATCTTCAAAGTCTTGTCTGGTAGAAGCCCGTGCTCTGAAGTTAGACGTTATTACCTATGCCTAACTCGCTGGTTGTCATTAGTAAAAGTGCCTTCTCTGTGATTTGCACTGAGTTCACAGCGGGACGGGGACGTCGAAACATATACGAGCAGTCTCTACGCTCAATGTCACGTGGTCACGCCGTGCACGAAGATAGCAGTAGGCATCTCGAAGGTTGAACACATTATTTGGCTGAACTTGTGACCATGAAATCAAAAGTCCGGTACATCATACAACGCACTCCATAAACCGTTATCCACCCTCAGTGCGTCCATCATCGAATATAATCCGCGGCAACGCGCGTGGGCGTGTTAGACTGTTTCAAGGTCACAAGCATTATACCCGAAAAACTTCCGGTCACCTCTTTTACCAGCTACTAACGTCTAAACTGAAAGCACGTTTTCAATTTCTTTTCCAAAGTAAGGAAACACTCGCTTTGTCTTTTTACTATAAACCAACGTGCGCAAAGAACAAAGAAATGTTTTATACTTTTATGTACCTCAAAAGATTATTTATTTGAATATAATTTGCTATTTAACAAAAGGAAACTGTACAAATCAGCGGGATATTTTTAAAGCTCTTGTGATCCTTCCTTCAATCCTGTCAAAACACATCGGTGGACAAAACCGGAAGTCATTATGGGGCTGTGTTTGTAAACCTCGAAAAGGTCTATACACGCGGTCTCGAACATTCGAGCATTGCCCCACCATGGTGGTCAAATAGCTGATGTACTCGGCTGCTGACCCGCAGGTCGCTGGATTGAATCCCGGCTGCGGCGACTACTTTTTTCGTGGAGGCGAGAAGACTGTAGGGCCATTTGCTCAGATTTGGGTGCACGTTAAAAAACCCCAGGTGGTCCAAACTTCTGGAGCTGTCCACTACGGCGTCTTTCATAATCATATGGTGGTTTTGGGACGTTAAACCTCACATATCATCATAATCACTCGAGCGTTATTGCTGATGACAGAGTTTCTTCCAGAATAGTCTCAGCTGTTCGCATTTGCACGCTCAAACCACACAGACGATTCCTAAAGCTCCGGAATGCTCTACTACATTGCGCTGTGGATTGCGAAAGGCAGTACTTAAACGTACAGTACAGCAGCAACATAAAACACAAAAAGGAGGGTGTGTGCTAACATAGTCATGGATTCGCTCTGATGTATTGAGGGCAATATTATTTCGCTGCACCATTGGAAGAAAGAACACAAAATTGTCTGCAACAGTAGACATGGGTCAACTGAATATACTTCCTTAAATATTGATACGTATTGAGTTGCAGTTAAAGTTGCAGATACCCTAAAGCAAGTGCGACCCCATCGGTTCTGAGCCCGAGACACTTCAACCTCTTCAATGGCTAAAAGCGTGCTCTAGTTTACACTGGCACCAACACTTTCGTAACATTACTTCCCAGTGACAAAAGCACCGTCTCCGTGTATCAGATTAGTGAAAGTGACGTAGGGCGTGGGTCGGGAAACATGCACAGTCTCAGTAGCTGGAGAGGTTGACGAAGGCTCTGGGGTTGGCGGCGAGATCTCGTATGTCACTTTGATAACTCGGCAACGAACTCTGTAAGGCCCGACGTAGCGCGGCAGAAGTTTTTCACTCAAGCCAACGCGCTGCAAAAGCAGCCAGAGCAAGACCGGGGAGCCATGGTTCAAACTCCTGTCGCGGCAGTGACTGTCGTAATGGCGCTTTTGGGTCACCTGACATGCCAGGAGTCGATCACGGGCAACGCGACGTGCCGTAGACGCGCGAACAATGACGTTGTGAGCGCAGTATGTTGTTGAGTTTGCCTTGAAATAAGTAGTGATTCGAGAGGCAAGATCGGGTCACGGCCATACAAGAGATTAAACGGAGAATAGCCAGTAATGTCGTGAGGCGACGAAACGTAGGCAAACGTCATGAATGGTACGTGCAGTCCCAATCCAAGTGGTCCTCAGACACGTACGTGGATAATATGTCCGTGAGTTCACGCTTCAAGCACTCAGTAAGTCCGTTTCTTTGTGAATGGTAAGGGGTGCTGAACTTGTGAGACTCTGCACAAGAGCGCAGGAGGTCATCGACAACTTTCGAAAGGAAACATCGACCATGTAGCTTGATCAGTCAGGAGCTGACGCGGAGCACCATGGTGAAAGATGACTTGATGGAGAAGAAAGTCAGCGACATCGGTTGCACAGCTGGTAGGAAGGGCTCGCGTAATGGCATAATGTGTCGTATAATCAGTCGCTACGGCCACCTACTTGTTACCCACAGATGACGTCGGCAAAGGCCCAAGGTGTTCCAGGTCAACACAAAAGAAGAATTCACTGGGGATAGGTATGGGCTGAAGGTACCCAGCAGGAGAGAGAGAGAAGATTTTGCGTCGTTGTTAGAGTTTGCAGGAAGCGACGTAGCGCCGAACCGAGCGGTGTCGGCCAGGCCAGAAGAAACGTTTGCGCATATGTTCGTGAGTTCGGTAAGCACCCAAATGGTCAGCGGTGGGAGCATCATTTAATTACGAGAGAATAATTAGTTGCAAAAGCTGAGGAACAAAGAGAATCAGCTCAGCACCTTGTGGTGTCATATTGTGTCGATATAAATATCGGCATGCCTAAGAAACATACGGAGGGAGCCGTCCCGGGGTATTGAAGTGGGGTGTTGTATAAGGGTTCGCAAATATGGGTTGTGGCGCTGCTCGTCGGTGATGTGTATGAAATCGTTGAGCGACAAAACACGGGTATCTGAATCAGTTTAGGTGGTGCCAGGTGGGTCGATGGAATAGCGGGAAAGGCAGTCAGCAGCCTTGTGTAGCCGTTTAGACATGTAGGACACAGAAAATGTGCATTCTTTAAGGCATAAAGTCCAGTGACCCAGGCGTCCCATAGGATCTTTAAGTGAGGAGAGCCAACATAATGCGTGATGGTCTGTTACCACCGTGAAATGCCGTCCAAACAAGTATAGGCAAAATATCGCCATTGCCCAGACAAGGGCTAGGCATTTAGGCATTTTGTCCAGACAAAGGCTAGGAAATTACTCGATCACGTTCTGTGATTGAGTAATTCTGCCCTGAGGCTGAAAGAAGGTTGTTAGCATGAGCAATTACGCGATTGAGCTCTCCTTTGTCTCTGAGAATAAATGGCATCAATACAATGACCACTTGCATCCGTACGAACTTCTGCTTGTGCAGATGAGTCAAAATGAGCCAGAACTGGCGGATTCACAAGGCGACTCGTAAGCGTGGAAAATGACTGAGCTTGCTCAGGTCCCCAACTGAACAGGCTGTCTCTTTTAAGAATATCGGTGAGAGGACTAGGGATTGTGGTGAAGTTCGCAATGAATTGTCTGAAATAGAAACACAGCCTCAGAAAACTTCGGACATAAAAATAGATTCGAGTAGTTGGAAACTCGCGGACTGCACGCACTTTGTTGGGATCAGGCTGTGTGCCAGTAGCGTCCACCAGGTGAGCGAGGACGCGTAACTGACGACAGCCGAAATTAAATTTCACAGATATCAGGTGTAGGCCTGCTCGTTGGAAGACGTCAAGTATGGCTGAAAGCCGGTGGAGCTGGCTGTCGAACGTCTCTGAAAAAATAATAACGCGTCGAGATAACACATGCATGTGGACCATTTAGAACTACGTAGAAGAGAGGCCACTATGCGCTTGAAGGTGGCCGAGGCATTACACAGTTTGAAAGGCATCACTTTGATTTTGTAGAGACCATCTGGAGTGACAAACGCCGTTTTCTCACGATCTCTGTCATCGACTGCAATTTGCCAGTAGCCAGAACATAAATCGATCTAAGAGAAGCAACTCACACCGTGTAAGCAGTCTAGTGTGTCATCAATACGCGGACACGGGTAAACGGCCTTTTTCGTTATCTTGTTCAGATGGCGATAATCATTGCCGAACCTAAGTATTGTCCTTTTTTTTTACTAAAACGACTGAGGGCGCCCATGGATTGGCGGAGGGCTCGATAAAATTCTTGGACAGCATTTTCTCGACCGCTGTTTGTATAACGTAACGTTCTGCCGCCGATACACGATAAGGACGCCTATGATTGAGCGGAGCATCGCCAATGTGGATCGGATGAATAACGATGTGGGTTCAACATAGCGGGTGGTTGTCGAAATAAAATATGTGTTCGTAAGGAATCAAAACGCGATGGAGGGCGTCAGCATAAGAAGGTTGTAGGTAAGAAGCCATCATTTTGTTGAACTTCTCATTAGATGGCGTCGTCGAAGCCTTAGGTTGAGCAAACGCTGATGGTTGTTCATGGCTAAGTTCACTTACTCCGGATGCGTCCTAAGGGGACAACACAGCAAGAGATACGCCCTCGGGAACAGCTTGTGTTGACGGGCCAAAGCTCAGGAGAGGAAGCCAAGCGCGGTTGTTGATGAGCGTAATGATGGAGCTAGGCAGAGCTATTTGACTTCTAGTGTGACGGCGTAAAACGGAGACACGACGTAAGTACCATTTTCAAATGGTGGGCAAGGCGACATGGGGACCTAAGTCGCAGTGCCAGGTTGCAGCCGAACAAAGTCAGTGAAACCAAGTCGGGGCTGGACATCTGCACAGGCGTCGGCATAGCAGTGGGGTAGCTCAAGCCTCAGAATTCCGGTTGAACAGACAATAAGCGCAGAAACAACAGTCGAAATGTTCACTCTGAAAATCCCCTCGTTAGGGCACTCGGAAGGTACCGTGAACAGAACTGACGTTGAGCGGTCGGTGATGGTGATACAGGCGGTGCACATTCCCACGACGGCAGTTGTGCTTTCGTTGGCTACTCGTAAGACAGGTGATTCAGCGGGCGTTAGAACTTTTGGAAAACGGCTACGAAGGTCAGAGCGCATGACTGACACCTCAGTTTCAGTGTCATTGCACTCTAAAGCAAAAGGGTGTTAAAAGGGGGTGTGGTTCATCCTTTTGGGGACTAATGGGGCTGCCACAAACATCAATCTCTTTAAGGACTAACGGCTCCGGGTCTGACAGTTATTCCCCACAGATGAGCTCAAGGCACTAGCATTTAGTCCTCACATTGACAGCTTAGTGAGCAACTGTTAGTCTCTGAGTTCACCTCGATGGACTAACATTTAGTCCTCACAATTGCAATTTATAGGGCAACTGTTAATCCACACATTGAAACCATGCCGGGCAACCGTTAGTCCTCACTGTTACACCTCGCTGGATGTACGGTTGATCCACTCAAATACTCTAATCGGATGAACTTTTTATCCCAAGTTCGAACAATGTTCTTTATCTATTTTATAACAGGCCTAACACTTTTTTCACCTGTTTTTTTTTTTGCACAGTGAGCAACAAATTTCGCAGAAAAGAACACGCGGAAATTTAGTTAGTCACCTATGTGTAACTGCTTTCGCAGTCACGGCAAAAACGCAAGACAAAAGGGAGACATCGAAATCATACAGATGGAGTTTTTCCATTCTTTTAAGTGAATTCATGAAGTGTACACGTCCAGTCTCGTTGTCACATCTTGTTAACTCCTTGTAGCTCCTCCGATTGAAGCGATAGATGACAGGCATTGCAGATGCCAGCGCACGCAGCCTTCTGCCAGTTGTGTTCGTGCGCGTTAATACAAAAAACATCTGCGTAAAATATGACACACAAATAACTTTACCTCCTAATCTCGCACAGTCCTTCTGAAGCTGCTCTGACGAAAGAGATGGATGACAGGCATCGCAGACGCCAGCGCACACTGTCTTCAGCACGGTGTGTGCCGACGGCTGCACAATAAGTATGTAAAATAGGGAGTCACACGTGACAGAGGATGAATACAAATGCATTATTGTATTAAGACAGGTTTAGGTAACGTGTTTTATTCAACTGTTTTTGAGGTGCACGAAGTGAACTTTATTTCATATAATGGTATTGTGTCAATGCTTTCAAACTTGAAGACGACAGAATCATGTGGTCCAGATGGTATCCGAAATATGTTTCTTAAGCGCTATGCGGAATTTATCGGTAGATTTCTTTTTATGCTGTTCAGAGCTTCTTTGTTGTCTACTCAGGTGCCGAAAGACTGGAGGACAGCTCAGGTAGTGCCAATTTTTAAAAAGGGTAATCGTATGCCTGTAGAAAATTATCGACCAATATCTTTAACTTCGTCCTGCTGCAAACTAATCGAGCATATCCTCGCCAACCACATGACAAAGTGTTTAGACCGAACTGCAGTGTTAACAAACTGCCAGCATGGCTTTAGGAGAGGCTACTTCACTACGACACAACTGTTAACTGTAATTCATAGTTTTGAAAGAACAATGGATAATAATGATCAAATTGACGCTCTTTTTTAGACTTTATCAAGGCGTTCGATGGAGCAGTTCACTGTTAACTTATACGAAAACTCAGAGATTACAATCTTGCTAGCAATATAGTATCCTGGATTGCAGCTTATCTTTCGCATCGCGTGCAGTTTGTCGCTATTGAGGTCAACGACTCGAGCTGTCTTCCAGTGACATCCGGGGTAACCCAGGGTAGCGTCCTAGGGCTTGTTGTTTTTGGTCTATATAAATGATATTGTTAACGCTGTTTCACCTGGCACACAAATCAGGGCCCGGATTCACAAAACTAACTTACGAAAACATTTTTGCGCAAGAGAAATTTTCTTGCGTAAGTCGATTCACGAAACGAAAAAACGTCGTAAGAGGCCATAGTTGTCACATCGGCCGCTGCAAATAAAGCGCGCTGTGACTTCCCGGGAACATGTCAGCGATGGTGATGCAGTTGCTATATTTGCTTACGTCACCGAAAAGTGCTCGTAAGTGGATTCACGAAGCGAAATTGTGCGTAAAAACAGCATGGCTGAGAGAAAATCCCAAGAGTGGTCCGGACCACTCTTAGGAACAATGTGGCTACTTAGAACCTGCTGCCGCAGCAGTATACTTTGGTGCCCTGGCTGGTTTTGAGTTAATTCACGCCCATCAAGGGCTGCCTGATGACTGCTGGTGCGTTTTTATTTCTTTCGGCGCTTTGAGCTTCGCGTGTTGTTTCCCTTGTACGCAGTGGATGGTGTTGCCATCCACCATCGTCCAATAAGTTCGAAGTCGCAGTAATTGAAGAATTCTATTGGGCGTCAATGGCATAAAACTACGCATGTAAAGATTTGTGGTTGGATGAAAACCAATGTGATACGTGAATGGTCGGTGCATTCGAACGCGACATGGCATAGGATCAACCTTATTTGTTATGTTGTTGTGTTGCGCCCCATCTCATCCAATTAAAAGTGCGACTCGAGATCCTTGCCTCATTGGTGGAAATTACCACCAAAGAGGTTAATGGGAGCACACTCTTTGCACGCTATCGGAAATAAAAATGAGAGGAAGTTTTCAGTGAGTGGTTCCTAAAGTTTGTGCTCTAGTGTACTTTCATTGGCTCTAACAGTCCAATGGTTGCGATCTCTGAAATACAGCTGTCGATACACTTTGGGACGATCTGGAACAAAGCGTACTTTGTAAACCAAAGCGTATTAGGGGTGCGCATGACTACGCATGGAACTACAAACAAATCATGCATCTTCACCTTCACTGTTCAGACACCGATATGGACCGTGATACTATGGCAAGCAATCGAAATGAAATGACCCTAGTAACTTTGTATGACACCAAAAATATGCAAACCCTCACGATTCTAGAGCAAACCTTGGCTGAATTCATCCCTGCGTCAATTACCAGCCATTTAACTTGGCGCACGAACATCATTCAAAGGTAGAGCGAGCCACTGACAAGTATTTTGTGCGACGTAGCGATCACTTGAGCTGAGAATAATAGCGTTGCGAAGACGAATCCCCTGTCGCATGCTTTGATCGAAGCAGACGACAAACGCGAGCAGACGACGGCTTGGCCGACAGGCACAGCTTGTGATTGGTTGTGAAGCAATACCCTCTACATCAGCTCACTCCGTGACGTTGCCAAAACACTTCTTTCATCTGGCACGCCTGTCCTGTTCGTCATATCACCCCCCTCGCACATAAGAGAAATTTTTTTCACGCCGTGAAAATAGTGCAAGTACTTTCTAAGAGCTCTCTTATCGTCTTATGTGCTGCGCAGTTGTCGAAAACAACATGGCGTCGTAAACAGCATATCGGTCGGTGCGACTTTCAGCAAACGCTTCTCGCACGAGTTACTTCAGCGTTTGACCGGATGTGTTGTGATTACAGCAGCTCTTTCGGTGCGTGTAAGCAGTGCGGAAAGCTGTGGCAGTGCAATGGTGTACGGTGAAGCGCAGCGAAGCCTGTGCGTCGGTGTGGTTATCAAGCGGGGATCGGCGTCGATGTATCGACGACAACTGGCACTCGAGAAGCCTGCAATGTGTGTTTGTGTGCCGGTAACAGTTCGTTCGCTTGACTTTCCAGTCTCTCAGTTTGGTGCTGTACGACATTTCGGATTGACAGCGTTTTGACACGTTACTTGAGTGACCCCAAGTACGTACGGAAACGTATGAACTACGCGCTCGGTTTTTGCTTCGCCACTAGTTAGCCCGCACGCTTCTATTTACTTGAGAGCAATGTACTGTTCGGGAGTGAAACGATGTTCGTTGTGAACAGTGGTGCTGTGTTGACGTTCCAAGACTTGTGAACAAGCTGTGCTCGTGTGACCGAAACTTGAAAGACAGCGTTGATAACTGTTTTGCCCTGCGAAGTCGTGGTGGGCAGCTTGGCGCTTTTGTTTGTCAAGTCGTCACTTCTCCTTTTTGTGATAACCATAGTCCTAGCGCTGTGATGTGATCAACCAAAACTGCGAGATGCTACATTCTGTTGTGGATTGTGTTACTTTGGAAGCGCGCCTAGACTGTTCTTCGGTAACAAATTGAGAGTTCTATGTGGCAGCGAGAGCCCGTGAACGTCAAGCTTCCCTCCAGCCCCCCAAAAAAGCAAGATTTCACCGGTGCCTTGCTTTGGATGAAGTTGTAGGCCAATATCGCCTAACTACAGGTTTCCGAGTTCGTCTGGCCATCGTTTTGCACGGCACTAGAGCCTTGACAACAGCCGGTCATGGCCAGTTCTTACACTTTATCAATGGACGTGCACGCCTGGCCAGCCCTTCATTGCTGTCATTGGCAGCTTCCAGTCTGCAGATGCCCTTTGCCTGTTCGCCGTACTTGGTTCCTTATGACACCGATGGCCACTAACTGCTGCCATCGGTGAGTTCACCTTGCAGAACTAAATTTCACCGGTACTATAATTTACGCAGTTCTATAACGTGTGCAAGTTTTTAAGCCCATCAGATGTAATGTTTCTCTATGGTAAGTTGAAGCATGAAACATTTACTACTACTGTTATATACATACATATATTATGGAGCAAATACATAAAAAGTTTTTTGTGATTTGATACAAGTGAGCTCTTGTTTGATTATGAGGTTGGGCCTGTCGATTGACCACGTTTGATAGTTGGAAAGTTAATGTGGATTTATTTTTCAGGAGCCAGGTTGCACTTAAAAATTTATGTTATTTTGGAAAATTAGTTCTATAGACGATTACCACTGCGGTAGTACTATACTTCAGTAGGACATATATATTGCGGTACGTAAGTTTTACATGAGGCTTCAGTTTATTTCAAAGTGATTATAGCAGACTTTGGTCACTTTAACGAAGTGATAGCTTCCTCAAATAAGTATTAGAAGTGAGTGCTTTTAATGATTGTTTTTAAATATCTCGTTTTTGGCTCTTCACAGATTGCAGAGATTGGTTTGTTAAGGTCCTGTGATGCATCGGTTGCACATTCTGGCACATCAATCCTCATCATTACTTGGAGCACCTGTACAAAAATAGGAAGGACACGTTCTCTCTAACTGTGCAAGCCTATGTCACTGCTCGGACTGTTATCATTCAGCGGATGTGACGTGGAAGCATGCATGGCAGCCTCATCTTGAAGGACTGCAATCTGCTTGGGAGCTTCGAGGGCACAAAACTGCCTACGGCTGGCTGCAAGGATAGTTTTTCTTTAATACAAACGATTACGTGAACACCACTTACTGTGCACAAATTGAAAACCCAAGCATGGTTGCTTTCAGTGGATACTTGTAATATTCTTACACATAATTCTTATTCAACATTTATAGAACTAAATTGCAAGATAATTGAGAATGTTGAAAGCTGAAAGCCTGCAGCTTATGAATGAAACTCCAATAATCTGAGACTCAAAAGCTTGTGCTTTGCAACGAGCACAAATACTTTGATTCCTTATTGAGCTCTCCAGCTTGTGACTCCCTCTGTGGATCAAGTGCTCTGGAAGGAAATAGCAAGTGGGTGAAAATTGCCTGGCTGTTCACAACTTGCAAGGAGAAAGACCTATTGAAGAAGCCTCAGATGACATAAGGCCAGTAACTGCATCTTTTACCTAATGTAGCTTTTTCTCTCTCAGTGCTGTTGCTTGTGTTTCAGCCGAACATGTTCACCACGATTGCATAGTGATATATATTTTTCTACAAATTGTACCTGACCTAAGTATGCATTGTTGATCTCTAAAGGTGACGTTCAGTGTGTTTCAAAGCCATGGCTTCTCATTTCTCTGGCTGTGGCTAGCCTATTTCAGCAGCAGAGCGATGCAGCTAGCACACATGCTATCCAAGTCATGGAGCGCTTCTTTGGTGTTCTGTGCAGGACACAGCATATTCATCCGGCAAGACACTGGTATGAACAATATTGGTGAGTGTTGGTGGAACCTGTAGGAGCCCGTTGTGTTTGTTGTGTATGATTATTTCCCCTGATAAAGTGCATTTTTGAAAGGTTTTCTTCATTTAGAATAATAGATGTCAGAAACAAGCACACTCATAATCCACAAGTTCTTTGTGTCTTCTAGACTGCCCATTTGCTCCTATATGCGGTATGGTGAGCTGGCTATGTTAGATAGCCTTAAAGTTATCAACATTGGCTGTTGTGTTGTAATGCAGTCTAATTTGTGTTTCTTAGTGAACTTATTTGTGGTCTACTTCTCGCACCTAGTGTAAAGTCGAAATAAAAGAAACTCTATTGGCTTTTTATGCCTGTCAGAAGTTTCATGCCTTCATCTATAACATTGTGGTTATGCTCTTGTATCATATTAAATATATTTTCAGCCTTCTTTGTTTGTGTGTGTGTGTGTGTTGAGGCTTGTCATTGGCTTCTGAAAATACAATATCTGTAAATATGAGCACATAATTGACAACTATACACTCTTGCATGTAGCATGGTTGTAACAATGATCTGTATTTTTCTAAGTTCCAGCAGTAACAAGGGGTTCGGTGCTCCACGGTCATGTGCAGTGTATCAAGAACAGAGCACAGAAGACCAACAAGTATAAAGAGACTGCCAGTGACTGTTCTCCTGCTCAAAGATTACAACAGCAGAAAGAGCACATTGTGATGTCAGGAGCAGCTGCTGCTTAACTTCTTAGCAGTGCATTATTCAGCAGTTCCTTTGCTTGCATTCGAAATTATTTAAATTTTGCATGGAAGATACCAAACTATTACACTAATTTAAAGGCTGCTGTAGTGTTAGTGGGCAAATATTTTTGAGCTGAAGTTTTTAACAGGTGTGTTAAGTGCCTGCGTGCATCTACATTTGCATGCCAGAAATCACAGCATCCATGGTCGCCAATGGTAACTGTGTTTGCATTCTTTGTAGTACAAGAAGTAAAGCCATGGATGCAGTAATTATGTACTTAGTCGATGTAATCCTTCACTGTACACTCATTTGTATAGCACCAATGATGCCATGAGTGTATAAGCTCTGGGAAGTGAATCTATGTGGATTATTTTATTTGGAAGGAAGAGGATCATCACTACTCCTAGTATATCTTAACAGTAGATTTTAGTGCTTGGGTATTATCCCACTGCCTGTCCGTCCTTCAACAGTCTACTTATCTACTGTGTAAGTGTAACTTTTTAAATGTATACTTTGCTCGGATAGGTTTGTTCATAATGTAATGCAAGTGACTTATCATCTATGCAGCTCTACTCAGACTAGAAATAAAAGTATTTATTTTTTTATATGTAGCTATAGCATGCATTCACTTGTGTTTTTTTTTCTAGGTGCCTGTACAATTGTTTAGCCCTACTCGGTTGCTGACCCGCAGGTCGCGGGTTCAAATCCCGGCTGCGGCGGCTGCGTTTCCGATGGAGGCGGAAATGTTGTAGGCCCGTGTACTCAGATTTGGGTGCACGTTAAAGAACCCCAGGTGGTCGAAATTTCCGGAGCCCTCCACTACGGCGTCTCTCATAATCATATGGTGGTTTTGGGACGTTAAAACCCCACATATCAATTATTTAGTCCTACAAAAGTGCTGGTATACTCTAATATTGAATCTGGCATCTTAAAATAGTTTTTTAGTGGAAGTAAGAATGTGTTTACAACCAATATTATTATCCTCAGATGAACTGTGAAAACTCTGTGGAAATTTATTTACAGTTTTTTAACGTTGTGAAGGCAAATGTTATGTTCTATAATTGTGGTCCCTGTTTCATGCAAATGACCCATAATTACTTGGCAGTGGCACAGTATAAGTTGTTATTTTACACATATGTACTGAGCAACATCGCAGTTGAGGCCAGCAGCAAGTCATACATGCAGTGCACTGGAGCATCACCTCACATAGTGTACAGTCTTTGTCCACCAGTAAACTCAATAATTTTCAAGCAGACTAATAGACAGCTGTATGGGAACTGTGTTGGTGTGCAAACTTTGAAGTCTTCTTGAGGAGTGTTTTTCATCATTTTTGTCCAAGTGAAGTAGCTACCCAAGGCCACAACTGGTGGGAATGTGGTGGTTTCCTCTCTCCAAAAGCACTCCTACCAGCTGCCTCAATGTTAGCATGGGGTGAATTCACAAACTGGAAAAATAATTGGTCTTTGTTTTCTTGGCCAAAAGAGTCACTTCCACCGTTGAGCCACCACGACGCGCCAGAATAGAAACTTTTGGCTAAATAAGGTTGATTCTACTTTTGAGAAGTGTTTTGGGGAAACGAAATGGCACCTATAGCTGTCAATATAAACACTGTTTGCACCAAGGAGCTTAGTAGCTTATATTTGTACTATTCATGTATTGTCTAGAATTTACTCGCGCTGTGCCAACTTTCAGCCCAAGTGTCCTAACATGCTTTGTTAGTGGCTTGTGAATGAGCCAAGCTATGTAAATAGAGTGATATTGCAGACATGTACAAAATATTGATGCACAGCCCTTTTCTTTAGCATGACATTGTCAAGGGCTTTATTCTTGTGTTTTTTATAAAGAGTGCTTGTCACTGGGCATCAGCGGAAAACTATGCATCAAGCTTTTGCGAGATGGTTCGAGAAACACCGTGTTCAGACATAACAGTGCCGGTGGATTTCTCTCGTAAGTTACTTTCTGTAGTATATTCAAAATGAGTTTATTAGAATTGTTGTTTTATAGCCATTCATTTTAATATTTACACCTGAGTGTGTGTATGTATGTATGTACGGGTGTACATATGTAAATGTGTGTGTGCGTATATGAATGTATGTATGTATGTATCTTTTAAATGAGAATCCGTTTATCATTGGTGAGTAAGTTTGGTAATGATATGACTGAATTTGTTTCTAGTTATTTCTCTTCTGAGCCATTACATATTTCAATTTATTTTGTACTGCATAAAAATAAATGTAACCTTACACAGAATATGTGTGTTCGAAGAAGTTGTTTTATTTACCAACCTACAGTCATGGGCAAGAAATTGGGTAAAAAGGAACGGACCTGCGAAGATTAGTTTACAGCATAGCTACTCTACATGGCATATCTCGTACACATTGCGTTGGTTGAATATCTCGATTTCAACCTTTCAATTTTAATCAGAATAAGCAAGCTATCACCCGTGGTTGTATATGTGTGTGATATTTATGCATACTGTGATACCGGTTCGCAATTACAATTAAGGTCACAAACCTAGTCAAGCTGAATACACGAATTTTGTCCATGCACCTTTCATCTGCACTGGAACTGTTGTTAATAAAAATAAACTTCAGTTTAGAAATTTATTCTAGTAACCAAAAGCAGGGTATCTCTTTATCACACAAATCAAATTGCTATTGTTCTGTTCCATTCTGGACAATAGGGGACCCTCTCAGCAGAACTCGATTAACTGCTATAGTTCATTTTAACCATTGACAGCGACATTACACTGAAGTGTGCAGCATGAGAAATAGCGGGAGAGAAGACAGAAACTAATCACTCTGTTCGCGTCAGCGCTAACTGTCCGTGCTCTTTGGTCTTGCTGCATGTGATGATGCCCACCAAATTAGCACGAAAGCGTGTCCCTACAAAGGCAGTCAACTTGGCTGCAAGCAGTTAGCTCACTGCATGTGTAGATTTTCTTCAAAACACCGTGAAGACTGATTGCTGGTCGAATATCCAAACACGTGAAAAGTAATATACCAGGTATAATTCGGTATTTCAGCACTGGACACTTTTGCGATAAGAGAGAATGGAGGAAAAAATTATGAACCCTGAATTGTTTAATTCTTGAAGGAGCACAATACAGCGATTTTGGGTCAAAAGGGGAGTGAAAGAAGCAAGTGCGAAAGCCTACTTCTCAAAAAATTAGTACCCGCCACCACGCATAATGTCAGGCGGGGCAACCTCTTGAAAAAAAGAAAAAAGGTGCTCAGTGATTCTGCGAATCGAACCAAGTACCTCCTAGATTGTAGTTGAGCGCTGTAACCGCTCGTCCACTGCAGCAGTGCTTGCATTCGCCCTATTGCTGATATATCGTCATTCCTTCGAATGAAGCCAAATGCAAAAACGTCCGGTGAAACTTTGTCGAAAATATAAAAAATAGTTAGAATGCGTTTGCCCAAGGTTACTAGAAGATAGAAACCGCCACGTGTGACTGTATAACCGTGCGCTATTTATTCTTGTACATTACTGTCATGACGTTGGGATAGCCGGCTCTAACGTAGGCTACCTTCTCATAGTTTGCCAAATATAAATAAGAAAATAAAAATATATAACAGCCTGTGACAACGCTAATCAACTATTATGAGTTCACTGTCACTAGTGTCACTTTCACTAGATGAATGCTCAGTTTGCTTCCATTATCGTTATTTAGGAAAGTTTTGGCTCAATACCTCAACTCTCCTAATTAGCATTGATTCTCACATCTAAGGACAGTCACACTTCATCTCGCTTTCTGAGTGGCTGTCACTCCCATATAACGCGTACTCCTCTCTTTTATGCTCTCCGAGCACCTGACGCTGCTTTGCGGAGACTTTCCTTGACGTCTGCTGGGCCAGAAAATTGTCTTTATTATCTATCAATTTCAAGCTTTCGCGAAGCCAAAACGAGAGTCTCTCTCTCTCTCTTCATCCTTTTCGCACTTGTGATAACGTCTCTCTACCTCAAGACTCGTATACACGTCCCTTGCTTTGTTTGCGCACTCAAACAACGCTGGACGAAATATTTGCACCGTGTTTTGTGAAAAGCATTAGCACTGAGACACCTCCCGACGAGTCTCTCTCATTTTACGTAGACATATACCTAAGCGTAAGCGTATGCACGTTCTCGCATTCCGGCTTTATAAAAATGCCACGGTGCATGGAACCAGTGAAATTCCGCTGACAATTTCATTTGATTACTGCTGTTATCTATTTGAGCACAATTCGTCTGCAGGCACCAAAGTCGCTCATGTGTCTTGTAATAAGAATATTGTAACAAAGGCTACCTTTGACTATAGGTACAAAACACCCTTACGTTCACCACTATACCGTGCTAGATTGCACGGAATCATTTAAGTAGCAGCGCAGCTTCAATGAAATGTAAGGTAAGTGGTCGCTTTAAATAAGGGAAGACATTCAAGGCACATTTTCAAACATTGCATGCATCGATTTATGTGTGGTTTCATTTATGTGGTGCACCTCGAGTGTTGTTTACTTGTACTTGGCGAGATAGTGCATGGATTGCTCGGTGGCTTAAGGCCATCAAGCAATTATTTTTTTTAGCTACAGTCGTTGATTAAAGGCGAGTGCTTGGCTTTGCACCACCCACCAAAACGTCTATTACAACGTACGCGGCATCCCGTAAGCGCTGTAGCAGACGCTCGCGGAACTGAAACTTAGATGCAGCAAATCATTGGCTATCATCGTATACTCTCGATGCTAGATGCTTTGCGTGCTACCTTGATATTATCGGCACACACTTCTTTCTTTCCTTGTCGTTTCATCGGCTATCGTCGGTCCTCCTTGCCCTCTTAAGTGCCGAATAAGTTAAATTCATACCCGCGCTATAGTAATCCCTCCAGATAAGAGAATTTTTGGCTAAGAAAATGCGTAGCCAAAGAGAAAGCTTTGTGAATTCGAGCCCAGATTGTTTGTAGATGCTTGCGTTTTATATCAGAAAATAACTACAGTGCATAACCAAACCAACCTCTACATTATTGTGCACAACGGAGGTAATGCTTAATAACGTTAAAATTAAACTTTGCCAAACAGTTAAAACTCTCGGTGTCCATTTTCGCGAACATATGGCATGAAATTGCCATGCAGAACACATTAGTCACAAACTTTCTAAAGTTCTAGGTGTGTTGCGTCGATGCCAGAACATACTACCTGTGAAACAAAAAATGTTAGTGTACAATGCTCTTTTTTCTTCACATTTACACTATTGTCACCTGGTCTGGTCTACAGGCTCTAAAGCATCTCTAAAGAACCTGGTCGTGTTACAAAAAAATGCCTTGTGGTGCATTGAAGGTGTATCTTATAACGCACACACTGCTTCAATATTTGCAAAATATAGAATTTCAAGAATTACCTGTTATTACGAATACCAGCTTCTATCAGCTTTTAAATCAGAAATACGCAGAGGAAGTATCTTTTTACGCACCTTGGCCACCTTGCAACCAAATCCTGCCAGTCGCGTTACTCGCTGTACGGAGACTTGGCACGTACCTTGTCCTCGCACAAACTATGGATTTGAAGCACTACGTTACCGTCTTCCAAGTGTGATGAACAAATGGAAAGTAACAACTGATAATCTGTGTATATTGTCTAAAACTGAAATGTTAAATCGGATGTGCTGATTGTGTTGTAAATGAATGTTGGGTGATATCTGTAATAGTTATTCAGTTTTTATTCTATCATGCATTGCTTTGTTATGAATATTTTTGCACGTATTTAAGAGTTGTGACTCTATTATTTGCTGTCATGGGCCACATGCGTGTTTCTTTTTCTATTGTCGCCTTCCGCTGCCTGTAATGTTTGTAATTTTTTGTAAATTTGTAGTTTAACTTTTTTTCTGCGTGAAAGGGCCAGTCAAGCTGTGAAATGCAGTTTTTTTCCCTTCGCACCAAACCACGTATACATTGTATTTTCGTGTACTTGTCACGTGGTTGAATAAACTCAAACTCAAACTTAAACTCAAAACATACAGGCGTGGTGTGACAAATCAGGCAAATCCTTAAACAAAGAAAAAACTGTCTGTCTTCGTATCACAAGGAATTCTGGTCTGCAGTATGTTATAAAAAAATAAAATAAAAAATATCAGAAATACGTGCAAGGTGAAAGAAAACATGTGAGATACGACATGCTAATAATTTCACCATGATGTCACACATCGTCAAAGACTCATTTCGATCGCCGTAGTGCAACCGCTTGGAAGCGGCAGCCGCAGCCACATCTCCGCGAACCACCGTGCCGCTAACAATTCGGCGAGTTCAAAGCGAGTGACGTCGTTCAGCTTGAGCAAGCGAACACGAAACCAAACATGGCGCTGAACGCGAAGTGTCTGCCGCCAGAGAAATTCAACAGGAGAGCGAGCTTACGCTTAGCCGCCGCCACGAGCAGCGCCGAGCTGGTTTGGAGCTAGCGCTGAAGAAATCGACGGTAATGCGGCCCTTTTCCACAAACTCGAGCGAGTGCAGCGCGCAAACGTGAGTCCACCGCGACGGTTGATGGATGGCGCCGAGCTGCTTGCTACCGACTGACGGGAAGCCAACTGTAATAGCGACCAATTTTCAGTGAGTTCTGACGCTAGCGAAAGCCCCACCAGCCCATGCTGGTGCACTTACAGCGCACGACATAATACAACCAAGCTCGTTACGAGAACCCCCAACGTGTTTTCGTTGACTTCCAACACAGCGACGGGGTCTCATCCCAATATCGTCAGCCTGGAGCTAATCGGGGTGGCGAAGACAGGCAAGCACTCGATCAGCGAGCGCACGGGAAGCCGACGGCAATGGCGGCCAATTTCCAAGCGGTCGCAAAGCACAGGCGAACTGCAGACGCCCAAGCTAACCTTCGTGGTGCATTTCGTGCGTGCGATATACAACACAACCGAGCCCATTGCCGGCAAGCTCGATCCGTATCGCGCATGCGACAAGTAGAGTAGAATAAAGAATGATAACGTACTTGCTTAAGACTCCAGCGCTGATTTCTGCACTCAGTCGGACTTAAGTATATATCCGATAGGCCTGCTGTCTTCTCAGTGGCCATATTGGCCTTCCCAACTGTTCCTGTCGTGTGTTGGTCGTGACTATCTTGAAGCCAGAGATACAGAGCGCGGCGTGGTGACGTGTCGAGACTTGCTCCAGACTTCATGGGTGCAGCGAAACGTAAAAGCAGCAGCCCACGCTCATCCAAGCGTGCGTCTCTCATAATCAAATAGTGGTTTTGGGACGTTAAATCCCACATATCTATCTATCATCCAAGCGTACACACAAGCACCACGTCGTAATTCGTAGATCGTCGAATCCAGGCGACCGTGGTCGAGCACTCCGAGCGCCACGCAACGCAAACCGTCGCCAGCAAAATACGGGGAAAGACGGAGCCAGCAGAGGAGGAGAAGGATGGGTAGTCACTTTGGCAACGCTTTTCGCAATCGCCGGGCGGTTCATCCCTTTAGAGCGTGTTTGGAGATTAAGTGATTTGCGCACGGCACGCTTCCCTGTGTGGTTGCTCTTCAACGGTTTATCCGTTCATGGCGCACGCCTATTGGGCTCCATTACTCCTTTTTTGGGTAATTCTGCCTGAGAGTGTGAGGATCAGAACTTTAACGGGCACATGATCAACAAAAACTTCGATTAGGTTTCGTTAATGGGTGAGGGTCAAAAGAGGTTCTACAGACAGAGTCGTCAACGCATCCTCACCGGCGCTGGGTAGGATGGAGACGGGGGTCGCCGAGATGTAGGTGAACGGCACTGATGGCGCTGCAGAGAGGGCGAACGGCTAATGATGAACCGGAGAGGAGCGGCAGGGTCAGCATAGGACGATTCGGCATGTGGCGACAGAGGGCGAGCTGAGCGTTCATGGCGGTGGTCAGTACATGGTCGAGGTGATGAACTCCAGAGGCCATTGCAGTGGCGGGAAATATGGCCGACGTGAGAGCACACAAAGCAGCTTGGTCTGTCATTCCGTGTTCGCATTCAGATGATTTTTGGTACGAGTTCGCGGAATACTGTCGGGGCGTCAGGTTGTCATGTGTGTGGGCACCACGAGAATTTATAGCCATAGTTTCAAGTTCACGACGTGTAGCTTGCGTCAAACTTGGTAATGCTGACTGATGCAGCGGCGCTGATTCATTATAAGACGAGGTCGGAGTTGTATTACGAAGCCGGTCGAAGAGTTGCACTTTGCGCTTGCGTTTTGCTTGCTCAAGGATGTGGCACTCTTTGATGACGTAGTCAACTGTTGTGCAGCTCTTACACAGCAAGAAGCTGAACGCATCGTCGGCGATGCCCTTCATGATGTGTCTGACCTTATTTGCCTTCGACATGCTCTCATTGGCTTTTCGGCAAAGTGCCAGGACATCCTGAATGTAGGAAACGTCCGATTCGGTAGACGTCTGGGCACAAGACGCGAGCGCCTTCTGGGTTTCTGCCTGGCGTCTGATCAGTTTCCCGAAAAGTTCTCGTAGCTTCTCTTTACAGATGTTCTAACTTGTGAGTTAGTCTTCGTGCGTATCAAACCACGCCTTTGCGGTAAACCCCAGGTAAAATGTTGCGTTCGCCAGCATAAGTGCTGGGTCCCACCTGTAACTGTTGGCGATGCGCTGGTACATAGACTATAACAACGTCATTTATACTCTTTGATCATCAACTATACGAATACCACTAACGCCATCTAGTGATATTATTTCCAATAACATAACACAAAACGCCAACTAGTTAGCAGTTTTTAAAACCAACTAGAAGTGGCTACTACAGCATACTACGAGGAAACGGCCCAAACTCTACGCTGCTTTACCCTTGAAATACGCATGGGCCTAGCACCAACACTTAAGGGACCTCACGAGTCACTTTAAAAAAGGAAGACGTTGGATTGGTTACGGCAACATAACATGGTTTATTAAGCATAGCAATGCAGGAGATTCACAACAAACGAGTCAAAGTCAAAGCGTGCAAGTTTAACCAGAATCGATGAGTGGCTGACTACTAACGCACGAAGTCTTGCTGCGGTCATGGTAGACTACGTCAACTTGTCCTCTCTGAGAAAGAGGTGGGAGGATTTTCGTCCTGCAACTAGGAAGATTAGTGGTATTTGAGTAACCAACGGGAAACTCGTGCTGAGTTAAAATAAATTAATTTTTTGCGCTAGAGTAAAATACACTGTGAAGAGGCAGCTCAAAAATCTTCTATATGACACAGAGTAAAGAAATCAGGCGATAGCTAAAAGGATCAGCTTTGAGCCCGAATGAAAGACTCAAAACTCACGCAGTTTTCCGCATGCTAGGGAATGCGGCAGTGTTCAGACAGAAAAAAATTCCAATCCAGCGAGGGAGAGGGGAGAGGCTGGAGCACATTAGGTTCCTACCCTCGGGCGACATCAGTGATCAGTGTTTCGTTTCATGAAATCATGATGTAATTTAGGAATGGAGGGCTAAAGCTCCATAAGCGCCTCCCCCACCCACGCTAGCTACGCCATCGATGTGCATGCATATGTAGGCAAGTAGAACTATACTAAACATTTCCGGGTGGTGTTTGAAGCCACCCTTGACTACTTCTATGCTGCCCAGGCTGCGAAGGAACGCGCGGGTGCACTATAGGAAGGAAGAAGCAGCTGCTGTGATTGATAATTGTGAATCTTCAACGTCAAAAACCATAATATGATAATGAAATTGGTCATAGTAGAGTGCTCTAAATTAAAAGTAGAGTGCACCTTAATTAAAATACGCGGGCCTCAAGCATTTTCGGGTCAATCGAAAATGCAGCCATGATTTACACCGTGACTCACAGGTTAGCAGCCGAGCATAACTACTAGACGGTCTGCTGCAGTGAAGTATCAATCTTGAGTACAAACTGCATGCTTCGTTCGAAGCTGTTAACTTCCGGCCCCGACTGGGTTTCATCGCTATCGAAGTGTGTGCATAACTCAGTCATGTGCTTGCGAGGATTTAATTCTGCGAATGCGCTGTGTCGCATAATCGGCCTGAATGACAATTCTAGGTAATATTTTCTAGTTTTCTTTACTTTCCAATGCACCCAGTGATGATATCATATGATATGGATGGTATGGCAGCACCCAGTGCACAACCTGTGCAGCGCCAAAAAATTAGGTCGTTACCTATTTTGACAGCTCCTACGAGAGACTTTTAAGTCTCTCTCTTTAGACGGAAAGAAATGTCATCAAAGCTTCTCGCTTTTCATTAAAAGCTAGACTCAGACAATCAGCAACACTGATGGCTGTCGCGCTGAGCTTGATCAGTACTGCATGCCGCGTCCGCCGAGCACTGGTAGCAAAGATGGAGCACCATCTAACGCATTTTTCAACACTGTTGCTAGTATAATAAACCCTCACGATTACCTAAAAAGAATAACTAGTCAGCCTTGTTCTTAGTTTTCAAGCAATTCATTATTTGCGTGGATACCAGCTGAATGCGTGCCATTCCCTCGCGCTTCATCGTCTGCTTTGTGTAATCTGTTGCTGCAGTAGCGCCGCATGGCCCGGAAGTTGGTTTTGCACCCTTTTCAAAGTATGGCTTAGGGGAAGAGTTTGACAATTGAACAGATTCTATAAACGTCGACGTGAGTTATGAATGTGTAGATTCGCTATAATGGCAGCTGTATTTCTTAAACATATTTAGAAGCAGATGTTCATGAGCTCTCCGGGTAGGTCAACAAGATCATGAATGTCTATTGTTCTGCTACCAGATGCAAGCTCTCCTTCACAAAATTCTTTACAATGGTTGGGCGACGCTACTAGTATATATAAGCACCAGCTGATTTGAAATCTTGTTCTTGTAAAGAGCAGAAACCGCAATATTATTTGGACATGATTTCACTGAAAATTCTCACTTTCAGCTTCCTCGCTGTGGGTGTCCTCCTCATGCATGAGTAAGTACTGTACTGTGATACCTATACCGGAATACACAACTCTCAGTTTTCATATACGGTTCTATTTCTCTTTTGAGCATTCTCAATTGTGGCAGAATTTTTTCGAAAGCAGGTTCACCTAGTCCGTAGAAAGAAGGTAAGAAGATGATTATGAAAGCTCAATATGGTTTTTTGAAAATTTATGTCATTCTTTTCGTTCTGTTTTGTCTTACACCTAGTGTGAATCGAAGCCGGCACGCCTGCCGACTTCAAACTAAAACTACTTCTGCTTTTGCAGGCTAGTACTTTTCGTAGGATTGAAATTTCTACAGCAATTATGGCGTTGCCGGCTCCTCCCACAAAGACATCCGTGTTGTGTACTACAACGCGAGTGTGTTCAAGAGCTAGTAGAAAATGCTTTCGCTTTGTTGTTAACGGTTTGTTATATGTCAATCTTCTTTTCTTGCTTTCTTGAAACATTGAGCTTCATCTTGGGCCTTCCGGTAAAGGTAAAATGAATTATTTAAAACAAATTGTGGTATGCTGATATAAGTAAATTACAGGATATTGATACAAGAATAACAGAGTGTGGTAGTAAGATGGCTGAAATCAAGAGCAAGCAAGAGATGGCTCATGGTCACATTTACAACGTTATAAAAGTGGTACAAGAGCAAGACACAGTAAAAAATAGATCCAACCTATCAAGCAAGAGCTCTGAAAAAAAAGAGTGATCTCGAGAAGAGAGGCCACTGAATGAATCTTCTATTTTGTAGTATAGATGATAATGACTTGCATGAAAATTGGCAACGATCTGAAACCCTGGTTAAAGGCATTTGTACTGCAGAACTGGGATATGACTTGATGACAATTAAGAAGGCACATCGTGTATGCCGTTTTAATAAAATAAAAAAAGAATTATTTTGAACTTTTCATCCGAGAAAGAAACAGAGGCCGGTCTGAAAAAAATTGGCAGATCCCACGTACAGCGGGAATCGATTATATGCGAAGCACGAAGGAGGAAGCTGGATATGTCCATTAAAATCAGCACAACGTCACGAGGTAAGGGTGAATTATGCCGTCCAAAACATCCGTGTCATAATTATCATGTTTGGATGTGTCGTTTACCTTCGTCATCTATTCACGTCACGTGATACAAAATTTAGCACATGGGGGGCTACTTCGGCATTTATTGACGTGACGTAACACCAAATTTGGTATATGTGGAGATAGCAAAGTGGCTACGAGCACATTATGAAAGGCCCAATATACTCTATAGCACCGTTGACGTGCACGCACGCTCGGCACATCGACGCTACATTAGTGAAACGCGAGCACTTTGTAGTCTGACGCCAGGCGTGACCGGCGCGACCAGCCTCCGTCGGCGCGGCCTGACGGCAACCGGCGCGAAATTCGACATGCGGATTTTCGCGCCGATGCGTTACCCAAACAACACTGCATCTCCCTCTTTTCTTGACGGGGGGACACCGGAGGAACTGAAATGCGCATGCGTTAAAGCAATGCAGCGCGGCGCGTGCCTGCGAGTAAATGGCAGGACCGGCGCCCGGCGTGGCAACGCCGGTGTGACACCTTGAAATGGAACGCTAGAGAGCACGTGCACCACGTCACGTCGAAATGTATTGGCGCCTTAACTGTGGCATGTAGTCATGTTCTCACATGACACACATCTCATGATTATCATGTTTGCACCATGTACATACTTTCGTCATCCATTCATGTACCTTAATACTAAATTTGGTATAAGTGACGCTAGTGAAACAGCCGCAGGCACATCACAACCTTGGCATGCAGTCATGTTGTTACGTGACACGCATGTCATGAGTTTCATGTTATTGTCTGTCGCTTGTGTTCACCATGCAATCATGACATATCATACCAGTTTTGCAACATGCCATGCGACCGAAACCACCGCAAGAGCTCCAGGACCATGAAATGTATATCATGACAATAATGACATGCATATCATGATTTTTACGTTATGGCTAGTCAAGTATGTTCTTCATACAGTCATGTTATGCCATACCAAGTTTGGTATCGACGCCATTATTGAAACGGCCAGGAGAGCAAAAGGTCGTAGGCGGCTAGATAGATAGATAGATAGATAGATAGATAGATAGATAGATAGATAGATAGATAGATAGATAGATAGATAGATAGATAGATAGATAGATAGATAGATAGATAGATAGATACGCCAAAGTCACCGAAGTTCGCTATGAAATGCTTCGCATTTAAAAGTTAGGAACTTCAAACGTACACCATACAGTGTTGAGCAGTATTCTCCTTTTGAAATGTTAACGTTGCGAAAGAAACTTTAGGAATACGTAAAGTGAAAAAGGCGGACAAAAAAAACCCATTAAGCTAAAAGCCAATAAACTGATTATAAATGGCAAAGTATTTACATGGGACGATGAAAAGAGGGAAAAAAGCCGTTACCTGGTGTCAACAATGACAAGAATATTGTGTTACTTGCGTTCACCGTGGTCTATGTGTTGTATAGTGAATCGTCGAAGTGTAATAAACGAAATTGATGACCTCGCTGGCTTGGTTGAGTCCCTAAAGGCAGATAATATGTTCGGTACAGAATCCTGCCTCAACGCAACTATAACTCATATTAAGATGTTTTCTCAAGTACTGTCTATCACAAGGACAGGCCGAGTCTTGTCGGCGATGTATTCGTGTTAGTTTATTCATCACATTCATTTTCCATCTGGACGTCGGTAATCACGCAAGCAAAAGATGACTCATGGTCACATTTACAGCACCATAAAATTTGCGCATGAGCAAGCCACAGAAAACCTGTTCTACTAGGTAACAGGTCTAGTTTCCTAGCTGGGGCTTTTTATCGGCCGCCCAGCGATAAAACCGTGTATTAGAAACATAAGATGATATCTTTTCTGAGGTATCTGAGCTCACTATAATATTGGCGCGTGACTTTTAATTTACCCAATCTAAGTTGTACAGATGATTGTCTGCCAGGTGTTGTCTGCCAGCCAAAGTAGTCTAGAAATTAAATTTATTGTTGATACTTTCGATTGAAACCGTACGTTTTTGAACCCACAAGACATAATAACCCCAACCTCTCATCTGGAACTTGTCTAATGTAGTATGTATTGTTGATATTAATCCAGGCATTAGCTACCTTCAGGTTGCTGTATATGAAACTCAAACAACTACTAAGCTGGTAAGAAAGTGTACTAGTGAAAATTTGTTTTTTTTTGTGAAGTCGTCTATGCGTCGATTTCCGCAAAATTTTTCAGTTATTTGCCTGTATTTGTGTGCTTCTCGGAGGAGCAAAATGTAGAACACTTGTGAAGCACATTTAAAATTAAAGTATTTCCGTTTTAACAGCATTTTGTAGCGAGTATATTGCCTCGGCTGGGCTTAAGAAATTTAAGGAACCATTGGTCACTTAGAGTATTCGAAAACAAAATAAAAAACGATAGCGGGCATTTAAAAGATACAAAAAACAGAGCCTCAATTTCACTACAAAAAGCTACAGAAACTGGTACACCAGTATGAAGAGATGTGAGAAGATCCAAAAAAGCAATTCTTCAAACGACTAAATGAAAATATGAGAACAAATCTTAAACCTATTCGACGGCCTTGAAAGGAATGTGGATCTCATCCTATTAAAAAAACTTATTTCAAATGCACACTTTTTCTGAGAATGTAGGAAAAGCCACTGGCCCAAATAGTTAGTTCCAATCAGTCCTCCTCCCTACGTCTACTTTGAGCTCACCTTTGCTAAAGAGTAGTGTTCTTTTTGTGCAACCACTAAAAAATATTGTTAGTGGCATTGAGGCCTTCCTTGAAAACTTCGATGAAAGCAAAGCTACTGGTTCTGATGGCGTTTCTCCAAGACTTCTAAAACAGTGCGCTTACCAGAGTTCGCTTTACCTTTACCAAATTATTAAAAATTCGTTATATACATGTCAGTTGCCACCAGATTGGAAAGTAGCAAATGTAGTCCCTATTTACAAAGAAGGTGGCGAAAAATATGTCTCAAATATAAACCTATTTCGCTTACATCATATCGTATAAGGTTAGTGAACATCTAATAAAGAAGGCTATAATGAAGCATTTAATAAATTACAGTTTATTTCTGAAGAAACAACACTAGTTTGTGAAGGCTTTTCATGTATGACCCAGCTTCTTGAGCTTTGTAACCTCCTAACATCAGCAAGAGACTAAGGTGCGACAACAGACTGCGCCTCTCTCGATTGCATGCAAAGCCTTCGATACTCTTTCCCATATAATTCTTTGAAAATTATGAACGCTAAATCGAAACAAACAATTCTTGACTGGATTGAATAGTACTTGTTTTAATACCGCCAACTTGTTGTTTGGATTTGCATTATGTCGGACTTTTTGAGGTCACATTGGGCATCCTTCACGGATCGGTGCTGGGGCCTTTGCTATTTACTGTTTTTAATAATGGCAATATTGTAGACATAGGGTCCAATATACAGCTATTCGCTGATGATTGCGTTATCTACAAAAAATAATATGAATATGTTGGCGCTGAATCACAGGCTGATTTTTAACGCATTAATTAATGGTGCCTTAAGAGACAAATGAATTTATATACTAACAAGTACGTGCAAGGGTGTTTGCACAAAGAAGAATAGAAATAATAATGAAATCTAGTATCTACTGCGAAGCATTTTACATAAAAATGTAGGTACAAGTACTTGTGTGTTGAATTGTTCATGATTGTTCTTGGAATGTGCATGTGGATTATGTTTGCTAAAGCAGCTGTGACATAGAAATATTCAAAGGAATTGGAGATGTGCAGGTTTTCATTACAGGAGTGCAGCTTACCTCCCCTGTATTCGACGAAATTCATAATAAGCTTGTATTTATTGGAACCCATCACAATTAGGATTGGGGAAGAAATTAGAAAAAAAAATTTAAAACAAAGCAGCCTGGTTTTTCTTCAGTCGGTATGAAAGAAATCACAGTTACCCCGTAGAGGCGTTTGCATAAGCAGGCATTTGGTATGTGGCAACACCATGGACTCAAGCCAACGAGGGTTTCCACGCCCTCCCACGCGTCGCCGCATGTGGCTTAGCCGTGTCCAGGAAAAGTGGGACACGGGGGGTCACGCTAACGCCGGGTGATGGTACCGTTAAAGCTCCCTGGCAGAGGCGACAGACCCCTTTAGCCCTGGTTTTACGTAGACGGCAACCCGGAACGGAACCACCCAGGGGATATCAGCAGTCACCTTTTTTATCTCTGTCTTCTCATCTTTCTCTCTTGCGTTTGATCTTTCCTGTCATCTCCACACTTATTTTACCTCGACGTTTCTCGACGGCAAGGGTTAACCTGGTGTATATATCCAACCTTGAATAGGTATAACAGGTTGTCGCGGCCATGTACAGCCGGCGTCCACGTTTCTATCGTGTCTCATAGCGTCCCCACGTCGCTTTCCATGGTGGGTGGCTGGCATGGCTGCTAAATACGTAGCATTATTCACGGAGTCTTCTAACCCTTTCGAAACCGACTGCCCCTCAAAGAGGTAGCGGACCAACAGAATCTTTGAACTGCTGCCCGAGAAATAAACCAACTCTCCGAAATGCCATATCCAATGCCAGTGTAGAGAAAAAGCAAAAAGTATATTACCTTTTATTATATCAAACTGTGTCATTCAAACACTTGGCGTGGGCTAAAGAGGCAACAAGACCGCAAATGAGGACATTCTCCTTGAATTGAAAGGTCATTTACAACACAAAATACTACGGACTTGACAGCATTTGGTGAACATCTTATCACCGTTACGCCACACCGTAGAATGAACACCGGAAAGGGCGTCGTATTAGAAGGCGACCCAGGGAAACTATTCGATCATGAACTGCTGGAGGGTTGGGAAAATAAGAATGTCGTCCATGTACAGCGCTATTCTAAGACGAAGAGAATGGTATTATTCGATGATAAGCTGATGGAAGGCTGGAAAGATGAGAATGCCATTCATGTAGAGCAATTTAAATACGAAGATACACTAACGAATTCCCACCAGACACGTTATACGTACTTTTGGTTCCACAACACTTCCTACTTCAATAACAGCAGACTGCCTCAAACTGCGAGCGGGGCCTTACGTTCCAAACACTCGGCGCTGCTTCAAGTGCCTGCGCTTTGGCCATAGCACTCAGAGCTGTCGACAGCAGCTTACTTGCACAAAATGCAGCAGGAGGGCACAATCCACTGACAACAGCTGTGAATCTCAACTGCACTGTGCCCACTGTGATGGGGACCATCCGAAATATTTCAGGTCCTACGTTGCTTGGAAGAAAAAAAAATTACAACTAAATTCAAATTAGGCAGCTTTCAAGCAGTAAGACAACGCGCTTCTCTACATTGCGCAGAGAACACACCATACGCAGAAGTGATGCGACGGGGGTTACCACCAGTATGGTTTTCGGCGATGCCTCAGACCACTCCTGGCGGTCCAATGCAAATGCAACGAGCACCCCCGTCTGGAGCAGCCTAGGCTGCCCCGCTCTCTCTGAGCATGACCCCACCTTAGACCCCTGTGATCCCTGGCAGCCGGGGCAGCACACCAACTAAGGAAGGTCCATCGACCTCTGCTTTGGACGGGTCGAAGACTCCGTTCATCGCGATGAAGCCTACCGTAGGTACACAATCATCCGGCACCTCTGCAGAGGCAATGAACACAACTGGTACACCAGCGTATAGTGCGTGAAGGAGTGGTAAGATAACCTCGGCCACTTCAAAAAAAAAAAAAACACTTATTACAGGGTCTCCGAAGCTCTGTAAAATAAGTCACTTTTCTGCTTCCCCAAACCAGTTACTCCCATTTTGCAAACACAGCGCTTCCTTACTCCCAATACGGAGACACTAGTTATACAATAGAACGGCAAAGGAATGCTTCGGAACCTCGACGATGTTCAAGACCTTCTACACAAACGTTCTATGAAAGCGCTGTGGGTACAAGAGACACACCTTAAATTCAAGAATACAAGTTTTATGCGTTAATACGTTATATTGTTAAAAGACACATATGATGGTCTGGCGTCATCTGGGGGTGTAATTGCTGATCGAGAAGTAGCATATATCCATCAACGACTACAAACATTCCAAGAGAAAGTGGCTGTTTAAGCAGTTCTGATGAATGAACTCGTCAGCATCTGCTTTCAGTATATACCAGCACAATACGGCGATGAATAACATGCATTCCTATCTTTATTAGATGAATTACACGAACCTTATCTGGTCCTTGGGAACATGAATGCGCACAGCAGTTTATAGGTCGCCTTTCGTTGTAATGCATGAGGTGATCTTATTGAACAGTTCTTTTTTCATCAGGGGCCTGTCGAATCGCAAAGAGCCAACATGTTACAACCTCGCTAACAATACTTACTCGTCGAGAGACCATAGCGTTGCATCTTCATTATTTTTATCCCTATTGCAATCGAAACCATAAGTAATATTTTCGAAAGTGACTACTTTTCTATCCTATAAGCACACCAGTGTCATAAGATTGTCCTCGCCAGATTTTCATATTACTCAAAGAAAAAGCTGATTGAGACCAGGTTTTAACATAACAAAATAAGTAGGACTGACATTCAAGTTTACGCCTAAATGAAGCTGTAGAGTACTTTACAGACTTTTTGACTGACACTGAATTGTTTAAACACCTGGACAGCCCCACATACTACGAGTTCCATGATAAAACAACCAGCAAACATGCTCGAAAAAAGCAAAATAAAGCATAGAAGTTTCTCCGCGACTCTCCGACAGCAAAGAATCCTACAAATTTAAAAAAAAACGTAAAGTCCCAAGGGAGGAGGACACGCCGATAGGCAAGAACGGAATGTTGGCAGAAATTTCCATGAAGCACTACTTTATTTGACAAGAAGGTAAAATCTGTAACAAGGTGAGTAACGTGATAGGAAGACAAGAGCATTTACTCCCTCTTGTAAACACTCAAGAAGACAGGTTCGAATACCAGGCGAACTCTCTTGGCGCTTACTTCGGGCACGTCTCCAGCTCGTCGAGCTACTTTCAAACTTTCAAGCAGTACACAACTAGCATGGAAAGGCAGAAGCGAGAACGCAAATCTACAAAAATCAGGCATAAAAGCAATATTTCAGCTTGGATGAGCTACAGACATCGCCAAATGACTGTACTGATTCCAGCACAGGCTCAGGCCGCGTGGTCTATAAAATGTTAAAAAAACGAACCTCTCGGAACACTGGAAAGCTCACTTTCTCTCTACAATGCCGTTCGGCTTTCCTGCGAGATTCCTACTTCTTGGAAAGAGGCTAATGTCGTTCAATTATTGAAACATGACAAGGATCCGTTCTCTGTAAGGAGTTACAGGCCAATCGCATTAACAAGTTAGCTCTGTAAGCTTTTAGAAAAGATGATCAACCCCAGACTAATAATTTTCTTGGAAACAAACAACCTACTGGACACACGCCACTATAGATTTCGCGACGCTAGATTGAACACTGACGACCTATTACGTATCAAAGTGCAAATTCATGGCGTTTTGGTCCATAAACAATTCTTCCTTTCACTAGTTCTCATTATAGAAAAGGCGTACGACATTGGGTGGCGCTTTGGCATCCTGCGGGACCTCTCACACCTAGATGTCCGAGGAAGTATGCTGGCCATATTCGAAATTTATTTGTCAAATCGCACTTTTCGTGTCCGAGTTCGGAATGTCTTGTCTGAAACATTTGTTCAAGAGACTGAAGTGCCACATTGTGGAGCACTAAGTTGCCCACTTTTTATTATAAAAATGAATAGCCCCCATTCCTAGATTGCAAGCAATATGTTTAATTCCACCTATGTCTACGAAGTACAGATAGGTCATAAATCATGCAACCTTGCAATGTGTGAGCGGGAAATTCAACTTGGCTTGACTAAGGTACAAAATGAGACGGTGAGAACGAGTTCACCCTTAGCCTACAAACGAACCACTAGCGTTTGGTTCTCAAAACAGAGAGGTCTCCATTCCGATCCGGGTATTGACTTGCATGGTCAGCGGCCACCAGTGAAGTCTGAACAGAAGTTCTTAGGTATAATTTTAGACATAAAATTAATATTTGTACCCAACATAAAAAATTCAGAAAGAAGTGTTTAAAAACCATGAACATTCTCAAAGTGCTGTGACGCACTACGTGGGGAAGTGAGAGAAATTGCCTGCCTGAAGAATCCTTGTAAAAGCCTCATACAAACACGTTTAAATTATGAGGCAATCGTCTATGAGTCTGCAAAACGAAGCTTATTGCAAACGCTCAATCCTGTCCACCGTTGGGGCATTCGTCTCTCTACGGGGGCTTCAGAACAGTAGATAGCCTCCACGTTGAATACATAGAGGCTGTTCCTTCTGCAGAGATGTAACACGTTTTTTTTTATATATTACCTCAAAAACAATCTCCCACAGGTAACACCCCTCGTACTTCACAATCACTTATTTGTCCAGCTTTGCCTTATTAAAAAGCCGCCCTTCGTAGAGAAAGTGCTACTCGAGCAAACGTCGAGCAAACGGGTGTCGAGCAAACGTGTTATATAGTCGAGCAAACGGGTGTTCCACTGCTTTAACACTGTCCAATGCGTCCCGTCGCACATCTTCCGTCATGCCAGTGGCGGCTCATAGAATGTTATTTGTCCTTCGCAGAGGTGACGAAATATGTGCCTGTTGCACATACCCACACATACTTTCTAGAAGATCAGCACAATTATAATTGTCCTAAATGTTTTACAGATGCATCCAAGTCTCAGTCGTCTGTGTAATAAGCAGCAGACGGACCGTCCTTTTCGAATGCCGGCACTCTGCAGTAACTCGTATGCGATACTTGCGGCTGCTAAACACACTAAATACTTAAAAAAACAGGAGGCAGTATGTTACTCAGATTGTTGTTTAAGTGTGGTAAAAGCTCTAAAAACTCTTAAAAAACGCAAAAAACCCAGGCGTTTATTCACTTTCACTGTTATGCACAGTGCACATCCTCAAACAACACATTGTAGTGCGCTGGGTGCCAGCGCACCGTGACATTTAAGGTAACGTGATGGCAGATCAGCTAGCTGGATCCGTCCCCGTAAACACTGCCACTACATCCATAGTCATCCTTGCGTTTGACCTGAAATCTTTCCTCGATTGACAGCTTAAAGTTTATTGCAAAGCATAAGGCATAGGCACATGCACAATAAACTACATGTTATCAAGGTTCAACTTGGCAATTGACCACCGGTATTGAAGTTACACAACACATACGTAACAATTACAAGGCTAAGATTAGGACACACACACAGTACATATTTATATTTCCTGTGCGGTGGTGATCCCCTCTTGTGGAAGAGATGTGGTGAACCACTCACCGTTTTCCACATTTCAATCCAATGCGACGAATTATACACCTTTAGGAAAAAAATCACTTCTCATCACCCTGCCCAAAGCAAATACAACTTCATCCATCGATGTTCTTCGTTAGGGATTCACTTTTCGCTAATCAGTCATTATTTACGTTTTTAAAGAATGTTGGCAGTTTTAAAGTCATCTACCCTGGTAATCTGTAGCAGGACATCTGAAAGAAGGTCACTGCTGCAGAAGATACATTACAAAGCATCTGCCTGCGGCCCTTGGAAACAAGGGCATAAAAACATTCGTGATGTTTTATCACTGTATATCATTATTATCAGAACAGTTAGCCACTCATCATCACTGAACACATTTTATATCACTATAATGAGTTATTACGCTTTACCCGCCTAGCACGCAGAAATTTAGGCCTCTAAACAGCCAGTCATGACACCCATTGACCACTTTTTCTGTCTCATGTACTGGCTGGCGCTCTTTGGCCATGACATGGTCCTTGCGCCAATAAACATTATATATTATTATCATAAAGGAAGCACAGTTGTACCTAAAGAAAAGAAGATTTAAATTAGGAGTCACTTTCATCATGACGTAAAAATTACGTTTGAAATTGTTATATCCGATGATTCACAATAAAACAACAATTGACCGAGGCATTTACTTAAAGAAGCCAGATAACATATCTCAACGTGCAAATTGCATACAGTGATTAAGACCATATCGAGTCAGCACGATCCCGTACGCTCATGCGCTTTCTGAGAAAAGAATGATTCAATACAACAGTTTTCTGTCTGAGCATGTGTGAAGTGACAACGAGGAAATGCTTTTTTTTTTTCATGTTTGCAACCCCCTGCTGCAGCGCCTCTGGGAAAACCAGGGTTATATACGAATAAAGAAATTAGTATGCATAACATACCAGGCGCAATGATTCCGAGCTCTATATGCCGTTTCCATCACTTGAAGTTCAATGCTTAAATGGAAGGCGCCTTGTACTGGCGAGGGGCGTAGAAGGTATGTTAAAAGGGCCCTGAAATTTTTTTAGTAACCATAAAATAAATTCACTGGAAGAGCTTACTTACAGTGCAACACCAGAAAAAATACAGAGCAGGGAAGGAGCAAAAGAGAAAAAAAAAGGCAGTGCCGTCTTTTCTTTCTCTTTTTCTCCTTCCCTGTCCTGTACTTTTTCTGGTGTTGCGCTGTAAGTTCACGATGGATCCTAACCAACTGGCCCAACTTACCGTCTTATCACTGTAAGACCTTGTTGCCTCAAAAATTCAATGCCGCAAGAATTTTAAGAATCCGTTGAGTGCGAGAGGAGTAACAAAGGTTTGTCGCATGCTGCAATTGCATTCTCCCCTCTCTCGTCCAGACGAAAGCACTGGAAGCTAAGCAGGGAGGGATGGAAAGGCCACAGGAAAACGTCACCCGCGCCTCGTGACCTTGAGCACTTTTTTATTTTTTCTTCAAATTCGCGGCTTTCTCGGTGTGATCGTGCGCGCACGCGTGGACAAGTAAAGGCCTCCAGCGCCAATCTCAGTAACAAGCGAGCGCGCCATGTTCAAATCAGCTAATGGCTGATAGATAGGCTCACTACGTGTGATTTTGGGCATATTGCGTGAGTGGTCGAGAGAAGAGAAAGGAATTTTTAGCTGACTATTGTAACTTAATGTAAATTTCAGGCCACGTGCTGCCCTATATTATTAGGCTCACATGTTGTCGAAACCGATACTACCAATCGGCAGCAATTTTTGACCATGCTCAAAGAGTGTTGAAGGGCCCCTTTAAGAAAAGTCATCTTATTATTTTATTGGAAGTCAAAGTTGGTGAAAACATGTTGGATGAATAGACGCATAATGATTAGATGCCGATACCTCCCTTCCACTTTTGAGAAATCCGCCCCAGTGGTTGTTGGTGCTAAGGAGGATTTCATTTATTGCGTATATTTTCGCTCAGCTCTTCAGTGTATGGCGAGCGTTGAAAGTACGATGAGTGCTGCTGAATAGAAATATATGTGCTGGTTCTTTGTTAAATATGTATCAAGTATAGGCACTACAGAGCCCTAAAATACAGAATACTTGCCATTGTTTAGGCTGTTCGAAAAACCACGCATGTTCTCTACAGTACTAAAACTGTTTTTTGCATATATTATAATAACAAGGACAAGCAATTTTTCGCAGGCAGTCTTTAATTTTTTAATCAAAACGCAGATGGTTTAGGGCCCAGTTTTGCATTGTTGTTGGTGAGGAATAACCAACATAATAAAAATTATATCTATTGTATGTTTCCAAAATGGTTAAACAAAAAGACGATAATTGCGTCTGCTTGTGCTCACTTTTCCGCTCTATCTGCAGCTGTTTTAATACTCTAAACGCGAAAAATAAAGCTTCAAACAATAACTTATTATGGGGCGATGCACCTAAACCTTTAGAACACTTGGGAGTATCTATAAAAAGTTAGATCGAAAAGAGAGTTTGATCTATTGGCAGTGCTGATAAACTACTGAATAAAGTGTATTTATTAGATAACCAAAATATGCTCCGATTGTGAAAAAATCACAAAGAAGCTCTAGTAAGAATGTGAGTACCCTTGACAGGTCATGACTGGTTGCGAGATATGCAGCCCAGCGTGGCTAGTTTCCCATTTCACTGCTAAAGCCAAATGAATTAAAATATTTCAAATCAGAAAGGAAGAGGAGGAGGAAGATGGAAGGAGGAAGGTGAGAGAGGTTTGCCAGTTGCAATCAAATCAAAACATGCGTAGGCGCTTGTAGTCTGCTTCATTGAGCAGGCGGAATTCTATCCTGTATGACCACAGACCACTATCATTACCGTCATCGCCATTACCGACTACGCCCACTGCAGCGCAAAGGCCTCTCCCATGATCCGCCAATAAACCTGATCTTGTGCTTTCTGCTGCCACGTTATACTTGCGAGCTCTATAATCTCTTCCGCCGATCTAATTTTAAATGCGAAGCATTTTTTTGCGAAGTTCAGCGACTTTGAGCGTATCTATTATCCATCTAACTATCTACCCGCCTAAGACTTTTAGCTCTCCTGGCCGTTTAAATAATGGTATCGGTACCAAACTTGGTATGGCACAACATGACTGTATGAAGAACATATCTGACTAGTCATAACATGAAAATCATGACATCTGTGTCATGAATGTCATGATTTACAATTCATGATCGTGCTGCTCTTGCGGTGGTTTTGTTCACATGGCATGTTTCAAAACTGCTATGGTATGACATGATTGCAATGCGAACATAAGCAACACACCCTAACATGAAAATCATGACATGCGTGTCATCTAACAACATGACTACATTTCACGCTCATGATGAGCCCGCGGCCGTTTCGCTAGCGTCACATATACCAAATTTCGTATTGCGGGGCCTGAATGAATGACGAATGTATGATAATGATGAAACATTGCAAACATGAGATGCGTATCATGTAACAACATAACTACATGCTACGCTCATGATGCGCTCGCGGCTGTTTCGCTAGCGTCCGATATACCAAATTTAGTATTACGGTACGCGAATGGATGACGAAAGCATGTACATGGTGCGAACATGATAATCATGAGATGTGTGTCATATGAGAACATGACTACATGCCACAGTCAAGGCGCCAATACATTTAGACGTGACGCGGTGCACGTGCTATCCGGCGTTCGATTTCATGGCGTCACGCCGGCGTTGCTATGCCGTGCGCCGGTCCTGCCATTTACTCGCAGGCGCGCGCCGCGCTGCATTGCCCTGACGCATGCGCACTTCAGCCCCTCCAGCAACACCCCCGTCAAGAAAAGAGGGAGACGCAGTGTTGTTTGGGTAACGCATCGGCGCGAAAATCCGCATGTCGCATATCGCGCCGGTTGCCGTCGGGCCGCGCCAGCGTAGGCTGGTCGCGCTGTCGCGCCTGGTGTCAACTATAGAGTGCTCACGTTTTGCTAACGTAGCGTCGCTGGGCCCTGAGTGCATGGGCGTCAACGTCACACTGAGATATATTGGGCCATTCATGATGCGCTCGCGGCCATTTCGCTAGCTCCACATATACTAAATTTGGTATCGCGTGACTTGAATAGATGACGAAGGTAAACAAGACATACAAAGATGATAAACATGACACGTAAGTTATGTAAGACGTCATTTACCTCCATTTCGTAATATTGTGCTGATTTTAAAGTGACATTTCAACCTTCCTCATTCATGCTTCGCATTTCATCGATTCCCACGGCACATGGGATCTGCCAATTTTTTTGTTTGTCTTCCCCTCGTGGGTTTGTCGTCTCTGGAAATTCTGTCAGTTACCCTTAAATTACCACCAGTTTTCCTGCCTACGAACTACGTGCCCTGTCAATGTCAATTTTTTCTTGATTTCATCTAAAATATTCTTAACCTCAGTTTCATTCCTGACGCACTCTGCTCTCTCTTTGTCTCATATAACGTTTCATCTATCAATTTTTTTTTTTGCATCGCCCACTGCGTTGTCCTCAATTTAAGCTGCACCATATTTTTAAGCCTTCACGTTACTGTTGTGTAGCTAAGTACCGGTCAGAAGCAGCTGTTACATATCTTACTCTTGACGGCTAGTGGTATATTACAATCCAGGATTTGAGAATGCTTGCCGAATGTGATTCATCCCATCTTTATTGTTCTAATTATTTTACTCTCATGGTTCAGCTGCGTGTTAACTTTTTGTCCTAAGTGGACATATTCTTTTTTGAACTCTCAGCGTCTTTCCACCTATCTCAAAGCGCAATTTTATACTGAGACTGTTACACATTAGTTTGGTGCATAGTATGACGATAGCGTTGAAGAACTCGTTTCGCAGAAATTGCGGCGTCGTTGTGGGCGTCAGTGCAGCTGGTTGTAAGCAAACACTTATCATCTCATGCGTTATTGAAAAAACGGGAACGACGGAAAAAAAACTGCAGCTCCCACGCACCTGGGCAACGACGTTATAGGAAGCATGCGGAGGAATGGTGACCATGTTGCAATTTTTTTATTAAGCGACACGTCACGAAATGACGCTAAATATATGTACAAATGTTGCACGTACCGGCAAATGTTGAACATTTGAAGATGTTGATATAACCAGTTTCTGCATTTGCGCACTTGCAGTCAAACGTAAGCGGCTAGATAGATAAGATAAATGCACTCAAAGGCACCGCACTTCCTTTAAGAAATTCTTTTCATTTTATGAATAAATAATGAAAAATTCTGCAGTAGAGTGGGGACCAAAACAGAGTTGTTTGGGTCCAAGTGTGGATGTAACTTAGGTTGTTTGCTTCGCAAACGGGTGTTCTACCAAACGGCCATGCCTCTGTTTGTGAAAGCAGTGAAAAGAGCTTTCTCTGCTTGGAAATACACTGAAAGTAGCTTTCATGCTTCACAAACACACGCGTCCTGTATATATGCTTCACAATTCAACATGAAATATTGTAGTAATAATGCGTGGTTCGAGCGTCCAGTGTCAATGGGCGTCAGAATATATGTTTATCATTATGGCTTTGTGGTTGAAAGCGGTTACCCCTCCTCAAAAGACACTCACGCTACTTCTCCCATTCTCTTAAGGCCACATATAGTGTGAATAGCAAATTTGTAAAGGTTTTATGCAATGCGTGTTGATATTGCGATGTCGATATTGCGTACAATATTGCGTTCAACTCCGATGTAGATATTGCGTTGAACTTCTAAAGGTGAGGTTGAGGTCCCCCTATTTTTTTTTTAATTTTCAGAACTACTCTTCTGTTCTGTGTCCAGTTTAGTAATCATGAGCTCAAATTCGTCCCCTTGGTTACTCATCAAGGCAATGTCTCCAGCCAATCACTGGTTACTGAAATCATCACAATAATCATCATCAATATCATCATCATCATGATCAGGCTGATTACGTCCACTGTTGATTGTGCAACAAATAGCGACCACTTACCCATACCTTTCGAAATAGAAATTCAGATAGCCTCATAAATATCTATTGCTCGTACGCATAATAACTACTCGAAATTTAAGGACTCCTTCCTTTCTTCGCTGTCTTCTCTGTAAGATAATAGCACGATGCCGAAAATTCGGAGCCTATAATCTTTGTTAAAGAATTCCCGTGAGAAATCTGAATGCGTGGTGTCGTCAGCTAATCATAACTTGACTTCTATTTGGTGAAATTACGATTGCTCGAGAGACTATAGACGCAGGAAGGCAGCATGAAAAATCTTTTGTACAATCAGTGCCCTCAAAACTCGAAAGACTACCAGTTTGTTGCAGGTGTTTTTCAACTTACAGTTGCCAAGTCAAAAGGAGATTACGACAGGTAGAAGTGCGATTATCTTTGTAAATCCAACAACAAAAAGGCGTTATATAGATTCATACGTAAATAGAAAATGATTCCACAGTCAATAAATGTAGACTCTATCAATTTGTCAGCCAAAAAAAATAAAAACTTCGTTGGAAGTAATTGGTAAGGGATTGGAGCAACGTTTTTCTCTCCAACTAGCACCTCCTCCTTCACATGCAGTAAGGAACGAGGACTTCACGGAAGTTTCCAGGTATGATTTGTCGCAGGTGTTAGCTAACTTCCAATCAGTGGCTCCGGGCCCTGACGGAATTACGTCATTCATGTTGAAAACGATGTATAAAATTCGGTAGATCCCACATACAGAGGGAACCGATGATATGCAAAGCAAGAATGAGGAAGGTTGTTATGTCACTTTCAAATCACCACAACGTTACAAGGTGGAGGTAAATTATGCCATACATGACTTCAGTGTCACGATTATCATGTTTCGATGTGTCGTTTACCTTAGTCTTTTATTCACATCACGTGATGCCAAATGTAGTATATGTGGAGCTAGCGAAACGGCCGCGAGCACGCTATGAGCGTGGTATGTTGTCATGTTCTTACACTACCCGAGCCTCATGATTATCATGTTTGCACCGGCCATATATCTTTGTAATCCATTGACGTCATGTAACCCCAAATTTGGTATATGAGGAGCTAGCGAAACTGCTAGAGGCATCATGAAGGGCCCACTATACTCTAACGTACTGTTGACGCACGTGTATGCTGGGCACAGTGACGCTTCGTTAGCAAAACGCGAGCACCCTATAGTCTGACGCTAAGCGCGACCGGCGTGACCAGCATCCGTCATGCCTAGTTCACACTGAAACATCCGCTTTCTACAGCGACCGAAATTCCCCTGCCGCCGAAACGCAGCGTCGCTCGCACTGGACGCGCCCCGTGGCGCCGAATATGCCATCTACTAAGGGGCGAACGCGGGATGGATGCGCTGTCACCCGGTTGTTGTCGCGGCTCGCAAACGCTACTACGCTATCCGGTGGTGTATACTTCGACGATTCTCGTACGCAAGAAGCAAGAAAAGACAGTACTGGTTACTTTGCTGGCAAGTGGCTGTCTTGTAATGCACGAAGAGCAGAAAAACCACCGACGCCAGTGGCGTTGGTGGGTTCGTGTTGCTCTGCAAGACCGCTACAAGCTCGGTCACGCAAACAGCAAGCTCGGTCACCTCTTTCACGAAATACGGAGGCGAAGTAGGCACAGAGTAGGTAAACTCACGTTGGTTTCAACGTTCAGTAACGTGCAGAGCGGCATAACAAGTGAGTAGGGCTTGGCCGCCATTTTTCAAAATTCCTTGACTAGCGCTCCTATTGGTCCGCGGTGACCGATTCGGCGGCAGACGCCGCAAAAATTGGTCCGAGAGCGATCGGCGCGGAGAGGGCCCTTTCGGCGGATCTCGCCGCCGCCGAACCGGATTCGGAGCACTTACGGCGGCCGGAATGCTCAGTGTGAACGCGGCCTCAGCGCGGCCCAACAGCAACAGGAGCGAAATGCGACATGCTGCATTTGGCGCCGATGCGTTATCCAGACAGCACTGCGTCTACCTCTTTTCGAGACGGAGGGATGCCGAACGCACTGAAACGCGCATGCGTCAAAGCAACGCAGTGCGGCGCGCGCCTGCTAGCATATAGCAGTACCGGCGCCTGGCATGGCAACGCCGGCGTGACGTGACGAAACGAACGTGAACGCGCGCCGGGTCACGTCAAAGTCTATATGCGCCTTGACTCTGGCATGTAGTCATGTTCTCACATGACACTCAACTGTTTATTGTCACATTTGCACCAGTCGCATATCTCTGTCTTCGATTGACGTCACGTAATATAAATTTTGGCATGTGTGAAGAAACGGCCGTGAGCACATCATGAGTGTGGCATGTAGTCATGTTGTCACATTACACAAATGTGATTATTATGTTTGTTTGCGACAATTACTATGTTGTCCATTCTCGTCGCGTATTACCGAGTTTGGTACATGCGAAGCTAGCGAAATGGTCGCGAGAGCATCATGAGCGTAGTATGTAGTCATGCCGTTACATGACCCGCATCTCATGTTAATCATGTTCGCACCAGTATCATACCTTCGTTCTTCATTTAAGTCCCGTAATACCAAACTTGGTATATTTATTTATTTATTTATTTACAGGTACCTCAAAGACCCCAATGAGTGGGGTTTTACATGAGGGGTGTTGAAGCACGAAAATTACACAACTGATCAACAAACACAAAAAAAGAAAACAAAAACTGCACGAGCGTATCACGAAAGGGTATCAATCACGCTCTGTTAATAAAAAGCATACAATGCCAACCAACGAAGCATACCAACGAAGCGTAAAAAGCATACAATGCCAACCAGCGAAGCAGATAACACCACTAAGGATAATCGCATACATGACACAAAAATAATCAGTACAGAAGTTTTTCAACGGCAGCTTTGAACTGAGTCGGGTTTGTTTTGGTGACGACACTTTCAGGAAGGCTGTTCCATTCGATGGCTGTCAGAACAGGAAATGAATTTAGATAGGCGGTCGTGCGGGCACGAGGTGGGTATACTGCTATTGAGTGGTTGAGGCGATTCGATGGGTGGTGAGCAGTTTTTATGTGGAGGCTTTCGCATGATAACGAGTTGTAGAATTTGTGGAAGAGGCAAAATCGTGCTACTGTACGTCGTGTTTTGAGACTTGGCAATTTAGCTTTACGTTTAAGAAGAGTTACGCTTGTGTGGTATGAATAATCGGAAAAGATGAATCTGGCCGCACGGTTCTGAACGGATTCAAGGATGGTACTTGAGTTAGCTTGTGGTAAGTCCCAGACTGCACACGCGAACGCCAGCTTTGGGCGAACAAGCGTTTTGTAGGCCAATAGTTTAACTGTGGACGGAGCCAGGTTAATGTTACGTCGGAGGAAGCCCAGCGCGCGATTCGCGTCACTGGTAATGCGATTTATGTGGGATGACCATGTGAGGTCATGAGAATTAAGAAGACCTAGATATTTAGTGGACGAGACAGGAAATATAGCGGAGCCACTTAAGAAATATTTGTACGTGGAATAGGAGTGACGCCTGTGGAATGACATGATGGATGTTTTGTGAACGTTTAGCACCATGAGCCATTTGTGCACAATTCATCTATCTTCCTTAGGTCTTGCTGGAGTGCTACGTTATCACTGGGATCGATAATGGGGCGATAAATGACGCAGTCGTCCGCGAACAACCGAATGCTTGAAGAAATATTGTCTGGTAGGTCGTTGATTTATATGAGAAAAAGTAAGGGCCCGAGGACCGTCCCTTGAGGAACACCTGATAGGACAGGAGATAAGGATGAAGAACTATTGTTAGCGTAGACAAACTGCTGTCGGTTAGTTGAAAAGTTTGAAAGTCATGCAAATACATGTTCGTCAATGTTTAAATGTGAAAGTTTAGATAGCAAACGCTTGTGGGGAACTTTGTCGAAGGCCTTCTCGAAATCTATGAAAATAGCATCGACGGGGACGTTAATGTTTAATTTAGAATTAATGTCACTTAGGAAGAGTGCCAATTGAGTGTCGCGGGAGAGACCTTTTTGGAAGCCATGTTGATTGGGATGAAAGAACTTTGCGGATTTCAGAAAGCTAGCTGGCTATGTGCGTGTAAATGATATGTTCCATTATTTTATAGTAAACACATGTAAGAGAGATTGGACGAAACGCGTTATCCTAGGCTTTCTTGGGTACAGGTACCACTTTTCCTGTTTTCCAATCTTGGGGAACAGAACCTGTTGAGAGGGACTGCGGGAAGATATGGCAAAGAATGATGCTAGAGAGGTGTTTGGTGTTTTTAAGAATTTTTGCATTTATGCCGTCAACGCCTGAGGCCGAAGATAGCTTAAGGGAGTCAATGACGTTTGAGATGCCGTGTGGTCGGAATGTAATGCTGGGCATGATGGAGTGCAATTTAATAGAAAGGGACACAGGGCCGTCGTTTGGCTCGCGGGTGAATACTGAGCAGAATGTGGAGTTAAGGGACTCGGCAACCTTGCAGTCAGGAATAGCAGTTTCTGAGGAGTCAAGCAAGGAAACTGTAGGGTTTACGTGTTTGGGGTTAATGGTCCTCCAGAACTGCTTAGGGTTAGTGCGAATCAGAGCTGGCAGTGTCGACGAGAAGAAGGTGCGTTTGGATTTAGACAGGAGTGAATCGAACTTTTTCGATGTTGCTCGATATTTATCCCATGTGCGTGGGTCGGTGGATGTTTTTGCCGCTCTAAATTGCCTTGTTCTTTTTCTTTTGAGCCGTTTTAAAGTAACGCTTAACCATGGGGATGCGATCCGCTCTGTTATCGTTTTTGTAGGTATGTATTTTGCAATCAAACGTTGCGTTTCATACTTAAAGATTGACCAATTTGTTTCAACCGAGCGAGTTTCGAAATCCAACAAGAACGAATCGCAAAAGTGGCTCAGTTCAGCGTTCATATCGAGATATTTACCTTTATCGTAAAGTGTTATTGTTTTCGATAATTCCGGTGGGGGTTTGTGTAGGCAATGAAACGTACCATGAATGATAGCATGGTCACTGATACCATCCAGATAGGTGAGTGGGGAGAAACTATCGGGGTGAGAAGCAAGAACCAGGTCACGTAGATTGTTCGGGTGGTTTGTAGTTCTTGTGTGTGATGTGACCAACTGCGAAAGCCCGAACGAAAGACACGTGTTTATGAAATCGCTTTCGACGCTTTTGTGCGCCGGCGTGATAGAGGGGTTGCACCAGTCAATAGCCGGAAGGTTAAAATCACCAAAAATTGCAATACGCGTGTTGGGGTGTAGGGTTGAGACCAACTGCAACGCGTCGTGGAAATTGGGTAAGAAGGAGGCGTCGGCATCTGGGGGGCGATAGCACACGCCAATTATGACAGGAGGATACGCAGCTGTGCATCGAATAAACAGTATTTCGAGTGGGGAACTAATAACAACACGGCAGCACTGCAAACTACGATGGGCACCCAACAGGACACCACCGCCTCGCCTGTTTACCCGATCACATCGGAAGACGTCAAAATCTGGGAAATAGAGCTGTACGTCTGCATTACTTATAGAGGGGTTTAGCCATGTTTCCGTAAGAATTACAAAATTGGAGTCGGTTGAGGTAACGAAGTTGCTTAGTTGGTCCCTTTTGGGAATCAGGCTACGGATGTTAGTGAAAATGAATCATATGATACTGTTATTGAAACTGGGAGTTGTGTTTGCTAACCGCTACGCATCGCACTGCACAACCTTTTCACTACTGTGGTCATAGAAGTAAGTGACGTCACCTATCTTTAATTTATCATGTCGTAGCTTGTAGGAGGTCCCTTGTGCTTTGCCAAATTCAACCAACTTCTTGCAGGCCACGCGTGTATTAGGCAAAAAATCTTCAGAAATAGCAGCATTCGACTCCTTAAATTTCCAGCTGGCACTAAGAACCTTATCCTTATCCTTGAAATAGGCGAATTTCACAATTATCGGCCATTTTTAGCCGGGTGAAATGTGCCCAGCCTGTGCGCACGCTCGATGTCCCGTGGTTGGATGTTTATCTTTAGTACGGCTGAACAGTGACTAATAACCTTTTCTTCAGACTGCGCCCACGTTTCGCCTGCACGGTCGACTAGCCCAAAAAACAGCAGGTTTTGGCGACGAGCCCTGTCTTCGGAATCGTCGAGACGGGACGACAAATGAGAAATTTGTTTTGCGTTCATCTCGGCTAGATGCTCGATTTCCTCTACCTGGGTTTTATAGCTCACAAGGGACGCACAGTCTCCCTCGATTTTAGTTAGACGTGCCTTAATGTCCGCGAACATGGTATCGGTTTCGTCGAGTTTGGCTTTCATGAATCTCATTTCGCTTAACAGTGTTGACTGGCCGTTTTTGAGTTCATTAAGAATTGCGGCTATATTGCATGGTTCATCAGCGGAAGGGGCACCTTTTTTTGGAGGACCGGGGTTCTCTTCTACATCTCCGCATAACATCAATAAATCCAACAAAACAAGACCGCAATCAAAAGCGATAGAACAACAACACTGTGGGCTCGGCAGCACAACCAAGGCAGGATAACGCGTGCGTCGCGCGAACAAAGAACAATTGTTGGGTACCTGCATGAGAAAGACGGTATTCCGGTGAGCCCAAGCCATCGCTCGCGTGCCGCCGAGCCCACTGAAGTGGGCGCCGGTCCGCGGATGCTTTTTATAGGCTTCGGGCGTTGTCGATGGCGATCCGACCTCCCTTGGCCATTTGTAGAGCATGCACAGGGCAAGGGGCAGCCAGGTTGACGCGCTTTCCATAGGGCAGCGACGTTGCAGCACGTGCCAGAATCGGAGATTGCTGGACTGGTTGTCAGGCGGAACCGGAATTTCCGACGAAGGCACGTGGCGTCCCGGTATCGCGTTGATGGCGCAGCCGGGAGTATCCTTGGGCAGGGCCGGGGAGCAGGCCAAGAACAGAAGCTGCATGAGAAAGACGGTATTCCGGTGAGCCCAAGCCATCGCTCGCGTGCCGCCGAGCCCACTGAGTATAAGTGAAGTTAGCGAAATGGCCGCCAGCATGGCATGTATTCATGTCGTTACATGACACGCATGTCCTGATTATCATGTTAGGGTCGGTCACTTGTGTTCGCATTGCAATCATGTTCTACCATACCAGTTTTGCAACTTGTCATGTGAACAAAATCATCGAAAGATCAGCAAGACCATCAAAAGTAAATCATGATATTGATGACACACATATCATGAATTTATGTTATAACTACACGAATATACTCGTCATACAGTCACGTTACGCCATAATAGGTTTCGCATTGATACAATTATCCAAACGGCCAGGAGAGCTGAAAGTTGTAGGTGGCTAGATAGCATAGATAGATCGATAGATAGATAGATAGATCGATAGATAGATAGATATATAGATGGATAGATAGATAGATAGATAGATAGATAGATAGATAGATAGATAGATAGATAGATAGATAGATAGATAGATAGATAGATAGATAGATACGCTCAATGTCGCCGAAGTTCCCTAAGAAAAGCTTCGCATTTAAAACGTGCATACGTACCAATTGGATATAATAATTTATTCTTTGAGAATGGCTTGGCTGCCATTGAAGGGGAACATAGCAAAGGTAATACCGATATTGAAAGTTCCAGGTTAAGTACACATTTGGGATAACATTAGGCCCATTGCGTTAACCTCAAAATTTGTAAAATATTGTAAAAGAAACATAAACGTTCGAATAACAAATTTCATCAATGTGAGAGAAATTTAGAGTCTAACCCAAATTGGCTTCAGAACCGGATGCTCCTTATGGCAGGCCCTTGTAGACCTTGAAAGTCGCATAAAAATAGCTAAGCTTGAAGTTAAATATACTGCGCTCGTCACTCTCCATATAGCGAAAGCGTACGATAGAGTTGAGCATATAGTGTGAATCAACCAGTATATAGTTCTCAAACTATATGCAGTTATGAATAGCAGATTTTTTTTTATGCAATAGAACGTTTTACTGTTACAAAAGCGGCATCTCGTCTTCTAAATAGGTGCAATTAAGAGGTGTCCTGCAAGAGGCCGTCCTTTCCCCGGTGTTGTTAAATATCCTGATGAGCTCTGTACCACGGCACAAGGACGTCCATACACATGTGTATACGGACGAAATTGCATTTTGTTCAGCAGCAGAGGACATTCATAAGCTGTTTATAGTAATACAGTCATACCTATTTGCCGTATAAATGTGGCTTGATGGTTTACATCTGTACTTAAAAATAAAGAAATGTTTTGTTTTAATATTTACACTCAAAGACCCTTTCCGCATCTCGCTCTTCTATCATCTCGATCGTATTCCTCAGGTAGTGAATGTGAAATATCTGAAGGGGGGATTTATGACCAATCAATGTCTTGGAAGACACACATTGAGTACATTACAGCAAAGGCAGGTAGTGCGGTGGGAATGTTAAGCAAAATCGCTAATAGTCGGTTGGGTATGCGGAGAAGTACTCCTACCTCGGTCATTTTATGTATGTTCGCCCGGTGCTTGAGTTTGGGTGCGTCTCATACGCGGGGGCACCTGCTTACAAGATACATCCTCTCGTAGTCATAGAGAGGCAAGCCTTGAGAATGTATGCCTAGGTCTCCATAAGTTTGTTTTCTGGACAATACTGGTCGAGATTTCATATAACCTAATTTTTTTATTATAAAGCGCTTTCTAGAGAAATTAGGCAATAAAATTTTTGCTGTTCCTTTAATCAGCACCATTAACGATGCTGTTGAATCACAGTTTGATTACATATTTTTGAAAAAATCAAAATTGATACCGCTAAGATTTTAGAAGCTATATTAAGAAATCATCTAGCACATACGTCAATACAAGCAGTCATAGCCACTGATGCGTCACAAAGTGAAGAAAAATGTGGAATTGGTATTTTTTCTCCTGCCCTAGACTGGTGCTTCTCGCTTCGCCTTCTAGATTGTGTGCCAATATTTGAAGCAGAATTTTTCGCGATAAATCTAGCTCTCCGTACAACAACTGCCGAGTAAGTTCCACAATAAATTTAACGAATTCACTATCAATATGTGCCTCCCTTACTGCAGATGAGAACTCTAATGCTCAGATTGCTTTCAAAGCACTAGTTCCCTAGCATCTCAATTTGATCAAATTGGTCTGGGTTCGAGGACATAAGGGCATTTATATGAGTGAAATGGCAGATGCGCTGGCAAAGTCATCTTTAAATGGGCCTGTTGTTGAGGTGTTACCGTCAATAAAATTCTTGATAGGTGCTAAATTAAGAGGAAACTGCTGTTAGAGGAATTTTTTATTGCTTCACTAACAGCCAAACCAGAATTTAAGCACCTGTTGTACTATTGTAATAGTAAAATATGTCAAACGCGAAGAATGGAAGTCGCAATTACTAGACTTCGCTGTCAAATTCCGCAGCTAAATAATATATACACAGGGCTGTTCTGGCAGCCTCTCCTCATTGTACTGTTTGTTGAGTAAATGAGTCAACTGAACAGTGCCTCATTTACTATATTAGGTTCTCTGCCTTACGAAAAAAACTTTAGGTGCCATTTGACAACTTCTCGGAATAGATTTAAATGCTCGAAATGTGCTTTCTTTCAGGGCTTTGTCTCTTGGCCACAGCGACGGGAAGATTATTGACGCATTGCAGGTGTTAGTCAAAAGTTTAAAAAGCTTCAAGTGCTTAAATTATTCTTCGGTAGATTTAAACTTTTCTAAATTCATAGTAGATCAAATACGCCGCTTTGTTGCATTATGCTACAGAATATTTACAATTCAACCATTGAATTGGTCCTGTGGCATTTTGCTTTTATTTTTCATAAATAGATTTTTCCTAACCTGTCAGTAAGAAAGTAATTTATGAAAACCATCAATTTCTTGGCTAATCTCCTAGCGTTGGTGTGCGGCTCATCGTCAAGGATCTTGACTTGACAAAAACCTCTCTCATGTTCCTTTTGTCAACTTGGTCTTGTGCTTGCTGCTGTTACTTTATGCCCGTAGACTTTTTCTTCTCATTTGCCCACCTCATTTTCCGTATCCCCTTAACGCAGTTGCCTTCTCTGGTAATCCAGTTACACTAATGACCAGCAGTTATTCTGTCTACGCGCTACAAGCCAGGCCAATGCTCATTTTTTCTTCTTGGTTTTAACTATTATATCCTTAACCCCGGTTTGTGCCCTGATCCACTCTGCGCATTTTGCAAACATCCCCAAATCATGAAAGGTATAGTGCCGCTATCCCTCAAGGGGAAGGTATATAACAGCTGCATCTTGTCGGTACTTAGCTACGTGGCAGAGACCTGGAAACTTACAAAGAGGGTTCAGCTTCAATTGAGGACGACGCAAGAGCAATAGAAGGAAAAAGGTACGTTACAAAAATACACTTTATTAACTCTTCTTTCAAACTCTCCTCAATAAAGTGCCCTGAAAACGTTCTGTAAGCACGCGGTGAACAGCATTGGAGACATCGTGTCTCCCTGCTTTACATCCTTTTTAATTGGGATTCTGTCGCTTCATTTATAAAAAGCTATTTTGGCTGTAGATCCACTGTAGATTTCTTTCAGTACGTTTATGTAAGATTCTTCGATGCCCTGATTTCGCAGTGCCTGCTCTACGGCAGATGTCTCGACTTAGTCAAACGCCTTCTCGTAATCTATGAAGTCTATGTATAGGGGTTGGTCGCATTTTGCTCTTTTCTCTGTTACCTGCTTGATAGTATGAATATGGTCTATTGTGGAGTAGCCTGCACGAAATCCTGCTTGTTCTTTAGTTGATTGAACACTAACGTTGCCTTAATTTTATTGGCTTATATTTTTGTAAATAGTTTGTAGAGAGCGGAAAGTAAGCTGCTTGGCCTGTTTTTTGAAGTCCATGACTTCTCCTTTCTAATGGATTAAGATGGTGTTGGCGTTATTCCATGATTCTGGTATCTTTCTGTCAATAAATACATCGTTTATAAGGTGGCAGCTTTTTCTAACGCAATTTCTCGATTTCTCCACCATGTTTCAGCATGTCCGTTGTTACATATCTTCACCAGCACATTTACGTTTTTGCAGTCTTTCTAAGAATCTCCTTATTTTTCCTCTCGTTACTAGTAGGTGTTCGAATTTCTCTGGGCTATTATTCTTTTTACGATATCATTCTGGTTGTTATGACTTCTGTAGAGTTCTCTGTAGAACTATCCTATCCACACTGGTTTTTTCCTTGTCTTCCCTGTCTCTCATGGGACACATTTGATTTTAGCCTATGCATAGGTTTTCGTCGCAGCTTTTAGCTTTCTGCTGCTTTTTGCAACCGGATCTGCTCTTTCATTGTTATACGCTCTGGTGGGAGATACCTTGCGCCTAGTGAGTACTTTCGAAAGCTTCACTAGCTATTTTGTTCTTCAGTTACATTTGATGTTTTTATGGTTTGTCGGCTCCTAATAAGATTTTTCGTCTCCTGAAATAGTTGCCAGTGACCTGTCTAGTGAATGTACCTCCAACCTTTATTGCACACTTTTTTGATCACTAGTGAGATTATCGTTCTTTGTGTCAACTCTAACGTTGGTTACTTCATGTAGAGCCTCGAATCAGTTCTGAAGTGAAAATATTATTTCCTGCACTTTTACGGTACGTGAATTAATGACGAAGGCATGTGACTGGATCAAACGTTATTTTTTTATTTATTTATTTATTTATTATATCCTCAAAGGTTCCGTATGGAACTTTACATGAGGGGTGGGCGATGAAAGGCGGTATCAAAAGTAAAGGTTAAGATGCAGTTGAGTCTGCTGCTTGTATGGCATTCCTGAAGCGCGCAGAATCCCGGATGACAGCCGCCTCTTCCGGAAGGTCATTCCAGTCTCGGGCGGTGCGCAAAAAGAATGACTGTTGAAATGATGTGGTGTGAGCACGTGGCGGAATTACAGCGTTTGGATGACTTCTGCGATGGCCTCGATGGACTGGTTGGATGAGCTGGTTGTCACGTGTGGCTGAATGAAAGAATTTGTGAAAAAGGCACAAACGTGCAATATGACGACGAAAAGCGAGGGTAGGAAGCTTTAACTGGTTTTTTAGGTTGGAGATGCTGGAGTAACGGGAGTAATCTGAAGCAATGAATCTGGCTGCTCGGTTCTGGACAGATTCCAGAATTTTAATATGATTTGTTTGGTGGGGGTCAAAGACGGCAGATGCATATTCAAGTTTAGGTCTGACAATGGTGATATAAGCGAGTAGTTTAACGGAAGGTGGTGCCATGAAAATGTTGCGGCGTACGTAACCAAGGGCACGGTTAGCGGAGTAAGCTATGTGATCTATGTGGTCACCCCATGATAGGTCGCTCGTAAGATGGACACCTAGATATTTGATTGAGTTAGTAGCAGCTATAGGACAGTTGTTGATGGTGTAAGTAGCCGGCGCGTAGTTTCTGCGACGATGGAAAGAAATGAGCAATGTTTTATTCGTATTCAGAGACATCAGCCAAGTGTTACACCACTGTTGAATGCGTAAGAGGTCATGCTGTAGGGAAGAAACATCGGTAGAGTTATGTATTGGACGGTAAAGGACACAATCGTCGGCAAAAAGACGAATATTAGATTGAACAGAAAGTGGAATGTCGTTAATATATATCAAGAATAGGAGAGGCCCGAGGACGGTACCTTGGGGCACGCCAGACAGAACTGGGGAGAGGTTGGAAGAAAGGTTATTAACATGCACAAATTGTTTGCGGTTTGTTAAGAATGCTTTGATCCAGTTGAAAACATACTGGTGAAGGCTTAGACGCGAGACTTTTAGTAGGAGACGAGAGTGAGGCACCTTGTCAAATGCTTTTTCGAAATCAAGAAACAGTGTATCAACTGGGATGTTACGATCTATGTGGAGATGGATGTCATGCAGGAATAATGTTAGTTGGGTCTCACAGGAGTGACCTTTACGAAAGCCATGCTGGTTTGGGTGAAAAAACTTGCAGATGATAAAAGCTGGCAACATGAGAGAAGATGACATGCTCCATGATCTTAGAACAAACACTAGTGAGCGAGATGGGGCGGTAGTTACCTGCAGATAAACGATCGCCCTTCTTGAAGACCGGAATGACCTTCCCAATTCTCCAGTCCAATGGGACTTCACCTGTATCGAGCGACTGTTGGAAAATGATTGATAGTATGGAACCAGAGATATGCTTAGTATTTTTAAGAATTTTGGCATTGATGCCATCTATACCACATGATGAAGAATTTTTTAATTGATTGATTACATTAACGATTCCCTCTGAGCTGAACTCAATCTTCGGCATTTGCGGAAAAGCAAAATGCGGATATTCAGGAAGTTCTCCGCTAGCTTCGTTAGTAAAAACGGAACAAAATGCAGAGTTCAAGACAGATGGAACGTCACAATCGGCAATAGGGGATCCAGAATTGTCACAAAGAGAAAGTGTAGTTTTATCATCCGGTTTCATTATTTTCCAAAAGCGGCGTGGGTTGTCCCGAAGCATGTTGGGTAGTGTAATCATGAGATGCGTGTCATGTAACAACATGACTACATGCCACACTGATGATGTGCTCGCGGCCGTTTCGCTACCTTCACATATGCCAAATTCGGTATTACTTGACGCCAATGGATGACGAAGGTATGTGACTAGTACAAACATGATAATCATGAGATGCGTGTCATGGGAGAACATGACTACATGCCACAATAAAGGCGCCAATACATTTGACATAGCGCGGTGTGAGCGCTCGCTGGTGTTTATTTCGCCGCGTCACACCGGCATTGCCAAGCGAGGCGCCGGTTCTGCCATGTACTCGAAAGCGCGTGCCACGCTGCGTTGCTTTAACGCATGCGCGTTTTAGCGCGTCTGGCGTCCATTCGTCACGAAAAAGGGAGACGCAGTGTTGCCTGGGTAACGCATCGGCACGTAATGCAGCATGTCGCATTGCATGCCGGTTGCCGTCGGGCCACGCCGATGAACGCTGGTCGCGCCTGGCGTCAGACTTTAGAGTGCTCGCGTTTTGCTAACGTAGTATCACTGTGCCCAGCGTGTGTGAGCGTCAACGCTACATTGGAGTATATTGGACCCTTCATGATGCGCTCGCGGCCATTTTGCTAGCTATATATATATACCAAGTTTGGTGTTACGGGACGTTAACCGATGACGAAATATATGACTAGTGCAAACATTTTAATCCTGACACGCGTGCCATGTAAGAACGTGGTAACATACTACGCTCATAACGTGCTCGCGGGTGTTTCGCTAGCTCCACATATACTAAATTAGGTATCATGTGAGGTGAATAGAGTACAAAGGTAAATGACACATTGAAACATAATAACCATGACACGGAAGTCATGTACGGCATCATTTACCTCCACCTTGTAACGTTGTGGTAATTTTAAAGTGAGATATGAACCTTTCTCATTCGTGCTTCGCATATCATCGATTGCTACTGTACGTGGGGTCTGCCAATTTTTTTAAAGAGTGTGAATTCATTTACTGTTTAACACATGAACATTTTGAGAGGTGAAGCACATGACCAGTAAAACGGCCCTGAACGCGGCCCTTCTCCAAGCCCATAATCGGAAAACTAAAGGCTGCAACCGATGGAGGTGTGGTTGCTGTTCAAAACCTAACGAAGACCTTCCATCACCGCCAAATACGACTCCGCAATGAAGCCGAAAGCACCCACCCCGAGAACAAAACGGCCTTGACGTCCTAAGTTTACAGCCCTAAAGAGACCTCGCGACGCCACATGGAAGCAGCGGAATAAACCGACGTAGCCATGTTTTGATGCCACGACCCAGCAGCAACGCTTGATAATGCACCAGTTACCTCAACGTACTACTGCGCGGCAATCACATCACTGCTCTCGTCGACGCTGAACCCGAATATTGCGTAGTCAGTAGGCCTTTTTTAACACCCACTAGGGCATTATCAATAAATTTTTTGGGTAGTAGGCTGGCATTCGCTATATGTTATTTATCGTCAATCTTCGGAGTAGCGTGCATGGTATCTGCTAAACACTTACAAGGAATTTTCCGCCAATTGTCCTGCACTGGTCGACGACGTTGAGGAATTACGGCTGAAGTGGATATGCGCCACAGTTAATAGGGGAACAAGAACAAGCTTTTTGTAATGGGTTGGAGCATTGAACGACCCCACTCGCTACGTTATTTGCATCGTGCGACGAGTGGTTGTTCTTTCGCTGTTTTATAACGCTTTATAAGTCGTAATAATGCGATTCCTTTCCCGACATCAAGCCGGCCTAAGACAAGTTTGCCAACAAGTACCAAGCACCGGTGTAGCTCAGGTCTAGAATACCGGACGGGCCCCCAGTGGACCCGGGTTCGGGCTCCACTGTGTCAATGGTGTTAGGGCATTTCTTAGCGAACTTCGGTGATTTTGAGATAATCTATCTATCTATCTATCTATCTGTCGGTCTGTCTGTCTGTCTGTCTGTCTATCTATCTATCTATCTATCTATCTATCTATCTATCTATCTATCTATCTATCTATCTATCTATCTATCTATCTATCTATCTATCTATCTATCTATCTATCTATCTATCATCTATCTATCTATCTATCTATCTATCTATCTATCTATCTATCTATCTATCTATCTATCTATCTATCTATCTATCTATCTGTCTGTCTGTCTGTCTGTCTATCTATCTATCTATCTATCTATCTATCTATCTATCTATCTATCTATCTATCTATCTATCTATCTATCTATCTATCTATGTATCAGCTCGTGGTCACCCCCTTGACTTGGCGTGAATCAAAATTAGCATGGAAGGGTAATATGGTTTGACGCATATGACACGCTGGTTGGGACATGAATAATGCCACGATCCCGTCGCGTACGTCGTCAAACACTTCCCGCCAGACAGTGACACATACTCACGGGTGGGTACGTGCCACAGGTATGATGGTATGCGCCATAGGTGATTGACACTCAGTATCTGTATCTACCCAGGAACGATAAGAACACACATGGGTAATTTTAATGTGCGCGTGTTAAGAAACACCCGACATCGGTAGCGTTGACCCTACGAATGCAAAAATAAATGTCCAGGTCCCAACCGGAATCGAACGTACCCAAGCATTGTGCGTAGCACTGAACCATTTTACCCCAGAGCTACGCGAAGTCTCGCAACTACTTTTGCTGCACAAATATATGTCGTTTTCGACAGAGCCAAAGTGCATTTTGTATGACTGTAACAATGTTTTTTTCCTCCCCCACCACAATAATGCCCACTTGGGCGATGTGGGATGCACTAGTAAATTAATAAGTAATTAAATAAATAATTAAATAAATAAATAACGTCAATAGAGGTTGCAGTACTGCCTACACATTTTTATAAACATTACATATGTGCTCTTTTAATACAGCCGTCACGTCGGGTTAACATCAATTTTGGTTAGTTGCCAAAACTTCCACACACAAGAAACACACAGACCAACTCATTGCCTCGCAGAAGGCCACGTTCAATTACAGCTTAAAGCTGTGACCTCATTACGTATATTTTCCGCAATTTTTCGCCATCTACCATAGCTCACCGTGAACATCTGCTAAACAATCTGTTCATTCTTGTAGCACTAAATATATGGTATAAAAGAAACACAATTTATAATGGGTGATTGTTTACAGAGGAACAGAGGGAAAAAAAGGCGTGATTGTGGCACAAATGTATAACAGTGGCATATAGCAAAAGCGCCTGCAGCATAATAAATACTGATATTGACAAATAAGGTTACCTAATTCAAAATAACCAACAATATAGAAGAAAGAGCAGCATTGCGAGTGCTCACGCGACCGCTCACAATGGTCTTTATTCCTTCATATTTTTTCACCATTTTGCACCATGTGACCATTGCTTTTTGCTTACCACGAGTACGAACCAACTAGCGAGCCAGCAAGTGCATTTCAGCAGTGGGCCGAATCACAAGCTTGAATTTAGTACAAGTTAGGTTCAAGAATCACAGCTGGTACATGCAAATATGAATTTGTGGTTTGACGACTTAAAGGGGAACTCCGGTGATTGTTCCATATTCACTGATTTCAATGAAACTGAAGCCATGTTTCCGTCCGTACCTTGGCAATATGAGCCATCTTATGCAACCGCAATCACTTAGGTTTTTAAAAAAGCGAATTTTAAAAAATAGTAGCCAATTTTGGAATCAGACTTGCAAATGCGGACAACCCAGCGTATGTGACGTAAGTGTCTACTATTTTTTCAAACCATGTCTCGCCTGCAGCAGATGGATGCAGCACGCACTTTCTTCTATGAGGTGATGACGACGTGAGCACAGATCAGACTTGTCAGCTGTATAGCGTGTTTGTGATCGTTGAAATCGCGTCACACACTAAGCTGCGTGTCGCGGTTTCAGCAGAACTCATTGTTTTTGCTTATTTAAAATTTTGAACGAGTTCTTAGGCAAAATAACCCACACCAGCCGTTAGAGGACTGCTAATGCTATTTGAAAACGGAATCACTTCAGTATGATGTAAAATACATCGAAGTTTCTCTTTTAAGCACCGATTTCAAGCAATCAGCCTTAATAGGTACATAATACGGGAAAACAGTACATTACTATGTAAAAGGAAGTCACAAGGTGTATAAGTGTAGGTGGCCCCTACCATATTATTGCACAAGAAAATAAATACAGTGAAAATATTCTAATACTGAACAAAAACATATTTCAGCATCTGACATGAAAGAAAGGACAGCCGGACATACTTTAGCAATTTTCAATAAACTGAAAAAAAAAACAGAAAAAACTTTAGGGGGCGTTGTATTCTGCGTTGCACAAAATCAATTCGAACATTCGCCTAAATACCCGGAAATAGGCACAATTTCGTTTATCTTATACTACTGCTAATTTTATGAAAGCAAAAAAAAAAACATTTTTAATTTTGCAAGAGAACGTGCGTACCTAACAGCTGAGGGGTATTATAGAGCACAAATCTTCCTTTGTTTGGATCATAGGACAGAGAGACCTGGGAAATGTTTTTGAAACTATTCTGTGTTTTCGTTTCAGATTTGATATCGCAAGTGGTGTATATTGTGGTAACCATGTGGTAAGTAAAAAAATTGCTTCAGCCATAATATTCCCACCATTGATGAACGAGCCGCCATGGCTCATACTCGTTTTGGGCTGCGAAGAAGAGAACATTTTCGTTGCTCTGGTTCAGGAGAAATTCTGGCTGCAGGTCTGGTCTTGTTTTGCTCGTAACATTACTGGTGGAGACGCTGGGTACGTGTACTTCGGCTCTGTCGGCCATCGTGGAGATAGCTACATCTCTCAGAGCAAGAAGCAGCCGCCACCTGCGTGCGTTACCCCCTGAATTCGGTCCCTTAGCATCGACACACAGAAAGATGGCAACTCCGATGACAAGCCAGGCGGTCCAAAGCAGTGATGCCCATGGTTCTCTTACCTTGAACCCCACAAATCAATCAATCAAGCCATGGTTCTCTTCTCGCCCATGTTTTTCACGTGCCACAGACACCAAAGCCGTTCCATGGAGACATCTTCGAGGGTGTTGGTGACTGGCTCGACCACTTTGATCGGGTTGCCAGTATCAACGAATGGGACGATGTTCCTAAGCTGCGCCGAGTTTACTTCTACTTGTAGGATTCTACGAAGACGTGGTACGAGAACCACGAGGGCTCCTTTGCAACCTGGCAAAAGCTTAGCCATCAGCTCCGTGACGCATATCGCAACACCGAGAGGAAGGAGAGGGCTGAACAAGCCATATCCTGCAGAAACCAGAGGCCGAACGAACGAGTATCCATGTTTGTCGAGGATATGCTTCGGCTATTCAAGCGAGTGGACCCTACCATGCCCGAGGAAAAGAAGGTACGGCCTTTGATGCGCGGAGTAAAAGAACAGCTTGTCGCTGGGCTCGTGCGCAATTCACCGACGACAGTCGCCCAGTTGATCAGGGAGGCGACCACTATGAAACGTACGCTGCCGCAGCGGTCGTCACAATACGAACGCCAAATCCTGGCCACCGCATGCTCTATCGGCTCTGACAGCGAGAGATAGGCCCTCACAGACTTCATTCGAAGTATTGTTTGGGACGAATTGCGACAGCTTCAGGCAGTGAGATCCCATCAACCTGTGTCAGCCCTCGCGTATGTAAACAGACAAGAGGTCTGGCAGGCCGTCACACCCCTGGCTCCAATTGCCCCACTGATTCCCGAGGCCCCAGTTCTGACATACGCAGCGGCATTGCGATCCCCAGCGCAACCAGCTACAGATCCTGCTATGCGGCCAAGGTACCAGGCTATGCAGTCATTCCACGACACAGCTTCGAGCCCGCCTCTTGGCTCAAGGTTTCCGAGCACACCCACCTATCTGCCGTCTACCTCAAGACAAAGTGGCAGAAAGGCAAGCACTTGGCGCACCTCGGATAACCGTCCGCTCTGCTATCACTGCGGTGAAGCGGGCCACGTATACAGAAACTCTCAATACCGACAACTAGGTCTCCGCAGCTTCCATCCTGACGCTTGATGCCCGCGCTACGGTAAGCGCCCCCGCGAAATCAAAGCCTATCTCACGGGCCAGCAAACTTCTTCGATAACTCAGCACCACCAGTCGATATCATCATTGCCTCGCCGGTCTACGTCCCCTAGTTTGCCCTAATCGTCTTCGGCTCCTTTCAGGAGCTAGTCACCAAGTTCCCGCAGGAGAAACTAGGAACGGCGACTACTGGTGGTGAAGTCGCGGCCCGGCGAACTGTAAAAGACCCTCCGTCGACGCAACGACCGGATGGGGACCATTCCGGTTTTGCAGTGTTTTCCGACAGCAGAAAGATTAGTTCTGCCGAAATTGCTGTCTTCGTCCACAATCATGCTGTCAATGCCCTCGTCGACACCGGTGCCGACTATTCCGTAATGAGCGCTACACTGGCAGCTGAACTGAGGAGCGTTACCACACCACGGCAGGGACCCCACTTGCACACGGCAGGTGGCCATCTGGTGATGCCTACCGGTATGTGCACCGCACGCATTCGTATACGTACGTCGACATATGCGGGCTCTTTCCTCGTATTGTGCGTGTGCTCTCGTGCCAGTCATTCTTGAAATGGACTTCCTTCTTGAATACGGCGCCGTCATCGACCTCCGTGAATTACTTGTGTCGTTCGAGGATCCTTTTTGCACTGCAACTGACAGTACACGATACCGGAAAAGAGCGCTTCGTGTTACCGACGATTCTCTGACTCTCCCCCGTCGAAGCAGCATCTTTGCCAAAGTAGAATTGGGACAGGACACAGCTGACGCGGTAATTGCAGAGGCCGATTTGTCTGTCTTTATTTCACAACAATTTTGTGTTGCCCGAGAAATCATTCAGCCTAGCAATAGGCATGTTCACCTGCTGGTCACGAACTTCGGCGAAGAATAACGCTACCTAACGAGATTGCATATTATGAAGAACTTGCCGATGCCGATGGTTCGTCCACGTTAGCTTCATTTTCATCGAATGGCCACCCTGACGAGGCCTTCGCGAGCGCTCTCGACGTAAACGAGAGACTACCTTCGGTTCAACGAAAAAGCTTTTTGCGTATACTCAGCTCATTTAAAGACTGCTTTGCCACTACGTCAAAAGTTAAACACACACCACTTGCTTAGCATCGGATCATCACGGAACCCACCGAGAGACCCATCCAACAACACGCCTATAGGTTGTCGCAAAAAGAGCAAAACGCTATACGTGACCAAGTCCAGCAGATGCTTCAGGACGACGTCATCCAGCCATCGACCAGTCCCTGCGCTTCGCCAGTTGTGCTAGTAAAGAAGAAGGACGGTACGTTGCGTTTTGCGTTGATTACCGTAAACTGAATAAGGTCACCAAAAAGGACGTTTATTCTCTACCCCAGATAGATGGCTCGTTGGACCGTATATGCAACGCCTAATATTTTTCCTCCATAGATTTGCGTAGCGGCTACTGGCAAATCGCAGTGGATGAGCGCGACCGCGAAAAGATGGCGTTTATTACTCCCGATGGCTTGTACGAGTTTAAAGTGTTGCCTTTTGGTCTATGCTCAGCGCCAGCTACTTTCCAAAGAATGATGGATACGGTTTTCACGGGGATCAAATGGCAATCATGTCTTGTTCACCTTGATGGCGTCGTGGTCTTTGCAGACACGTTTGCAAAACACGTCCAACGCCTTCATGCAGTACTTCAGGCAATCAGAACAGGGGGGTTTTTCTCAAACCCGAGGAATGTCATTTTGGATATGAAGAACTGGAGTTCCTTGGTCACGTTGTGAGCCACGCCCGCATGCGCCCAGATCCGGAGAAAACCCGCACTGTTGCCGCCTTTCCTGTGCACACAAATAAGCGCGACCTACGCCGATTTCTGGGGCTCTGTGTGTATTACAGGCGCTTTGTCAAAAACTTTTCGAAGATTGCTGAACCCCTCAACAAGCTTACAAAAGACGGTGTCTCGTTTGTTTGGGGTCCCGATCAGTGTCATGCAGTCGACACCCTCCCTCCGAAACCTCCTCCAAGGTCCGTTTGTACTGGGTCATTTTGACGAATGCGCTAACACGGACTTACACACTGACGCCAGCAACGTTGGTCTAGGAGCGGTATTAGTTCAGTGGCACAATGGCGTAGAGCACGTGATCGCTTATGTGAGCAGAACATTATCCCCCGCGGAAAAATACTATTCTGCAACCGAAAAGGAAGGCTTCGCTGTTGTCTGGACCATAAGAAAGTTCCGCCCATACTTGTATGGCCACCCATCAAGGGTAGTTAGCGACCACCATTCCCTTTGTTGGCTCGCAAATCTCAAAGATCCCTCAGGTCGTCTAGCACGATGGAGCCTTCGGCTGCAAGATTTCGATGTCACCATCATCCACAAATCTGGGCGAAAACACACCGACGCCGACTGTCTCTCACGTGCACCGGTCGAAAATGCCAACACTGACCTTGAAGACGACGACAGTTTTCTTTCTGCCGTATCAGCAACCCGCTTGGCTGAACAACAGCGTCACGACTCGGAGCTCATTCCGCTCATTGACTACTTGAAAGAACGCAATTCGCACCCTCCTCGAAGCTTTGCGCGCTCGCCATCCTCCTTTTGTTTTCGCGATGGAGTGCTTTACAAAAAGAACTTTCACCGTAAACAAGCTATGTATCTGCTTGTTACGCAAACGACGCTTCGTGGTGACATTTTACGTGCGTGTCATGATGAGCCATCGTCCGAACACCTCGGCTATACACGCACGCTGCAATGGATTTAGCGCTCCTACTACTGGCCACGTCTCGCAAAGACTGTGAAGCACTACGTTCGCACATGTCGCGACTGTCAGCGACGTAGGACTCCACCTTTACGACCAGCGGGACTACTGCAACCAATAGGCCCACCAAAGGTGCCCTTTCATCAGATTGCCATGGACTTGCTGGGGTCGTTCCCCACGTCTTCGTCTGGAAACCGGTGGATTGTAGGCACTACCGACTACTTAACACGCTACTGTAAAACCAAGGCACTTCCAAAAGCCACCGCAGCAGATGTCACCCAATTTTTCATTAACAGCATCGCGTTATGTCACGGTGCTCCTGCGTTCGTCATAACTGATCGTGGGACAGCTTTCACCACAGAGATGCTGCAGGAAGTCTTGCGATTAAGTGGCACGAAACATCGTAAAACAAAGGCTTACCACCCGCAAGCAAACAGGCTGACTGAACGACTCAATAAGTCAATTGAAGACATGCTGTCAATGTATGTGCACATCGATCACAAGAACTGGGACGCCATACTTCCCCTGCATACCTTTTGCGTATAACACTGCTGTTCAAGAAAGTACCGGTTTCACACCTTTTCGCTTAGTCCACGGTCGCGAGGTCACGACGATGCTTGACGCCATGCTCCTGCTTGACAACTTAGGAATATACCACACGTATGCCACCAAATTCGCGCAATGTGCAGAAGAGGCCCGTCAACTTGCTCGTCACCGTATTCAACATCACCAAACCACAGACGCGTGCCGCTACAGTCTTCGTCACCATGAAGTTATTTTCAAGCCTGGTGATGAAGTCTGGGTCTAGACGCCTATGCGACAACATGGCCGTTCAGAAAAGCTTCACCGCTACTCCGGCCCTTACAAGGTTGTACGACGTCTCAGTGACGTCACTTACGAGGTTCTCCCTGAAGGCACTTCGAGACATTCCCGTTTCACCCCGAAAACTGAAGTCGTTCACGTTTCACGGCTCAAACCATACTTTGGCGCTGTGTATCGCCAGTGAGTGACTGACTTTATTGGTAACTTCGCGTCTTTCTTTTTGTTTCGTCTTTTTCTCACAATCTTTCCTATTTTCTTATTTCTGATTTAACGATTGGCTCCATGACCAACTACGTTATTCCGCCTTACGCCATTCATTTTGCTTTCATGGTAATTTTCATCTCGTTTTTTTTTTGTCTTCATGTACAGCATTGAGACGATGCTTCTTGGGAGAGGGGGTAATGCCACCATTGATGAACGGGCCCCTGTGGCCCATACTCGTTTTGGGCTGCGAAGAAGAAGAGAACATTTTCGTTGCTCTGGTTCAGGTGAACTCCTGGCTGCATGTCTTGTTTTGCTTGTGACAATATGAACCTTTGCGATATTATGTGGGAGGCCATTATGTGGGAGTTTACAAATGCGAGTACTATTAAAGAAGTGCTCACTCACCATGTGGATCTTTGCCATATGTTACAAGGATCGAGCAGCGGTGCTTTTCTGAACAATGTCAAATTTTGTGATCTTCTCAACTCTCATGCAGCTTGGCCGAACATGAGACTGGCACACAATGTCATGCTAGATCCTTCACAATTCAAACGGACACAAACTCATAATCGATCACTTTTGTCAATGGCGCGTTTATTTTTTTATTGATTTGTTAAAATATGCAATACAAAAGATTATCAGACTCTTTGGACCCGTAGCCAATGGCTAGTCTTGGGTCCAAAAAGAAAATGTATACAGTGATGCCGGCTTACTGTTACATAAAAAAGAAACTAACACTGAGAAACACACTGTGTTCTACAGTACAACTACAAGCATTTTCAGCATGCGATCTTCGTGCAAAACGAAAATAAAATCATTAATCGCAACAGTGTCCAAAGATGCACCAACGCAAGCAAATCACTAAAGTGTACCTAATAACATAAACAAGACAACTCAGAGACTTATTAAGTAGTCAACAATACCAGTATCCGTATTCCCAAATGCACTACAAATACAACATTCGTTGCTAGGCCACAACAAGATTCACAATCCAGAACAGCGGCACGCATTTTGAAAATCGCTCACACCAAATAACCATCCAGCTCGTATGATGTTTCTGTGACTCCAACGCGACATGCCAGGAACCAAAAAATCACCAAGTTAGGTCGCATCATTCAAGCTTAGATAATTGTTTTTATAGAAGTGCTTAAAATTCGGGCTTTCTTTTCAGGCGCAAAGCTATTCCATATTTCGCTCCTATAAACGGCAACTGACGCTCTCCATACGCGTTATTTTTGGGGGGCAGATTGAAGTTACCAGACGCAGCATGTCTAGTGGGCCGAGAAGTAGTGTAGAACAAGGATGCATCGAAAGGGTTCGAAGCCGCGATGCCAACAATATATATATATATATATATATATATATATATATATATATATATATATATATATATATATATATATATATATATATATATATATATATATATATATAATAAGGGAAAGAAGTGTATACCTAAGGGCTCGTTTTTCCGTGTTTTTTAACACAATATTAATGAGATCTAACAGACAGCAATGCCAAGGAATGTGCAGGGGAAGTTATTAAAACCAATGGAATGTAAATAAGAAGAAAGAAGAAAGAAAAGTGGATGAAAAAATAACCAGCCGTGAGCAGGAATCGAACCTACGACCTTCGAATAACGCGTTCGATGCTCTCGTGCATCGAACGCGTTATTCGAAGGTCGTAGGTTCGATTCCTGCTCACGCTTGGTTATTTTTTCATCCACTTTTCGTTCTTCTTGTTATTTACATTCCATTGGTTTTAATAACTTCCCCTGTACATTCCTTGGCATTTCTGTCTGTTAGATCTCATATATATATATGTATATATATATATATATATATATATATATATATATATATATATATATATATATATATATATATATATATATTTTAGACGCCTTCGTCGAACATGGAGTCCGTATTAGTTAGGTACAGAATCCATTCACCACAACATATAGCGGCCGAAGAAGAAGATAGGAAGTCCCACCCTAGAATTAGCTGGTGAGGGCACCGGGTAAGCACAGTGAAATCGATGTAATGAAAATGTCAGCAATAAACACACGAGCAGTACAAAGAGCAAAAGGGCGGATAGTGTTCCCCTGGGCTTCCATTAGATTGGGTCCATTATAAGGTGTCATTACTTTTTTCAGGCGTTTGCACAAATCATACCTAATCACAGAAACTGTAGCACCAGTGATGTTGAAGAGCACGTGGCAGAACAGGTACCCAGCACCTCCACCACGTATGACGGCTCGGTTGTAACGAGGTTTATTGGTCGTGAACTCGGGAACGAACAAGCGCAACGGACCCGACAAAGAAGCGCACGTTCCAAGAAGATGATGATTGTCAGCCAGAACATATGATGATGATTGACTGCTGTTCAGATGAGGATGAAGCGCATAATTGATGCCTACAATATATATATATATATATATATATATATATATATATATATATATATATATATATATATATATATATATATATATATATATATATATATATATTGTAACGGGGTTTATTTGCAGCGCAGAACGCAGAAAGCGAAGCAGTCAGCAGCGTCCGGCCAAGCGCAGCAAGCACGAGCTTATGCTGATGGCGATGCCCCTGATGCGCCGAGAAATGCCGCTGAAGCTCCTCTTCTTCACTACAATCGCCCTCCGCACAAAAAGACGCCATCCTGGCGGATTAGGGAGAAGAAACGACTAATGGGTCGTAATATGGCTTGAGACGAGAGACGTGGACAGTGTCGCGGCCACGGTAGCGTAGGTCTGTGGATGGGATGATGGGCTCCACGATATAGTTGACGAGTGACGTTTGCTCTACAACGCGGTATGGCCCGATGTATTTGGGAAGAAGTTTTGCGGAGCGGCCAGGCGCGGTAGCAGGTGCGCGAAGCCATACTAATGAACCAGGTGGAAAGTTCGGAGCCGAACGGTCCCCAGTCTGGCGGGATTGCTGCTGCCACTGGTCCTCGGTAGAAAAAGAGCGGGCAAGCTGGCGGCATTCTTCAGCATGTCGGGCAGCTTCGGACAGAGTTGTACTTTCGGACTCATAAGGTTTATATGGAAGAATAGTGTCTACTGTATTTGAAGGTTCTCGTCCGTACAAAAGAAAGTATGGCGAAAACCCAGTAGTAGCTTGTACGGCAGTATTATACGCGTAGGTGACGAACGGGAGAACTTGGTCCCAATTTGAATGATCAGAGGCGACGTACATCGACAGCATACTTCCAAGAGTACGGTTGAAGCGCTCCGTCATGCCATTTGTTTGAGGGTGGTACGCTGTACTTGTGCGGTGCACGATTCGGCATTCGTTGAGTAATGCCTTCAAGGCGTCAGAAAGGAAGGCACGGCCTCTGTCACTTAAGAGCTCGCGAGGGGCCCCATGACGCAGAATGAAACGTTGCAACAGAAACGTTCCAACGTCACGGGCTGTGGCAGTCGGCAGCGCGGCTGTTTCGGCATAGCGTGTCAGATGGTCTATCGCAACAATAATCCAGCGATTACCAGCTAGAGTTGATGGTAGTGGTCCGTAAATGTCAATGCCGACGCGATCAAAAGGTCGACTAGGACAAGGAAGAGGTTGTGACGGGTAGACTTGCCCGGGAGGTAACTTTTGTCGTTGGCACTGAGCACACGAGCGAATGAACTTTCGCACGTAGTTATACATGCCACGCCAATAATATCTGAGTCGAAGCCTAGCGTATGTCTTGAAGAGGCCTGCGTGGGCGCACTGTGGGTCCGCGTGAAAAGCTTCGCAGATGGCAGCTCGAAGATGGCGGGGTATCACAAGTAGACACTTGCGACCGTCAGAAAGGTAGTTGCGTCGATAAAGAAGATCATCCCTTAGGCAAAAGTTGCTAGCCTGGCGGCGGAGAGCGCGAGACGGCGAAGGAGTGAGAGGATCAGAAAGAATGCTTATGAGGCCACTGATTCAGGGATCCTTTCGTTGTTCCACCGTCATGTTGCGCAAGGCGGATGACGCAAGTGCAGGCTCGAGAGAAGAGAGGCAAACACCTTCATCCGATATGGGTGAGCGAGAAAAGGCGTCGGCGTCCGTGTGCTTACGACCAGATCTGTAAATAACGCGGATGTCGTATTCCTGAAGTTTGAGCGCCCAGCGAGCAAGTCGTCCGGAAGGGTCTTTAAGTGTGGATAGCCAACAAAGGGCGTGGTGGTCAGTGACGACGTCGAATGCGTGACCATACAGGTAGGGGCGAAATTTTCCAAGGGCCCAAATAATAGCTAAACACTCTTTCTCGGTCACGGAGTAGTTAGCCTCGGCTTTCGTCAAAGTACGGCTTGCGTAGGCGACGACATATTCATCAAACCCTGCCTTTCGTTGCGCGAGCACAGCGCCAAGTCCAACACCGCTGGCATCAGTATGAACCTCCGTGGGAGCGGCAGGATCGTAGTGACGGAGGATGGGTGGTGAAGTCAGCAGGTGGCGTAATTTGGTGAATGCATCGTCGCATGCTGGTGACCAGGTGGAAAGGTCCTTGTCGCCGCTAAGAAGGTCCGTAAGGGGCGCACATATGGAAGCAAACTTTCTAATAAAGCGTCGGAAGTATGACGACAAGCCGACAAAGCTTCTAAGTTCCTTCAAGTTTTTTGGCTTCGGAAAATCGGCGACTGCTCGAAGCTTGGCGGGGTCGGGAAGTATGCCGTCCCGCGATACGACGTGGCCAAGAATGGTGAGCTGCCGAGCACCAAAACGACACTTCTTGAGGTTGAGTTGAAGGCCGGCGTCGGTGAGACGTGTGAGGCGTGCTCGAGACGATTTAAATGGGTGTCGAAATTGGTGGAAAAGACAACTACGTCATCGAGGTAGCATAAACATGTGTTCCACTTGAGGCCTCGTAAAATAGCGTCCATCATTCTTTCAAAAGTGGCTGGAGCGTTACAAAGGCCGAAAGGCATAACGGTAAACTCGTATAACCCATCAGGTGTGACAAATGCTGTTTTCGGTCGGTCAGATGCTTCCATAGGAACTTGCCAGTATCCAGACCGTAAATCCAGCGAAGAAAAATATTCTGCTCCCTGCAAACAATCAAGGGCGTCGTCTATTCGAGGTAACGGGTAAACGTCCTTGCGGGTGATCTTGTTTAAACGTCGATAATCCACACAGAACCGAATGGAGCCGTCCTTCTTCTTAACAAGAACGACCGGTGACGCCCAGGGACTTTTAGAAGGCTGTACAATACCCCGCTGGAGCATGTCAGCAACCTGGTCGTCAATAACACGGCGCTCCGACACTGAGACTCGGTAACGTCATCTCATATCCATGTTCATGTAAATGACGTCTGTCTTGTCATCATCGTTAGAGTATGTCTAAGACGGAAATGTTCTGTTGAGTGTTATTGACGTTTGTGGCAATAAATTTTTTCTAAACACAGGGGCGCTGCCGTAGAGGCGTATGGCTTCCTGTGTCAATCTTGTGAGATATGTTCGATGTGCGACTGAGGCCAGAAGCGTGGCTGTCAAAAGAAGTACGAAACTTTTGCAGCAAGTTCACTAACTGGCTTCGTTCTGACGAAGACGTTGCGACATCGATGGAGCGGTGGAAAGCGTCAAGGAGTGACTGGTCAAGAACAGAGTCAGAAATGAGTGCGCTGAGGTCCGTAGAAAGTAAACTAGATGGAGCGTCAAAAATGTGACGGGCGTCGATCGGATGCACGTGACCGAGACATTCACCATAGAATAAAGGTAAAGGCCCTTCTAGCGTATTGTACACGAGCATCTTCGTGACGCCATGGTGGAGAGTAAGGAGAGCAATGGGCAGTGGAGAACATTTCCGTTGAATGAACAGGGCAGAGGGCGTAAATACATCACCGTCGGAAATAGCGTCACACGACACAGTCACCAGCAGAGAAGAGCGCGGTGGTACGGTGGTGTCGTCGGAAACAAACAGTTTATAACACGGCAGGGAGGCTTCGACAGCGTCAACATCAGGAAGTGCAGATAGCTCAAGTTCAGCGCGACAGCAGTCAATGACGGCATTATTATTCGCAAGGAAGTCACAGCCGAGTATCATGTCATGAGAACACGAGGGCAGCACTACGAATTCGACAATATACACAATCCCTTCGATGACGACTCGTGTGGTGCAGGCTGCGAGAGGTGTTACACTTTCTGCGTTAGCCGTTCTAAGAGAGAGGCCGGATAATGGTGTCAGAACTTTGCGGAGTTTGCGGCACAGGTTCATGGACAGGACGGATAGAGCGGCTCCGGTGTCAACAAGCGCCATGACGACGATACCATCGACTGACACTTCAACGACGTTAGCTGGACAGGGGCGAGGACTTGTGCATGGCGACGGGGACGCAGTTCGTGCCTCGGGAACTGCGGCCGTTAGTTTTCCTGGTTGGTGGGTCCGGAACGGCGACGCATAGGGGAAAGCGAACGTCGACGTGGAGATGGGGAGCGGCGGGTCGGGCCGTGTGGACGATCAGAAGGAAAGGAAGAGGAAGGAGGGCTTGAAGGCGTAGACGAAAACTGAGGGTCGAAAGAGGGCATTCGTCGAATGTTCTGGGCAGCCTGGCGACGACGACAATAACGTGCCACGTGGCCAACACCACCACAAGAAAAACATATGGGACGGTTGTCGTAGGTCCGCCATTGGTCGGAGTAGACTTCGACTTGCGGCTGGGGGGCAGAAAACTGCGGCCGAGGTGGTATCTGCATAGGCGGCGGTGAATAGGTCGGCGGTGAATAGGTCGGCGGTGAATAGGTCGGCGGTGAATAGGTCGGCGGCGAAAAGGGCGGCGGCGAATACATAGGCGCTGACTGGAACGCAGGCTGTCGAGGTCGAGCAACGGCTTCGGCGTATGTGAGAGGTGCGGCGACTGGGGGAGGTTCACGGGCGGGAGGAAGAACTTGTGCGACCTGGTCTTGAATGAAGTCGCGGAGTGTAGACGGCGATCTGCGTGGTTGATCGGGTACACAGGACATCAAAGAGAGCTGACGAGCTACCTCAGCGCGGATGAACTCTTGGATCTTGGAGAGAAGAGGGGCATGGTCTTCTCCTATGCCAAGGGTGGAAAGGCTGGACGAAGAGTCGTCGAGCACCGAGGGACGTCGGGTGGAAAGACGTTGCCTGCGCAACTCGTCAAAACTCTGGCATAACTCGGTCAGTTCTAGGACAGTGCGAGGACTCTTTGAAAGCAACATTTGGAAAGCGTCGTCCTCAATGCCCTTCATGATATGCTTGATCTTAAGCTCTTCAGACATTGACTCGTTCACTCGCTTGCAAAGGTCCAGAACGTCCTCAATATAGCTTGTGAAATTCTCACCAAGCTGCTGGGACCGAGTATGTAAGCGTTGTTCAGCACGGCGTTTGCGTACCTCAGGCCGCCCGAAAACTTGTGTGAGGCTCGTTTTGAAGGCCGACCATGTAGGGAGTTCCGCTTCGTGGTTTATAAACCACAGCTTGGCCACGTCCGACAGGTAGAAAGAGACGTAGGCCAACTTGGCGGTGTCATCCCATTTGTTGTGAGTACTCACTCGCTCGTACGTTGAAATCCAGTCGTCAACGTCCTTGTCTTCTGTGCCTGAGAAGACAGGGGGATCTCGCAGACGCAGAGAACCGGCGCAGAGAACAGTAGGCGGTGCCGGTGGAGGAGTTGGAGCGACGCTTGCGTCGGTAGGCATAATGGATGGTAAAGTGCGATTCCGAAGCTCCAGGGTGATCGAAACCCAGCAGAATCCACCACTTGTAACGGGGTTTATTTGCAGCGCAGAACGCAGAAACCGAAGCAGTCAGCAGCGTCCGGCCAAGCGCAGCAAGCACGAGCTTATGCTGATGGCGATGCCCCTGATGCGCCGAGAAATGCCGCTGAAGCTCCTCTTCTTCACTACAATTTATATATATATATATATATATATATATATATATATATATATATATATATATATATATATATATATATATATATATATATATATCATTTTAGTAACATGCAAGGCGCTCGTAAAGAGGACTGGGCAAGAAGTTCGTCGTCGTTTTTCGCTGCGCCAGCTCTTCTCTGCAGGTTGAATGCGGCATTTGCCTCTCTCCAGGAAGAACATCGTCCCGATGCTCTGCTACCAACTGCGCAATGTATATAGTTGACGTTTTACGCAATCGGCTCAGTGCAATATGGCTTTATCCGCACAACGCGTGCGATTTTTGAATTCTCCTGGTGAGGTCGCGAGTAACTCTCAGGGATGACCTTTTAGTTCACGTCACTTAGGCACCGTGCAACACATTGGGGACTAAATTACTCCTTCAGTAACTTTTCAGAAAGGCCACGTGGGTGAATAGGGCTCCAGAGCTACACTTTCTCGCCTGGTTGAAATGTGACGTATCGGTTTCACAGGTTATAACGGTGTTCGTGGTAACTCTTCGGCCAGACGATTCACACGCGTGCAAGCTGCCGCACCTGTTCAGCTCGTTGAGTAAAGACTTGAGCATTCGTGTCTATATCGTCGCAGTCGCGCAGAAACATGGCATTAAGCATTGCCGTCACTAAATTACGTGCTTCGGGTAGTTTCCTGCTGCGCCGTAGTATGGGCAAACATCACGTATGGAAGAAAGACGTCGCAATTTTTATAATCCAAGTCGATGTTCATACTCAGCATATCAGCAATTGCCATGTTGAGGCATTCTGTTAAGCAGTTGCTTTGTGGGTCGTGGGAGGTAGTCTTTCGATGCGCTGTTCCACTGAGTTCAAGCACTGCCTTATAGAGCAGGGCCGTGAAAGTGGTACCTCTGTCTGTTATTATAATCCTAAAAGCAACATGCCACATAACAATATTTTCAATAAAAATTGCTCCGTTACTACTGCGGTACCGCTTTATAAAGCCTTTGTTTCTGCGTAGCGAGTAAGATAGTCGCTAGCGACAATTACCCCATTGTTTCCAGTATGCGAAGTCGGAAATGGTCCAAGGATGTCAACTTCGATTTGAGCAAAAAGCACGGTGAGCACTTAAACTGTTTGCAACAATCCGGCTGGTTTTAAAGGTGGCGATTCTCATCGTTGACAATCGAGACGAATGCGGACGTAATGCTTTACAGTGCTTGGAAGCGTCGGCCAGTAGTACTTTTGTTGGATTCAGGCCAATATGCGTGTGAATCCGAGGTAGCTGGAGGTTGGCACATCGTGGCAAGCGCTCAAGATCTCATCGCGAATGGATGTCGGGACGACACGTAAGTGGGCACTGCTGTTGGAGGAAAAGTTCTTTTTAAATAGGCCACCACTGCGCAAGCAGAATGACTGCAGGCTCCTTGCAAATATATTGGGAACGTTTGTAGACTGGCTGTTAAAAAAATTAAGGGGAAGCAATTCGCTGTCTTCTTTGTGCTTAGACGAAATGGTAATCGTGTCTACCACTCCTAAAACGCGGTCTCATTCTCTTCTGGGACAGCGTCTTGCTTTATAGGTGACCTAGATAAGCCATCTGCATCAGAGTGCTGTCGTCCCGACTGATAGACGACCGTGACATCGAAGTTTTGTAGGCGTAAGCTTCAGCGCGCCTGCCGGCCAGATGGGGCCTTCAAATTGGTCAGTAAGCCAAGGGAGTGGTGGTCGCTGACTTTGTGGAAAGGACGGCCGTAGAGGCATGGGCGAAACTTCATAACTGCCCATGCTACCGCAAGATATTCCTTTTCCGTAATGCAATAAAGGAACTCGGCACGGAAAAGCATCCTACTTGCATATGCGATAACTCGCTCGGCTAAGTCTAGCCACTGGATGAGTACAGCACCTAAACCTACGTTGCTTGCACCAGTGTGGATCATGGTAGGAGCGTCCTCGTCAGCGTGAGCAAGCACAGGTGGTGTCTGCAGGCATTGTCGTAGATCGTCAAACTCTGCTAGTTCTTCATGCCGTAAAAATGGAACATCGTCTCGCGCTCTACGTGTTAAGGGCGAAGCTATGTGCGAGATATTGGCAAAAAATCTGCGGTAGTAGGCACAGAGGCCAATAAAACGTCTCAAGGGCTTCTTATCCGTTGACACGAGGAATTTTTGGACGGCATCAATCTTGTCGGGGTCCGGTCAAACACATTCATGGCTCACTACATGTCCCAAGCATCGGAGTTTCTTGAAATCGAATTGTCATTTCTCAGGTTTCAGCATAAGGCCAGCGGACCGTATTGCTCGAAATACTAATAGCACCCGTCTTAGATGTTTCTCGAGTGTTGCTGAGCAAACAATGACGTCGTCGAGGCATACCAACATGTCTGCTACTTAAGAAATAATAGGATAGTATACATCAGTCTCTAAAATGTTGCTTGAGCTGAGCACAATCCGAAGGACAATACTTTAAACTCGTAAAGCCCGTCAGGCGTAACAAAAGAAGTCTTTTCACTGTATCGCTCATCGACCTTGATTTACCAATATCCGCTTTCCAGGTCCATCGACGAAAAGAAGCGTGCATGCCTCAGTCTGTCAAGTGAGTCGTCAATACGCGGTAATGGGTACACGTCTATCCGTCACGTGATTCAGCTTGCGGTAGTCCATGCAGAAGCGTAAGCTGCCGCCTTTTTTCTTAACCAGCTCTACCGGGGATCCCCAAGAGCTTTTTGACGGCTTGATGACGTCATCGTTGAAGCTTTTCTAGACTTATTCTTGGATAGCCTCCACATTGTTTTGGTGCCAGGCGGTATGGGTTTTGTCGAATTAGTCTTGCCGTCGTTTTCGTTATAATTCTGTGAATTGTCAGTAGCGTTTGATTTACCTTCGAGGTCAATTAAAAGAATCTTCGAAATGTACGAGAACATCTAGAAGACTCTACCTCTGCGCTGGCGATAAATCTGGGCTCATATCGACAGGTGGCTGTAAAAAAGCGGCTGGCGTGTCTGCCTGTTGCACTGTGAAGCTCTCGTGGAATTCTAAAATTTCATCGAAGTATGCAACTGTGGTACCCTTTTTGATATGTCGATGCTCGTTGCTGAGGTTCGTCAACAGGACCTTTGCTTACTCAAACACTACACTGACGAGACTTCTGGCAATAGCAATTTCTCGAGAGAGCAAAAGTGTCTATACTAGTGTGCTATTTTTTTTTCGGATTGGTCAATTTTGGGTGCTGTTCATTGTTATCGTCTCTTTTTTTTTTGCTGCAGAACTTATATGTAGTAGCTGAGGCATAATGAACCTCAACCTCTCCACAGTAAAACCGTTAGAAAAGAACAGAAGGGAAAAGAACTTGTTCCCCAACACCTTCTTCAGTATGCTGCGTGTTACACGTGGCAAAGACGAGGCGGCATGATAACAACGTTATAATCACGTTGTCATTGACGTGAATAGACTTGAGCTGCAGCGCTGCGCTATGGTTTGCTGAGAAGGTCAGTACACCGTCCGGTATATTTATGATGGCACCTTACTCCCGCAAGAAATTCGTAACCAAAATGACCTGTTTAAAACACTCAAAGGAATAACGAAGGTTGCGACGAGTGATGAATCCCCAATCTTGCTTCTTGCGATGCACTTTCCGGTAGGCGTCAGCAGCTGGCCTCCAGCTCCTCTCATTTGCAGTCTCGTCCATTCCATTTTCCTTTTCTTGCGTTTGCCGGCCAGATTTGCAGTCGATATTGAAAAGTCCGCACCAGTGTCAACTGGTGCCGTCATGTCATGACCGTCAATTAACACTCGAGACAGACGTGCGATTTCCCGTGCGATGTGGCGTGCGGTGTGACAGCAGCGATGCGAGGTCACTTCGCATGTAAACACGGCTACCAGCGTTTCTGCGCTGGCTCGCTTCGCTTCCACCATTGCTCTTCACATCGATGACATCGAGAAAGTAATAGCGTATGCAAACGCGTTACATACGAGTGCAAAGCTTAATAGTTTTGTGAAAATAACGCTAGATGGCGAGCTCGCGTAAGAACGGCTTAGGTGACGGCTGGCGGGCGCCATGCTAGGCCTACCTGTCGGAGTCAAGAATAATCAGCTTTTACCGCTGTTGCGACGTGCTTGTCGTTCACGGATACGTTTTATTCATTATTTTTTTATGGAACGAAGCGCGGCTGTGCAATGTTGTTTGCTTTGAGCTTCGTTACGAAGATACAAAGTCGTTCAATCGCGCGTGCCGAGGCGCCGCATGGGGGTGGAGCCAGCCGCTGATAGCTTCTTCACCGCCATGTTTTCTAAAACGTCGCATGCGGCACGCCGCACCATGCGACGCCGCACGCCGCATCGTACGGAAAATTACACGTCTGTCTTGCACTTAAGAGTGTAAAATCGGCGGTGACGATCTCATCTTTCGTCGATTCGGTTGAAATGTGCGCGCTACGCGCAGTGGTAAAGGGGAACTTTAACTTTTCGGCAATTGGCTACCTTCCAATCTAAGGTCGCTGCTTTTAGTTACCCCGGCGTGGACTGGTAGATTTTCCTCTTGCCATGTTTGTGGTGCCAGCTCTATAGGATGAGGGAGAATGACCAGGAGAGGGCCAGCGTGACCGGAACCCAGGAGACACTTCCCGCGCGATCGTCATGCTTTTATCAACGTTGCGTCTTCCGTTGAAATAGTTCCGCGGGTTAGTGGACGGTAATCCTTCGTACCCGGTGACGCGATGATGACAATACCGCGTGAAGTGGCCTGCTTCCTCAAAATGGAAGCACAAGGACCTGTAGTCAGGGGTACGCCACATGTCGGTTTTGTGGAGTGGAGGTCGCATCGGCGTCGGCGTTTTCCTGTAGCACTAAGGCACTGTCGGCGTTTGTTGCTGGTGGTACTGCTGTAATGGCGGCACGTTATATGGCGGTCGATGGAAAATATCAGCATAGGTTGGCCTAACCGTCTCAGCGTTCGGTTCAGAATGTGAAAGCGCTTGCCTTATCTCTTGGAGCACAACTTCTGTTACCGACGCAATCGCGCGGTCATTCGGTGTGGCGGCGAGCTTCTTCACCTCTTCTTGGACAATTTCGCATGTAAAGTCACGCAAAAAAGCGCTCGTAAGGTGCCACAGTGGTCACGGTGGTTGCGGCGATTTCTCCGCTGTTGTTCGGGTGGTAGCGTAGTTGTAGTGCGCGTTTGATGGCGGTTGCCTCGTTCGAAAATTTGTCGGCGCTTGAAGGTGGTTTCCGCACGAGACCAGCATATAGCTGCTCTTTAAAACCGCGCATGAGGTGGCTGATCTTTCTGCTCTCGTCCATATCGGGATCGGCTCGATAAAATAGACCAGCCATGTCCTCAACAAACATAGCGACAGATTCATTTGGCTTTTGAATCCGTCATTTGAGGAGTCATTGTGCACATGCTTTCGCTTTTCAGTGTTTGCGAAGGTGTCCAGGAACTTCCACTGCAACTCGTCCCATGTTGACCACACGGAACTCGTGAACCATGTGTGAGCCCCGTCTTGGAGAGGGAAATACACGTACCCCAACTTCTGTGCGGCGTTCCACCCGTTACGTTGGCTAACGCTACATATATATATATATATATATATATATATATATATATGACGTAAGAAGGTAGCGACTGTTGGTAGAAGTAGATGAGGAAGGAGTGGAGAATGGAATGAACATGGCGTATGAACCAGGCCACGTCTCCCACTCATCATAGCGTCACACAAGTCGACAGTGAACATTTTGTGCAGGTGCATGGAACCGCCTTGTGGCATGGAACTACTGCATTTTCTGGCATTATTTTTTTATTATAAGACTCCATTTGTTCATGCTTTCTAGATTGTAGCTCGCGCATTCTTTCGGGGGGAGGGGGAATCATGTGACGTAAGAAGGTAGCGACTGTTGGTAGAAGTAGATGAGGAAGAAGTGGAGAATGAAAAAAAATGGCGTATGAGCCAGGCCACGTCTCCCACTCATCATAGCGTCATATATATATATATATATATATATATATATATATATATATATATATATATATATATATATATATATATATATGTTGTAACGGGGGTTTATTGAAGGAACAGGGCAAGCGTGTGGTAGCTAGAAAGGAACGTAGGCGGACCCAGATTATGGTGCTCGATCGCCAATCTCTTGCTTTTTTCTTGTGTTGATGATAGTTTAGCCGGTGGTATCGACGTCTTTCTTTTTTACTATAATTACCCCCGGCGAAAACGTTGAAGCCACCCTGGCAATCTAACACGTGGGGACAAGCAGGTTGAAGTAGGACTTCGGACGATTTACGGGAACAATATCACATCCACATCGACGATCGTCACTCGGTGGCGTGAGGGTTCCAATGGCTTAGTTCACGGGTGAGGTACGCTTGACCACGCGGTAGGGACCATGCTAATTAGAGAGTAGCTTGGGTGATACACCAGGGGCGCAGGGCGGTACATGCAGCCATACAAGTGCTCCTGGAATATGAACGTTGCTGCAGAACAATGGTCGTCGTCCCGGGTTACCTTCTGGCGCTGTTGGTTGGCTATAGTAAGCCGCTAGGCTAGCTTGCCGCACTTTTCTGCGTAACGAGCGGCTTCCGAGATAGGCGTGCGTTCGGAGGGATCTGGCGAGTATGGCAGTAATGTGTAGATGGTGTGCGATGGTTGGCGACCGTACAGGATAAAAAATGGCAAAAGCCGGTAGTAACTTGTGTAGCGGTGTCGCAAATAAAAAAATGCCGCCATATCCACGAAGTGAATGATGATGAGTGGGCGAAGCTCTGGAGAAAAACCTCGTAAACCATGAATCTTCCGTACATTTTGCCTACTCGATTTTATTACAATGCCCCCTCTAGCGTACGTCGCCGCACTAAATCGAACGATTGCCTTCCACCAATGACACGTGCCATATGTGACATCTTTCCTATTTTATAACATCTCGCATCTTTCATCATCAACTACCAGTACCGCCGTCTAGTTTATAACATCTTGCATCTTTTCATCATCAGCTACAAGTCCCGCCATCTAGTGAGCACTGAAAGAACTAAACGAGAGGTGGCTACATGCAGGAGACGGTGCCGCCATCTAGTGAACACTGCAAGAACTAAACGAGAGGAGGCGACATACAGGAGACGGTACCGCCATCTAGTGAACACTGCAAGAACTAAACGAGAGGAGGCGACATGCAGGAGACGGTACCGCCATCTAGTGGACACTGCAAGAACTAAACTAGAGGTGGCTACATACAGGCTACAGGGGACGCACAGCCCACGCCCTAAGGAGCTTCGCCCCTAAAAAACGAGGTCCCAATTTGTTTGATCAAAAGCGACATGCGTCGCGAGCATGTCCCCCAGAATACGATTGAACCACTCAGTCAAACCGTTCGTCTGTGGGTGGTTGGCTGTTCTCTCCCGGTCTACAATATGACACTGTTGAAGAAGTGCTTGGATTACATCGGAGAGGAAAACAGGCCCTCGGTCACTGAGGAGTTCACGAGGATGACCATGACGAAGCACAAAACGATTGAGTATGAACGTTGCGACGTCTTGTGCAGCAGCTGTGGTGACAGCAGCAGTTTCAGCATACCGTGTAAGATAATCCACAGCCACGATAGCCCATCGGTTGTCTGCCGTTGTCAATGGTAGTGGTCCGTATAGGTCAAATCCTACATGGTCGAATGGGTGGTCTGGGCATGGAAGTGGCTGGAATGAACTTGTTGCAAGATGTGGCCGGTTTTCCGCCGCTGACATTCGTGGCAGCCACGAATGACCTGGCGGACAAAGGTAAACATTCAACGCCAGTAATACCATTTTCGTAGGTGCTCGTAGGTCTTGAAAACACCGGCGTGAGCATTGCGGGTCCGAATGAAACGACGCTCAGATAATAGAGCGCAGTGTTCGGGGAATGCCTAGTAGCTATTTCCTACTATCTGCTGAATAGTTTGCGCCGATACAAAAGGCCGTCCCAAATACTGAAGTATGGAGCCTGGCGGTACAGGGTTCGAGTGGTTGGAAGTGTCAGTGCCTCGGATAACGCGTCAAGAAGCGAAGCGATCCATGGGTCATTGCGTTGTGCAGAAGAGATGGTTTCCTCGTCAAGAGCTGACGAAGTGTTGTCCGGGGAAACAGATGCAATGTCTGGGGACAGGGGAGATCGCGACAATGCATCAGCATCGGTATGCTTGTGGCCGGAACAATATAAAATGCGGATGTCATATTCCTGAAGCCGAAGAGCCGAAAGGTCAAGACAACCCGATGGATTTATGAGCGAAGACAACCAGCATAATGCGTGGTGGTCCGTTACTACATCAAAAGTACGGCCATAAAGGCATATGGGCGGAACTTGACAAGCGCCCAAACAATGGCCAAGCATTCCTTCTCGGTGACGGTGTAGTTCGATTCAGCCTTGGTGATAGTTCTGCTGGCGCACGCGACGACATACTCGGTGACTCCAGGCTTGCGCTGCGCGAGAACCGCACCGAGGCTGACACCACTGGCATCAGTTTGGACTTCAGTTTCTGCCGTAGGATTGTAGTGACGCAGTATCGGTGTTGAAGTGAGGAGACGACGAAGGGTACAGAAAGCTTGGTCACAATCAGAAGACCATGACTAAATATCACTGCCGCTGCCTTGCAGTTCGGTCAAAGGCGCAATGGTAGAGGTGAAGTTGTGCGCGAACCGGCAAAAGTAGGAGCATAACCCTGCGAAGCTCCGTAACTGCTTCATAGTCGTTGGTTTGGGGAAGTCAGCGACAGCAGTTAGTTTAGCCTGGTCTGAAAGTATACCATTCTTTGATACGACGTGCCCAAGAATCGTAAGTTGCCAAGCAGCGAAGTGGCACTTCTTGAGGTTGAGTTGGAGCTGAGAATTCTTCAGGCACGTGAGGACTTGTTTCAGGCACTCGAGATGTATCACAAATCTGGCGCAAAGACGACAATATTGCCGAGATAGCAGATAAATGTTTGCCGCTTCGAATTCCAAAGAATCGAGTCCATCATGTGCTGGAAGGTGGCAGGCGCATGGCAGAGGCCAAAAGGCATGACATTAAACTCATATAGACCGTCGAATGTCACGAAGGCTGTTTTTGGTCGATCGGCATCTGCAAGAGGGATCTGCCAGTACCATGAGCGCAAATCTAATATTGGAAAAAAAACTCGGCACCTTGTAAAGCATGAAGGGTATCGTCAATCCTGGCTAAAGGATACACGTCTTTTCGAGTGATCTTATTTATGCGCCGGTAATCCACGCTGTAGCGAACGGAACCATTCTTTTTTTAACGAGCACTACGGGTGAGGCCCATGGACTTTGTGAAGGTTGAATGACGCCGCGTTGCAGAAAATAGTCCACCTGTTCGGCAATAACTTGGCGTTCCGCCGCAGAAATACGGTATGGTCATTGCCTTAGTGGCGCATGGGAGCCGGTATCGATGTAATGTAGAGTGGTAGAAGTGCGGCCAAGTGAAGGTTGAACAACATCGAAAAATTCGCGGTATTGGTACAAAATTTGGAGGAGTTCAGATTGTTCAGATGGTGACGCTCTATCTGCGATCCCCAAATCGAACACTTTGGAAGCCTGTAGATTAGAGTGGTTAAGAGTAGTGACGGCGGTGAGGTGACTCTCGCATGATTCTTGCGACACGATGAAATTTGGTCCGTTCTCAATGGGCTAGCTCTACGAATCCAAGAGATTCGCTTTAAAACAGTTTGATGGTATGCGGAAAGAAATCGGTAAAGCAGAGAGCACTGGCTCCATTAGAAATTGAGAGGGCTGTATAAGGGAACAGAACTGGTTTCTGACTTAGAAAGAGGCTTGATGGCTTAAAACATGCTGATTCATCACGCATGCTGGCGAAGACGACAGGGAGCAAAACGGCTGTTGTCGGTGGAATATCAGTGTCCTCTTTGATAACTAGCTTGTGCGCTGCTTGATTTGCGTGGTCATAGGGCTGGTCGAACAAGGAAAGCAGTTGAAATTCGGAACGAGCACACTCTATAACGGCATGATTACGCGATAGGAAATCCCAGCCAAGTATGATGTCATGAGAGCAGGAGGAAAGGACGATAAACTCAACAATGTAGTGGTCCTCTGCCATTGTCAGTCGGGCAGTGCAGGCGGCTATAGGTCGAACAGGTTCTCCATTAACTGCACGTAAGGACATCATATCAAGTGGCGCGGTCACCTTTTGGAGCTTGTGGCAAAGTTTGGCGTCTATAACAGACACAACGGCACCGGTATCTACAAGAGCGTATGCATGAGCGCCGTACACAAAAACTTCGACTATAGTTGAAGACAAAGAGCGAGGACTTGAACGTTTCGACAGCGCAGTTGTTGCCTCCTGAAGTGCAACGGCTAGTTCCCCTTATTTTGAGGGGCTGGTCATGGACACATGGGTGACAAGGAGCGACTATTGGGGGAAGGTGAGCGACGAGACGAAGTTACCGGATAGTCACGGAAAGAAGCGCTTGACTGATGATTCGAACTTCCATAACTAAAAGGAGGTCGGTCCATGTAGTTGCTCCATGATCAGACGTCTGTGTAGCCGGGCACGCGACGACGGCGGTATCGGGAGAAATGGCAAGGGCCGCCGCACGCTGAACAGATCTGCCAGTTATCGCGCGTTCGCCAGGCATTTGCAGCGAAGGGCATCCATGTGGCATACGGCTGAGTCTAGGCTGTTGTAGCGAAGGGAGAAGCCCAATTGATGAAGACTGAGTAGGAGCGGTGACATGCGGCAGTCCATTGAACGGCGAGGGCTGGTGTGTCTGCTGCCTTTTTACTGCGTCAGCATAAATAATAGGCTTGGCGACAACCTGCTGCTGAAAGGGCACTGGCATAGCCTCGGCAATCTCGTCCCGAAGCACATGTCGGAGCATGGGAGCTAACGGGGTCGGTGGTCGCTCTAGCTGCTGCTGCGGGAACTCTTGGCGCTGACAGTACGGCAGGAGGGAAAACTGACGTGCGACCTTCTCACGCACAAAGTTCCTCATTTGCTCTAGAAGGCGAAAAAGGTCCGGCACGACGTCCAGTGCAGCGAGAGGTTGGTATGGCTGAAATGGACGACGGGTGAGAGCTCGTTGTCGTCGCAATTCGTCGTAGCTCTGGCACAGAGTTACCACTTCAGACACCATGCCAGGAGGCTTCGCAAGGAGCATTTGAAATTTATCGTCATCGACACCTTCCATAATGTGCTTAATCTTGGTACTTTAGCTCATTGCGGCATCGACGCGCCTGCAGAGATCGAGTACGTCATCGATATACGCGGTAAATGTTTCGCCAGGTTCTTCTGCCCGTGTACGCAAGCATTGTTCGGCGTGCAACTTCCGCACTGCCATTCGACCGAAAACCGATGATTTTGCCTGCTTGAAAGTGCCCAGTTTTCGAACTCGGATACGTGGTTTGTGTACCATACAAGTGCCGGTAATTAACCAAGTAATAGTTGACGGTGCTCAACTTAGCAGCGTCATCCCACCTGTTTGGTCCACTGACTTTTTTGTAGGACGACAGCCAGTCCTCGACGTCCTGGCCTTCAGCGCACAAAAATATTGGGGGGACTCGGTGGTGAACCGGGCAGGGGCAAGTAGCGGCTGCGAGAGGTGCCATCTATTTGGGCAGCGTCAACTTGCATGGTCGACGACAGGGTGCGGGATTAGAGTTCCAGGGTGTAGCTGTTGTAGTTACCCAGCACTTCCACCAAATGCAAAGGAAGTTTATTGAAGGAACTGGCCAAGCGGGCGGTAGCTCGAAAGGAACGCAGGCCGACCCAGATGACGGTGCTAGATCGCCAATTTCGTGCCTTTTTCTCGTGTGGATGATAGTGAAGCCGATGTATATATATATATATATATATATATATATATATATATATATATATATATATATATATATATATATATATATATATTATATATATAAATATTGGGAGATGAAGTCAGGGTCTGGTACGACGAAACGACCGTTGTAGTTTCCAACACAGGCGCGAAAGCCACAAGCAACGAAGTCCACGCATCTAACGTTGATGATAATTACAGTGGTTTTTGGGTATACAGATGAACAAAATGATTTGATTTGATTGATTTGTGGCGTCTAATGTCCCAAAACCTTGATATGATTATGAGAGACGCCATAGTGAAGGGCTTTGGTAATTTCGACAACCTGGGATTCTTTAAAGTGTACCCAAATATGAGCACAGGGGCCTACAACTTTTCCGCCTCTATTTAGAAATTCAGCCACCGCAGCCGGCATGTGATCCCGCGAACTAGACCACCATGGTGGGGAGCCAAAGATTAAGATGATAAAGCAAATAGTAAGCGCTCACAACATATATATATATATATATATATAAATATATATATATATATATATATATATATATATATAAATATATATATATATATATATATATATATATATATATATATATATATATATATATATATGTATATATTGTTGAGATGTTTATTGGCGGGCACTTGTCGATGATGCTTGACAGCGACAATCAATGCGGGTACCGACTCTCTGCACGAGCTGCTCTTCTTTTTTTTCTAAAAGGGCGACCCTTCAAACGGCGCTGGAGAGGACGACCAACTGTTCGAAGGCTTCGCCCCAACAATCCCAGGTACGAAGAGGGAGCCGCCTGGCGACCTAACAGCTGGTTACTATGAGCGGGTCGTAGTAGGCTTTGAGGCGCTCCACGTTTACGATGTCGCGCCCTCGATGGCGCATGTCCGAAGATGGCTCGATGGGTTCGATCAAGTAATTTACAGGGAAAGTGCGTTCGACAACGTCATAGGGGCCTTCGTATTTGGGCAATAGTTTTGAAGATAGACCGGTTGAAGTGGTTGGGATCGAGAGCCAGACGAGCGCTCCAAGGAGGAACGTGGGCGCAGTAGTGCTGGTGTCAGCGCGAATGCCTTTTTGCCGCTCTTGATCATGCGCTGTAAAGTTCCTTGCAAGCTCTCGACACTCTTCAGCAAGCTTGGCTGTAGCAGAAATAGGCGCCCACTCGAACGGATCTGGCTTGTACGGAAGTATAGTGTCGATGGTGTGCGACGGGTGCCTTCCATATAATAAAAAGAAAGGTGAAAAGGCGGTAGTGCTCTGAGGGGCGGTGGTATATGCGTAGGTGACGAAGGGTAGAATGGCATCCTAATTTGTGTGATCGGCGGCGATGTACTTGGAGAGCATGTCGCCGAGCGTACGGTTGAAGCGTTCAGTGAGGCCATTCGTCTGCGGGTGGTAAGCAGCAGCTTCGCGGTGAACAACGTTGCACTCTCTGAGAATGGCTTCGACGACTTCAGACAGGAAGACGCGGCCTCGATCACTGAGCAGTTCCTGAGGTGGACCGTGTCGCAGCATGAATCTTTGGAGCAGGAAGGAGGCCACATCACTCGTTGTAGTCAAACTCAACTCAAACTCAAACTTTATTTCAGGAATGCATACATTACGTGAGTAAAATTTTACAGTACAGAGGAGGTCCCGAAGTTAGAAAACTGTCGGGGGGACCTCCGTTAGAGAATAAGTAAATTGCGATAACAATGCAGCAAGCAGTGAAAAACACTTTGTACGAATTAAACAAAGAATGGTTAAAATTTTGTAATAACAAGGCAAGAAAAGTTCTGTGCAACAGCAAGTGGTATAGTTAATAAAAGAAATACTAAAATTAGGAGTAAGGCACGACGGCAGAGTTTAGAAAACACGTTTTGTGATTAGGTACTCTTTAAACATTTTGCGAAACGAATAGAATGTGGGACATAACTTTATTTCAAGTGGTATGTTGTTCCATACGGATACACCTGTAAATTTAAGAGTTAGTTTTCCATAATTGCTACGCACTTTAGGGAGAACGAAATTGTGACAGGCTGAAAACCTGGTGTTATTAGTATTGACAAGATGTTGTGTGGATAGCCCTGAAACACATAGACCATGATAAATGAGGCGGTACATCAATATAGCTAACTTTAGAGTGAACAAAAGATTAATTGGAAGCACGGAAAACTAAATAAAGAGTGGCGTAGAAGGCGATTGAAATGGAGCGAAGGCGATCAGACGTAGTGCCCGTTTCTGAAGATGTAGAAGGGGCTCCAGGTGACTGGCATATGTATTACCCCAGGATGAAATGCAATAGGAAAGATGGCTATGAATATATGCATAGTATAATGATAAAATAATGCGTGACTGAAAATAAGGGCAAGCTTTAATGAGAACATGAATGCCAAAAGAAGCTTTTTTTAATATTGAGAGTACATGATAGTTATATTTCAAATGCTTGTCTAGTATTACGCCTAAGAACTTCACATGATCCGATACGGAAATAATATGGTTGTTAAGAGATACGGAAACTGGTGAGGGAAATGTGTTCTGTGCGGATGAAAACACCACAAATGTAGTTTTAGAGGGATTCATATAAAGATGATTGTTAACACACCATTGATAAATATTACAGAGATCGGAGTTTAAGCTACTTTCAAGTTCAGCAGTTGTTTTCTGGGATGTAAAAATAGTAGTGTCATCGGCGTAAAGAAGACAGTTAGTATGATTAAGGGAACTAGGTAGGTCGTTAATAAAAAGTAGGAATAGAAGAGGGCCTAAGATTGAACCTTGAGGGACGCCCATGGTAACTGGCTTAGCAGATGACGCAATGTTATTGACATAAACTACCTGTGAGCGATTTGTTAAGTAATTGCGAATGAACTGCAAAGCGGGACCCACAATTCCGAAAGATTCAAGTTTACACAGAAGGATCCGGTGGTTAATCGTGTCGAAAGCCTTCGTGAGATCAATAAAAACTGCCCCAGTAAGTAATCCATTGTCTATGGCTTGTTTAATTCGGTCAGTAAAGCTGAGCAAGGCGAGCTCTGTCGAGTAGTCAGGTCGAAAACCGAATTGGTGGGGAGAGAGTAGGTTAAATTTAAGCAGATAGCACATCAAACGCAAGTAAAAAAGCTTTTCAATTACTTTGCTAAAGAAAGGAAGTACACAAATCGGACGGTAATTATTAGTTGACAAACGATCGCCCTTTTTGAAAACAGGTGTTATCTTTCCTACCTTTAAAGCATCAGGAAATGCACCTGCTTTGAACAATTTGTTAATTATTTCAGCTAAAATAGGAGACAGTTCACGTGCCACGAGCTTTATCTTAGACGGGTGAATGGAATCTAAGCCTGGCCCTTTGGTTTTAAGAGATGACATGATTTGAAAGACTTCGTCTGCAGATGTAGGACGTAAATAAAAAGACTGAGGTGAACGAGATAGAATCGGAAAATGAAGGTCAACTAGTGAATCGGGGGAATTTGATGCAAAAGTATCACTGAAAGCATTAGCGATATCGAGTGGCTCGGTAAGGGAACGTCCGTTAACCGTTATTTTTGATAAGCATGTAGTCTCGCTGCTGTTCAAGAATTTTTTTATTAGCTGCCAGCTTTTCCTGGTATCATTACCGTTCTTATCTATTTGTTTTTCATAATACTCGCGTTTTGCCCTCTTGAGCAGCATTGAAAGTAGATTTGAATATCTTTTTAAGCGCGTTTTTAGAGAGCTGTTTGAAGGCTGAGATTTTAATTTTCTTCGCATGTTTTCCTTTTTAGATATGGAATGCAAGAGACCAGGTGTTATCCATGGGTTTCTAGGCGTGCGAAACCAATGTATGACGGTACTTGTGGTTGTGCATTGTGCAATGAATGCGCTTATTTTGCCGAAAATTCATTAAACGCTTCCTCGCCACATTCTTCTTGTGCTACAAAGTCCCAGTTAGCATTACGCACTATCTCAACAAATTCCGCTGAGTTGAATACTGTCTTGGTATTATGCTTATTTTTTATGGGAATACAGGCATCAAGACAGAAAATACAGGATAGTGGTCGGTGAATAAATAGTCAATAACCCCGGACTTCGAATCAGCAAAGATATTTGACAGTACATGGTCAATTAATGTGTTAGACCCATTCATATCACATCTAGTCGGGGAGTGAATCAGAGATTGTAGGCCAAAACTAAGAAAACAGCGAACATATTCCAAGCAAACTGGAGTGTTAGTATCAAGGATATTTATGTTTACGTCACCGCAAATAATAATGTTTTTGTTTTCCAGGGTTAGAGTAGCAAGGATTCTTTCAAGCTGCACGCAAAACTCGGAATTCGAGGATGAGGGAGAACGGTAGATGGATGCAATGACTGTATGACGATTGTTCAATGGCAGAGCAGAAGATTCTACTTCAAGCCAAACAGACTCACAATTAATGTCAAAAAACAGATCCTGACGGCGTTTGTATGGTATTGATGAAGTTATTAGGACTGCAGATCCGCCACCACGATTTGTGGCACGGTGACAATATTCGGATTCATAGCCTGGCAAAGCATACAGATGCCCTTCGTCTGCCGACAGCCACGTTTCTGATAGGCAAATTACGGAAAATGAGTGTTCGACAATGGAAAGGAAGGCTACAAGGTCGTCATAATGCCCTCGAATGCTACGAGTGTTAAAATGCACGAGCGAGAATGCGGGTGTTTGCTCAAGAAGATGTTTTGCTTCAGCGCAAGAGAGCATATTAGAAGCCATAATGAAACCAAAAGTGTTCCTTAATCAGTCGGCAGGCCTACGATATGATTGTTAGGTTATCCGTGTCAGCGATGCGGTGCACTTTACTGTTGTCGGTTTTCCTAGCCTTGATAATACCGTTGTCTGTCTAGAGGTACTTCCAGTTTTTTTCTTTCTTTAGGGTCAGAGCCTGCGCGAACAGTCGTTTTTTTTCTGGAGTGAGGTGGTCGTTGATAAAAATGGGCTCATCTTTTTGAGATTGAAATCCAATGTTGGAAGTATTTAAACGTGCCTTCCGTGCTTTTTCACAGAATTCGGCCCTCTTGGCTCTCGTACAGAATCGAGCAATTATGTGTGGTATTCCTTTCTTGACGGGGACACGATGAACGATGTCAATGTCCGCTGCCGCGACAGGGCATTTTGCTTTGTTCCCGATTTCCTGCACGATCTGAAGGCAGTTCTCATCCTTTCGGACAGGCACACCTCTTATTTCAACGTTGTTAGAGCGTGAATACTGTTCAAGTTCGCTGAGGCGTTTAGCCAACTCCTTGTTTTTAACCTTCAGAGACTTGTTTTCTTTGATCAAAATTTCGTTTTCCTTCTTCGCGCCTTCACAGATCTCATTCAGTAACTTCATACTTTCGCGCATCTCGGCCATTTCAACTCGAAACACTTCGATTTCTTTCGCCAGCTCAGCGTTCGTTGGCATGTCTAAGGACTATCACAAACAACCAGAGGGCAGCAGTGCTTACGGCAAAAGAAGCTAGTTTAACAGAACGCTAGTTCAATTCACCAACCTGGGTAGGAAGAACGGGGTGAGTGGAGCGCACACAAGCCGCAAACACTGCTGCCACACTGAGGGACGATGCGCCGCAGTCTTCTGTTATGTAGGCTTTTTGTCCAGGAAAGGGCAGGGCAGCCGGCGATGATATGATTCGACGGTGATGCAGTGGGCCGGTCATGCGCCGTAGGCTTGCGTCCACTGGAAGCTGGTCGCACGTGCCTTGCCGATCTCAGTGACCTGGGTAGGAAGAACGGGGTGAGTGGAGCGCACACAAGCCGCAAACACTGCTGCCACACTGAGGGACGATGCGCCGCAGTCTTCTGTTATGTAGGCTTTTTGTCCAGGAAAGGGCAGGGCAGCCGGCGATGATATGATTCGACGGTGATGCAGTGGGCCGGTCATGCGCCGTAGGCTTGCGTCCACTGGAAGCTGGTCGCACGTGCCTTGCCGATCTCAGTGACCTGGGTAGGAAGAACGGGGTGAGTGGAGCGCACACAAGCCGCAAACACTGCTGCCACACTAGTTGCGGGGAGAGCTGCAGTTTCGGCGTATCATGTGAGGTGGTCCAAAGCAACAATGGCCCAGCGGTTAGCAGCCGACTTTAGCGGAAGTGGCCCATACAAATCAATACCAACGTGCCCAAACGGCCTGGCAGGGCAAGATAGAGGTTGCAGACCTACCGGCGACAGGGGCGTTGAAGTTTTGCGGCGTTGACATTCTATGAAGAGTGAACGAATTTCTGCACGTAGCGGTACATGCCGCGCAAAAAGTACCGTTGGCGAATGGGGTGGTAAGTCTTTGATACCCCGGAGTGCGCACATTGCGGATCAGAATGAAAGAGTTCCCATATGTCAGAGTGCAGACTGCGGGGTATGACTAGTAGCCACTGGCGGCTGTCACCGTTGTAATTGCATCCGTGGAGGAGCTCGTCCCGAATGGCGAAATCGTCAGCTTGATGACGCAACGCGCGAGTGGATGGAGTGGATGGATAAGTCAGCAAGTCTATCAGTGAGGCAATCCATTTATCCTTGCGCTGTTCAGTAGCAACGACATGATTGCTAATGGAAGAAACGGCAAAGTGAGACGCTGAGTCGTGGGCATTGTCGTCAGGCAAGAGAGAGCGCGACAGGGCGTCGGCGTCAGCATGTTGACTTCCGTTGCGGTACAGCACGCGGATGTCGTAGTCTTGCAGGCGAAGTGCCCACCGGGCGAGACGGCCTGAGGAATTTTTTAATGACGACAACCAGCATAGTTCGTGATGGTCGGTGACTACATCAAATGGGCGACCATACAAATAAGGTCGGAACTTGGTAAGGGCCCAGACGATTGCCAGACATTCTTTCTCAGTGACGGTGTAATTAGTCTCGGCTCTTGTAAGCGTACGGCTTGCATACGCCCCGACATATTCCGGGAACCCTGGTTTGCGCTGCGCAAGGACAGCGCCGAGACCGACACCACTGGCGTCCGTGTGTACCTCTGTAGGGGCCGCAGGGTCGTTGTGGTGGAGTATGGGAGGCGACGTACAAACTACGGAGCGTTATGAATGCGTCGTCACACTGTGATGACCACGAATGGAGAGGCCCATTACTTCCGAGGAGCTTCGTCAGCGGCGATACGATAGACGCGAACTTTCGGATGAATCGTCAAAAGTAGGAACACAGTCCTACGAAACTGCGCAGTTCCTTGACAGATGTCGGCTTGGGGAACTCGGTCACGGCCCGAAGCTTGGTTGGATCGGGGAGAATTCCGTACTTGGACACGACGTAGACGAGTATTGTCAACTGCCGAGCTGCAAATCGGCACTTCTTTAGGTTCAGTTGCAGACTGGCGTCACTCAGACGCGTTAAAACATGTCGCAGGCGTTGAAGATGCGTGGAGAAGTTCGGAGCAAAACGACGACGTCATCGAGGTAGCACATGCACGTGTGCCATTTCAGGTCACGCAGAATGGTATCCATCATGCGCTCAAAGGTGGCGGGTGCATTGCACAGCCCAAACAGCATGACGTTGAATTCGTACAAGCTGTCGGGAGTGATAAAAGCAGTCTTCGGTCGAGCGTCGCAGCCATAGGTACTTGCCAGTACCCTGAGCGCAAATCGAGAGATGAAAAGAATTCGGCTCTTTTGCAGGCTGTCAATCGCGTCATCTACACGTGGTAGTGGGTAAACGTCCATACGAGTGATCTTGTTGAGGAGTCGGTAGTCCACACAGAACCGCACAGAACCGTCCTTCTTCGCGACGAGAACGACTGAAGACGCCCAGGGGCTGTTAGAGGGTCAAATAACCTCGCGGCGAATCATGTCGTTCACTTGCTCGTTGATTACACGGCGTTCTGTGGGAGATACGCGATATGGACGTTGCCGTAGTGGTGGTTGTGCGTCTATGTCGATGCGATCCGTAACAGTGGATGTGCGGCCGAGAGAAGGTTGAGCGACATCCAAAGAAGAGCGGAATTCTTCCAACAGGGCCAGAAGCTGCGAGAGCTGGAGCGGCGTAAGGTAGTCGGCAACGAAAGGACCGAATGCATCAGCGGATGATGAAACAGATGTAGCAACAGCACTTAGCGTAATGGAAGTTCGGCAGTGCGTGTCATCAGGTTGATCGACGACTTGTGCGTCTTCGATAGATTCCGCGCTGCCGAGACATTCCCCTCGCACCAACGTAACCCTCTACGGGGATGAGTTCAGAACAAAAATAGTGGTGCTGCCGTGAGTGACTTGCACGGTCGCGAAAGGAACCAGCAAGCTTTTTCTGGTGAAAACACGATGAGATGGCGAGAGAAGTGCAGCGATGTCGGAAAGACTTGCGCAGTAGACCGACACCGCCGCGGACGAGTTTGCAGGCACTTGCGTGTCGTCCCTGGCGAGTAACTTGCTTGCAGCAGATGGACTGTCGGCCGGCGTCAAAGAAGAGAATTGTGTCAGCTCTATTTCTGCTGGTGCGCAATGAATGCCGGCGTCGTGGTGAGAAAAAATCTCATCCTAGGATGACGTCGTGAGAGCATGAAAGAATTATGATGAATTCGAAGGCATACATCACGTCCTGAATCATGAGGCGGGCTATACACATCACTGTAGGGTGAATGCTTTGGGCGCTCTCTGTACGGAGGGAGAACCCGAAAAGTGGCGCGGTCAATTTGTGCAGTAATCGGCTAAGTTTTTCGTCCATTATGGATACGGCGGCTCCAGTATCTACAAGGGAAGATGCACGAACACCATCCCCAAGTGCGTCTATTACGTTCGATGGGCTTTCCTGAGGTCTTCCGCAGTTCGACAGCGTCGCAGTTCCTGAGTCGTGGACTGCGACGACTAGTTTTCCTGGTCACCCTGTAGTGGACGTGGCCGCATCGGTGACAGTGAGCGACGTCGCGGAGAATGAGAACGGGGAGTAGATGGAGCGGGGCGGGACGACGGTAATAAAAGCTGCTCGATTGGCTGGGAAAATTGGAGGCGACCTGCGGTTGCTGCACACGATTGCAATAGCGTGCTACGTGACCGACGTAACCACAAGCAAAGCAGACGGGGCGATTGTCAGCAGAGCGCCATCGGTTCGCGGGTACCATCCATGTCGCAGAACGAGATGGGCGAGCCGGCTTCTGATATAACTACATAGTGGGCGGCACACGGGGCACGTGGATGACGTCGTCATATGTAGGCGGCACAGTTTCTCCGAAGGCCTGGGGCCTGACGATGGTTTCGGTGTAACCAAGGGGGCCAGTCACAGGAATCGGTGGGGGTGGCCTGGCGGCAACTTGGGCGTAACTGAGTGGTGTAGTGCTGAATGGCTCGGTGGACGGGAGGCACAAGTGTGCTTGACGGCTGTTGAGCACGTTGCGGGGAAGCAAAAGCCAGTAAACAGACCTGGCGGGCTTTCCTCACGCACGAACGATTTCATTGTGGCGAGCAAAGCTGTGTGGTCAGTAACTGCTGACAAGGCCGAGAGATCAGCGTCACGTGAGGGTGGTCGACGGGTCATTGAGCGCTGCCGCCGCAGCTCCTCGTAACTTTGGCACAGTGTAATGATCCCTGCCACAGTGCGAGGGTTCTTGGCCAGGAGCATGGTGAAGGCATTGTCGGTGATACCTTTTAGAACATGGGTATTTCTGTCAGCCTCTGACATGCTCGCGTCCACTTTCTTGCACAAGTCAAGGATGTCCTCTATGTAACTTGTGAAGGACTCACCGGTCTGCTATGCTCGTTCACGTAACCGCTGTTCGGCTTGCAGCTTACGAACGGCAGGACGGCCGAACACGTCGAAGACGGCAGTTTTAAAAGCGGACCAACTGGGGAAATTGGATGCGTGGTTGTTGTACCACATGCCGGCCACACCCGCGAGAAAACAAGGTTGCCGAGTTTACCTGCCTCGTCCCAATGATTGGGGATGCTGATTCGTTCGTACATAGCGAGCCAGTCCTCGACGTCGGTGCCATCCGCGCCGGTGTAGACAGGAGGGTCGCGGATGCGGAGGACACCGGAACATGGTGTCGGCGCAAGAGGAAGCATTTGCTGCGCGGCGACTTGGTGGATGGTAGAAGGCACGGCACGGGATCGAAGCCCCAAGGGCATCGAATGCTAACCGAAGGTGTTAGAAGGGCACAGCACTCTCCACCAAATTGTTGAGACGTTTATTGGCGGACACTTGTCGATGATGCTTGACAGCGACAGTCAATGCGGGTACCGAATCTCTGCACAAGCAGCTCTACTTTTTTTTTCTAAAACGGTGACCCACTAGAAGGTACTGGAGAGGACGACCCATTGTTCGAAGGCTTCGCCACAATATATATAAATATATATATATATATATATATATATATATATATATATATATATATATATATATATATATTATATATATTATAAACCTAGAGAATATTGCAGTATAGAAAACAAAACAAGTATTTTTATAGCAGGTCTCAAGGCGTTGCCATTGCCGATGTCCACCTGTCCACCCACACCTTTTGCGGCGCCACTGGTTTATGCAGCCATCGCAGCCACGCCACCGCGTCGTCAGTCATTGTATACTCACATGTGCGACCGTTCGCCGCGCCATTGCCAGCTAAACAGCAGCACTCCGGAAATCCCGTGTGCACTGCAGACAACCGGCCCATATGATACTTTTGCGGATTTCCAGGTCACGTTGCACGTCCATGTCGTCGGCGCTTCACTGTGAACCCAGAGGCACCAAGATATTCTGACTACTCGTTTCGGCTTCTATACTGCGCGCCTCACGTGCCACCTGAAATTTGCGAACGCGACGCACAAGTTACTTGCGGTACCCGAACATCCACTTTTTGACGTTCTACTTCCCACTCGACTTCTCCTTCAACGATTCGTCGTTCTGTATCGCCTATGCGTTGATGAATCACCACCATTGAGACGGAAAACTACCGCAGCTCCGAAGACACGAGCTGCGTAATCGTCTATTTCTTTAAGTTCTCGCCTGTCCCCCGCCAATGAGTCTGATGTAATCGTCGAAGGTGTAGGAACAGTTGCGCTCATCAAAACTGTTGCCACGATATTGGTCATAAGTCAAAGACTCTGCCGCGCTCTTCGTAGAGTGATGATGCTTTCTCCTGTTGTTTCCTTTACTATTGCGAGCGCCCAACAAATCGAGCCCGTTGCGACATGCCCAGCAAAAGTGATAATTCGAAACGTGTTGTACGCCATTGAATACCTCGTGTTGGCTTCATGTCCCCACGATGTCACCCTAGGATGGGATTTTTTATCACGTCATCATAGCCTGCACTCGGGCAAAACTGGAGCTTTAATCGTTTTCTTGGGTGCCTGCGGTTGATGCAGCCGTATCTAGTGTTGCCGATTTTGTCGTCACGACGTACATTGACCATCCTCCTTTCAGTGCCCAGTTTGTTGCTGCCTATTGTTCTTCACTTTCTGACAGCACCATCATGTTCACGCTATCTGACATCTTCAGTAGCCACTTCCACACATCGCTGCTATTCGCCGTTCTAGTGCTTTGTCAAGACACTACCAAAATATTTATTTCCAATCCCCTCTCGTGTCCCCTCAGCCTGCACCGCAACAAGACGCTCAGCCACATTGAGCGTATTGATAAAAGTGTTATCATGCCTGTTGATTTTTTCGACACGAAGCCGAATATGAAGCTGAACACGTTGGCTTTCACTTGCATCAGACAGTGTGTCTTTTGATGCATTTAACTATTCTAGTGACAGCCATCTCGCCCCGGCTCAACGAGAGCAGCTTCTTACCCTGTTGCACGAATTCAGGCATTTGTTTGACTTTCCCAAGCGAAGATAGGAAGAATGAACACCAATGTTCACACGATTTACGCGGGTAAGAGTACTCTTTCACGCCTGCGCCCCCATCGCGTGTCGCCGGCGGAGCGTCATGAAATTGGAGTACAGGTAGACTACACGCTACAGCGCGATTCATCAATCCCTCTTGTAATCCTGGGTCTTCCCCGGTTGTACTCAGCAAGAGAAAAGATGGTTCCATCCGATTCTGCATACACTACGTGCGCCTAAACAACATTACAAGGAAAGAAGCTCACCCTCTTCCCCGCATAGACGAAGGTCTCGATTGTCTTCAACGTAAACAATTCTTTTCCTCGATTGACCTCCGCTCAGGTTATAGGCAGGCGCCAATGGCTGAGTCTGATCTTCTAAAAACAGTGTTTATCACACCAGATGGCCTCTATGAATTTACCGCAATGCCATTCGAACTCTGCAATGCACCCGCACATTCGAGCGAATGATGAACAGCATTTTACGCGGTCTGAGATGAAACATACGCTCATGCTATTTTAAAGACATTATGGAATTTTCACCTGACTTCACTTCACATCTGACCCATCTGTCTAAGATTCTACAGCGCCTTACAAAGTTCAGGCTTCAGCTTAACCTGAAGAAATGTAACTTCAGGGCTCAACAGCTTACCATACTTGGTCATGATGTCTCCAAATGCATTATGCATCCTCCCCGACCCTGACAAATTTCGTGCTGTTGCCGAATTTCCTAAGCCTACTACCTTTAAAGAACTGTGGAGCTTTGTGGGCTTGTGCTCCTATTTTTGTCGTTTTGTCAGGAACTTTCTTTTCATTATCACCCCGGTCACCAAGCTCCTTGCTAGCCCTGCGGATCTTTCGAATTGATCACAAGTCTGTCATGAATCCTTCGCAACACTGCGCCAACTTTTTACTTCAACGTCCGTACTGTGCTATTATATCCCTATTAGTTTGAGGATGGTTTGAGGATGGTATGCTGAGGTTTTCCGATGAACAATGCGACACGCTTTGAGCAGCTCGTCGACGGCGTTTGAGAGAAACACGCTTCCACGGTTACTCCATTATTCACGAGGTGCACCGTGTCGCTAAATCAGAAGGTGAAGAGAAAGTAAGCAACGTTTTTCGCAGTGCCAGAAGGCTGCGCAGATGTTGCAGCGTAGCATGACAAATGATTCGAAGAGGTTGCTTCGAAGAGTGCTGGGTAGAGGATCATTAAGATCAATTCCGACGAGGTCAAATGGTCTCGCTGGGCAGGTTAAAAGTTGCGAAGGGCCAGCAATGCTGTGAAAAGGTGCCTTGCGGCGTTGACACGTGGCACATGACCGAACGTACTGGCAAACGTGCCGATAGATGCCATGCCTGTACTAAAGTAATACACCTACCTTGGCGTATTAGGAGTGTCAACTTCACTCTAGTCACTATATAGGCAAGATAATTAGTTCCTATGATGCCATGGGGGTCATACTAGATGTGTAGCTGTTATAGGTGCATTCGTGAAATGTTTGAGTGTAGTGTGCGAAGTCATATATCTGTAAAAGTCACTTTTGCTGCATTCTCTAGAAAAAAAAACAGCACCATAACAACACTTGGTGCTTTTCTAACGTGATCCTTGTAAAAATGCTCTTTAGGAAGCAGTACGAAGCAAAAACATTACTCAAAAATTGACTTCTTGACCGCTTGACTCTTGGATTCTTGCTCGAACATTGATTTTTATGGTCAGCTTTAACACGAACATTACACCAATCGACGTCGCCGCCTAAGTCGGCACCTCATTTTCAGCGACGCAAAGTGCTTGGAGGACACTTCGGCTGCGCGTTCAAGAGTGATTGTGAAAGCGTATTCTGGCCCTGTGCGCATGAGCTTCTGTGTTGCTAGCCTATATTCAATCGAGGCGTGCACTGAGAATCAAAGCAGGTTAGCAGTTAAGAAGGCAATGCGCCCGAAGCTCAAATACGTCATTGCGGTCTATTGTTGAAGGCGAAGCTTAAGCGTCCTTCAACTGTTCTCTCACACTTTTTAAAATTTATTTGCATGTTTATAGATTTTTCGGTCACGAAAGTGATGAAAAATTTTGCTCACAACGAATGACGCCGACACCGATGCTGGCTCTAATGTTGAAATTTCTGTGAAACGATCTTTTTAATACTACCATGGTAATATATACTGAATCACATGCAGCCAATGTTAATTTTGTACGCGTGACAGGTGGCAAAGATTTCTGGGCGTATGTGACACAGTTGTCACGTTATTTATCTCTCCGCTAGCTAATAGTGTTCTCCATGCAGTCACGCCCTCCAGCAACAATTGTGGTATATACCAAGTTAATGAGACAGCGGTGACATCACGACGTCATAGGCGGTTATATAGATAGGTAGAAGTAGTGAAAGGGCCTGCATACCTGTGTTCACGAGGTAAGCTAAATGTAAACATTTCTTGATCGTCTGTAATAAGTGCAGTTATCTCTTGGACTTTTACTAGAAGAAAACACTGCTGATCATCAAAGAGCGCTGGGCTACGTGAGCGAACTATGACGAAAATGAAGTTGTTTTAACCATGGCCTGAAATAAAACAAAAGCGCAATCTTTTGAATTGCGTCACCAGATCATGCCTAATAGCACTGCCATCGTTAGCGCTCGAGGCCAATAGCAACAACAGAAATAACCTCCTGCCCACGGATCCAGTGCTTTCCTCAATTTATGGGGTCTTCTGGCAACACACCCTCAAGAAAAATCAGGTGTGGCAACGTGTGTCCCGTCCAGACAAGTGGAATCGGCCCTCTTGCCTTCTCGTACTGCCTGGTCTTAGCTATGTGGTTAAAACATCATTTCTAAACATCTATGCGCCCTCACAGAAGTGCTACCAATATCTATTTTCCAGCGAGCCATCCGTATCTTTTATTTGTCAGTGATCTCAGATACATTGTCCTGAAATAATTTTTGCGGAAGATCAACTGGAGCCATTACAAGTTACAATCTGTGACATAGTTTACTGAAGTGTACTCAATGATAGAGTCATTATAGAATTTGACTATGTATTTCTAAAGAAGGCCGCACTATTGTCTTTTAGTGATTTGAATGGATTGCTGGAAGAGCACATTAAGAGTTCGCACGCAATTAGGCGACAGCCATAAGTGCTTCAGTTGCTGACGAGTAGATAAGAGTGGTCACTTTAACTACGACTACCAGACTTCACTACAGCAAATATTTATGCGCGTACAATGACAAAAACGCGGGCAGTGCGAAAGCTATCATAATATATTTTTGGTGGCTGTGACTGACTCTTTGTCTGATGGACCGCTCTCACAGTACCACAGTTATCCATGTCATGATCAGAACGCTACGTATTCCAATGTACGTTTAGTCTCCTTGATTTGGATGCCAAGTCCTGCTCGACTACCATTAAATGAACATGTGGGTACATTGGCAGCAGCCAAAATTTAGCGCTCGGTTCCATGGTTTCTAATAAAATCTCCCCCCAAAAATATTACACAATATCAAAATTTTTGTATTCGAGAGGAGCCTACTAAGTCTTCTGTTCTTAACAACGCAGATTTTCGGTACGCAAGGTGTCTGTGGAATAGCTCCGAGGGAAGCAGAAGGCACAATGAAAATATGAGGATTTAGAATATAGTCTCTCTTATCTTTACTTGCGGAGGCCTGGTTTCATTTCATCCCCTGAATGCTTCTACAACAAAGCAAACAACAGCCAGAGCGCTTCTTCACGAAAAGCCCCGGCAATCAAAAATGAAAGACAAAGATTTCTAAAATCACCTGCTCGAAACAATGAAGTTTGACACCCCAACCCCCTATTCGAAAACTTGGGCGTGAGCTTCTCCTAACAATACTACTCTCAACTGGTTTCTCGGCAACACAGACTTATGTGCGGCCCGAATATCTGCACCAAAAAAAACGAATAAAGTATCTTGATAGTATAAATGTAGACATATCTCAGGTTATTTTTATTTACCTTTTATTTCTTAATAATAGGAACAACTATAATAATAATAATGTTTATTTCCGTAAACGATGCAGGAGACTACTGGTAAAGGTCACTTGAAACACAAACAATATGACAGAGGACTGCAACCACCTCTACAGTGAGGCAGCCATAGCACACATATTCAGAGAGAAATTCTACATAACGCACATTTAGCATACCAAAAAATCCAAGATATCTCATATAAAAAAGCGACGTCAGTAAGTAAAAATAAAAATAAAGCAGGATACACATTTGTAGCTTTTGTGGATTTTACTGCCCTACGATTCATGGGTGGTCCCTAGTGATCAGTTGAGTCACTCTTCTACGTATCATCCAACTAGATCATCTTCAGGTAAATGCAGACCGACCACGCTCTTGAAGCGAAAATGTCTTGTTTTAAGCCAGACAAATCATTTTTATATTAAGCATCTACTGTGTCTTTAGGCGGGGGCCCCTTACGTATCTTTCACAGGGTTGCGCGCTTATTCAAGTCACCGGAAAAGTTGCAGCTGCCACGAGGATGTGTTATGCAATATCGCTTTTTTATAATTAGGATTGCTCGATGTCTGGTATGTAAAGCGATGCGAGAAACAGACAAAGCAACAAGCACACAACTTAAGTTTTCAATCAACATTCGAGGAAACCTAACATGCCATTCCTCTGATGTGGTATACCTACTCGAATGCAACGTGTGCAGTATTCAGTACATCGGATAAACAGAAACACCATTAAGGATTCGTTTCAATAACCACAGAGCCCATGCGAAACCAGCCCCAAGTCTACCTCTATCAAAACATCTCAATCTTCCCAACCATGCATTCGAAAAACTATCAGTAACACTCTTATAGACGGGATTTAAATCAAACCAAGAACATAAACAACGAGAGTCATACCTTATCCACCGATTTAACACCCTCAATAGAGGAATAAATGAGAACCCGGGTACGCTTGCAGCAATTAAAGCACTGGAAACAATAACGGCAACAATGACGATGACAACTGAGTTCACGTCACTGCAGCTGTGACGGAAATGGGACAATTCAAAATACATCCAAGGGTAACTCTTCTTCCTAAGTACAGCTGTCGTCTGTTTTTATTTCTAGCTTACTATCCAATCAATTGTAACAAGTATGAGATGCCCAAGAGCAACCTTGTGCACAAACGGGAGGCTCCTACTGCAAGCGTAATCCAGAAGTGGGTCAGATTCGACATTGCGCCCGCTTGCCAGCCTCTGCGGTAATGCGCGGCACCCCTCTTTCTACGATGAGATGTTCATGAGGAGTTGAGTAGATAAAGGCCTAAACTTCTTAAAGCTCTTTTTCCCCACATAAACTGCCAGAGCCATGCGGGGCATTCTGGTCGGGAACAATACGTTAGCGGAAGGAAGGATAGGCAAACCGCGGACATCGTAAAGGGTAATGTCGGAAAAAAAGAAAAGAAGAAAGAAAAAAGGAAAAAAGAGAAAGGGAAGGGGAGAGAGGGAGGGGAAGGGGAAAGAGAATGTAAGGGGATGGCCGGGGGAGTCCACCTCATATTCCCAAGGCTCATTTTTCTTTTTTGCTTTATTTTTTGTTCTTGATCTTCTTCTTTCTCTTTCTCATTTAAGATTAATAAAGCCAAGCACCAAGAAACTGTTCTCTCAATGCTGCTGAAGGCCAGACTCTGGCTGAAATGGGTCGAAATAAACCACGTTGTCACTGCTGCTCACAGTTGATCTACTTGACTGATATATATATATATATATATATATATATATATATATATATATATATATATATATATATATATATATATATATATATATATATATTGGTACGGGAGGGTTGACAGAGAAACGAGGTTACAGCTAAGATATATCTACAAGTCACCAAGCCTAAGCTGAGATGGCAAGCCAGAGCGTGCCCCACATCTCAGAATTACGTCGTCTTTCTCGCTGTCTGTCTTGATTCTTCAGCGTGATGTAGTCTCATAACATGACCCCCGGGTGCAGAAGCACCGTCTCGGTGCTTTCTATGATGTTGCGGATTGGTAGAGCTTAAGTCGGCAGACATGAACAATGTCTGTAGACATTGGAGATGACGATTTCAGCGGAGCTATCTCGTAGGTAACGTCGGTCACCTGGCGCAAGACGCGGTAGGGTCCTGAGTACCGGGAAAGCAGCTTCTCAGAGAGACCAACATTCCGAGTCGGTGTCCACAACAACACAAGGGAACCCGGGACAAAGGAGACGTCACGATGGTGTGTGTCGTAACGTTGCTTCTGTTGCTCTTGCGATGCTAAGAGGCGCTTCCAAGCGAGTTCTCGTGCTTTGTAAGTTCTGGTGATAGTGTCACGCGCGTCATTCAGCACCTCCACCAAAATGTTACGGGAGGGTACACAGAGAAACAAGATTACATCTAAGGTATATCTACACGACACCAAGCGTAAGCCGAGATGGCAAGCCAGAGTGTGCCTCAAATCCCAGAATCACGTCGTCTTTCTCGCTGTCTGTCTTGATTCTTCAGCGTGATGTAGTCTCGTAACAATATATATATATATATATATATATATATATATATATATATATATATATATATATATATATCCCGGCTCACGAGTGAGCTAAGTTTGCCTTCCCCCCTCCCCTATCGAAAGAGTCGGTACGCCACTGCAGCGGGTAGTGCCGAGGTGGCAGTGTGGACAAGTTTGTGTTTAGGTTAATACATGAGTGATTAGGCGGAATGCTGTGACAGGCGAGGGCCTTGAAAAATTGTGTTATTCATGTATTACGTGATAAACTTAACATACATGTCATGTGCATTCGTATAATAAGCTGTTGTTCATGTTCGCCCACATGCACATAATCTGAGTCTACTTAGTAAGGGAATTGAAAATGAATCAACACGTACATTGACTTCACAATGACGCCTTGGGGTATATTACTTCACTTACCGTTGAAACATGCCGTGGTATTCATCTCATGAAATAAATTAGTGTCAGTGATTCGCTAAGGGCCTAGCCTGAGAACCATGGTTTACGTCAAATAATTAAATGGCCAAGGGAGCACCGTCGTTGTGTACGTCATGTAAGCCATGACACAACATAACATCATATACTTGTTATGATGTGTAATTTACTTTTATGATACACAAGTACGGTCATGCCGATTGTGGCGCATGTCAAGAGAGCAAAACGGGTGGCAAAATTTAAGACCGTATCATATATTCCGTAACGCACAGGAGATGCATGTCAACGGTTCGATGTTTCCTTTTCACCAACATCTCGTCCTGTGAGTTTTGGCTTTAATAACCTAATGAAAGCACCGCGAGATCACCAATAATGCTGTGTATATCATGAAGTGCATGGTATGCATGACATTATTCTCACGTTATGAGCTGCCAATTGCGTTCGTCACAAGCTCGTGCCATGTCAATTTCTGTGAACGCCAACCTAATGAAATGATTGTGAGAACACGAATATCTGGTCATGTTTATTGCGAACATGACATATGTCTCATTGTTGTTACCTGTCATTTCATGTAAGTCATAATCTTATGCCTTTGTCCTACTATTTGGTATTTATCAATTTAATAAAACCGCTGCCAGAACGACGTGATCGTGCTATGGGAGCTATCGACATCTTACATATATCTTGCAGCACATGTATTGAGATGAATGACATCTTATCATCAATCATTTCGGCTTGTTATACATCTTTCTCATAGTGTCCAATCTCGGCATTACCAACTCAATAAAACTACCGTGACAGCATCAAGACCACATTTTATATATCAAGGCAACGTACCATAAATGGCATGATCTCTTTATTGGGGCCTGTCATTTTTGTTGCACACCCATGTCGCGCCCAGGCAATTTTGCTTATTAAGAATTTATGAACCACCGTGAGACCATGGATACTATGTCACATACTTATGGGCATATTTTTATCTAGAGGAGTTTGTATTAGTCTTACAGTTTTTCCTCAAAGCAATTTATTTTAGTTGTCAAACAAATTTTCAGGGAGTTGGCGCAAGCTAGCGCTTTGTAAGCTGCCTTTCCCACATTGTAGGTGGTCGCAACGCATACTCATAACTTTAAATGATGTGGCCTTCGTAGACATTCCGCGGTAGACTACAGAAATGGGCTGAACGTTGTTAGGTAAGTTTGCAACCTGTTCTTAGCAGTGGCATCTACGCGTCGCGTGGAAACTGTGTATTGATCATCTGTTTTCTCTAAGTAGAAGGGTTCATGAATTTGTGATGTGATTATCGTACTGAGACAGAGCAACCGAAGAACAAAAGGGCAACCAAAATGCTTACCAAATTATAGCGCAGCTACAAGCAGACAGGGAAGATACTGCGCTTATTTAGAAGCAGGAATGTTCATCAAGAATACCACACAGTTGTTTTGCCTGTGTTGCACATTCCGACAATTCTGATGCAGAGCTTCAGCTTTTTTATAACTACAGAAATTCTAATTTGTCAAAAATTTGTTATTTTCAAAGGTATGCGAAAATACCGGGGATTCAAGTTGCCCACATGGCTGTCGGTGTGTTTACAGAGACGGCGATGGGTCTTCCAATGGGACAAAACTAAGGTATTGCTCTGGATGAGATGATGAAAATTTGTAATAAAACATCGTTAGCATCGAATTGTAGGACTACTCCCTCATGCAGCACGAAAGAAAAATTTGATACGTGCTACATATCCAGATGTATTTTTTTATTCTGTCGTGGTGGTGTAGCTCTAACGCAATAAACTTCTGAAAATTGGAAAACTCGGGAAAAGCAGCAAATTCTGCAGGTGGCTGTTTTATCAGAGCGGCTAAATCACCACGGAATTTCGGATGGAAAAATCCAATTGCACCATCACCATGAATGTTGTTCCTTGCTTAACGGTGTGTAACGCGAGTAACTGTTACAACTTCAAAAGGCAAACATAACGGGCATCGTGTACTGTTTGCTATTCAGTCTAAGAAATTTTCATCTTGGCATTTATGTTGTGTCACGCACGCATTTGTGATTCGTAAAATAATAATCTGTTTAGCAATGATTTTAAAGACATTGTGAGTAACACAAGCAATTTTTGCGAGGGCATCGCATTTTTTACATAAAACTAAATTAGTATTAAAGAAAAATGACCAGAGAAATAATCGAGTTGACGAATCTCATCTGGAACTATTGTATAGTAAATGCGTCATCTGAAAAAAAAAAGTAGAATGGTTTTCTGAGTTTTTCGGCGTTTAGACTGCAGCATAATGAGATTATTAGCGCAAATAAATAAGCGTTCACTTAATGTCTTGGCAGCAATGGACCATCATACGTTACTGTGCTAGCGTGCAGTCTTTCCAAAGCACGTCAAACGCACCATCGTCTGAAACGATGACAGCCTACTACACTTGTCGGCCTTCAATATTTCTTCATGATCTGTTGGGGGCCATACCATGACGAAGACGGAGTCTATTGCATGAAGGCTGAGATCTTCTTCGGTATATTGGGGTCGCCGCTCTACAACGCTGCAAATCATTTCAAACCCTTAAGGGTGGATTTTTGAATAAATCACCCACCTTACACCTATTATTTCTGCCAAACTTATCCGCACGGGTTTCATTTCTGTAATTCCACCTTTTGTACACCCACTTGTTACTTTAGGTGTATTATAGGTGTATGTTCGCAAATTACACCCAAGGGTGTTTTCTTGAACGTTACACCTATCATATATGTATATAGCTGAGAGCATCAATACATATCACATCTCAACGGATGCAATCAAACCACATGCCAAAAGCCTGACGCAAAGATCGATGTTTCGGCATTAATTTTCATTTCCCGTTTGATTCGCCAAAATATATCGTGATATGTATCATATTTATTAAACCACGCCCTATTTGCATTATTCAGAAGATTCCTCACATGTTCAACGACTTAATTCATGGGTTAACATTTTTGGGATTCCTACTAAAAATATTTTGCTGCCGCTCATGTCCATTCTTCCCTAATTCTCACAGAGACATCGGTAAAAGAGATTATGTTGCACTTAAACATAACATGAAACGATTACACACGGTTTTTGACAGGCTATCGTGCGCGCCTTCTCATTTGAAATCACACTAAGTTTTTCGTACCAGAGGTCCTGGTTTATTAAAGACGATAGCCTTTTTCGGGGACTTTCAACGCAAAAATTTCGGTTTGCCTGTCTGTCTGTCTCTCTGTCTGTCTGTCTGTCTGTCTGTCTGTACATTTGTCTGTTTGTACACTCTATACGGCATCTGGTACTTGAAATGGCTGACCTCCTCCGCAGCGCCCACCAATGATGCTCAAGAGTGAGCGTTCATGCTTATGCAATCGTCATTTAAAAAGCAATCATTGCGCACGTCTGTGGCAACATAAGAACACGTATATATTCTGCATGTGCGTATTTTACTAGAAAAAGCATACATTAGAATTTTAAGGGCCGTAGCGCTTATCACGCTGCGCTGTCTATGCAATGCTTGCACGGAACGGGGAGTGTTTCCAACGCTATGCTAAGATGAGACGGTGGTGGCACCTACCGTCGCCTTGCGTTCTATACCTTATCACCTCTGAGATGGGCGTGCACACCTGTCTCCGAGCCACGCGCTTTGTTTTTTAAGAAAACCGCCAGATGACGCTCATGTCTCACGTGTGACGTGACTTGATGCGCTCGTTCGCCTTCGCTGCACGCTCGAGGCACTCAAACGCAGTGCCTCCAGAATACCACTCACCGACTTTCTTGTGCTTAACACCAAATAAATGTCCTGTTCACTCTCTCCACACGCAAAACTATCGTCTTTCAACGACATTTGCAGAAACATGCAGATACGGGGCCATTTTTTTACAGTGGGGGTCCGCATATTTCCTCATACTGAAGTATTTCGCATCAATACACAGGTCCCTGATTTATTCAGTGAGTTATATTTAGATCTATGAACATGGATCAGTTCGAATTGAATGTTTGTAGTATTCGCATTGCAATGCAACTAGGCATGTTTACAATTACCAAGCTAAGCTTACTCTGGTGCAGCTGCTGTGCACGCATGCTGCACCGCAGGACAAGCTTGGTGCACATCCGCTATCCGCTCTAAAGGCGAAGCATTTGTTTGCGTACTGCAAGTACTTCTGGCGTCTATCTGCGTATCTGTCCTTCTATCTTTCTAGCCACTTGCATCTCGGTGCTCTCGTGGTTACCTCCTTGGCGGGAACCAAAAATAGTATGGGTGTGTAAGATGGTGACGAATATGAGGCGATCGTCATAACATAGATAATGTCACAATCCTGGCCCGTACGTCGTCGAACAATTCCCGCGAAACAGTGGCACATAATCGAGAGTGGGTATGTGCCACTAGTATGTGGGTAAGTGACACAAGTGATCAACACGTGCTATTGACCTAAGAATGACAGAACACACATGGGCCACATTTTAACGCGTGAGCGTTAAGAAAAATGTGGCATCAGCAGCGTTGACACGCCGACTGCAAAGAATAAATGTCATGGTCCCTGCAGAAATCAAACCGAAACATTCTACGTAGAAATGAAGCATTTCCCTACCACAGAACCACGCCAGGTTTCAGACGTACTTTTTAAGTAGACTGTACTATACGTGAAACGTCAAAGGTGGTTGCAGTGATAATTATCCAATTTTATAAACACTGCCTAAATACTCCTGGGATACAGCCGTCACATCGGGTTAACGCCAATGGTGCTCTGCACTAGAGTTGATTTATGTGGTAGTTAGTGTCCAGGGCTACCATGCTCATGAGCAATAAAACTTCCTATCAGTTTGTCGCTTCTGGTGTTGCTAATTTCCATGGTACTGTTTGCATCGCTGCGCAAGTGCAACTCGTTTTATAAACATCGGACTCTTCAATATATATCTGAGCGTGCAACATTTACACATATATTAAATCTGAAGCATTTCTTCGCGAACATCAGTGACTTTGAGCGTATCTATCTATCTATCTATCTATCTATCTATCTATCTATCTATCTATCTATCTATCTATCTATCTATCTATCTATCTATCTATCTATCTATCTATCTATCTATCTATCTATCTATCTATCTATCTGTCTGTCTGTCTGTCTGTCTGTCTGTCTGTCTATGTGTCTATCTATCTATGTATCTTTTTTTATTGATATAATATAAAAGAAGATGTTGGTGCACAAATATGGTGCTGGCTACTCCTTAGCCCTTGAGTGAAACTTGAATGCTTGCCTTAAAGTAAAACATACAAAGCAGTGCACGGAAACTAGAACACTCGGGCACAAATATGCAAAGATACACTTGGACGCGCACATCACAAGAAAATCGTAAGGAAATGTTCGAAAGTCAAAGAATTAGGTCTCTGATAATGTCCCTCGTTAATATTCAGTCCAACCAGCACAAAATATTCGGTCGAACTAGCACAAAACAGCAGAGCCTGGTCTTTATGAAGATGTATTCGCTCGTGCGTACATAATAGTAGACACGCCATTCACTTCAGTACACACATATAATGAATGTCACGTGATACTGCGCATAATACGTACATGTGTAATACAAATGAAAGTTCGTTATTTCTTAGTACTTGTCAGCAATTCCGCTGTCTTGTAAGAAACGTGTAATTGCTTTTAAAGCGTGCGGCTGTAAAACTCCAGTTGTCCACGGGCCCAGAAGTTTCTTCATGCTAAGGGGTCTGTGGTCCAATGCCAACAGCTCTGATTTAAGACTGCGTCTCACCGTGTCGTGATGTGGACAGTCTATGAGGAGGCGGCGTGCCTCTTCATTTAAATCCACACTCACATTAGGAAGTTTCAGCTCTGCCAATTCTGTGCAAAAAATGTTTTGTGTACGCGGTGCCTAGCCTCGATTGGAGAATTTACGTTTTCATACTTCTCTCTAACGCCAACGTAATATTGAAATCAATAAATAGGTCGATGTGATATAAATCATAACTCTTTGTAATTTGGTGAAACAAAGCAGTTTCGTTCATTCTGAAAGTTGTAGCCTTTATAATACTACGCAATTTATTTTTCGAAATTGGTAACAAAACAGTAACGTTTTTACAATGTGCTTGTCGTGTTGCTTCATGGGCAGCAGTGTTTCGAAGAATGTTGCAATGATTAGGTATCTACTTTAATTTGATCTCATGTTGTGCCTTGTTTGCTTTGGTGAGCTCTTTCAGCGTTTTGTATGTCTTACTATCACTAACTACTGTCGTGTTTGTGCTGGAGAGGGATCATTATGCGGTCTGTGAGTCACTGAAAATACCCATTTTCTTACATCTGCTACTCAGTTTACAAACTTTAGACCATACAAAATAGCGAAAAGATGAGCTGTAGCAGATGAAGTCATGCGACGTAATTTAAATGATTTCTGACTATTGAGCTGTGGTATAAAATATGCCGATATTGAAGACGTTGTAATACTTGAGCCATCTGTGTAAATATGTATGTACCCTTGACATCGCATCTGTATCTGATAAAGCGCTAGTTGCTGAGCCGCTTGGATAAACATGTGTCTCTTTCTGATAATGCCATCAACTGAGAATTCAATGCTTGGCATTGCAAGCAGCCATGGAAGATTGTTCATTTCAGAGCTCAAAAATTTATTTCTTGGTAATATAAGTACATTACTCTGTATTCCTTTATGAGCATTGCTTTTATCCCTTCATAAAATCTCCAGTGCCAATGGGTGGTCCTTGTGTTCCGTCTGTAAGCGAAAAAAATTCGCAGATCCCACGTTCAGTGGGAATCGATGAAATGCGAAACGCGTATGAAAAAGGTTTATATGTCAGTTGAAAATTGAAACAACGTTACAAGGCGGAGATAAATTATCCCGTACAGAACTTTCATGCCATAGTTGTTATGTTGGGACATGTCATATACCTTCATCATCTATTCACGCCACTTGATACCAAATTTGGTAAATGTGGAGCTAGCGAAACGGTTGCGAGCGTATTGTGAGCGTAGCATGTAGTCATGCTTTACATGACACGCATATCATGATTATCTTGTTCGGACGTGTCATTTAACTTCGCAGTCTATTGATGTCATGGAATACCTATTTGCTATATGTGAAGCTAGACAAACGACCACGAGCACATCATGAGCGTGGCATGTGGTCAAGTTGTTACATGGCACGCATCTTATGAATATCATGTTTGCACCAGTAACATACCTTTATCGTCCATTCACTTCCCGTAATACCAAACTTATAATATGTGAAGCTAGCGAAACAGCGGGGAAAGCATCATGATGGACCCAATATACTGCGACGAAATGTTGACGAGCGCACGCTGGGCGCAGCGACGCTACACTAGCAAAACTTAAACACTCTATAGTTTGACGCCAGACGCGACCAGTGTCTGTCGGCGTAATCTTGCGGGAACCAGTGCGAAACGTGATGTGCTGCATTTCGTACCAACCACGTTACCCAGAATGCACCACGTCTATCTAGCTTCGTGACGAAGAGATGCCGGGCGTGCTGAACGCAACGCATGCATACGCAACGCAGTGCGGCACGCCCCTGCGAGTATACGCCAGGCAGATCTGCGCCTGCCGTGGCATCGCCGGCATGACGCGACGAAGTGAACGCTGGAGCACGCACACACCGGGTCACGTCTAAGTGTATTGGTGCATTGAGTGTGGCATGTATTCACGCTCTGACATGACGCGCATCTCATGATTATTATGTTTGCACCAGTCGCATACCTTCGTCAACCATTCACGTGATGCAATACCAAATTTGGCATATATGAATCTAAGGAACGGCCCCGAGCGCATCATGACTGCGGCATGTAATCATGTTTTTACATGAGAGGCATGTCTTGATTATCGTGTTTGGACATGTCATTTACATAGGTAGTCCGTTGGCGTCACGTAATACTGATTTTGGTACATGTGATGCTAGCTAGATGGCCGTGAGCGCATCATGAGCGTAGCATGTAGTCATGTTGTTACATGACACGCATCTCGTGAAAGTTCGCATTCGTCACATACCTTAGCCATCCATTCGCATCACGTAACGCCGAATTTGGTATGTGTGAAGCTAGCGAGACGGTGGCGAGCACATCATGAGCGTGGCGTGTAGTCATGACTTATGACTAATATAACATGCATGTCGAGATTTACACGTTAGGGTCTGTCGCTTGTGTTCGCCATGCAATCATGTCACACCATGCCAGCTTTGCAAGATGTCATGTGAACGAGACCACCGCAGGAGCAGCAAGACAATGAAATGCATATCATTACATTCATGACATAAATATCGTGCTTTTTATGTTATGACTAGTGAAGTAGGCTCGTCATACAGTCATCGATACCATTATTCAAACGGCCAGGAGAGCTAAACGTCGTAGGTGGCTAGATAGATAGATGGATAGATAGATAGATAGATAGATAGATAGATAGATAGAAGATAGATGGATGGATAGATAGATAGGTAGATAGACAGATAGACAGATAGATAGTTAGCTAGATAGATAGATAGATAGATGGATAGATAGATAGATAGATAGATAGATAGATAGATAGATAGATAGATAGATAGCTAGATAGATAGATAGATAGATAGATAGATAGATAGATAGATAGATAGATAGATAGATAGATAGATAGATAGATACGCTCAAACTCGCCGAAGTTCGCTACGAAATGCTTCGCATTTAAACAATGGCGCCATGTTTCGATTGTTCTCATGACTGGAAAGGGTGGTTTTCGAGTCTTTGCTATGACAAGGCTGCTGCAAAATGCTGGTGGAGCACCTAGGCAGACGTGCAGTCCCCTAGCTAATAGTCTTTGAAGTCGCTCCTATAAAGTCCGGGAAAGGCCATGTAAGACTGTTGCAGATAATGCAACTTTTTGTCGTATCAAAACATTGTGAACAGCGAGCATGCATGATACATATCCGCCCCATGATGTCCCAGTATTTCTGCCGAATATATTTACTGGCATATTCACCTCGTGTTCGAGCTTCTTTTTGTGAAATGCCCATGATAGCTCCCTATCAAGTTTTACTCCGAGAAACCGATGCTGTGTCACAATCATTAGCGGTTCTCCTTCTAAATTGAGATTGAAATTTTTTAACTTCTTACGGGTAAGGGCAATGGTTCTGTCACACGCAATATTATTTGCGTGTGACAGAACCACTCCTCTTTCTTTTAAGAAGTTGTTATAAATAATTATGCCGTCTTGCAATGCGATATGAATTAACCGTACGTCCGTTCCAGATGTCCAAATGCACACATAATCTACATATAAAGAGTATTTCAACCTAGAAGGCAGTCTTTGAGATAAATCAGCCAGAACACAGTTTAAAAGAAAAGGGCTGAGTACGCTTCCTTGTGGCACTCGCTGTCTGACGTCGTGTTTCACACTCTTTCCTTCGCCCGCCTGAATGCACATTGTGCAACCTGATAAAAATTTTGATATCCACCGCAAAGACCTGCCAGACAGTCCAAATTCCAACATACTCAGCAGAACATGAGTGTGACTGACTGTGTCAAATGCTCTTTTGATGTCTAAGAACACTGTGACAGTCAAACTACCACAGGCGCGTTCATTCTCCACATACAATACTATGCCCAGCATTGCATTCATTCTGCATTTCTGCCTCCGAAAATCTGTTGAGTAGTGGAAGAATACACCAGTTCTGTTGCACCACCACTGAAGTCGCGCATTAATAATTTTTTTATTACCTCACATAAACAGCTTGTCAAACTAATTGGGCGAAAGTATTCAAGGCTCAAGGGCGTCTCAGCCGGTTTTAAGATTGGAATGATGCGAGCGAACCTCCAAGACTCAGGTACAATTTCTCGCATCCATAGATCACTGTAAACATATAAGAGAGTAGTTGTGTCTGTTGGCCCAAGGTTATTTAGCATATTGTACATAGTGCCATCCGGTCCAGAGGCCGATTTTTGACGACAAGATGCTATAGCACATTGCAGCTCACTCAACGTAAATACAGGGTCTAGTTGACGAGGCTGGGCCTAAAAGCAAGCATTAATTTTCTGGCTAGCTAACGCGACAGGATTATCAAATAAGGCTCATTGTGATGCGGCGGGTCTACTGATAAGTTGACAAAATTCATCTACCACAGCTTCCGGTTTATCCAAGGCTACAGCAAGAGCACGAAATGGGAAGCTCTGTGATACAGTGCCACTAAATGCTCGAATGACAAGCCAAATTCTTGGAACAGGTGTGTGAGAAGAGAGCGTGCCACAAAAATCACGCCTGCGTCGTTTACCTAAATTTTCTAGCCGTCTGCACATTACACTGTGGACTTTCTGTGCATTTTTGTATGCTTCTGAACTTCCGTTGCGTCAATATGCCCTTTCTGAACGTCGTCTGATGGCTCTTATATGTTCATACTCTCCACCGACTGCACCATAGTCTTTTGGAATTGGGACTTTCTTTGTACAATTATTCGCATTATCTTGCAGAAATTCAGTAAAGCTTTCAACTGTCGTGAGTTCACTACTTTGGTTTGTTAGGCGGTACATAAAAGCTTTCCAGTTCGTCAGTTTGTTAGAGCATCTGATGTTGTCATTTTGCAAGTAGGGGTGATTTATTAGAATCGGAAAATGGTCACTCCCACGTGTTTCTACATCCGTTGTCCATACCATACCATTCACTAGATCTTGGGAACACATGGTTACATCGATGCAACTAGAGTAATTATGCCCTCGGAGAAAAGTTAGGGAGCCATCATTTAAAATTGTCAAATCGCATTTGTCTGCGGCACACTCAACAATGTTCCCACGTGCATCACATCGATCACTACCCCAGGTTATGTTGTGCGCATTAAAGTCTCCACATATAAACGTATATGAATTAGAAATATTGAAGATATTTGTTAGCTCTTCCACCGAAATGCGGCTTGAAGGTTGTAGGTAAAAATTGATCACTGTTACGCACTGCTCACCAAAGGATACTTTGCAAGCGACAAATTCCGGGAAGTCCGAATCACTTGATTGAAATTGGTGAGAAGGTAGGTCCTTTCTGACGCACAAATGCACTCTGCTAGGACCACTTCGACGAGACGACCTATATATCACTTAGTTAGAGAGGCGGAAACCATCATTCATTCCTGACTCTTGGATGCAAAGTATTGGAAAGTTATACTGCAAAAGGAGTTTACGGAAGTCAGCACACTTTATTCGAAGACTAATGGCATTCCACTGGTATATGAAGACATCTTCGTAGCGCTTATTCATATGTTACTTGTCGCAGGTTTGACCTGGATTGTTGACACAATAGTGCTTCCAGAGGCAGCAGGGCTTTCACTTCTGGCAGGTTCTTTGCTTCGGGTAGAGCAGACAGGATTGCCTTAAGTGCTGCGAAAAGCATTCGTTTAATCAATTGCATGACTGATGTAGAGGCACGGTCTCCCTTCAATGGTTCATTTTCTGAGGCCTGTTTAGAACGACGTGACGTTGCGATGTTGTAGTTAGGGCGAACACTGGCACCGTCGGTTCTGCTACTTTCCGGCTGAGGTCGCGTGGGCGTTCGCAGCTTTGACACGTAGGTTGGGTTACTTGAAGGTACTTCTCGTGAGTAGTCCCTTGGGTGTGCTCTTGGCGGTTCTCTTGGCGGTTCTCTTGGCATGTTTGTCGGCTGTTGTTGCGGTGGCCGCTGTGGGGGATCACCTACAGGATGAACAATCTCATGGTTTGGAGATGGTTCCTTGGGGCGTGGTTTTCTTCCATGGATGAGCTCATGCCGACGCATTTTTGCAGCAGAGTTACTTTGCGGGCAGCCTGAATATGAGGCAGCGTGATTACCTGCACATTTTGCACACTTAGGCTGAAGAACTGACTCGCACTCCTTATGATGGTGTTCTTCTGAGCAGATCTTACACCAGCGTGTGTTACGACAACTTTTCGCCATGTGTCCGAATCGCTGGCAGTTATAGCACCGACGTGCTAGACCAAGATATTTTTCCACTGGGTGACTGGTGAACTCTAAGTAGATTCTTTCTGGAATCGGGTGGTCATATCGAAAAGTCGGAATCACTGATTGAAGTGGACGTCACGTTACTCCTACATCTTCCTGGCGGTAGTATTTTATTCGCCGTTGCGCCGATATAACCCCTACATCTCTCAAGTACTCTAGGAGTTGTTCATCTGAATACTGCAGAGGAACATGTTTTGCTTTCCTAACGTTCTGCGTGTATAACTCTGGGATAAAAGGCTTAATTTCCAGCCCACCTACATTCGAAAGCATCAGAAGATGCTTGGCTGAAGCTAAGGAAGCAACGCTGACACTGAAGCTTCCATCTCTGGTCGTTCTGAATGACTGCAATTTTTCTCTAGCAGCAGAAACTATTTCCGGAGACACTCGATTGCGGTTCACTTACCAGAAGCTAGCACCTTCAGCTGTTGGACGAAAGACGACTGAGATGCCCTCTGCTCGTTTCTTCTTATAAGTAACCAACGTAAATGGTTCATCTTCGCCCATGTCTTCTTCATCACTTAGGTAATAGGTTGACGTTTTATCGTTGAAAGTATTCTCTTTTAAGCGAAGCTTCTTGTTCTCAGCTTCATCGTCTTCCATTGCTGCTGTGCTCGCTGGAGCCATTTCGCGGTTGCGAATGAGCAAACGGGCCGGCTTTATGATGCTTGGGCGCACCTGTAAGCCCCCAGGCTTCTCATTGTGTCCTGCGGTATCACTCATGTGATTTAACACACTTGGACGAGCATAAGGCCCGTGTCGATGGCTACCAACCACCGCAGTGGTCACGTACTAGCCAAATATTTGATAAAGGAACGTCGTACCTGTATGGTGCCGAGCCCTCAAAGTCTTCACCCAACGTCTTGTTGGCACACCCCGGAGAAATGGATGTCAGCGTAATAGTCCAATAAAAGTGTCGAAATTGAACACTGCACAAAAACAGCAACCGAACAGGTCCACTTCTTCTTTTTCCCGAGCTGCCGGGCTTCCTCAGCATGCTCTGTGAGTTCTTCAGCGTCAGTTGCCAACTCGTCTTCGTCTTGACACGGTAGCATAGAGTCCAGCATGGTCTGCACTTCGCGGCCGTAGAAAAGCCGAAATGGCGTTAATCGCGTGGTCTCTTGCACGGCAGTGTTATACGCGAAGGTCACGTAAGGTAAGATCCGGTCCCATGTTTTTTGCTGTACATCGACGTACATTGAGATCATGTCCGCGATGGTCTTATTCAGTCATTCAAAAAACTAGTTGGTTTGCGGGTGGTACGCAGTTTTCTTTCGTGGTCTGAAGTTTCTCAGTTTGAAAACTTCGTCCATAAGCTGCGCCGTGAATGCCGTCCCTCTGTCTGTTATTTACCTGGAAGGAGCACCGTGTCATAACACGATGTGGCGCATGAAAAATTGTGCTACCTCAGAAGCCGTGGCTCGTGGGATCGCCTGCGTCTTAGCGTAGCGTGTCAAATAGTCGGTCGCGACGATCACCCATTTGTTGCTTTCCGTAGACAGGGGAAACGGCCCGAAAATGTCCATACCGACTTGGTCGAACGGCGTGCAAGGGGCTACAATAGGCTGAAGCAAACCAGCTGGCTTAACAGATGGTTACTTTCGGCGCTGACATTCCCGACAGCTCTTGACATACTTCTTGACGATTACCGAAAGTCCTGGCCAATAGTACCTCTCGCTCACCCTCGCAAGTGTCCGTGAGTAGCCCAGATGACCGGATGTCGGGTTCATCATGGCAAGCGAAAAGGACGTCGTGTCGCATGTCTCGAGGAACCATCAAGAGGTAGGCACGGTTGTTTGAACGAGCGTTCTTCTTGTACAGCACACTGTCTCGAAGGCAGAACGACGTCAACGAGTGGAATAAATGACGTGGTATGATTGATCGATGATCGGACGAATCTCTGCATCATCTCGCTGCTGTTTGTTTAAGTCTGATGAGCTAAGAAGGTCCAGGAAGCCTTCATCTTCCTCTGCTTCCTGACTGACAACGTGAAGGGGTGCGCGTGACGGTGTCAGCGTCTTCATGCTTACGACCGGACTTATGACGATGGTGACATCAAATTCCTGCAGCCGCAAGCTGCACCGTGCTAGCCGGCCTGAAGGGTTGCGCAGGCTTGCAAACCAACAGAGGGCGTGGTGGTCCGTCACTATATTGAAGGGGCTACAATAAAGTTACGGGCGAAACTTGGTGATTGCCCACACGACTGTGAAGCACTCTCTCTCCGTAGTGGAATAATTCACCTCGGCACGGTATAGAGAGCGGCTGGCGTAGACTATGACTATTTCGATGTCCTCTTGACGCTGAACGAGCACTGCACCGAGCCTAACGTTACTGGCGTCTGTATGAACCTCCGTGTCAGCATCATCGTCGAAGTTAGTGAGAACGGGCGCTGATTGCATGCATTGTCGCAGTTCATCAAAAGCTGCTTGTTGCTCGTTTTCCCAGACAAACGGTGTGTCGTCCCCTGTGAGACGAGTCCGAGGTTCTGCTCTCTGTGAAAAGCCATGAATTAACCGGCGATAGTTGGCACACAAACCAAGGAAGCACCGGACGGCTTTCTTATCGACAGGAGCTGGGAATTCGGCAACAGCGGCAAGATTGTCTGTATCGGACCGGACTCCTCCGGCGCTGACTACATGTTCAAGAAATTTTAGTTATTCATAGCCGAAGTGGCACTTCAGCGGCTTTAGTGTAAAGTCCGCTGATCGGATAGCCTCCAGCACGCTGCGCAGGCGGTGAAGGTGCTGCTCAAACGTGGCAGAGAAGACCACCACATCCTCAAGGTAGATAAAACAAGTCTGCCGCTTGAGCCCTGTGAGGACAGTGTCCATCATTCGCTGGAAAGTTGCCGGCGCTGAACACAAGCCGAAAGAGAGTACCCGAAATTGGTTTAGGCCGTCTGGACTTACGAAGTCTATCTTCTGGTGGTCTCGCCAATCTACCTCGATTTGCCAGTACCCGCTTTGAGATGAAGAGAAGTGAAATATTGGGCACGACGAAGTATATCTAGCGAATCGTAGATATGCGGCAGCAGGTCCACATCCTTTTTGGTCACGTTGTTAAGCTTGCGGTAGTGGACGTAGAAGCGTAGCGACCCGTTCTTCTTTTCGACAAGCACGACTGAAGATGACCAGGGGCTGTTGCATGGTTTGATAACACCGTCGTCAAGCATCTCGCGGACTTGCGTACGTATTGCTTCACGTTCTTTAGCCGACACGTGGTAGGGGTGCTGGTGTATTGGGCGTGCGACCTCGTACGTGATGATCCTGTGGTAAGTGATGGACGTCTGGCAAATCTTTCAGCAACTTGCGAAGCAAGACCTGAACTCGAACAAGAGCGCTCGCAGCGCAGTCTGGTTATTGGTGGACAGATCAGGATTGATGTCAATATTGCTCACTGACGTGCCTGCATTATCCACTAGTTCTGACGTGATACAGTTGGTTACGTTTGCTACTTCGTGGGCAAACGCTATCGAAGTGCCATGGAGAAGGTGTCGATGCTCGTTGCTCGACTAAAGTATTGCCACCTACACTACGCGTGGGGGGCAATCGTATTGATCATGTACTAGATAATTGTGCTGAATTCAACCACCTCATGTATATAGCTGCCACAGATTACGAGAAGAATGTTGGCTCAGTCTGAACACGAGTAGTAATGCAATCACTACAAAAGCAGGGCATTGAAGAACCCTACATAAACATACTAGAAGAAACGTACACAGGATTCAGAGCCACCATAGTTCTGCATAAATAAGTGACAAAATCCCAATAAAGAAGGGAGTAAATCAAGGAGACACATTCTACCCAATGCTATTAACCACGTGTTGACAGGACGCGAGGGCACAGCCAACCGATAGTACCCTCGTGGCCTTCGACGACAGCACAGCTCTGGCCTCTTGGATAGCCCTACCCCATCTCCTGACGCCAATCCCCGACGACAGCATAGGTCTGGCCGACTGGACTCGCTCTACGCCAACTCCTGCCACCGACAAGAGTTCTCGCCAGTTGTGCCCCGTCCTCGGACTCCTGCAACCGAGTCCATATTTCCTGTCCTCCCCTCACTTCTGTCGTTTGCTGTCCCTGCGCCTCGCTCTCTTCTTCCTCTTTCTCTCACTCTCTCTCTCTCTCTATCTCCTTAACTTTTAATTTTTTCCTTTCAATCCCTCCTTTACCCGCACCCCTCGTGAGCTACTGTTGAGGTGTCCTCCCCCTGAGAGACAGTTACGGCGCTCACTTTACTCTTTCATTTAACATCGATCCCCCCTCCCCCCCCCCCGCGGCATTTCTGGAGCAACAACAGGAGCATAATCAGAGGATTGGCCTCGTTTTCCTCCGGTTTTCTTCGTCCAGCGATCATTTGAGGAGAACGGTGGGAAACGAATGTATTTGCTTCCACAGAATCCAATTTTAGTGAGGTCACCGGAGCAGAACGGGCTCATCCTTCCCCGATTCCTCCCAGCTGGGTATATTTTTGTTTATAGTGTTCGTACCATAACCATGCGCACCATCATAGCTGTCATACTGTTCCCAGACAGCACTGCCAAAAAAAAGAGAAACAATGAAACCACTGACAGTTCCCGGATCACAGTCGTCAACAACTTGCCTGGGACACAGGCCACAATAAAGCCCCACTCCCTTGCCCACACTGTTTTGTTTGTGTCGAAACACGTTTTATTAAAAAACAATGACAAGGAAAGCTTCTACCGCTTATTTAGGCTTGAGATCAAAAGGAGCTTCATGAACGTGAGCAGATTGCAAAATAACTTTGAGTTATCTCGGTATGTTGCAACTCGCGAGTACAGGCGAACATTGCAACACATTGATTTTGAGGCAAGTACTTTGGTTTCGCGCACATCTCCACTGCTTGAACGCGAAATTTCAGTGTATGCATAATGTCAAAGTTACGATGTATACACGATCCATTCAGTGAACTATTCCTTTTAAGCTTGACGGTACAAAGCTCGTCTCATCAGTAACGAACGGCACCAGTAATTTCCTCATTTTGTAATAAATTATCTCTTCGCCTCTTTTTTGCGGTGAATGAATTTAATACGCATTTTCGAAAATATTGTCACGAAATGACGTGGCTGAAGACAGGAGACTTTGTGTTGGAATTTAATTGTTTATTTGGGCGAACCTGTGCCCGGTAAACGCAAAGTCCGATTACAGTAGCAGTCTTGGACTAATAGCGGCGAACGGAGCGTCGGCCGTCGATGAACTACTGACAAGCGGCGAAGCGCGTCGGCATTTATACTCTTGCCGTCGAATGTTCTAGCGTTATCGCTGGCAGTGGCGTAGGTTCCAGAATAATCTGTACCGTTCGCAGAGTGGGCGTGATCTTATCGAAATGATCTACTACAGTCAGGAAGCTTCTCGAAAACTGCAGGCGCGGTTTGCGCTGAGAATTTTGTAGTGTTTTGGGACGATAACATAACTTGGGAAATGGAACGTGTTAATATTATTGAAACTTGTTTTTCATTTGTATATGAGACGAATATATGTAGATGCGTGTCTGCTTTCTCGTAAATATTGAATGAAGTGGGAGTAATTAAGACATTTCAACAACAAAAGTAATAAAGATGTTACCAACAATTCAAAAGAAGCAGTCATTTTATTCCCATTGTATGATCTCCAATATCTCATCGAGCACTGATTGATAATTGTATATCGAATGACAACTCAAGCAGCACGTTAGTGGCAAGGCCTAACTTAAGTTGTTTTGTACTATTACGAGGACGGAAAACTAATGGCACAGAAAGATTTGACCGACATTTAATAACCAGTGTAGCAGCTGATGTATCGTTCTTCTCACGTCCTCGCTTAAGGAGTTATTTAAGCACATGTCACATTTCGGCACATGCTTTAAAATTTTGATCAAATAGAGCTACGTTTACGACCTTCTGAATAGGTACTGGTGTTCCCAAATTTTTTTTGTTAGTTCTGTGCAGTCTAAAGATGCAGCGTACTACAAAAGCTGTGGCCCTCATTCTGTTTTACAAGTCATCATAAGAAACCAACGAAAAAAATTAATAAACCAGAAAACAGATTATGACATTGCTAAATGACAATGTCAAAAGGGTAGGCTTATATGTTTCCACGGCTTCAACTTAACTTTTTCTTTGATTGTGGGCCGGAAAATGTGCAAATAAAATCGGGCAGCGGGAAAGCTGAAGAATGGCAAATATAAGGCGCTGTTGCGATTGGGGTTTCCAGGCACTGGAGGTCCGGGATCAAGTTGTTGAGGCAGGAGGAAGAGAGACTTGAAGAGGGTTTATTTACATTATATACAAGGGGAGCTCTCGTACATGACGAGCTCTTTCTTACTTGGTGAGCTTCAGATTCTGGCGTTCCTCTACATGGCGCTCCTTCAAATGAGCCGGGTGGCTCATTTTAAAGGGTATATGCTCCTATGGATCAGAGAACACGTGCCGAGCTTACTGTCAAATCACAGATCACACAGCCGGCGAGGGTGAAGAGCATGCACGGCCCACGTGAACACCCAATATTGAGCCGTGATCACTGCAATCCAAGGTGGCACCAGCGGGGCTCTTCCTCGTCGTGTGCGTGCCGCTGGTCGAGGGGTCCCAAACGTCTCATAGCATACATCAAAGGGTCCGCCTAACCGCTCACCTAATTAGCGGGGCGATTTGCCGTGGCCGCGGTGGTCGTTTCCAGGGAAGATGCTGTAAATGTCCTCTATCCATGATTTTACGGACTGGTGGCGACACGACGTCTCACCGACCGGCTAGTAGAGACAATGCCTGGCTGTCATAGGCAGCCGGCCGGTCGGCTACTTGTTTGAAGATCCAAACAACGCCACTCCCTTGTCTGCTCGGGTGCCAGTCACAACAGCTCGTCCGCCGGTGGGAGATTCGACTTTAGGTTGACCAGCTGCACAGGTTGCTCGAAGTGTCGTATTGTGAAGCCGTCTTCCAGGCCACTGCCAATGACGCCCAGCCAAAGACTATTTTACGCTCGTTCCCTGTGGCTATCTTCCGGGAAAGCATTCATACACACCACCACAGGCACGGGAGAGCGCCCTACCCGCACTGAGACACATGGAGTCCAACAAATTCTCCAAACCAACCTTTCTTAAGTAGTATCACTACAGAAAGCAGCAATCGGAAGGTTCGTCAAAACTTTTGCCAAAAGTGTAATCCTGATTTGAGTATTATCTTCCCATTAGACTGCCTTCAAGAAAATTACTCTCAAATAAGGTGTTCCCCGTGGCATACCTGTGTGCTAGCATGAGCAATCCGCTGTAACCTACCAGGCCTCATACTCATAAAATAAAGCCTTTCCCTTCAAACTAACGTTTAGTTCCCAAACTTTTGTGCCACCAAAGCTAGTACTCAGTTCTCTCAAAGCTGACGAAGAGCCTACTGTCATGCTGCACCTGCATCAGGAATATAGACATCCGCAAATGCACGCCTCAGTGCTCTTGCATAGATGAAGTACTAATTCTGCCTTGCGGTTACCATCTTTAAAGCCACACATTAACTCTTGAACTAACTTTCCTTACTGACGTCCACACCGGACACATGCGAGGAAAACATCAAAACAACAAAAGAATCCTTCGCATGAACCCTGAAAACTCGCAAGGAATATCTTTGCGTGTCTGTGCTCAGTCCTACTTAGTTCCTAACGTCGCCCCTGCTAATTTACACGTAGCTACCATGACGCAGGCTCCTATGTGTGTTGTTTGTGCAATCACACAACGGTTACCTCAGAAAAACGTACAACGGTCAAGAAATGGGCAAAACCAAAACTGGGTTTGCTAAACACAATCTAGTAGCTGACATACTAGCAGAATACTTTCTAAAACCCAAAACAAACATAAACTGCAAATTCAAACTATAAAACAAAGCGAATTTACCAGTGAACATCGTCAAAAGTCTATGGCTGTCTACTCTTTATTCAGACAAACGCGCTGTTTCGCATCCTGTGGGTCTTTCTTGGCGAACGAGAAATGGGACAACTGCAAAACCGATTCGCTTAGCCTCCGACCACACAAATCTCTTCGCAGGCAACCAGGATTCTTACTCTAGCTCACTTACTATTAGCGAGCCACAGACCTCGCACTGACACGGCCCATCAAACATGTTCTCAATAGAGCGACGAAAGGCTGGCGGTCTTTCTTCCATTTGCATTTTTACCCAACGCGCTCTTTCTTTTTAGTTTTGTACGGTGGCTCAGACGCATACAAAGCAACTCCGGCACAGATGACAAAAGCGTAATTCTTTAAACTGCCCTCTGAACGTTTACCAAGGCTTTCAAACCAGCTGTGCTCTTTGTTGTATCCTTTGGTTTACAACGCCGCTTCCGTCTACGCATTTTTCAGGGTCATTTTGTAGTCTCTCGCTGGCATCTTCTGTACACTCTGCTCGTCCGAAGATGGTGTTCTTACTTAGCGGGCCGAAATTCACCTAAACCCTACACGCATGATTCACCGTCAGGACATCCTCAATGTGTCTGTGCCAGATGTTCTAGAACTATCTCAGCTGTTTTGCTAGATTTACCCTTGCACAGCACCTAGTTGTACTTATTGTGGCCTCTGTCGGCGTCTTAGCGTAGCAACATTCGCAGTTGTCAAGCTCAGTTCATTCTGGTACCTGCCGTTACCCTCATAGGTGCTAGACTCTTCTCTACGGCTTCGATCTCAACTGCAAAGTAGTAACTAATCAACTATAGTGGTAAACTAACATGATCTTTCCTTGTGTCTACGCATGACACGCAACGGAAACGCCATAACCTCTTTTCCGTCAGCTGCTGTCACCTTATTCCGATGGAGCTCATCTCTTAAGCCCTGCAACCCACGCTAATGCGTATCACTCTTTTTCCGATAGATATACATAAAACGCACATAGGCTACCAAAACGATAGAGTGCTAACGAAAACAAAGTTCAAACTAGTTATGTACAAAATTACTAAAGTAACAAACATAACATTCCTTTCAACAGTCCTGGGTCAACATTTTTGAGAAGCTAACAGCTGTTCTCAACGACTTTGAGTCAAACTCGTGGTGGTCGCGCCCGGAAGGCTCTTCTCGTCAAGCGGGGTGTACAACACGCATAAAGCTTACCCTTTATGCATGTTAGCGAACCCCGCGACGTTCCTCGAAACAGACTTGCGGTCGTTCCTTCCCACCACTTCGCAAAACCCGCCTACCTCTGTGTGGCGCACCCTGTCCAATGCGCCGCGAGAACGACAAGATGGTCCCCTGCCCTCTGACCGCTTACGCGCACAATGCGTTTCTCTTGGTTATGCTCTCACGCTGTTCGGACTCTTGCGGAATGGCAACTTTCTTGCAATTTCGCTCCGCTGTTTGAATACATTCTTCAAACGCTTTGCGATTTTCTCTTGCCTGTTTTTAGGATGCTTTCTTCGTTTTGCACGCATCTAGGTGCCGTCTACGGAGCCTTTCGTCCACCTCTGATACTCGTCAGCACCCACATGCTCGTTAGCTCTTTCGCGCGCACTGTCCTGGTGATTGCCTAGCAATTTATCATTCGAACATTGCCGCGTACTATGCGCTCATTTTTCTGGCGGTTCGGACGCATACAATACAGACCCGTCAGAGATCACAACGGCACATTTCTCGCGATTTCACTCCGCCGTTTGAAGCCCTTACTCAAACGCGTTGTGCTCATCGCAAGCTTTGCCTCACTGTTGTCCTTCAGACGCTTTCTCCCATGAACACGCTTCTGTGTGCGAACTTGGGAGCCTTTCGTCCCACTCTGAGGTTCTTCATCACCGGTATGCTCCTCCGCTGTCTTGCACGCACAGTCTTGATACTTGCCTATCAGTTCAACGTTAGACCGTGGCCGCGTAGATTGCTTTTATCTTTTCTTTACTCTGCGGCCACTCAGACGCATGCTATTTAAGCTAGCCAGAGAAGACAACGGGCCTTTTCTCACGAATCCTCCACGCCGTTTGAAAGTCCTCGTCTAACGCGCCGTGCTTATCGCGAGCCTTGCCGGGCTTCCGTTTTTCCGACGCTTCCTCCGTTTGGAACACTCCTTGGGGCCAACTTTGGAGCCTTTCGTCCACCTCTGACGCTCATCACTATCGTCACTAGGACTGCAAGGTTCAATTCTCGTGGAACACTCTGTTAATCTTCACTCCGTTTTCACAACCACGAAACCCTTAAATCCTGATTTGACCGTGAGCTCTTTTTCTTCGGAACGGGTTCGAATCTCAACCATCTCCTTGCAGGTACTATCCTTCTCTTCGGCCTCAAATGGCACCACCACTACATCGCACCGTTCATGCGCTACATCTGAAAATGTCCGGTCAGTAGCCTTCTCTTAGGCCTTAAATGGCAACGCCGCTACATCGCACCGTTCGTACGCTACGTTAACAGATGTCTGGCCTCTTTTATGCAATACCACCCCCTTGCTATGCATATTTTCTAACTCCTCCTCTAATTCCTGCATCTTTTTTCTGGGTTCGTCTTCTCGGCGCTCGATCTTCTCCTCCTCTTCCTGATCTACTAAATACATATTCCCGAAGTGCTCGATATCCGCCTTTTCAATTTTGCTTTCGAGAATTACTTCACGAAGACTAGACGCTGGCATATTGTCGTCAAAATTTAGATCCAGATCCCAACACAGGTTCAGCTGGTTCTCTCTTGTCCATTTCCTGAGGTCCATGACTTCTGCTTTGCTTTGGCTAAACTGTGACGAAACACAAACCCACCAGCGTTTCAATTCTGGGTCTGGAGAAATTGAAGCCTAGCAACTTCCACAACGGATACCACAAGCTTAAGCATACAAGTAGCAATACGCGGCCAACCTCTCTCTCTCTTACCTGTTTCCTGTTTTTTTGTCACTCCTCTGATTTTTACAACATCAAAAATTTTCCCGCAACGTACCCTTCAACTCCCGCAAAATTTAACACTTGTTCCTATCGAATTACCTAAGCTTCTTTTCATTACCCTACTTGCTCAGATAAACATCAAGTGCTGCTCTGTGCAGAGATAACAACCACAGTGGCCAGGAAGTTGTTGGTCATACCTATCTTTTAATGTATCGAGGCTGAAAGACTCGATACATCTCGAAAGCACAACGCCAGGCACTCACGCCATTAATTGCAGTTGTGGTACGCGCTGTGCTGATCCCGCCTAATTGCAGGGCTTTCGGCTGACCTCCGGTCCATGTCGTTCACTGTCACTGAATGGTGTCCCATCGCCGCCAACCAGTTGTTGCGACCGGAGTTTGCAGGCACCAGAGGTCCGGGATGAAGTTGTCGAGACAGGAGGAAGAGATACTTGAAGAGGGTTTATTAACATTATATACAAGGTGAGCTCTCGTACATGACGAGCTCTTTCCTACATGGCGAGCTTTCGAATCTGGCGTTCCTTTACATGGCGCTCCTTCGAATGAGCCGGGTGGATCATTATAAAGGGTATGTGCTTCTATAGATCACAGAACGCGTGCAGAGGTTACTGTCTACTCACAGATCACACACTGCCGGCGAGGGTGAAGAGCATGTACGGCCCAATATTGAGCCGTAATTACTGCAATCCAAGGTGGTGCCAGCGGGGCTCTTCCTCATGTGCGTGCTGCTAGTCGAGGGGTCCCAAACGTCTGACAGCATACATCAAAGGGTCCACCTAACCGCTCGCCGAATTAGCGGGGCGATTTGCGGCGGCCGCGGCGGTCGCTTCCAGGGAAGATGCTGTAGTTATTGTCCTCTTTCGAACGGCTTACGGCCTGGTGGCGACACGACGTCTCACCCACCGGCTAGTAGGGACAATGCTTGGCGGTCATAGGCAGCCGGCTGGTCGGCTACTTGTTTGAGAATCCAAAGAACGCCGCTCCCTTGTCAGCTCGGGTGCCAGTCACAACAGCGTCTGCTCTCTTGAAACAATGAGCATTGCAATCAGCACTGATACTAATACTGCAGGGCGTGCTGTCAAGATTTCACTGAAGACAACGGAATCGATCCTATCAAGCCGCCCACTGAACAAGGAAGCCTACCAACAAGGAGCGCCTAGCGACACGTGCAAAACGGCTACCATCAGCGCGCCCCGCTTCCCACCACAGAGTACTTAAAAGGACCAGGAATCACGGGCGTGCTGTCAAGATTTCACTGTAGACGACGGAATTGATCCTATCAAGCCGCCTGCTTAACAAGGAAGCCTACCGACAAGGAGCGCCTGCCGACACGTGCGAAACGGCTACCATCAGCACGCCCCGCCCCCCCCCCCCCCCCACAGAGTACTTAAAAGGACCTGGAATCACGGTTACTGCATCATTTCGTCTGGCAGCGGGGGCAGCGGAGTGCTCAGAAGAGCAGAATTTGAACAGCTTGTATATGCAGGGCGTGCTGTCAAGATTTCACTGTAGACGACAGAATCGATCCTATCAAGGCGCCTGCTGAACAAGGAAGCCTACCGACAAGGAGCGCCTACCGACACGTGCAAAACGGCCACCATCAGCACGCCCCGCCCTCCACCACAGAGTACTTAAAAGGACCAGGAATCACGGTTACTGCATCGTTTCGTCTGGCAGCGGGGGCAGCGAAGTGCTCGGAAGAGCAGAATCTGAACAGCTTGTATATGCAGGTTGGTTATAACCTCCTATTTTTTCGAACTTAGCTGTTGTTTAGTGCTTCCTCGGCTGCCCCTGCTGCTGCTACTGCCGTTAATATTGTTATTGCTTGTTATGCTAGGTGTTGTAGCGATGACTGCTGGGGAAGGAGCTACTTGCTTATCATGTTATCAAGATTTTCACGACAATGAATCAGTGACGAAGTGTGCTGACTGCCTTCAAAACTACCATTTTGGGAAATGTGCCAGGATAACTGAACGCGTGTACAAGAATAAAAATGAATATGTGAGGAGGAAACTGTAATGTCCCGCATGGCGTAAATCCGCGTCTCGCGGCTATTCTAGCACCGATAAACAGTCTGCTGCGCAGCTGACAGTTATCAGCAAGCAACTGAGTGAAATAACTAAGAACCTAGCCATGCGTACAACAAAAGTAGACGACCTATCTGTTCTTAAACAAACAGTAGCAAACATTGAAAAGTCAGTGCAATACATTTCAGAAAAGCATGATAAGTTGCTTGAAGTATCTACAAGACACGAGAAGGACATTCATAGCCTTCGAAAAAGAGTCGATGCTGTCGAAAAGGGCAAAGAAAAACAAAAAACACCAAACTAAAGCAAGAATTGAACAATTTGCAGCAGTATAGCCGACGCCACAACTTAGTGGTCCATGACTTGCCCTACAGCGAAAACGAGAACCTTCCTGAAAAGCTGGACAACCTCGCTCAAAGGCTTGGATTACCACCCTTAAGCGACAATAACTCAGAAACATTCCATCGTCTTCCGCTCGGCAAAAAGAAAGACAAAGTGCCAGTTACAATTATACACTGTTATGCGCTGGCTACCAAAGATGTCTGGCTTGCAAAACGTGGTGGTCTGAAAGACATTGGAGACAATATTCGGTTTTTTTCCCAATCTAACAGCCCTGAACAAAAAATTGCTGTGGCTTGCTAAAGAAAAAGCAAGGGAAGCGAACTATCGCTTCGTGTGGCCTTCAAAGGGCAGGATCTTTGCAAGAAAAGAACCTAACGCCCGTGTGATAAGGATCCCCTTAGAAGACTATCTAGCTACGATCTCATGAACTGCTGCCAAGAGCAGCAAGAAGTGACTGTAATCTTCAGTAGCCATGACGTCGTACTTTGATGCAGACCTCTTTATTAACTTAATAAGCAACGATTGTCACCCTCTTAATGGAACCCTATCCCTATACCATTTTAACGCGCAAAGCCTTAAAAACAAAGCAGAGGAATGTGAGGCAAATTTGGTGAGAACTTTAAAAATAAAACTACACCTTGATTTTCTCCCCTGAGATTGACCTTATCTTAGTGGAACAAACAATATAACAGTTCTCAAAGCGCAATTTGTAAATCTGAACCAAATCATTGTTCCTCTTTAGTTTTCCTGTAACTTACCTATCAAAATTTAGAAATGAAGCCCGCAGCCAGTTCAGCAATATCACGCACTACCATAAGTTAACCTCCGATCAGACTGAGGAATATCTCAATAGCATAAAACGTATGATCAAGAATTTTCTTGCTAGGAAATTAACCACATTCTTCGTTCACTGGCTCTTGATGTTTAAAAACAAACAAGCAGGACACTCTTGCTTTTTTTTTGAAAATTCATAAATTGCCCATACACGAACTGCTTATCACGCTCATCATAAGTAGACGTATCTATGAGGGTTATAAATATCACGCTGTCAAGAGGATGACGCCATGATGTTCCATAACTTGCTGTTGTTTTGCTGAAGATGCGATTTCTATGCGTCCCACATTTTGTTTAATGGATTGCATCTCCCCCACCGCCCCCTCACCGACATCAGCCACACTGGTACACGTGGTATTTCATAAATGTATGCGTGGAATCATTCACAGCTTTGGATACCATTGCTAGCACTGAATTGTTTGTAATGTTTGTGGCTCTATAGTGTTTAAACGACGAAGGCACGAAACTGACTTGGAGAACATAATTAGGCGGTTGTTGAAGAACTACGAATTGTGTGGTTGTTGAGGAACTACCACGAATCACTGCCGTTTTATATACTTTAAATTGGCTTCTATACGTTGGCTAGAAAGAAATAGTTTGCATGAATATTGTAAAGACAACAAAGCTGTTTCTCTACTCCGAAACTGCTTGTTTGCACCCTCAGAGGAAGACGTAACTATTTTCACTATTGACAGTTTCTGCGGTGCTTTTAGTGTTGCGCTACGAACAAAATGAAAGTGAAAGCGCCTCCCTTGTACCAGAGTAAAGTTTATTTTTCTTGCTCGTCTCAGGTTATAAAAAATATTCAGTATACTTTGTTTATAATATGTGCAACGTTGTTTTTTATTATGTGTTTTGGAAGGCATATTCTAAGAAATGCATATTACTTTTGAATACTATAATAAATTTATTGAAACTGTATTTTTAATAAGTAAAAACAGTGAACAAGATATTTAAATTTTTTTTACTTGAACTGCAAGAAATAAAAAACATTTTGAGGCATAAGAATGATATTCACGCGATGATTTTTGGTGGTCTTTTTTTAGTGGTATTACAAAGGTGTCTCACTGGTGGCCGAGGGTTTACTTTACTACGCAGCATTTCCGGGGCATCTTGATACAATCTTGCGTCACCTCGACAGCTTCTGACAGCTGTCATGATGTGTACGCCAGTGTAGCGAGACATCTGACTTACGGAAAATTTTTTATAAACCGAAAACCACAGAGTTTCTCACGAAATTACTTAGATAAAAATCTGCCGCTAAAGAGCTGCTGGATGCAGGAGAATTCCGGGATATGTGACCTTCAAAATTGACTTAGATATGTATACCTACTTCTAAGACGCTCTCTCTTCATGTTAGAATGGTGGATTTCTTACTAAAGGAGCATGCAATAAGATAATGAAGTTTCGCCATTGCACAGAAACGTGGTTAATTTAACACCAAGAAGTTTTTGCGTCGATGTACAATATCATGAAGTGTAACAAGTAACCAACGGCTGCTAAACTTGGCAGGCAGACGACAAAGCATGCCTTTCCTCTGCCACTTTATGTCGTCTGTTTATTTCTTCCGCCGTTTAGTTGTGCCGCCAGGGTGAGTGCACTTTTACTCTAGAATATAGTACACGTGGATGAGCTCTGTTAACGAACGTTTTAGACAAGCTTTATTTACGCATATACACTTTTGAGCCGAAGCCTCGGCTCATCAAAGACACACAAGCATTGCAGGCCAACATAACATCACTCCCGGTGCTCCACCAGGGCCTTTTAATACATTCACACAGGCAGTCGCGCCACACTTTCCTCTAGTTATTTTTTAGCAACTCGATGCCCAAAAGAACCCAATTGGTGCTTACAGTAAAGCCGCGTCTAAATTTAACGCCTATATGTGTGCGGAATCGGGACTCTTCTCTGTTCCACTGCCGAGTAAAACAGCACGCCACACTTGGAAGTTTTTATATTTCATGCATACTTCCGCTTCAAAAAGAATATTAGAGGCTAATAAATAAATGCAATCAATAGCAAAAGTCACAATATTTTTCAGCGTGCTTCCTTGTATTTCTTTGATAGCGGTGGGATGATCTTTTTATGTAATGAATTTCAGGTTTCCAGTTTTTTGAGAAATATCAGCATCTAAAGGAGCAATGTGAACAGAAAAGCTTTAAAATATTTTAGACAAAGCTTAGTGGCTTCAAGACTTCCCTGAGCTTCGGAATATATGCCAAAGTAAATTCAAAAAGAAAACAGGAGGAAGGGGATGGTGAATAGTTGCGATGAAAAAATCCGCAAACAGGGGTAATTGTGTGCCCGAGGCAACGTTTGGACAAGTGTACATGTCTTGTTGAAAGCTAGGACGTCAGCTGTAGTCTTAAAGAAGGCAAGTACACTTGTCCATATGCCAGTTTGGGCACACGACCCTGTTTACCAATGTCTTCATATTAGGATAAAGGCAGATTAAGCAATCTATACAGCTCGACATACTTGATTTGCTGCAGAAGTGCAGCTGGTCCGTAGGTTTACCGCTAAAGTGCCACTCAGAATCACCCGATCGCTGAGTCCGACAACAATTGCAGCAACCAAAATTATCTGTTCTGCTATCTGACCACGTGTCATCTAGGGTCAGCAAGGTAATGCTATGAATTTTGCCTTGCCCATCCACTCATTCATTCCGCCTTGAACGCATGCACTAGGCTGAAAGAGGCAACGACTGGAGTGAAGATTGAAGAAATGGTCATCATCACTCGCGTCACAAGTTTCTGGCAGAGGTATTAAGATAAAAGCTTTCGATGTTTCAATAAATGGGAAGTATGAACGTTGGTGGCGACTGTCCGACGTCGTCGGGCACGAGTGATGCAAAACATCATCATCACTTGACGTCATCAACACAACAAAAATTGCCAAAGTGTATAACTTCATCAGGAAGCAACAAGTTGTAGCATGGTATTATGTGACGTAACATCACATGGCACCGCTATAACATCCTTCTTTGGGCGGCGAACACAACTGAAGAGCTTATGACATCATGGCAGCAAAATGAACATCGCACTTGGCAGTCACACGTGAAGTTGTGGCTCATGTTCCATGCTCTCTCCTGCATATGTGCTGAGAAAAAGAAAAAATCCCCGCATCTCCACGAAGTGAATCATGATATTGAAATATTTGCCTTAGGAGCTCAAATCATAATATGTTGGGCAATAGCAAAGGACACGGAAGGAAATAAAAAAAGTCAATGCTTTGCAATGAACGCGATAGAAACAAATTGGGAGGTTACGCGCAGAATGGCAAGCAGATCGTAACGTACCTCGCGTTTCTCATACCCAAATAACGCACGAAATGCACTCACAGGTGCAGGTGAACGCGAATAGGCGCCTCAGTTGTTACTTCACTGTGTCTGAAAAACGCGCTCTTTCCACAAACAGAGACTACGCAATAACTGCATGGACCTTTGTGCACCCAGTTACTATAGCGCAATCGCTCCGGTGAAAGCTTAAGAACGGCCAAGGTATAGGATGCTTTCAACCGCGAGATAAGGGTGCGCGATTGTAAGTTCAAGGGCTTTACGACCACCCCCTCCCCTCCGCAAGGCAAAGTACGCGTGGGAGATGAGGGCGCTCGCCGCCATGTGCTCATCGCACCAACTTGCTGGTAATGCTGAAAACGCAATAGTCCCTTGCCACGCCCCCCGAGATGCCCATGGCCAGCAGTGAGTAGTAGATATAAATAGCTTACCATTTGCAAGTTTAGGGGCGTGCTCTTTTGGTGGCTCAGTGGTCAACGTCTCGCACTCGCGATGCAGAGGTTGCAAGTTTGATTCCACATGCGGGAGTCTTTCTTTGGATTTTTTTCTTTCTTGCGTTTCCATATATATATATATATATATATATATATATATATATATATATATAGGAAAGAAGTGTATACTTAACGGCTCGTTGCACAATAATAATGAGATCTAACAGACAATAATGCCAAGGAAAGTATAGGGGAAGATATTTAACCGAATTGTAATCTAAATATGAAGAAAAGTAGGTGAAAAGATAACTTGCCGTGGGCAGGATCCTGTCTCCACGGCAAGTTATCTTTTCACCCACTTTTCTTCATATTTACATTACTATTCGGTCTAATATCTTCCCCTATACTTTCCTTGGCATTATTGTCTGTTAGATCACATTATATATATATATATATATATATATATATATATATATATATATATATATATATATATATGGGATATGGCACAACGGGAGCGTTGTCAACAAGGATAAATTAAATATATTTATTTCCCAACAGTTTCGGGAGGGGACCTCCCTTCATCAGGGGATGAGTTGGTATATAACTCATCCCCTGATGAAGGGAGGTCCCCTCCCGAAACTGTTGGGAAATAATATATTTATCCTTGTTGACAACGCTCCCGTTGTGCCATATCCCATACCTTCACGAAGACTAACTGGCCCATTGAATTATTACTCCCAATTATATATATATATATATATATATATATATATATATATATATATATATATATATATATATATATAATATATATATATATATATTATATATATATCTATATATAATACACAGTGTGAGTGATGGCGACGCCGACCACCAGAACAAAGTTCAGCCAAGAGTGTGTCCACATAATTGCTATCCCAATAAAAGAATGCCGATTGGTGCTTTCTGTAGGACATGATAAACGGCTATTTCGCACTATAGTGTCATAAAAATTAAAGAAACCTGAAACGGTTTTTGATGTTCTGTCACCGTTTAGGCTAAAACATCATCAAATCATTCACAGCGCATGTGTAGTGCCAGGCCCTGCACCAAGGGCGCTACGAACAATTATATCATACCCTCCTTCTTACTTCTGCTTTTCGTCCTCCACTCAACAGATGCGCTGGCATAGCTGCTGATCGCAGAGCTCTCACGAGCGCACTCGACTATTTGAACTTTGCCCAGTCAGGCAGTTTGCACGCTGACATAATGCGCGTAATCTCGCAGAAATCTCAGAGCATACACGCCGTCTTGCAACAGAGATGCAGATCGCGGACTGGTTTTTATCAAGAAGAATATACTAAATCTCCTAGAGTGGCGGTCTCGCATACGCGCCTATGTATCGAAGTGAAGCCACGGAGGCCATATTGCTCAGGGCAGAATGAGGCGGAGCCTGCCTTGTAGCGCCGTAATGCTCTGGTCGCTTGCGGCCATGCGTTTTGTTGCTTCAGTAGCTAAAAGAGCTACTGAAGCAACTGTTTAGTATTCTTAGGAGGCGACGGAATGTGGGAGGGACTTTAATTAACACCTGATTTATTTTCTTTTGTCAGCGTGTGAAAAAAATACCAGGCCTGCGTGGAGCTTGCAACACAGTTACAGTGAAAGCTAAAAGAGCGGCCTTTCAGAGCCTTCTCTGAACACTTTATGGAATGCCTCCAGCTCACTGGTGCGTACCCAGAGTGCCATAAATAATCATAAATTTTGTGAAGTAGGCCAGTTGTCACTATACTGTACTTCGTCGTTCTTTGGAGAAGCGTACGCGGTATCAGCTACACACTTGTTGGAAATTTTGTTCATTTTTTTTTGTTCAGCGGCTCACGAAGATGAAGAAATATGCGTAAAGCGGGTATACGCCACAGGTAATAGGTGCCGCGTGCTTGGAAGCCAAGTTAGAAGAAGAAGAGAGCGGAGTGAAGCGCCTAGAAGACAATGTGCACAACAAGAAGAACGAGACTGTGCCTCGAGAAGACGCAGCTTCTAAGCAGCTTTGCTCCGCAATACTCCGTTGTGGTGGTTTTGGTTGTTATGGATCGGGTAGCTTGATATTTTTGAGTCCTATTGTATCTGCCGTCTTCTGTTATTTTACTTTCAGAAATCATCAAGGGATCACAGCAATGTTCAGGAATTCTCCTGGGCAAAGCAGTTCGGCATGATCAGCCTCTCTTTGATCAGATGAGATTACCCTCGATCACTTTCTACACAAAGGCATTAGCAGCATTCCTGTTGCCCTGGTGTCCTTGGGTAATGAATAAATCCGGCGGAACAACCCTAAATTGATTCAGGAGCTGCTTCGGGCGATAACCTCTGAGTACGAAAGCATCACTGAGGTACGACAGTTTGGCCGCGGAGGTGTCGTTTGCCGATCACCAGACAAAGATTGTGAAGCGGATCTTCTGAAATGCTCATCATTTGCCTCTATCCCGGTGAGTGCTTATCTCCCGCGCGATCTTGCATGCACTAAAGGCGTTGTGCGTGGAGTTGACTCTCGACTAAGCCCATCTGAAACGCCTGAGAAATTCTCCTTGGCTGGGGTAATAGCTACCTACCAGTGCAATCGAGTAGTAAACAAAGTGAAGGTAGCCACCGAGTCAGTCATCGCAAATTTCGCCGGAACATCGTGCCCACCTGAAATAAATGCTTGGCCACTAATCTTCAGGGTGGAACCAATAGCATCGCGTCCCCTTCAAGTAAATTTTTTGGCAATAGGGTCATAGTGCTGGTGGGTGTAAATCTAGAATATGGTGTTGCATTTGTGGTGAGGATCACTCACACGCTGATTGCAAGGTTCAAGCTGAGAAGTGCTGTCTCTGTGAGGGTGCTTATAAAGCAGATTATCCCGCTCTCTTTCAAGAGAAGCAACTGTTGAAAATAATAGACCGATGACAATGCTCAAGGAGAGAAGTAATGACAGTTATCAAGGAAAGGACACAAGAGTATGCTGGGATTGCCAATCGACAAAATGCAATGGCAGATGCTAGCTTTGCCCAAACAATTAAGGCCGCAGTAGAAAAGGCATAATCAAAAGCATTGGACAGGCTATTTACCATCCTCTCAGAATATCTGCATTGTGTGAGATAATGAGTGCTCGACTTACTTTGCTGATGAACAACTCAGCAGCTTCTCCTCAGACGATTTCTACACTGACATCTCAGCAGAAGGCAGGATGCAGGACGAGAGACAATAGGGTGCTCTTAGAAGACACTAAGGTGGTTAATAAGCCTACAGAGAAAGAAGGTCACCTCCCTACTATCGATTTGAGTGTCAACATTGATGTTGAAATCGATTTGCGTGCTCAGAAACGTAGCCGATCTTCATTAAATCCTTCTTTCGTGACGTCACAGACAGAATCAAAAAAAGGCTCCGCCTAGCAAGGTCATAAAGGCGAGCTTACTAGAGAAGTTTGCTTCGACTGTTGATATATCCCACCATTGAGCCGTTAAAAGTTGACCAGTGGAATTGTCGTGCTATTTTTACAGCTTCCACAGATTTATCTTGTATCATTGTTGGAAAAAAGCCTGATATAACATTGCTACAAGAAACTTGGTGTGTTATAGATCAGTATTTTCATTTAAAAAATTATAGATCATTTCGTTTAGATTGATTGTCAAGAGGGGGTGGGTTACTTACTTTTGTCTTCACCAGATTTTGACACAAAGCAAAATTAACGCTTTAGCTTCTGTAGCCTGAGTACGAAATTTTAGTAATTTTTTTTAGTCTTTCTTCATGTAGAACATTTCACATAGCAAACATATATTATCCGTCACGGGTTGAAGACACAAATCCTTTGAATAGTGTAATTCTAGTAGCGGTAATATTGCCACGTTTCATTTCTCAAGTTTTGTTATCGCCCCAAAACACTACACAATTCTCAGCACAAAACGCGCGTGCAGTTTTCGAGAAGCTTCCGGAATTTAGTAGATCATTTCGATAAGATCACGCCCACTCTGCGAACTGTACAGATTATTCTGGAACCTATGCCACCGCCAGCGATAACGCTAGAACATACGATGGCAAGAGTATAAATGCCGACGCACTTCGCCGCTTGTCAGTAGTTGATCGACGGCCGACGCTCCGTTCTCCGCTGTCAGTCCAAGACTGCTACTGTAATCCGACTTTTCCGTTTACCGGGCACAGGTTCGCCGAAATAAACAGATAAATTCCAACGCGAAGTCTCCTGTCTTCGGCCACGTCATGACCCACGTGACATCTGGGGGACGTGCTGCTTCGTTCATGTACCGGACGCCCCCGTCAAGCCGTGAACCCAGCCCACGTCGCGGAGAAGACACCGACGCCAACAAAGAGCAGCGAACAAGTCACCGACAACACGGTCTACCACCGGAGTACGGGCTTTCACAAGACAAGGCGCGGAAGACCAAGGCCATGACCTACACTGCAGAGACAATAACAACCGGGGCGTCCCACCCATGATCGTCATTCATCAACCCAGGGAACCAGCAACGTTCCATGGGTCATCGTTCGAAGACCCAGAAACCTGGCTAGAAACATACGACCGTGTGACCGCCCTCAACCACCGGGAGAACGAAGAAAAGCTCCGTCGTGTGTACTTCTACCTGGAAGACACCGCAAGGACCTGGCTAGAGAATCGGGAGTCCACGCTCCGAACGTGAGATGTCTTCTGCGGCGCATTTCTGCAAACGTTCGCGAGCGTCGCTCGCAAAGAGAGGGCCGCTGCTCTACTAGAGACCCGGGCTCAACTACCAAATGAAAAGGTTGGAATTTTCACAGAGGAGATGACTCGCCTACTCCGTCATGCTGACCAAGACATGCCTGAGGAGAAGAAAGTTCGTTTCCTCATGCGAGGGGTCAAACAGGAGCTCTTCGCGGGACTAATGAGGAATCCACCGAACACCGTCCAAGAATTTGTATCCGAGGCGACAACCATCGAAAAAACCCTGGACATGCGCACCAGACAGTATAATCGTCACCTGACTCCAGAACGCCTGTCTCCGTCGCCTGAATCATCCCGGCTCGCCTCCACCCTCGGCGAGCCGGGATTACTGCGGGAATTCGCTGACCGCGGATGAAGCGACCCCCGAGTCCAACGAGCAGGGAGAGGCCCTCGTCGATTTATCCCACACACGTCCTGGCTCCAGTGATCAGCCTGGACTTGGAGGCCGGCACCCAAGACCCAGCCGGCGACGACGCCCCCATAAAAAGTAAAGGGTATTAATTTCTACCCGCTGACAGCTAATGCGACCATGCTGCACCGACTTCCTCCCCCGCCTCCAGTTCGGCACACCCAAGCCGGAAATCGGATGCGAAAACTGGACAGATGGCCACTGAGCTAAAGCAGAGAGCTCGCTCACGCTCAAGAAGACGCCCTGATGACGATAAGCGGGATCTGGGTGAGAGGGCAGCCAGCAAGGAGGCCCGGCAGCGTAGACCCAAGCCAGCAGGCCAAAGCAGCGATAGCGACGCTCCACCACACGCGAAGGCTCAGAAGCTCGAGAAAGACGGTGTAGGCAAAGGGAAACCGCCCCCCCAAGCCCCGAGACGCACGTCACTGAAGCGGCGCGCCTGCCCTGTCGGCTTCACAACCCTTTTCGCTTCCTCTCGTTCGCTTCGGCCGCACTTTGTCCCACTTGCCTTCCCTTCTCCTTCTGGTGCAGCACCCTCCTCGCCCCTTTTGTCGGCATGCGGCTGTCGCGTATCTTGCTCAGTGCATTCGCTCTTCGCTCACCCTTCTTTCCTTCTCCCCTCCAGCGCTTCGCATCGCGCTCAATCGGCGGATGACGGCCACGCTGCTTGCTAGCCTCGATACTTTCCGCGCTTTGTTTTCTTCTTTTTAAGGTTTTTGATGGCCTTTTTGAAATTGCCTACGTGGAATATCCGAGGGTTTAGAAATAGGGCGAAACAAGCAGTCATCCTAGGTTTCGCTAGGAACCAGAACATAGACCTCCTCTTTATTCAAGAGGCGAATTTCCGAACGCCACTGAATGAGGTTATTTTCCGCCGAGATCATCAGACCGACGCCCTTTTCTCTCTGGCGACCACGAGAGCATGCGGGGTCAGAGTAATATTCGTATCAGGCAGAGTTCGATCAAAATCCCAATGTATTTTCGGCGCGAATGGTCGGTACATAATGATTGACCTATTCATGGAAGGCAAAAAAATACGCATTGTGAACGTCTATGCCCCCGTGACTAGAGAAGATACGAATAAGTTCTTTCAAGAGATGCACCAACTCCTCTTAGAGCCCATTCCCAATGTACTGGTCGGTGATTCTAACTTAGTGGTAGATTATAATCGGGACTTAGGGGGCCAAGCCAAGGAAGATCAACCTACAATGCAAAAGAGTTGGTGAAAACCCTTCGGCACCTAAATCTCTCGGACATATGGGTACACCTCTATAAATACCGCTTCGTAGCAACCCGTATCTCTAGATCAACAGGAAGTAGAATAGACCGGATGTACTTTCCGGACCTCCTCCTCCCTTTGGTTGCAGGATGCGAAGTACTCGCGCTTCCGGCCAACCTGAAAGAGAAGACGGATCATGCCCCGCTAGTCACGATGGTAGAGGGATCCCCCGGCCCGCACTCTGATAACAATAGCTGGAGAATAGACTCTGAGCTGCTGAGAGATGAGACTTGCGTAGAAAACTTGAAAGCTGCCATCAGCGCATCAGTATAAAATGCCGGACAAATTACCCCTCCTCGGTGGGGTAAACTTAAGGAAGAATGGAAGGCCCTGTTACAAAAAGAAGGCAAAGCCAGAAAAAGACGTCATACACAAAAGATGAAAGAACTTCTTCACCGGATGCAGATCTTCAAGGCAGCCGACACGTTGACCTCATGTACAACAGAGTACCTGACCTCGCTCGAGAAGCAATACAACCAACTCCTCAGAGATACCATGAGGCGACCTAGAAGTGAGCATGGACTGTTGGGGCCCGGCGACCGGAGTTGATGTGAGGGAAGTAAGTAGAAATGGCTGTTTGCGAATTACGGAGGCAAAGCGCTTAGACGGTTCTGTAACCGACGACCCAGCAGAAATTGAGAACATCTTCAGAGAGTACTTCAGCATACAGTTACAAGACACCGAACTAATAAACACCAATCGGAGACCCGACCATGTCAAAGAACTTTGCAAACATCTGCAGTGAATTGAGGAGGAGGAGCCAGCAACCCTTAGCCCTGAAGTCTCCCTTGCAGAGCTTCGCGAAGCCATAAGAAGCATGACCCCCAATTCTGCCCCAGGCGCTGATGGTCTGACTGCAGCCTTCTATGTGACTTTTCTCGGATTTCTCGAAGAACCGTTGTTCGCGATGGTGAATGCGATCTTCAGGTCCTTTAAGAAACCCGACTTTTTCGAAGTGGGTAAAATTGCCCTACCACATAAAGAGGGTGCACAACCAAACGAGCCTACGGCGTGGCGTCCAATCACGCTTTTGAACACCGATTACAAGCTGGTAGCCACTATACTGAACAACAGGATCAAGTTCCTGTTACCAGACATCATTAGCCCGTACCAAACGTGCGCATTTCCAGGAGGTCACTTTTTGCTAACCTCACAGTGATCCGTGACTCTTTCGAATACGCGACGACAAGAGGTTTCTTCAATGGTGTTTTTACTTCCCTAGACCAAGCTAGAGCTTTTGACAGGGTACGACACGATTAGCTCTTAGACGTGATGCGGGAGTTTGGCTTAACGGCAAGTTTTATAAAACTGGCAAAAAGTTTGTACGAAGACCTAACCTGCACCATTGTGATAAACGGAGTCACGACGCCGGCATTCAATTATAGCAGAGACATAAGGCAAGGATGCCCATTGGGCCCGACCTTTTTTTTCATGTCGTGCGATCCGCTGATCACAAGCGTTATTGCGCATAAAGGCATTCGGGGCTTCCCACTGACGGGCCAGGAACAGGTGAAAGTGCTGACATTCGCGGACGACATTTCCCTGTTTGTTCGGGATGAAAGCAGCCTCCAAGCCTTCAGTGCGACGTTCACAAGATACGCGCAGGCATCCGGAGTGGCAATAAATGCGGACAAGAGCAAGGCGATGCTACTTCGAACTTTCCCCAGAGAAGCCCTAGGAAACATCGAAGTGGTGTCCATCGTTAAAGTACTGGGAATGTACTTCTCCAGTGAAGGGGTGGCACCAGCCACGTGGCAGAGAGCCCTCGAGAGGGCCGCCGACCGCATTCGCCTCCTAAACCTCACGTTACGTGAAAAAGCGCTGGCAGCAAGGACCATCGTTTGCGCGTTTCCGTTCTACGCCAGTAGGGTAGCAGTGATCCCTAGGAAAACCGCGAGCCAACTGGATGCGGTGATCACCAATTTGGTATGGGAAGAAAAAGCGGCACCAGTCAAGCGACACCTTCAACTACCCGAGGACAAAGGTGGCCTCGGCCTCCCACACGTACAAATGACCAGCCAGATACTGGCCCTCAAGATTACCCGCATGCTTTATTACGCAGCGAGTTACGTTGGGAAGAATCTAATCAACTACTCGACAAGCACCATCACGCACTATCTGGAAAACCACAAACACACTGGCCCGCGCACGGAAGCGCCCTCTCACTTTTACAGGATGGCGGCAACTACAACAAAGATCATGAAAAAAGAAGCCCCGTACTGCGACATTAGAGAGTTTTAGCAGAGCGGGCCAGCGGCCAGCGGAACGGAGCGGACCAGCGGAAACGCCACTGCGCATGCGCCAGTACGCTGAGGCGGCGAGCGGCTTTACGGCGCTGCGCGCTCGCCCGCTCGTTTCGTCATCCCAGCGCAGCGCGCAGCGGCGGCCGGGCGAGCGAGCGTAGTTATTCAAAATGGCTGCCTCCAACGGTCGCGGTGTCGCGTCGCCGGCCGTGGTCGCGTCGAACGCTTCTGAAACAGGAATGCAACCAGCTAAAAAGCCTAGGCTAGTTTTCTTAGGCTAGTCTTCTTAGCCTAGGCTAGTCTTCTTAGCGTGATGCAAAGGGCCTCGTCGCCGGGAACTGACACCCTCTGCGGAGTTGTTACCTTGTCAGGTATGCACAAGGCTCTCTGTAGCCTGGGGACATCGTCCTTTTCAAACCGAAAGTACGTTCTGAACACGCCACTGTCGCTCGCATCAATGTCCAAAAGACCTCGCATGGAGAGTGGGTCACGCCGTGTCTCGCCCAGAACTTCTAAGCACAAGACGTCGACTATTTCGGACCATTTCAACCGAGTCAGGAGCAGGGGGTCCTGCAGTATGCTCTGGGGCATTGTTCAAAGCAGTTATCAGCGGCAATTTGCAGCGGCAAGCCACACACTGTCTGTTAAAAAGCGCGGCAACGAACAGCTGGCTTGGAGCTTCGACTTCAGTTGGCGTTGGTGACGTACTTTCCTCAGTTTAACGACTTCGCTAAAAGATACAAATCACCGTTAAAGTAAAATAATATGTACTGAAACATAAAATTCGTGTTTGTATTGTGGTTTTAGCATCTAAAAATAAACCTTTACTTTTTTTTTCCTATCAGGGTAGTTCAAATTTGAATGGACAGATGGCGCAGTACAACGCTTCGCTGGGGCAGCAGCCGATCGCTCAGCTAAAACTCTTTTTTTCGCGCGTCGTTCCGCTGGCGCTGCGCTCGTCCGCTCCGGTTCGCTGGCCGCTGGCCCGCTCTGCTAAAACTCTCTATTGACAAGGACCCACCCGCCCGAATCGCCGAAGCGATAACAGGAAAGCAGTTGTCCGAAGAAGAAAAGGAGCAGATCAAAAACCTAGGACTGTGCAAACAAAAAAAGCAATAAGTACCGACCGCGCGAAGTACATGACTTCGAGTGGAACTGCAAGTGGCAAGTTTTACCCACGAGACATCGCCTTCACCGTTTCGGCATCACGCCGAATAGGCAGTGTCCTAATTGCCGCGCTGAGAAAACGATCTCCCACGCGTTGTTAGAATGCGGGGCGGCCAAGTCGGTATGGCGCCTGGTTGCGAGGTGCTTCAGCATCCGCCCTCCCCCGGCCTTCAAAAGGAATAGGGGCTGCTTCGCAAGGCTGGTGGTTGCCATCACACTCTTTGTGATTTGGAAACGCTGGTGCCTTGCTGAGGTAAAGAACACTCCAGTGAAAGCGGCCTACCCAGCACTAGCCATGATCAGGTAGAAAATAGTGCAGTACTTGGCCAAGCAACTGGAAGGTGGCGGGGAGGACCAGTTCCTTCGCCGCTGGCACACAAAGTTTTTTCGTCAGAGGTGCGAAACTCCGTACTCTCAACCCCTTCTCCCCAAAACATTGTGTTACAAGTGTATGTATTGCGCCAGGCGAAGTATTGTAAATATGCCTACCCGCGTTCATGATCTGTTGTAAATATATGTATATGATTGTAAATATATATTTGTAGATTTTTTACAAATGTATGCCTAGTTTAGCACGAACTTGTGTATATATATATATATATATATATATATATATATATATATATATATATATATATATATCTGCGTATGTGCCGCTAGTTTCCTCTATGAATAATGGAGTTTGTATGTCCCATAGTGCACAAAAGGGGTGTCTAAACGAGCACTGTATGTATAAAATGATGTAAAGAGTTTTTTTTTTTTAAGTTCGAAGTTAATAAACTCCTCTTTGTATCAGTCCAAGACTGCTACTGTAATCGGACTTTCCGTTTACCGGGCACGTTCGCCCAAATAAACAGTTAAATTTCAACGCGAAGTCTCCTGTCTTCGGCCACGTCACGACCCCGTGACAATATTGTCCTATTGGCGGGAGACTTCAACTCCCATCACATAACTTGGGGCCCAAGGACAGACTCGTGCGGTACTTAATTATGGAACTGGTCTCGGGGTAAAAGTCTTACTTGTCATAACTCAGGTAGACCCCACTTTTATCAGAGGGACGTCTTCCTAATCTTTAGACTCAACTTTTTCTGCATCAGGTCTTGGCATCTCATGCGACACTGCGGCTCATAGCGATCACATTCCAGTTACATATAACAGTGTGTGCCCACTAAAATCTGTTCCTACTAGAAACCTACGCGCATGAATTACAGTATGTTTAAAAGGAGCTTGCGAGGCTTCATGGAGTCTCTGTCTGAAGCAACGGTAAAGCAAAAGCATTGATCATTTGTTCAGTAATACAGGAGTCGCGTAGCAAAGCGGAATTTAAGGTTTAATCAGTTGAAGAAAAACCTGTAACGCGATCGTGTAATAATAACTGTAATCGGGATTTCAGGTGTAGAAAGGCTGCCTGGAAGAAGCTATTACACAATCAGTTTTCTAAAGACTGGTCAGATTATAAATTCATTACAGGCACTTTTAAACATACAGTGGCTGAAGCAAAGGCAGAGTGTAATGAAAAGCATTTTGAATTTCTTTCAAAATCAAATAACAAACGAGCTGTATTTGGACATCTAATACATAGAAAACTAATTCCTCAAGCAGAAAAACTGGAATGTATAGTTTTATCGCCTCTGGAATAGAAGCAGTCATCGGAAAGCATAGCTCAAGGCTTGGAAAACCAATTCCCGACTAATGTTTATCGCCCTCCAATAATCTCACGATCAAGTGACAGTTTCACCAAAATATTGATAGAGGAAGTGGCAGAGTTTATGAGAAAACTTCCGATGGCGGCTCCAGGCCCAGATGAAGTCACTTCAGCAATGGTGAAAATGCAATGAGTCATGGGAGGATGTACTTAATATAATAAATTATTCGATAAGAGAAGCTTGGATTCCATCTGAATGGGAACTCGCGAGAATCATACCTATTCTAAAACAACCAGGTGAAAGTTATGCTTTAGACAATATCAGGCCAATTGCACAAACCTCCAATTTTGTCAAAGTAATGGAGAGAGTAGGACATGTTCGCAAAATCAAATTTGTCGATAGAGAAAGGGTTCTTCGCCAGTGTCAAGTTAGATTGAGGCAGGGATGTTTCATATGGCAAGCGCATATCAACCCAGAGAATCGCATACGTCTGGTGCGACATCAAGGGCAGTACGCAGCTCTAGTTACCCTGGACATAACAAAAGCGTATGATAGCGTCGAGAATAGTGTAATAGTCAGTCATCTGAGAGAAATAAATTTGCCGGAATAATTAGAAGCGTGGATAACATAATTTGTATGAAATAGAACGATTCAGTGTTTGCAGGACGGTGTTTGGTCAAGTGCTTATAAACACAAAAAAGGAGTACCGCAGGGCGCTGTTCTGTCTCCGGTACTATTCAATATTTTAATAAGCTCGATCTCAAGCAATGAGAATGTTCAGACGTACAGATATGCTGACAATATCGCGTTCTTTTCGTCAGCTCAATGCATTCACGCTCTTTATTAAAACCTCCAAATGTACTTCTCTGAAAGAGAGCACTGGCTCGACGTTATTCATCTATTTCTAAACGTGAACAAGTCTGTACTATTAGTATTTCCGATAAAAGACCTAGTATACTTATCTCTCTCATACAAAACTGATACCATTCCACAAGTGCAAAACATCAAATATCTAGAGGTAATAAACAACAGCTCTCTGGTATGGCGAAACCACATCAAATATATTGGGGGAAAGGGTGATCGGACAGTCGGCTTATTACGGGGGATAAGCAACAGGTGATCAGGAATGCATATCTGGAGAAAACTATGCTTGGAAAATTTCGAATCTTTCGTTGATTAATGTGTTCTGCTTCATTATCTGGTCATTAAATTCCTAGAAGCCTCAATACATTTTAAAAGACCGCATTGGTACGGCTACGATGTCTTGGCCTTCTTTTTCAGATGTTAATTGTTCCTCCTTCGCAATGATTCAGTTTATGTTTTGTTTGTCGTTTTGCGTGTACCACTCTTTTTGAGGGGAGGCGGGGTTTTGACAGCTCCATTAATGAGAGACGCTTTAGGCGAAAGCGTATTTCCCTGACTTTTCTTCAGAGGAGCTTCTTTATTTTTCTCCCACATAAAAGAGAGGCATATCACAGCGTCAGAAATATTGGCATTGGGAGCGTAGGGCTCATGTACGACACTCAAAATCTCAGAAATGCAGAGCGGGTGGTAGAATACCTACCTTTCAAAAATGGAGCGCTCACTTGTAATAGGCACACTCAAGTACTGGCTTTTGTAAGTGCGCATCGAAACGATGCAAACACGGGGGAAATGTTACAAGCCCGTTGTTTTGTTCTTTACCCTGTCTCATTGATGCAGCCTGCTTTAACATGTGTACTGAACATAGGTCGCCATTCTTTTTCGGCGCTTGACCTTCTCGCCTCAAGGCGCACTGTCATATGCCGCACAATATGACGTCTTTGGAATCCTGAAACGTAAAAAATAAATAAATGTGTCTCTGTGCACCCGGCGGCAAAAAAAAAACTATGTAGTCGTGAGTGCAGTTGTAGTCGCGAAAATATGTGAGAAAAAGCGAGCAAGCCAAGCATGCCTTCTTGATTAATATGTGGGGTTTAGCGTCACGAAACCACCATATGATTATGAGAGACGCCGTAGTGGACGACTGCGGAATTTTCGACCACTTGGGGTTCTTAAACGTACACCCAAAAATGAGCACAAGGGCCTACAACATTTTCTCCTCCATCGAAAATGAAGCCGCCACAGCCGGGATTTGATCGGGCGACCTGCGGGTCAGCAGCAGAGTACTTTAGCCACTAGAACACCGCGACGGGGCTAATCATGCCTTCTTACACATCGAAAGTTGTGCCCGGTGTCCACTTCACACGATTCGCGCAGCCAAGTGCTACCTAAGAGTCTACCATCGTCGCCTCGAGAAGTAATCATAGACCTGTTCGGAACCGTCATTTTCAATTAGAGGCACCACAAGCAACATAATTAGCATAAAAACAGCGCGAAAGTCACACACGCTACAACGCACTTATCCGCTTTCTGCGCAGAGTATTATGGCGATGTGTTGGCTTCAGTCACGGAGCCCCTCCACCACTCCAAAAGTTTTTGTATATCTTCTTAGTTGATATCTGCTCTCATAGAGGCTGCCACCCAACCAGGCCTTCTTCCACGCATAGCACAGACAATCAACTCAGCAGCCTAGACGATACCGTTTTACGAGAGCATTGCCTTCTGTGAATGGGTCGTTGAATACCCCTGAGTGGCAGTGATCTGGAGCGATTCGAAGCTATAAAACGTTGCGATAGGTTACGCAACTTACGCCCAGAGCAGAAATCGGTCTGTATAGAACCCTTAAAATGTCGTCTACTGGCGTAACATAATTGTGTCAGATCATCACAACAGTTTTAGGGTTCATTTATGAACTTGTGCCAGAATACATGCCATGATGTGTTTGATATTCAACACTTTATCTGTTCTCTCAATCTCCAACATTTTATATACTGATTTTTTTAAAATGATATACACTTGAGCACTATCAGTGCGTATAAAACGATTGTCAAGGTGAAACGAAGCTGATAGAGGACGATTTTACACGCGCGCTTACCAAGGACTCTGTAAAAGCATCGCAGCGATTAAAAACTCTAAATGAAAGGGTGCTGTTAGAGCCAACGTACGTCTTCATAAATAGAATTTGCTTCTTTAAGGATGCAACCTCTTACCTTTGATGTATGTAAGCACCGGATTGTGTTCCCCAAGCAAAACAAAAGAAGAAATAGGGTAACAGTAGTACAGGCGCTATCTTGACGCTTCCATGCCCTTTGAACGTCCGTCTTATTCATATGTGTTCCAGAAATACAAGGTATAAAGCGTTTCATACTCTTCTAAACGAGCGAATAACTTGGTTAGGAGCTGCACGTCTCATATACGCATCATGTCTATCATTCCTAATAAGCCGAGTTTGCGCTGATTTGTCGATGGGTAACGAAATAACGCAATGCGTGAGACTTTTCACAAAACTTTAAATTCATTGCAGAAAACTTTTTTCAATACAGCGCTTGTCTTTGTGTTCCCCTTCCCTAGTGTGTAATCCACTTTGATTTGCATGAATTTTCGACACTGGATTCAAATCACGTCAAGCAGTCAAAATGTCAATAATCTTACTCGCACTACGACCGGAGAGGGCTCCTCGTGAGTCACATACACTGCAAGAGAAAATACAGTTTCTTGTTACACTTTAGCAAGAAATTTAGTTGGATGTATCGGTGCGTGGTTAGCATGGAGACAGCGTAAAACGGCGAGCAAGTAGGTAGCATAGTGCAGTGGGTGAGCTTATTAGAAGTACCATTGTCGCCCTCGTCATATCGCGCTGTGTTTCCCTGCATCACTGTTGATGCCTTCGTTACTTAAAAAAAGCGAAGAATTTCGTATGGACCTCTACAGGTTTCTCCGCGTAAGAGATGAAATAGTTATACAGCAACAACATATATGAAACATGCGTGTTGAAAATACGTTTATGCGTAGTAAAAACATCACATCAACATATTCGTTCACTTACAAGCATGTGTAATGCACATTCAGAGGTTCCTTTTTACTTCTTCGCATAAATGCTCTTAAGAACAGCAGTGTGTCGTAAGTGTAAATTGATTAACTCTTGAAAGTGAGCCCAGAACACCAGTAAGTAAGCGTACAGGCATATTGCCGTTTTAACAATCAAAATGTGTCGAATCGCTGTGATATTCAAACTGATTGATATGTAGGGTTTAACGTCCCAAAACCACTATATGATCATGAGAGACGCCGTAGTGGAGGGCTCCAGAAATTTAGAACACCTGGGGTTCTTTAACGTGCACCCAAATCTGTGTGATATTCAAACTCATCGTGTTGAGGGCCCTCGATAATGCACCTCTTACAGAAACATCTACGCACCCACATCCGAACACACCCGTCCACAAGCACCTGCACACAAAAAGTGCACACTTTGCCTCGTCTCAACCCACTGTTTTTGGAAAAACGCAGAGTGTAAGGGCGAAAAAGTGCTGGATGGGAAGTCCACTTTTTAGGTGTGTGTATGCTACTGCAGGCCTACATGTTTGAGCACCGTGATGAGCTCCTAAGTCAAAGCCTATCAAAGCGTTATTCACTGCACTTGCTTGAGAAATTTTCGCACTTCATCTCCTTCATTGAATCAAGGCGCATAATGTGCTACATGCTTGTCGGCAAGTTACGGGCATAAATGCAATCAAGGAGAGCTTTTCGCTAAAAATACAACAGCTCGGCATCATGCCTATAAGTGAACTGAATGTCGGTGATGCAATGACTTACGTACCTTTTGGTGGTACATCTTTTTAATGACAATTGTGGCTTCAGAACCAGATGAAGGGATCCCTATGTTCGAAGTGTCTTCCACACCCGTTTGGACGACAACTGTTTCACCTGATGTAGAAGTATGCAGAGAGCAGATAAGACGTTTAGCAAGGTAAATAACGTTGCTAAACTGTTCCCTAAAAGCGTGCTTGTGTGCAACCCGTGCACAAACAAGTCCGTACACAAACACATCTACACATAAACCTAAGCGTACCGTTGATATACAGATATATAGTGTTACTAAGCAAACATACATATTGTTTCTACGTGCGCACCTAATACCTGACGTGCATGTCTCTCCAAGAAAAGATACAGTTGTTTTTTTATTGCTGACTGAAAATAAATCAATTTCGTCAACGAGACAACGGTAAAGAAAACAAACACATAACTATGCCGAGGAAGTTACTGTAAATGTGATGAAAGAACAGTGAATAAAAGATTGTACTGCCACTGGCGAAGAGAGAGTGAAAGTTTCTACTACTTTGCTTTTTCAAAGAGGAGCGTTAACTCTGAGGCAATTATTATGCTGTCTAGGAAATGACTAGACGCGAGTTACTAGAGGATAGATAAGAAATATCTTTTATGGCACAATGCATATTTGCTTCTTCCCAGAACCTTAGAGATGAACCTCTTGAGAGCACTTTTATGGGAGGTGGGTGGATATATATTTACGAGTTTCAAATTTCGAGCATTTGACACATGACATCACAAACGATGTCATTGTGGACTTTCAAGTGAAGCCGTGGGCAAATTAGGTTGGTCTCTACGCAGCCGTCGGGTAGTCCCAAGTCCTAACAGAGGTATTGCCTCTCTTCGTGTTCACCAGCCCTCTGGACAGCTTGAAGCTGGACGTGTTGTCAGGGGTTTGTGATTACCGTCGTCCAGTCTTCTTCCGTTTGAAAATCATGTAATAAATGGGTAGAAAAACGGAACGTCGTCTGCTACAATGCTTTCAGTTCGAGGCCTATCCTCACGCTGCTTTAAGGTGCCTACTGCACAGTGTAATCGGCGAGAAAACACGTGCGGTTCTGTGACGCTTTTGCTGCAACTTGTTCAATGATTGTGTTCTTCATTTTTTCGCGTGTAAATGTATAGATAATATTTCGTGCATTTCAGAGAAAGAATCGATTCGTGGACTTGGGCAATAAAGACGAACGTTGACAGATGGGTTTCGATTACAGCGTGCAGTTGTGCGTGCCTTGAAACAAGCAGTGATCTTTTTGCAGAATCCCCTCGATTTAGCGCATATACATACAGATATTATTTCAAAGTCACTCACGCGTATGTGTACTTGCTCTCAAATATCAATGCACGTTTGCAATTTCTACATATGTACGCGTACTTTGCGCGATTAAGTATGCCGATATAGTATATTTTTCTTGCATAATCTACATCGCATGCACACTGTCTGTCATGCTTAGGGAGACAGGTGAGCGCGTAAAAGGCCCATAGAACAAAAGAGCCACTCATATAATGATATCGTGGGGCGCAAAACGATCGAAGTCGCTTTTGAAGCAACATATAGCATGGTATGGTGTCTCTGTTATGTCACACCTGCAAGCGTGAAGTGCCGATAGGTTGTGTTACACTCCGACTCATAGCCTTAAATGCTACGTTGCACAACTGTATGCTGATAATAAATAATTTTGCATGCATATTGAAAAACAATGCTCGACTGTGTGAGGAATGACAACTCTTGTAAAGGAATATTGAGAGGCGTAAAAAAAGCCAGAGAACTTCAAGCGCATTTCATTCATCGCGTTCGAAACTCAATATAATATAGCCATGCACTACATCGAGCCCGAATTGGCATCTTTGACACACAAAAGTCAATAAATTATTTCACGAGTACGTGAGCAACACGGAAACAAATGAACGGATATTTCGTGAACCTAAGATGCCAAGAAAATCTTTGTATGTGGCACAATATGCGCGATAAAAATTTTTGCAGCGAAACAACAAGCATATGTGTCCAGAGGTGCAAGCCACTTCTATAAAAAAAGTGACCACTCACATTGTACCTATCTCATAGTGATTGAATTTGTTATTCATCTACGCTGCATAGCAGTCCAAAGTAATATGCCGCAATTTGCGAAAAAGAAGGGGCAGGACGAGTGCAATGTGCCAGCAAAAACGTGGCGGCACAGGAAAAATAGCCATTGTAGATTTAGCTAATTTTAAAGAAACGATAAGCGTAAGCGACGGCTGCAAGGCACAAAACACCGGGGTGCGTTGGCGAGGGATATTTATGTGGTACCACTGAGCTAAAGAAAGGGAGTGATGAATTGAATCTGAGTAAGCTGATCTTTTTGCGCCATGGCGCATTTTATATTCAATAGCATTGCTACACAAAAAGCGTACTCCTACCTGTATAAAGATGTAGAGGTTAACCAAGATCAGGTAACCAAAACTACTATGGTGTACCCTATGACTATGCGTCTTATGATTACTGCAGAACTTTTTTGTCAGTGCGACTGGCTTCTGAATGACCACAACTACCCGCATAAGGTTTTCATATCACTTTTGAGTTGAAGCTAAGAGGAGTTCAGAAAAACATAATAAAAAAGCATTCACTGCTGCTTGGTGAGAGTGGATATGAAAATGCTGATTACTCAAATCGATGAATGCAAGCTTGGATAATACCACTGTCTCAGTGGTTAAACTACTGCCGACAAAGGAGAACTACTCTGCGCATTTGTTATATGCACCCTGTATAGGGTATGTTTTTGCGTTTAATCTAAGGCACGTTTCTCAATTTCTAAGGTTCCTTTTTCTGCACATGTCGCCAACAAGTGCCTTATTGATTTATCTGTGCACATTCGGTACCAGTACACTGTAAACAAAAACACCTCTGCAAGCTCTCTCACGTTTAAAATTACTGCCGCTCATTGAAGTAAGAGGCGGTACATGACATAGTTTTACCACCACGTCTAAGGACGTATAGAGTATGTACAAATCCAGTTTCACATCATGGGAAGCTTTGTACAATAAGAGTTTTAACCATCGTTTGAGAGCTTTTTACCTCGTTATTTCAAGCTGCAGCTGCTTCGGCAGCTTTTGACTCGCTTCCCCAGTCATGGTTGCAGTATCGGCAATCGTGAAGCGATGCTAGCACCACATTTTTTTTCCAAGATAGGTAATGCAATGTCGCGCCTCAAGGCTGACCTTCAATCAACGCACTTTCACTGGAACTGAGAGGCACATACGACGAGGAAAGCATTCTGTGAACGGTGCAAAGAGCCTGCTCCCAGAAAAAAAAATAAAGCCCTTGGAAAGTTTTCTTGCTAGTTTCCGGAAATGATTTGCGTTTGTTGCCTAGTGGCCCTGGAGAGAGCTGGTTTAAGTATGTATCTGATTGCGCAGATAAATTTTGCGTGTTTCATATATCATCGAGTGGCCGTGCCCTTCCGAACGCGAGCCTCCAGACCTGGACGTCGCGCATACTTCACTTCAGTGCTGAATCGCGATGAGCTACGAAGAAAACAGCCAGAAATTACAAACTCAAGCTCGTGTTGTCGTGTTCCGGGGCTTCAGGGCTTGAAGATACCCACATTATTTAAACATGCTGTACTTGCATGCCAGCAACATAGCAACAACCAAGAGTGCAAAAGGAAAAGTGCCCCGCCTGTGCCATGCGCCAAGCGCTTTCATTCACCTTGTGGGCGAGGGTGTTGCGATATGGCTCGCGTGAAGGAGTACCGCGCGAACACACGCGTAAAGAGAAGTGACATCCCCTCACAGTTATTTCGATCTCTAAGCGTTGTTCTGAAAGTTTAAGGCACTAAGCGATCAGGTGAGCGGCGCTGTCTCGGCGAGTAGTGACATTCGCTAGTAGCGTTTCAAGTGTCTGCCGATTCACTTTGTGCGGTGGGGGCGATCTTATGAGTCGGGGGCTGGAACTTGAGCTAGCAGTTCTGGCCGTCCTCCACCGAAGGGCAGATTAAAGTCCGTGGTGATGTCGTTGCGAGTGTGATTTTGGTGACGAACCCATTGGAATACACCCTGCCTGGGTATTTACCCTTAAACGATATGACACTGTCCTGTGAAGGCGACAACTGTTGCACATATCCACTTTGGTCCTGATCGAAAATGGCGCACATGAACGGCATTCCCTACAGCAAATACGTTGTCACGACAGGGGCGAAACCTTGTCTGAACAAACTGGCATTGGCACATTGTGTCCTTGACCGCTGGGCGGATCAGGTAATCTGATCCGCGGGGGCCTCCCCAGGAGCAGACTGGAATGAGCCTTCGCTGTCGTAGCATGATGCGTATTACGATACGTCAGAAGGAAGTCAGCTAACTCCTCCCTGCACCCCCCCCCCCCAGGACTGGTCTGAACAAAACGCGCAGCCAGGTCTTTGCTATTTGGGTAATACGGTGCGGTCCTGACGTGCCATATGCCCCTTTGCATGAGGTACGCTTGGAACTCCACAGAAACAAACTGGCTTCCGTTGTCAGATAGAAATGTTTCTGGAAACTCAAATCTGCAGAAAACCGATGGAGGCGGAAATGTCGAGGCCCGTGTGCTCAGATTTGGGTGCACGTTAAAGAACCCCAGGTGGTCAAAATTTCCGGAGCCCTCCACTACGGCGTCTCTCATAATCATATGGTGGTTTTGGGACGTTAAACCCCACAAATCAATCAATCAATCAATCAATATGCAGAAAAGATCATGAATGCAACCAATGGTTACCTCCGTTGTAGTGGTGGTCATGAGCACACTTCTGTCCAATTGGAATGGGCATCGACTAATAATAGGTATGATATACTTTTATTGGACCTGCCAAGTCTACTTGTAGGCGTTTCTATGGACGCGTCGGCCAGCACCAAGGATAGAGCGGCGCTTTCACTGAAAAACTCCGTGTCTCTGCGCATGAGTGAGAAGACCGCACACATATATAAATGTCATGATCGATATTTGGCCACCACACACAGCTTCTTGCAAGCTCTTTCGTGGGCACCACTCCTGGATGTCTCTCAAGCAATTCACCTAAGACAAATTGACCAAATTTTTGTGGTACCACCAAGCGCATTCCTAACATCGCACAACTTTAATATAAAGAAAGTGCTAGTTTCTTGCAGGAAACTGGTTTAAAACTTGCAGACAAGTTTCAAGGCCAGCCAGACAAAATGTACTGCACTACTTGACAGAAAACGTGATCCCATGCTGTTTCCTCTGCAACATGTTTACTACAGATAAGCATGCTGTCCAAATGTAAACCCAGACAGCTTTCTTCTGCCCCGTCTGTTCCCGGTTGCTCGACTGGAAGACGCGATAATCAATAAGCGTCTACGTTCTGAGGTGAAGGGTGAAACTGCAATGAAAAAGAATATGCAGAAAACATGATTTCCCGGACTTGCAGCATGCAACTGCCATGGCAGGAGTGCCCATTTTGGAGCCAAATATCGCCTTAACTTGCTTGTGATCTGTGACCAACACAAACTTCCGTGCGCAAACGCAATAATATAATTATTTTACTCCAAAACTAGTGCCAATGCCTCTTTCTTTATTTGGCTGTGATCCTGCCCAGCCTCCGTTAACGTGCGTGAAGCATGACCTATTGGATGAACTTGGTCATTAGAAATGTGAGGCAAAACGATGGCTATCCCGTAGGAGGAAGCATCGCATCACAACTGGAATGGCAAACCAAACTCATAGTGAATCAGAGTAAGCTTTGACGACAACAGTTTTTGTACTTGAACGAAGGCGCTTTGTCCTATCGCTAAGGCTCGTCCTTACTCAATAGCTTGTTTGAAGGAAACAGTAAGGATGAGGGTTTCAGAAGAAACTTCCCCTAGCAATTTATCAGTCCCAGTAGTTACTGCAATTGCTGTTTGTCTGTAGGAGCTGGTTCATTCGTAATTGCGACCAACTTCTACTCTGTCGGTCGAAAACCGTCCTTTGTGAACCTTACCCAAATATTGCAGTTCATTGTGAAAATAAAAAAATTCCTTTATGAACGTTTCATGCGAAATTTGCGTTCAGGTAGTCACTACAGTACTGCTTCAAGGTTGAGCAAGTGCTCTGTTTCTGTGTGACCCGTGATCAGTACGTAATCTAGATAACAAGTTACGCCGTTCAGTGTTTTCAGTGCGTTATCCGTAATGTGCTGAAATACTGCAGGAGCAGGTTGAATGCCGAATGATAGGCGTTTGACCAAAAACAAGCCTTGTGCGTGTTCTGCGTAAGGTATCCTTTGGATTGCTGGTTCATTCCGACCTGCTGATATGCTCTGCTTAGGTCAATCTTCGAAAATTGTTGCTCTCCTGCCAGCGCGGTAAATAGCGCGTCTGCGTTTGGTAGAGGGTGCCTTTCGATGTCCATTATCGGGTATAGCGGGACTTTGTAATCACCACACAGTCTGATTGAAGCATAGCATTTGATGAGTGGCACGACAGCTGTAGCGTACAAACTTGTTGCAATGGGTGTAATTATTCCTAGTTCTTGTAACTTAGGCGTTTCCTGCTCGACAGCACTTCTGAGAGCGAAAGGAACACTCCTGGCTTTGAAGAATCTTCGCTTCGCATCATACCTTAAGAAGAGGCTAGCCTTCTCTCCCCGTACCGTGCCGAGTTCGCCTTTGAACAGGTCGCGAAAGCGCTTTATCGAGGCTTCAAGTTCAGGCGGTCGGTAAAAGCCCTTTGTGTATCACGCCTGAATGCGGTGAAAGCCTTGTATTTGTGCGCAGTTCAGCTGGGGGGTGTTTCAGCCAACTGCGTCTTTGCAGCGTTTGAGAGCCCTGGCGGAGCACGTACGATGGCACCTGTTGGAGCTTTTCGTTGTACTGCACTGAAACAATTACTACTCCGCAGGACTTCCCTGGTTCATTCGTGTAGATTCTCAAGGTGTGTGTCCAGCACAAACGAGAACGAAACTGCGAGACAGGCATACCTGATATAGCCGCGCCTGTATCAAATTCAATGTTCACTCGTACGCTGTCAATAGTAACCCAGGTCATCATTGACTTTTGTCCTTTATGTGCAACAGGTGTCACACTATTCAAGCTGCTGCGTTGCAGTGACAAGGTACTAAGAGGTGGTTTATTTTCCCTCTAAGAGGTGAAAATAAACCGCAATATTGACTGCTCGGGTCTCTCATAATGATATGGTGGTTTTGAAACGTAAAATCCAACATATTTATCAATTATTGGATAACCAAAAAGTTGGGATTGGGCGGGCATATAACGAAAAGTAGGTAGATCCCCCATAGATTGCGCATTGTCACCCACGAACTCTGTATACGAAAATGCGTTGCTGGGCGAGTTGCTTCATGTGTAAACACAAAAGTCGAGCAGAAAAAAAAAACGACGAGGCACTGCATCCTGTATACTTGTTTCCTGTGCCTCGTCGTTTTTTTTTGCGTGCTCGACTTTTGCGTTCGTAGTGCAAACTATCATTGGCGGGCAGCGTTCGTTAAAAAGTACGCCGAATTACCAGACGCTGATAGTTGCTTTTACGTTAACTTCATATGTAAAAAAAATACACCTAAGGCCCAATATAGAGCGTCTTCACAATAACATCCCTGCATTGGCTTCTTGCACAGCTCACTGCGAAGTGAGAGGTAACGTGTTGTTAGTTAATATCATCTGCATTTTTTCAGGCCGCCATCATGTGCATGGTTGCACCTTACTGAGCGAAGGACGTCATTGGAAACAAAAAAATTTATATATTCGCACCACAAAGAAAGTGTTGGTACACAACTAATTTTTTTTGGTGACAAAGAGTTAGCTACGCTAACCTACATAAGCCCAGTGAACCCCTTTTAAAGAAAATGCGAGTAGACGAATGACTTAAGTATTACATGAAAGCGTCAGGCGCAGTGAGCTATCGTAATAGCTTTGATTCATGTTGCTAATGCTCAGCAAATGATTAGGTACCCTGAAATTTTATCTACTTATTCACCTATGGAAACGACTAGACTAGCTAGAATTGTTGCCTAGAAATAGGTGTAATAGGATGTTATGTGACATGTCAGCATATTTTAGATATTGCCAGTTTACTGGTCAGTGGCAATAATTGTATGTAACACTCAAACTCCTAATTAATAAGGTAAATATAGATGTCTCGTATGCTTCAAAAAATTCATTGGCTTTGACTAATGCATTAAGAAAGTTACTGCCAACTCATCGGCTCGACATCAGTGAAGAGGGAAGAAATTGGCAAAAAACATCCAAGTGCTAAAAAGCTAATGCATATGAGCAAGGAGAAGCTATTCGGATTTTGTGAATTGCTTTTCAGATTTTGCATGTTTATTGCTATGAATACTTTTTTTGTTTTTAAGAAAATAAAAAAAGTGTCAGCTATTTTATTACATGCATAATTGGCATTTAGAACAGCTATCTACTTGTGCTGTATATTACAGATTCATGCCATTACAAACACCACAAATACAAACGCAGTCTTCTGGATCGGGTGCGACTGATCTGCTTAAACGACAGCCCCGCATAACCTTTAATGACGCAGTTACATTTCTAAATGCTAAAAGATGCTCTACGTCACTTCTTCAATTGCGTTTTTTTGTGAAATTGAGTGTCACTAGTGCAGAACTGCTTGCTCACCAACGGAAAAGAAAAAGATAACTGAAGTAGCTGATTTAACGACACATATATATGAAAAAAAACATGAAATAACTTCATGGCAGAGGTAAACCTGCTGAAATGCAATTGAAACTATGCATTTATTAGTTCTTCAAGAACTACTTGTTACCTTTACAAATGTGTCTCTGCCCATGGCGATGCGTCATCGCGGTCAATGTAACCTCGCCTTCCAACGCTATGAGGTCTCGTGCATGTAAAGAAAAAAATAACGAAGGTACTTACTTTACTCTTGACCAAACATTTGAAGACAATTTGCGGTAGGCAGAGAGAATGGATAAATGGTCGATTTTCTCCTTTCGGGCCTGAAATGTAGAGCTGCTGTCTTCTTTACGTGCTACACCAAGAAAAAGCGCGCAATTTTAATAGAATCAGGATATTAGGGCACTAAACATTGCGCGCCACAAACAGTTGTTTTTCGATCAGTGCCACAAGAGGCAAAAAGGCGAGTAGCATCACTGTAAGGACGCACAGGATGTGTCGGATATATAAATTAGAGTACAAAATAAAGACTGCGCATTATGTGTGGCGCGCAGATGCCCGAATGGCTTCATCTCCCCACCAACTGCATTAGTGTATCAAAAACATCCTACTATAAAACGGACAAAATGAACAATAAGGCCTTGCGCAAGTTGAAGACCACAGCTACATTCTCGCGGCACACCCGCATTCCTATTGTGCCATTCTGCTAATATGTGGAAACGTTTACATTACAGGTAACCTCAATGCAAAACGATGAGAGTCTGAATGTGTGTGGGTTGCGATAGCAGCAGCGAGACGTAGATGACGAATGATTTTCGCATTGTGTCAGCAATAGCTGCTTGTCCAACTATAAAATTTCATGTTTTGTCAAATTCGCTGCAAAAGCTCTTGCAGTCGGTTGTCAAAACTAAAGGCATTCGTTCACTCTGCGAAATGTATTCAGTAAACACTCATATAACAGTGATGAAGTGGAGTGCAAACACTTCATCACGGAAACCAACCGAAACGCGTTTCACGAGAGCGCTGTGACTTCTCTGAATATGCTCTATTTCTTTTTTCTACTTTTCGATAGCGTTCTAGTGCACTACCGGAAAAGAATCACGTTGCAACGAACATACCTCCTATTGTTTTCCCTAGAGTTCCTGTGAAAGAAGAGGCCTTTTACCCTATGTTTGAGCTCACAAAATACCGTTAGGAAGGCCCTCGCAGTGCTTTCCCTAACGTTCCAACTTCGCAAGTTGTGTCCGCATGTAATAAACTATAGCTTGAATGTGCAAGCAGACCGTTTGAATGCCACTGGGTTGCCTTGCTGGATGTTTCGTATGGTGGCAGACTGCCTTATGAAATATTCCAGCAACTAACAGGCTGAAGCATAAAAAATACACCAGAAATCGCACTATAAAGAATATTATATAGCTTACCTAGGGGATAAGTCGGCATGACGTTCCAGTGGTGTTCGCGGCCCCAAACAAACTTATTAAGTTCAGCCTTTGCATTACAAGAGGACATGCTCAATCGACCAAAAGCTGGAAAAATAAGCATGTTCGGCAGTTCATTAAGTGTGCCACAAAAGTGGGTAATGAAAGTCTCCTAACATGTGGAAAGAGCTATGATCGTTAGACGAAGTGCAGCGTCAATGATGGAGCATGAAAACACGCTCTTATTGTAAGAAATCACGACACTGCGCTTTAAGCATGCATGTGACATTACGTGGATGCACGCCTCGCTTCACGACAGAGATTCGGATCTTGGGGAAAAGCAGACACAAAGTAGGACGGAAACTATAGGAGGAACATCTTCTTACAGAACCGGGTTAATAATTTTGTTAGTGAACACGTTCAGCGGGCGTTGGTGAGAAGTAGAGTTGTCGTAGCCACTAATCTTTAAGGAAGGTATACGCATACGTCACACGTGCGGTCACCACCAAACTGTGTTAAACTGCTTGAACGTGAATTTCCTCTAAGCAGTTCTACGGAGATGGAGTTGTGGCAGTGTCACACGGCAATGACAATACAATGCTGTGATAGTTACCGAGAGGGGCTCAGCGGCCCTGTTTCAATTTTTCAAAAATATCCTAATTTAATGTTCACTTGATTTTTTGGTGAGTGTTCGTTATGCCGTTTTTACAGAAAACACGTTTTAAGGTGGTCTGAAGCAAACAATGCAATAAATTTTCTGCAAATGAAACGAATTTACTTATTTTAGCGACGATGGCAGCGATCCGCTGGCCACCTTGTGCCTAAAATCTTTGTTTACAATCACATCGTGCTCGACAAATGGTTGTTTTGTGCTTTATGTAGAAAAGTTCTTGTGTTTCCTTGCCTCGTGAGCTCACATTTGTCTTGTGTATACTTGCTGTGTTTACACCTGGTGACGATGATGTGGCGTTGTCAGCCATTCTTCTCCCAGGCAAACACAAACACGGTGACGACAATAATCGCACGCACGAACGATATATCTCAGCCCTATACTCGCGACTTGCGAGGCATGGTATGGAGAGCATTGAATGAACATAAGTATCCGGCTGTGCTCCTTAGATCGGGCGGTGGCTCACGCCATCTAGCATTGGTGTGGAGAGTAGCTGCACTCAGCCGGGTGTATATATATGTAAAGGAACGCACGTTATGAATGAGTACTGCAACAAAATAACAGTTATTATTGCCAAACGTATTATTGGTTTCGATTCGTCAATTTAGTGCTCGAATTTTTTCCTAACCAGCGCAATACTGGCGTGGGGACGAACGTATCGCTTGTTCCGCTGCAAAGGAAAATCGCCAATTTTTTTTGATAAATACTCCGCTTATCTTCGCTTGCGCAAGGGTCACCACGTGACACGAACGGCATTTCGCTTGTCGTAAGGACGATGGAGTTTTCGCGGGTTCCCTATTACAGGGGTTACACAGTTGGAAGTGAGTGCGCGTCATGTGTATGTGTTGCTTTGTATTTCAATGTCGTAGTGATTTTGGTACGACGTTGAATACTTGATTTAGAAATGCACCAATTAATCAAAGAGCAAGTACTACTACGGAATTATTTTGAACGAGAATTGACCTCCAGCTGCTTCGCCATGCTCGAAATGAAAAGGGCGTGTCACTCATTGTACACTCGCTCCGGACGGAGCTGTGAGTAGACGTTGCTGACGAGCGACTGCCCTGTGGATGAGCTACGGGTTTCGTCTATGAACTTGTTGCGTAAGACTACAAGTAGTAAATTTCGTCAGAATTACAAACAAATACATTCCTTTTAGAGCTGTAAGTACACCACGAAAACCTTTAGAGAAAGGCTCCAAAAGGAATTGCGACTACCCTCAAACACATCAGATTACCATTTAGCCAATGATCTAACTACAATTACTTGTGTGCAGTACGCACTAGCGCATCATTAATAAGAGAGGTCAATGGCGCCTCTCAAACCACCCCTCTCCCAATGAGAAAGTTGTGACGCCTCTTAAAAGTTCACAAGAAGCCTTTGTCAATTTGTAGGGAGACTAAAACAAACAATAACCTTGATTTAACCTCATAAATTGCATCATGAAAAAACTAGTGCTTCTACTTTCACCTCCACAAGTTTAATAATAGTTGACACAAATTGCGTAAAAGATAGGACTTGTAAACGTCCACCCAAACTATACTATATCGACATCACGTATTTGAAAGTGTTGGCCACTATTCTGTAATTATTCACGCCATGTGTCACCTACTCCCCTCTTCGTCTGTACTTCGACAATTCTTGTCCGCAGGAGCAGCCACAACAACTGCCTAACCCCCCCCCCCTCCCTTTCAATTTTTCCATGAACCCGCCTGTCCAGTTAGCATCAATGACCGCAGGCGATGAGCAGTGATCCGGGGGAACAAGAGATAAAAGGAGTCGCCTGGAGAGCCAGGCCGTTCTTTTGGCTGCGAGAAGCTTGCTCGGTGAACACGGGCTCTGCTGCTAATGGACATATTTCCTTCTGCTGTACATAGTCCTGTAAAAAGTTTTTTTTTTGTTCTTTCATTGTCCTTTTTGTTAAGGCATCTTCCTCGGGAGCCATCGAAGACGGTGGCAGTCTCAGTCGCGATGCTTGGGTTCAGCCTTGCTTAGTTATTTGTAGAATAGTGCGCTAACACGACCAGTAAATGCATCTAAGCACAGTAGTTTGTGAAATCGCCATGCTCCTATAGCTAGGCTTAATTGTGGACAACGATGCATAGGAATAATCTCCCTCGCATATATATTTCGTCAGAGGTGGGCTACTATTAGGGGCAAACACTAGTGCTCGGCCATTTCCACAGTGAAGCAAGTAGCAAAACTGTTGACAAAATTGTTGGAGTGTTATGTGTAGCAAGCTTTACAGTAAGCGACCACAGGTCTGCGAATTTGATGGTTCATTTGCAGCTGCTGTTGCGCTGCTGGAAACTAGTTGAGCAGAGCTTTAGTCTGCACAACTTCAGAAGTGCTCTTCTGTTGTACTTCGTCATATCAGAGCGATTGATGTTCTGAAGCACATGTCTGCTTGCCTGTTTGTGTTCAATGTTTCATTTTGACGCCAGCTCTGGTAGCATTCACGCCCACCATTCTAGTAACAATAAAGTTCAATGCCGTAATAAATGTTATCGGATAATTTAGGTGGGATGTGTTGGTCCTGAAACCCTGATACATGTTTTTTTTGTATGATTTAGCGCTATGGCTAGCGCTCTTCTCACATCGGTCATGTGCCAGCACCTCCTGATGAACGTTCATCAAACTTCAAACTATACTGCTTTACACAGTGCTGCGAAACGTATTCGAAAAGTTCGGTCAATAAGAAGTTTGAGTGCGGATTCCCCCCCCCCCCCCCTTGCTTTTCGTCGTTGCCAACTCCCGTGCGGGGCGAACGCAAGACCGCGCGTGATGCGTCACCACGGGTTCAAATGTAACACCGAGAAAATTGCACCGATGATTACCATACTGCCTACTTCCAAAAATAGCGAGCGCAGCTGTTTAGGCATTGAATTTTGCAATTAGTTGAGCAGATGCTTATCATTAGAGGCAAACGCGGTGTGGGTGGTTGATTCTTGATTTAGATTGAGCAGAGAATGCTCAATTTTCGCGCTAATGTCACGTGGTGAGCTTGATGTCGTGAACTTCCAACACCGCTGGTTGACGCTAACAATGGGCTGCACTATAGACTATATTTCGTAGGAGGTCTTGGCACCGCCATCTTAGGCTGTTAAACTGATGGTAGCAGGTGCTTTTGTATTGCGATGTGAATAAATGAAGCCATGAAACATTGTCAGTACTATCCAAGCCGCATAAATGTGTTGGCGTTCACCATAACCTTGTTCGTTTATGTCCAAAATACAAAATCCAAATGTCAGCAGCCGAATGATGAGGGCGTCAAAACTCTCTGTAAAGTTTTTCATAAGGGGCCTTTAGATGAACGGCGTATAGTCCTTGTGCAGTTAAATTACCGTCTAAGGTATTCGAGCGCGACAGTATATGCTGTGCACCCACGTGATTCATAGAGCTCATTCTGACAATTATAGGGGCGAAGATACTTATGATATGGGTCAATCACTCATCTTTACTACTACTACTACTACTACTACTACTACTACTACTACTACTACTACTACTACTACTTACTACTAGTAGTAGTAGTAGAAGTAGGAGTAGTAGGAGTAGTATGCAGCCACTTCTATTTAGTTTCGAGAAGTGCTCCGCAGATAGGTGTTGTGTGTTTATGTCTTTAGAAATAATATCGCTTGACGGCATTAGTGGTTTTTTGTATAATTGCCGATTTCGTGTAGTTGACAAACGGACGCTTGACCCCAAATATCATCTTCACTTCATGGATATTCTGTGAATTAAAAAAAAAACTAAGCAGACAGCGTTCGTATGTAGGAATTCTCATTAGAGAACAGTGCGGTCGAATGCAAAAAAATAACAGTGGATAATAATCGCTGACGTACCCAGGATAGACGCACAGCACAAATCCATAGAGAAATAACACGGAGCCGAAATTGCTATCCTCTTTGTTGTCCAGAGTTGCAGTTTCGCGATTCTCATTATGTTGTACATCGTCCGTCACAACATGTAAGTTTTGCGACGCTGTGGTAATCTATATAGTTATATGATATAAGGACACATGTAAATCAGGCTGTCTTTTTCTCTGGATTTCGTGCCGGCCGGTTGTGTCCCCGCGATCTCCGACGCCAGCGCCGCTCTGGCCGACTGGGCTCCCCCTACGCCATCTCCTGCCGCCGACATGAGCTCTCACTGAGTGGTGCCCCCTCCTTGGACTCCTGTGCCTCTCTCTATATATACATTGTGATGAGCACCGATGACTAAGAGCAGCGGAATCGGGGCTCTGGGCGCGAGGAGCTAGCTGGAAGAAGCAGAGGAAGACGAAGTGCAGAATAAGAACAGGTTTTTTTCTTTTTTTTAACATACTGTCTTCACTATACAACTCCCCCAACCCCCCCCCCTTTTTTCGTTGTAAGCAATAATGCAGTTATCGTCCATATGAGACTATATGTTCTCTTGGCCAATCCCCCAGAGTGGGTACGAGCCATGGATTAGAGGATACAAACATACAAACAAACAAACAAACAAACAAACGAACGAACAGCTGGCCCAGGATCGGGTGTTGTCTCTTGTTCTCTTTCTTGTACATCACAATGGCGCAGTCCGACAAGTGAACCCTCTGCAGAAAGCCACCGGTACGTGTCTTCGTGGTTCGTCGGCAGCGTGGGCTTTTCCATCAAGGAACGCCGTTCACGCTTCCTTAGCGATAGTGTCGCACCCGCCACTTCAGCCACCCTTCAGACCACCTGTGGATGGTGTCCAGGCCTCCCCTGTGGTTCTATGGCATGACCTGATGGACACCCTGCCACCGCTTCACGACAGGGATCCACACCGGCTTCTTTCCTTTGAGATTGCTGCTCACGCTTCCCAATGCCTTCATTGCCATTGCAGTACTCTTCAAACATACGAGCCGCCACTGAACGCCTACCAGGCTTCTTTGCTCGTCAATCTCGCTGGCGTAAGTGTTGCAACCGCTACTTACTTGAAGACCGCGATCACTGACTCATCGGGCTTCACAGCCGACAGCACTGCAGACCTACAGGGTACCATCGCGTTACTCCGCGTCGAGACTAACGAACTTACAGCATCCATCTATAAGCGAGCTCCTACAATGTTGCCAGCATTGTGTGGCATTACCGCTGTGTTGGATGTAGCTGCCTCACACGACCTTGAGGCAAGCAAACCAGAGCAACGCGGGGAGCTTCGGTCTTCTCTCATCGAGCTCTCACACCAGCTCGACTGCTTCGTATCGTAGCGTTGCCACCTGCCACCTCATAATCACCCGCCGTCAGCGAACTACCGGAATTCCACGGGGTCCGGAACGACGCCGACAGCTGGGTGGGAACCGTCAACGCGATGGCAATGCGCGAGGCCTGGACGGAATCTCAGAAATGAACCGTGGCTGTAGACCGTCTTCGGAAAGGTGTAGTGGCGTGGCACCGGTATGAAGGCTTCAAGCAGCAGTTCTGGGTGGAGTTCTATGCAACGCTACGGCCACTCAACCACCATGCCTGCCTATATATATATATATATATATATATATATATATATATATATATATATATATATATATATATATATATATATATATAGATATGACAGATTACAGAACAAGATAAACAAGGTCACAGCATATATACGGACTGAATGATAATTGGTGGGGAGAAGCGTTCGTCAGTCCAGCCATGATTTTTCCGCCCCTCCGTCTGCCTTTCCGTCCATCCATGTGCCCGCACTTCTATCTGTTTGTGCGTCCGTCAGTGAGTCCGTCTGTCTATTGATCACTCTAAGTACAGCCATCCCACATCTTTTCATCATGTATTCATCAAATAAAAGTGCCGCCATTCAGAGGGCATTCTGAGAACCGCTCTTTCGGGTATATGCTACCAGTGGCTACAAACACAATCATAGGGTGGACAGACACACACGCTAAGGAGCTTCGCCCCTAAAAAACATGTGAAGTGAGAACCATGAAGCGTTAGAAAAGATGTTGAAATAGGTGTTTTTTAAGGAACTCTAAATGATGTTATATTGTGGCTGCTTTCAAGGAACTGAGGTAGTAAGTTCGAAAGGTAAATACTAGAAAAAAGCACCGTCAATTCGTAATAGTTTAAATGAACTATTGGCAGCTGTAGGCAATGTTTAAAGGTAAACATGGTCATGTTGCCAGTCATTAGATAATGAGTTAGGATACTTGAAATAAATGTCATGCTGACGAGTGCGAAATATGAGCACACCTAATTTCAGTGAAATGGAAAGATGGATGGGGAGGATGCCAAGATTATTAAAGATAGGCGTAGCGGCGTCTCTCCAGTGACTGAATGTGATAAACGTTATAGCTTTATTGTGTAGACGAGCAATCTTAGAGAGATAAACTCTACAGGTGTTTCCCCAGAAAGAACAGCAAGTTAGGTGACTAATAATGAAGTCGAAGAATAATAAACAAAGAATGTGCAGTGGAAAGAATGTGCGAGTTTTAATCAAAACACGAATACCAAAAGAAAGTCAAAATGATATAGTGGCAGTGTGCTTATCAAACTTAAGGTGAGAATCGGTGGAAACGCCAAAAACGTAGTTGCGTCAGAGGAATCAATAGTATGTAAGTCCATTGTTAGGTGTGGCAGAAATAGTGTTATTTACGTGGGGAATAAAAAACATAAATGTTATTTTAAGTCGTTAATACGAGGTGATTGTTGTGACAACACTGTAAAAAATTGGTAGCCTCTTCACCTATTTCATAAGTAAGTTATCTAACTCGCTATAAGAGAAAAATATAGTGATGTCATCAGCGTATAGAATACATCTAGATGAGTTAAGACATTTGGGTAAGCCGTTCATATACAATAAAAAAGTTGCAGTCTTAGTAATAAGCCTCGCGGAACACCTTTATTTATTTTATTAGATTTAGAATAGGAATCACCAACTAAAATACCCTGAGACCTGTTTAACAGGTACTTACGTATGAACGTTAGTGTTCATAGTATTCTAACTTTTAAAAAAGGGCAGCATGTACAATAGTGTCAAATGCTGTCGAAAAATTCACAAACACGGCCTCAGCGAAAACGCCAATGTCGATAGAATGTTTAAGGTATTCTACGAATTCTATTAGTGCGAGGTCTGATAAAAAGTTGCGCCTGAAACGAATTTAATGATAGCTCAAAAGATTAGCTTGATCAGATAATTTGTCAGCCGAGCGACCAGTTGTTTCTCGATAACCTTACTAAAACAGGAAGAACAGTTATCAGATGGTAATTATTATTTAGTGTGTGGTCACGTTTTTTGAACACTAGAACTACTCTGCCCTCTTTTAGTTCATCAGAAAAATTCCCATTCTTAAACAATAAGGTGAATCTATGAACCAGAGGAATGGAAATGTCTGAGGCAATGGGTTTTAATCTAAAGGAATGAATGTTATCAAGGCCGGCGCCTGTGCACTGTAGTGGCTTCACTACTTTGGAAATTTCGTGCGGGGACACAGGGTAAAATAAAATAAATGCGAGAATCGACAGAAAAAGGAGCAGAAGACGTTGGTGCATGGATCTTGGAAAAGTTCAGGGTAAAAGAATTTGCAATATCAGGGATATTTGTTTGCGCATGTGTGCCATCGAAAAATTTTGATATCTGCGGCTCGGAACTATGCTGGTTCAAAGATCCCCTAATTGCCAATTTAGCGGCTGCCTTTTGTATTGGTAAGAGTTCTGGTAGTAGCTGCGCGTTGTCTCTCTCAACATCATACTAAGTGTATCGGAATATTTTTGAAACCGCTGCAAATGTGATAGGGTAAATGGCAGCGTTTTAGCCTTTTTATGTCACTTTTTTTTCAATGCCACGCAGAAGACATGTGGTCATTCAAGGTTTTCTGGCAACCAAATATTCTTCTACATTTCACGATTTAGTGAAACATTTTTTTCATTTCGTCAGTCATTTTATCACAAAGCTTATGGAAGGCAGGAACAGCAGATCTAGCGTTTAAGACATCGGTACAATTTGTCTTAGAAATGATGTTGAAAAGTTTTTTGATTGAAAGTATCTCTTTAGTTACAGTTTTCAGTTGATGTTTCACGCGACTACCTACTAAGAGAAAGACAGGATAGTGGTCAGTAAACAGAAATTGAACAACACTGCCAGAATGATCTGTAGTGAGATTTGTTAGAATGTTGTGAACGAGAGTGCTAGAACCACCAGTAATACTGCATATGGAGTCGAAAATTGAAGACTTCAGTTCATTACCTTCAAAATATTTAACATAATCAAAGCACGAGGTATGAGACATATCAGGAAAGCTTATATTGATGTCTCCCATGAGGATTAGGTTCTTGTGTTTGTCGTTACCTCGACTTAGCATTTCATCAAAGCAGAGCAGAACTCATGGTAGGGTGAGGATGGCGAGTGATAAATCCATCCCAGGACTACTCTTTTACCTTGAAAACAAGAGCCATCAATTCTAGCCATACAGATTCGCAGTGTTCAGTGGAAAGGGCTAAGTCATAGCGACAGGTGTACGCCTGTGCAATGTGTACAAAAATGACCGAACTCCTATGTCAGCTGGTAGCGCGGTGAGCGAACTCGGCATGGTAACCGGGCGGAACAAACATTGCGTCATTTGATGATGACAGCCAAGTTTCAGAAAGTCAGATGACGGAAAAACTATGATCAAAAAAGAACATCAAGTTGATAAGAGTGTCAAAATATTTCAACAAGCTACGCGTGTTGAAATGTACAAGTGAAAGGTGAGTGTTGAAGAGATGGTGGAACAGTTCCTAGGTTTATTCAAAGGTATAGAAGGCCCTATTTGAAATGCGCGTTATCAGTTGAAGTTACAAAAAGATGGAAAGATCGCTGAGCACAGAAATGCAAAAAAAAAACGCGACTGTCTGGTTTATGTCTGTATTTCATCTGGTAATTGTCAACCTACCAAATTTGCCTTTTTTTATTTCTTTAGTGAGAATGCTTGAGGTAACAAGCACTTATTTTTAGTGGTCTTACATATGATCATTGACAAAGAATGGTTTTTCGACACGGGCCCTGAAAGAATTGGCACCTAGTCGCAAGATGAGCTTTCTGAGCCTTGTTTGCGAAGTCTGCTTTTTTCACACAAGAGTGTAACCTAGCACTTATGACGCACGCTGCATCTCCATCTAACTGCTCGGTTAGATGGACACGCAGCATGCGTTGTTTCTTTCCTGTTGGCTGATTGCGATATTTTGCAGAATGAGCGTAACTGTGGAACATGGGGAGCGGGAAACATCGGGAACGGAGAATGTGGCCAGATGAACCAGGTGCATTACAGAGCTGTTCTAAAACGAAGCTCCTAATAGGCTGAGGCCTACACCTTTCTGCGTTGTCGTAGCCACCCCGTGTTTCTGCCCGTTGTCCTAAAAAGGCAGACGGATGGACGAACGTATGAGTTAAAGACGCGCGCCCGAAAAGTGGCGATCAAACAAGCACAAGGACAAGTGGACCCTGAGCTGAGAGCCCGGGAAGCTTCGCCGCACTCATCATCATTCACTCAGTAGATATCCTGTGAATAAATATGGTGCCTATGAATGCCACGAGTCACGCCAATGCTCTCAGTAAAGTTTCAAACAGGTGGTGTGTCAAGGCGTTAACAAAATTGCACTTCTATTGGAAACGCACCGAATAGGACGAACGCGTAGGAGTGACACGTTGAAGGACATTATTGTGGGTGTCATGATCATTATGCATTACCTCACTCTACGAAGAACAATGAAAGAGGACAGAGTTAGATAGAAGACGCTTGTTTCGAAAGCCTACAAAATCTGCGACCAGGGCGCAATTGATAACGGGCTCAGCAACTGTTCACGCCCATCGAGAGGTAATGGGTTTCACTACCACTGACAAAATTTTTTTTTCTCTTGTAATCATGCGTAACTATTTGATGGCATTTCCGGAATGGAAATTCGTCACTGCAGTCTTGGTGAACCACGGTTTCACAATTTTCGTGCTAATACACTGATTAGCACTTCAAATTCACCACCACAGAATGCAGGAGTTTCAATGTGATTAGCAAGTGCCCTGACAAAACGGAACGCCGGGCCGTGAAGTGAAAGTGAAAAATGGAGCAGCAGTCCTTCAAGATGGCCCTGCATACTCTTACGTAAAAGTTATACAAATACAGTTGAAAGGTTGACACTATGCCATAATTAATAAAAATTCGGGAAGTGTACATTATGGCAAAATTCATGATTCTGCAAGGAAGTAATGCAGCACCTCTGCATCTGGACAAAACTACGTGCCCAATCCTGCTGCTTAGGGTCATAACAATGAAGAATTTTGCCTGACCCTTCTGAAATATGTGGGAAGCTTCAAGGCGCCAAGAGGTTACTCGACTATCATTGCGTGGCACCTGTTTGTTATGTTACTCTTACATCGTGCAACGCCATTCATTGCCTGGCATGACACCGAATTGGCGCTTTTTGCAGAGTTTCAAGCACAAGTGTTGCTTTATGGCAAAATACGGGACTCCCATGCTGGCGAAACGCACCTGGCTCTGATTGTTTTTAAAGATTCTGCTCAATAAGCATACGGTCATTAGTAAAGTGGCCACAGCGGACAACCACGCCGCTACGCATCCAATCGTTCTGTTGTGGACCTACAACATGTGTCACTGTAAAAGAAGTAGTGTACCATACCGTACCATACCAGCGCTTTCGCAAAAACATGTAAAAAAGTAGTAAAGTTTGACAAAGAAAAGCTGAAATAAGAAAGGTTGACCATGGTTTTCAAAAAGTGAAAACATGCAGCAACGCACCTTTGTGAGAATGTGTGAATAACAGGCCCGTAAACGTATAAATATGAACATAAACAGAAAAACTAATGGCCCAAGATGGAACTCTGTTTCACTCTATGGTCAGTTTTTTTAGGAGAAGCGAATGTTTCACGTGCTTACACCACAAAGTCTCGCTGACCCAAATGATTCTTCAAAGTAATAAAGAAGACCAGGGTTCCCATATGCATCTAGTTTACGACAGTTTACGACACAAAATTGCCTAATGAATAGTGAAAAACGCATTAGTATATGGTCTAGAAAGGCGAAAACATGCAAAGACTTCATTCCTATTAAGAGTGCTTCTAATGAAATCTTTAAGACAAAGTGAAGCTAAATTGGTAGAACTTTCTGTCCGAAAACAGAAGAGATAACAAATTATTATGTGGAACTGATCCTAGTACTTTGTTGTTCTGAACAGAGGTAACGTTTTGATTATTTTACTTAGCGAGAGGAGGGTGGAAATCAAATGGTACTAGAGTAGCAGGTCTTTGTTACCTTTCTTGAAAACTGGTATAACTATAGAACGATTTCATGTATGCAGAAATTCGCCAGTTTAGAAGAATAAATAGTTAAAGCAAAGAGTTTCACTAATTATGTCATCAACCAGTATTAAATGGCGTATTGAATTACCAAATTTTTCAGGGCAGACACCATGTTGAAAGCGTGCCAAAAAGTAAATAATATCGGACGTGGCCCAACCAGAAAAAGATAGAATTAATGATATAGATGATTTATTTCAGGTAGAAAAGTTGACGACGGACTGCTCTTAAGTATTGTGAAATGACACGAAAATGCGCTAGCAATCTTAGCAGGCGGGCTAAAAGTCCTGCTGTCGTGTTGAAATGAATTGAGTTGCACAGAAAACTGTTGACAATTATGGTTCAAAAAATCATTCAGCATTTCTCACTTCTTTTTATATTTGCCTTAAATTCAAATAAATTCTGTTTTTGTAGTGTCACCTTCGCGTTTTCCGGAGATTTTCACGAAGAATATTTCAATACTTCTTGCACCTATTAGGCTTAGAATTAATAAATAACTGTCTTTCAGCGTTCTTACACAAATTGTTTTTTTTTCTTTCTGCTCTTAAGTAATCCATTCGTCATCCAAAGCTTCGCGGGTTATTTATACGGTTTTTGCAGTGCACGAAAATGCAAGTGGTAGAACTGCCGTTGGGAATTCATCACAAAAAAACTTAGAAGCCTCTGTAAGCTCACAAGTTAATTATGAGCAGACCAGTCGGTGATGCCAATAGCAGAAGTTATTCTATCTGTATCGAACGTTGTGGTGACGTATGAGGTGCCAACGCTAGCGAAATGAGCATCCAAAACGACAAATACCAGAAAGTGATATTTAAGCTCTGTGTTAATAACACCTGCAGCAATCGGTAAGTTGAGGTTAGTTAGAACACCCTATACTTTAGGAATCCTACTCATCAGGGCATTGATTTAGTGATGAGATGAGATATTCAAAACCGTACTCACTGAAACAATCATTGTAAGCTCCGGGCACGATACAATTATTATCAAGGAGAATATTTTTCATATCACCCACTATCATCACACTTTCAGTTTAAGACAACAGCTAGTTAAGCACGTCATGAGAAATGTGAAGGTAACCAGATACATTAAAGGTGGGTGATCTGTAAAGACTGCCACAAACATGACTTCAGATTTCTATGTCTTGAAGGGCGTGTTGGTTTCCACCCTATTCAATTGATATAGAAGTTTCAATCGTCCTTTCGAGTGTAGTTGATGTTGGGCAAAACAAATATAGCACCTTTCCTGTTGTTTAACGGTGACATTAGTCGGGAGTGTAAGAAACAAAGCCATACGGTCATTGCTGGAAAGCCATGTTTGGGATACACAAATGAAAAAAAAAGCATCATCACGGAAACTTTGGAAGCTTTTCAAGCCTTTGCGATTCCTTCATAAAATTCAGGCGTCAGAACGCACCAAAACAATTCCGAATGACCTTAAGTAATGGAAGAATTTTGAGTGGACACAGGAGACACAGCGATGAAAACGCACACGAACACGTGTGTCAAGCTCCAAGAAGGCTCTTATGCTATTGAATGCGGAGCATTTCTTGGCGAACTTGGTTGACTTTGAGCGTATCTATCTATCTATCTATCTATCTATCTATCTATCTATCTATCTATCTATCTATCTATCTATCTATCTATCTATCTATCTATCTATCTATCTATCTATCTATCTATCTATCTATCTATCTATCTATCTATCTATCTATCTATCTATCTATCTATCTATTTAAACACCTGGAACGTAAAGGTATCACTACCGCCATATTTGGTACAACGTGGCTGAAGGATCGCTGGCCCGGTGTCGATTTGACGTAGAGTAGGGCATGTTGCATGCACTGTATGCATTTGGAGACCCAAATAAGGCATCCCTTTTTTTGCTATTCAATTAAGAAGAATATCGTCGAAATACGAGACTTCTGTCTGGATGTGCTGCGTGAACTATGGACGCCATGAAACAGTGATGTTGGCAAACAGGAGCTTGTACAAAACTAAGGTATCCTGGCAGGTAGGTGGCGACACCATGTCATCAGCAGAGTACTTTTTGGCATAGAGTTTCCTAAAATTTCCTACAGGGGACGCAGGCGCTGCCATAGTTCAGCGACCATGGTGATGGCGGGGGGTACACAGATTTGCCTATTATTCGTACTTGCGGGCGGCGAATCGCACTTGTGGCTTCATTTATTGCTGTGTTCGGTTTCGGCTTGAAGAAAAGAATGAACTCTTTTAAACTTTATGACACTATTTGATATGTTGAACCTAAAAATGATAAGGTGGTGAAGCGCAACCACTGAACATTTGCTGATTTTTAAAAGTTCCGTGAGAAAGCAGCTTGAAACCACACGAACAAACACGGAGCCAGAAGTACGAAGATGAGACAAATCCGTTTACTACGCATCATTCCCATGCTCGCTGAAGCGCCCTGCGTTGCGGCTTCCACAGACACTAGCGCCATAGTTCCCTCTAGTTCATATTAAGGAAACTCTATGCTTTTCGGCACAGCATCGCATTTTCCGTGAAGTGTAATAAACACCAGCTTTTTTGTGCATATCGTTACGTTTTCAGCGCTTGGTAAAACACACAACGGTCTTTGGAATGGCGCATTTATGTATTTTCTAGTAAAAAAACCCACCACCACTCACATATTGATGCTGCGCCTCAGATATGCGCGGTGTATGATTTCTTGATCCACAATTTTTACAAGTGAACACAGCCATCAGATCATGATGGCTGGGCGTTAAGAAAGGGCTTAAACTTTTGGCGACTGGTTTATTCGTGTAACACAAACATATATACCGACAAAAACTTCAGCGTTTAAATAACCTTCGATAGACCATCACCTTCGAAAAATGTTTACATATTGACAGTTTTTACTTGCCTACACACGCAAGCGCACACTAACGCGGTTTTCACGTGCTCAGCTGCCATCATTTATTAAATGCGAATCATTTCTTTGAGAATTTCTGCGGTTTTCAACGTCCATCCGTTCATCCGTCTTTCCATGCGTCTGTCTTTCTCTCCACAGTCTGTCTGTCTGTTTGTCTATCAGCCTGTCTGTCTGTCTGTCTGTCTGTCTGTCTGTCTGTCTGTCTGTCTGTCTGTCTGTCTGTCTGTCTGTCTGTCTGTTCTGTCTGTCTGTCTTCCCTCCGTCCGTTCGTCTGTCTGTCTGTCCGTTCACCTGCGAGTCCCTGCACTTTTGTCTGTGCCGTAAATGGTATGTATACCAAAACTTGTATGGCTTAGCATTATTGTATGACGAACATAAATTACAGGTCATAACATCGAAATCTCGTTATGCCTGCCATGAATGAGATGATCTACAAGCCACGGCCTTGTGGTTCTTGCGGCTGTTTCATTATTTGATATATGCCAAAAGCGGTAAGGCGTGACAATAGAGAATGAAAAACATCAGCGACTATTAATCGAGAAAAAAGTACATACATGCGTTCTCACCGTCATATGTTGGGTTCGGGACGTTAAAGCCCACATATAAAAAATGACGCACATGACGCCGACAGCTTGATTTGCAAGACATGGTGTCTGGGCACTCGCAGCCATATAAGGAAATCAATATATATCAACCCTGGCCTAATAGGATAGTTTTGCATGACGAATTATCAACTGGTAAATGAAAATTATGACTTGCACATGTTGTACTACATCATGGACAAGCTATTTTCATGGTGCGCTCGCAACATTTGGCGTGACGTGACTGCATGACAAACATAAATGACAGCCAGTAAAATAAAAATAATGGCATTACGTGAGATTACAAGGGTGGTGCGGTGTCTGCCCCGCGTCTTCTCTGGACTCAAATAAGTTTTAATATTCTTCATTATGCATGGCTTATGGCATGACTTGCCACGATGATTGTGCATTCGCAGTCAGCTCGCTAACTTGATATCCACCAAAATTGGTAGAGCGGAGCTGTGGCATGACTGCATGACGAACGTAGATTACAGGGAAGAACACAAAATCATGACATTGATATCAAGTGCGGCATGACTACATACAACGCTCATGGTGAGCTCACGACCGTTCTTCATGCTAGGTGTGTGGAAAACTTTGTATTGCGAGACGTCACTGAATGACAAAGAGAAATGGCAGGGCGTAAGGTGGCGTTGAGGAAATGTAGGACATGCAGGTATGACGTGATTTACATGCCATGCTTATGCTGTGCTCGCAGCCCGCTCACTATCATAACATAGACACAAATCGGTATTGCTTCACGTTACTCTATAGAAAACCTAAATAAGATGTGGAAACATAAAATATTGGCATGCATGTCACTTAGGTGTTCATTACTAACAAGCCAGGCTGATGTTAGGCTCGCGGTCATTTCGCTAGGGCTAATATACACCAAAATTGCTATTTCTGCGACGTGGCAGTACGACAATCGTGAATTTTAGGTGGTAGCTTGACAATCCCGACATGTATTTTATGTATGCCATGAGCTTTATGCCCCGCTTGTTATTTTGCTAGCTTGACATAAAAGTAGTTTTACAGTGAAAGCTGTTTTGAAGTCGTAACTCAGATCTCGCCGCCGCACCGTATTTGTCCACCGCTACCCACCCAGTGTCCGTACCAAATCGCGTGGAAATCAAATAATAAAAGAAACGAAGTAGTAATGAGACATTGGGGCTCGCACCCTAGTCCACTGGGTGCCAACTCAGTATTATACCACTCAGCTACGCCTGCGCTCGTCACAGCTTGGCAACTTGCCTTATCGGCAAGATTGATGTCGGGGAAAGTAACCGCGGTTAGTACGACTTGTGAAGTGTTTTAAAACAGCAAAAAAAAAAAACAAGCAGCCACCACACAACTATGTAGCGTAACGAGTGGCCGTTCAACGCCCGAACTCTTACAAAGCTTGTTCTTGTTCAGCTATCAACTGTGGCGCATACCCACTTCAGGCATAATCTCTTATCGTCGTCAGCCACTGCATGAATGGTTGGCAAAAAATTTCTTCGCAATAGTTTAGCAGAATACCACGCTTCTCAAAAGAACGAAGAAAAATAGCATAGCGAATCCTTTTCCCGCCGCTTCCTGTGTATTCGTCCCAAGATTAGTTTGTCACGGCGCTGCTACGAAGCCGCTGCTTTCCCCGTCTTATGTTCGTTTTCATCCATGGCAGAAACAGGATGTTCATCGTCTGGAACTCACTTACAAACGCATTTTCAACATAGAGTCTTTCGTGTATTCAGCGTCATCGTCGTCGCGCACTTTGAATGCGCCAACGTACTCTGATATTAGATGCAAGGAATCTTAGAGCGGGTTCGATCAGCATGCGGCGTGACTACCGTTAGGGCGGCGTTCAATTGACCTCGAGGAGAAGAGCGAAAAGAGGAAAAGTCCCCGGAAATTCACTATCGCCTTCGCCGCCGAAGCAATCGGAAAACTACGCCACACGGCTGGGGCGAAAAAAAAAAATCGTTCCGAGACCCTGTTTTCCGGCACTAAAAGTGGATCCTCTCTCTGCTTCATGCCTTTGGCAGTCCTAGATAGAACCATGTGATCTAAGCAGCTCTACGCAGATTCAACATGGCAGCCAAGGAGGGAGCAATGAACTGGGGAGAGTGCGCTACGTCGCACTTTGTGAAGCCGCAAAGTAAAGAAGCGTAAAGGACTCCTCCTCACAATGTTGGGCACGCTATGGCGGCTCGCACATGTGCAACCGGCGCCAGCGAGAAGACGAGCCACTCGGGCTGATTTCGGACGCGTTGGAGGGCAAAACCGCTGCCATCTGATAGGCGAACTCGAAAAGCGAAAACTTCTGTGCTTATTATGAGCAAACGTGTTGCGATATTCGCTTTTCTAATGTTTGCGTGCCATTCGCAGCCTCATCAAGAGTTTCAGAATAGCGCACCGCGAGCCCTTGCGGTGCGGTTGCTGCCACTGCGCATGTGTTGTAACGCGATTCGGCGTTCGCGTTCGCGTACCGCACGCAGAAAATCTGAAATTGCGTGGTGGTGATGGCGGCTTGCATATGTGGCCCACAAGCATGGTTTCAAGGCTACGGTGTCGCTGCTATCGTGCGTTACGGTTTGCAGCAGGGCAAACGCTATTCTAAAACTCGTATGGCGCCCGCTACGCCCGCAGCGCTTGCAAGCGGTATTCTAAAGCTTCCTATTTACTGTTCATACCATGAATCAACAATAAACGTGCAGCTTTGGATTTTGCGTTCATTCGGCTGAATGCAAGAGATCACTGGTGCGATTAGGTCGTATATTCGCCACTACAGGCTCTCTTCTACTGCAGATGCGGTGAGTTCGGGGTACAGAAAATATAGCACCAGTGAGAATTGTAATTATTGGTCTACTATTTAGTCAGATAAAATATCTTCGTATCATTTTTGCCATGTGTGCCACGATACGTTCGCTCGAGTATTGATCGCAGCAGCGTGCGGGTTGGCCAGCCGTGGTCATATAAAAAAAAACTTGGCCAAATATGGGGTTACTGCACAGAAAGCTTTAACAGGAAGTGATAAATCAAACAATAATTCCCTTTCTGTGGGAGGCACGTCTAATCTTTCATTCGGTAAGCTTCGGTGAGAACAGTGAGTCACGTACTGCTTTCCAATGGTTGTGACCAATTAACGAACAACGCATCACCACCTCTTGACTTGAGAGCCGTAGATGCTGCTGTTCTCGTCTTAGAATCATCGGCTTCCTTCTCTGAGGCACGCATGCATAGTGCTGAAGGAATACAGTGGAGCTGCGGCGCCAATCATTTTTGCAGAAGTGGTCACGAGCTTCGAAAACGACCGCTTTCAACCTCAAGCGATATAAAATTAACTCTCAACCGTGAAGCCAAACTCTCACTCTAGGCTTTTGAAACATTGTATTACCATCGAAGTGCAACAGCTGCACTAGAATGCACATTCAGAACTCCAGCCAGCTATCAACAATGCAGTCATACGAGTAGTGATGCAGACAACACGAGACGCCGGCGTGCCTTCCTATTCCCACAAGCCCCCCTGCAAAAGCACGTGACTTCCGCCACACTTTTCGCTCTTCAGCGTTAGCGCACTACTTCGCATCTACGCATAGTTCCCTTTAGTGGGAGTTGGGGTAGTTTTTTGCTTCAACTTAGCCAAATTTCAAAAGTTCACCAGCTCGTTTCTCAGGAATAGAAAAGCCACTATCTAGCAAAGGAATTTCAAGTGTCAGCCCTATGATATAGGTTTATTTAGCTCCCCGAAGGGCTCAATTGTCTCCCCACTGCTGTATAACATTGCAATGAGTGACTTGCTGCCAAGCTCTCAAACCAAGAAGGCATCAAGTTCACCATCTACGCGGACGACATCGCCATATAGAGTGTCGGTGCCTCAGAGGACTCTGTGGAGAGCTCCCTCCAAGAGGCCATTTACTGTGTTGAAGTCTACATCGAGGAAGTGGGCCTGAAGTTTTCAATGTCAAAGCCCTAACTTCTCTTATATGGACACATGAGAACGGGACTCAAACCCAAAAATCGGAAACCACTGGTTGAAATTGACATTAAGCTGCACACGCCATTGGGGTATTGCGAGGGAAGACTTCACACGTTTTCTGGACATGTTCCTCGAGGCTGATGGACTGAACGGCCGCATGATTGACCATCTGACTTCCAAGGCGAAAGGGTTCATTTGAATAATCTCATGCATTTCCAACAGTCGGTGTGGTTTTCGAGAGGACAACCTCCTCAGACTGTTAACGCATTTTTGATGAGTCACAAAAGTTATGTCTCACAAACCGGCACATGTGGCAAATTCTTGAGAGAAATACTTTCATCATACTCATAAGGAAAACCATCAAGAATATTCTTGGTATTCCTATGCACAGAAACACTGAGAACCTTATGAAACTTAGTCTACAACACGCTTGAAAAAGTCATTTAGGCCCAAAAAACGGTACATGTTGCCCGGCTTTCGATAACATGAGCGGAAAGACAGAGTCTGCTTGACACTTCAGTCATCGCCCTGATGCTCGAAGTGCAAAAAGCGCCACTTAGTGATTGCATACGGTCAGAGTGTATACCTTCCACGAAATATGCACCCACAGTACAACGTGGGCAGGCGCGTCACTCGAGCCTCCTGTCTTTCCGGTTACGCTCACGCCCCCTCGTCTCTATCATGATTTTTTGATGCCACCTGGTACGGCGTTTCCGCTCACTTTGCAGTAGTATCCGTACACACTAAGCATCAGATTTTACAGTCAACGTTGTTTAGAACCACTTCTTACAAATAGACGAGATGGCAATTGCACTAGCTATTTTTCATCCACAAAATTACTTACATTTCTACGGACTTTAAATCCACTGCTAAGGCCTTCGCTTCTGGCCTGTGTCAGGGAGCTTTTTAGACTCTAACTTACAAAGACCTCAACCACCACACTATTATTTGGTTTCCTGTTCACCTTGCCTCGATGGTCCAGGGCTTTCCAATGTCAACGAGCAAGCCCACCCCAAGGCGCGAGGCTTCACTTACCGCGCCGGAACTTGCACGGCTCAAACGAAGGAACCAGGCCCCAACCTTCATTTATGGGACATTTGGACTACCTTAAATGAGATCACAAAGCATTGTCAATTAGGCCGCAGATTCTTTCCACTGCTACACGATACGCTATCTAGGCCACAGGCATTCTTCCTTCGCATCTTTAAGACGGGAACATACCCTAGCCACGTAACCTATAGCCATTATTCCGACATTTCAGAACATTGTCCGAAGTGCCACAATTGCAGTAATTTTAACCACGTGCTCGTGAGGTGCCCCTCTTTATAAGAAAATCATCAAGAATTATCCAAAAATGCCTTTCATTAAATCTCACGAGCTCGGTCCTCGTACAACAAACAACTCAAGGCTGTACAGAAGGCCCGCGATGCAGTGGTGAGACTAGGCCTACCCGTCAGCACGTGGGAGCAGCTCGCAATCATACCCCTGTAAAACAGAGGTGGAATCCTTGAGGACACAACCCCAATAAAGTTTTATATACGAAGCATTTCTCAGTGAACTTCGGCGACTATGAACGCATCTATCTATCTATCTATCTGTAGTGAAGAAGAAAGACGTTGATACCATCAGGTGAGCTATCATCAGCACAAGAAGAAGGCACGAGATCGGCGATCAAGCACCGTCATCTGGGTTCGCCTGCGTTCCTTTCAGAGCTACCACCCGCTTGCTCAGTCCTTCAATAAACCCCCTTTACATTTGGTGGAGGTGCTGGCTAACTGCATCACCTACACCCTGGAACTCCGATCCCGCACGCTGCCGTCGACCATGCAAGTTGACGCTGCCCAACAGACAGCACCTCTCGCGGCTCCTACTTGCCCCGGCCCGGTTCACCAGCGAGACCCCCCGATCTTTTCGGGCGCCGAAGACCAGGACGTTGAGGACTGGCTGTCGTCCTACGAAAAAGTCAGTGGACCAAACAGGTGGGATGACGCTGCTAAGTTGAGCACCGTCAACTTTTACTTGGCTAATGTGGCGAAACTGTGGTATACAAACCACGAATCCGAGTTCGAGAACTGGGCCACTTTCAAGCAGGCAATATCCTCGGTTTTCGGTTGCCCTGCCGTGCGGAAGTTGCGCGCCGAACAACGCCCGCGCTCACGGGCACAAGAACCTGGCGAAACGTTTACCGCCTATATTGAAGATATACTCGATCTCTGCAAGCGCGTCGATGCCGCAATGAGCGAAAGTGCCAAGATCCAGCACATTATGAAAGGTGTTGATGACGACGTCTTTCAAATGCTCCTGGCGAAGTCTCCTTGCACGGTGTCTGAAGTGGTAACTCTGTGCCAGAACTACGACGAATTGCGACGGCAAACGAGCTCTCACCCGTCGTCCATTTCAGCCTAACCAACCACTCGCTGCCCTGGACGTCGTACCTGACCACTCCCGCCTTCTAGCACAAATGAAAGACTTTGTGCGTGAGGAGGTCGCACGTCAGCTTTCCTCCTGCCGTTTTGTCAGCGCCAAGAGCTCCCGCAGCAGCAGCAAGAGCAACGACCGACACCGTTAGCTCCCATGCTCCGACATGCACTTCAGGACCAGATTGCCGAGGCTATGCCAGTGCCCTTTCAGCAGCAAGTTGTCGCCGCGCCCCTTACTTATGCTGACGCAGTAAAGAGGCAGCAGCCACACCAGCCCTCGCCGTTCAACGGACTGCCGCATGTCACCTCTCCTACTCAGTCTTCCGTCGCATGGGCTCCTCCCCTCGCTACCACAGTCTCGACTCAGCCGTATGCCGCGTGGGCGGGCGCCCCTTGCTGCAAATGCCTGGCGAACGCGCGATAACCGGCCGATTTGTTTTGCGTGCGGCGGACCTGGCCATATCTCCCGATACTGCCGTCGTCGCGTGCCCGCCTACACAGACGTCCGACCACGAAGCAATTACATGGACCGACCACCTTTTGGCTATGAAAGTTCGGATCGTCAGTCAAACATGCCTTCCCGTGACTATCCGGCAACTTCGTCTCGTCGCTCACCTTCACCCAATCGACGCTCCTTGTCACCCATGCGTCCACGACCAGCCCCTCAAAATGAGGGAAACTAGCCGTCGCAGTTCAAGGGGCAAGAACTGCGCTATCGAAATGTTCAAGTCCTCGCACCTTGCCGTCAAATATCGTCGAAGTTTTTGTGGACGGCGCCCATGCATACGCTCTTGTGGATACCGGTGCCGCTGTGTCTGTTATAGACGCCAAACTTTGCCGCAAGCTCCGAAAGGTGACCACGCCGCTTGATATGTTCTTACGTGCAGCAAATGGAGAACCTGTTAGACCTATAGCCGCCTGCACTGCCCGACTCAAAATTGCGGAGGACCACTACATTGTTGAGTTTATCGTCCTTTCCTCGTGCTCTCATGACATCATACTTGGCTGGGATTTCCTATCCCGTAATCGTGCCGTTATAGATTGTGCCCGTTCCGAACTTGAACTGCTTCCGTTCTTCGAGCAGCCCTACGACCACACTAATCAAGCCGCGCACAAGCTAGTTGTCAAAGAAGACACTGACATTCCACCGACAACAGCTGTTTTCCTCCCTGTGGTCTCCGACGGCATGCGTGATGAAGTAGCATTTTTCGAGCCATCACGCCTCTTTCTAAGTCGGAAACCACTTCTGCTCCCTTATTCAGCCCTCTCAATTTCTACTGGAGCCAGTGCTCTCTGCCTTACCAATCCCTTTCCGCATACCATCAAACTGTTTAAAGGCGAGTCTCTTGGATGCGTACAGCCCATTGATAACGGACAAATTTTTACCGTGCCGCAAGAATCATCCCAAAGTCACCTCGCCGCCCTCAGTGCTCTTAACCACTCTCATCTACAGGCTTCAAAAGTGTTCGATTCGGCGATCGCAGACGGACTGTCACCATCTGAACGATCTGAACTCCTCCAACTGCTGTACCAGTACCGCGAATCTTTCGATGTTGTTCAACCTTCACTTGGCCGCACTTCTACCACTCTACATTACATCGATACCGGCTCCCATGCGCCAATACGACAGCGACCATATCGTGTTTCCGTGACGGAACGCCAAGTTATTACCGAACAGGTGAACGATATGCTGCAACGTGGCGTCATTCAACCTTCCCAAAGTCCATGGGCCTCACCTGTAGTGCTCGTTAAAAAAAAGGATGGTTCCGTTCGCTTCTGCGTGGATTACCGGCGCCTAAATAAGATCACTCGAAGAGACGTGTATCCTTTACCCAGGATTGACGATGCCCTTGATACTTTACAAGGTGCCGAGTTTTTTTCATCATTAGATTTGCGCTCAGGGTATTGGCAGGTCCCCCTTGCCGATGCCGATCGACCAAAAACAGCCTTCGTGACACCGGACGGTCTGTATGAGTTTAATGTCATGCCCTTCGGCCTCTGCAATGCGCCTGCCACCTTCGAGCGTATGATGGACTCGGTTCTTCGGGGTTTGAAATGGCAAATCTGTCTCTGCTATCTCGACGATATAGTCGTCTTTGCGCCAGACTTTAGAACACATCTCGAGCGCCTCAAACACGTTCTCACGTGCCTGAAGAATGCTCAGCTCCAACTCAACCTCAAGAAGTGTCACTTCGCTGCTCGCCAACTTACGATTCTCGGGCACGTCGTATCAAAGGACGGTATACTTCCAGACCCGGCTAAGTTACGTGCTGTCGCCGACTTACCCAAACCAACGACTATGAAGCAGTTACGGAGCTTCGTGGGGTTATGCTCCTACTTTCGCCGGTTCGTGCGCAACCTCGCCTCTATCATTGCGCCTTTGACCAAACTTATAGGTAGCACCACTAATATTTCGGCATGGTCTTCTGAGTGTGACCAAGCCTTCTGTACCCTTCGTCGTCTCCTCACTTCGCCACCAATACTGCGCCACTACGATCCTACGGCAGCAACTGAGGTCCACACCGACGCCAGTGGTGTCGGCCTCGGTGCGGTTCTCGCGCAACGCAAGCCTGGATTCCCCGAGTATGTCGTCGCCTACGCCAGCAGAACTCTTACCAAGGCTGAATCAAACTACAGCGTCACCGAGAAGGAATGCTTGGCGATCGTTTGGGCGCTTGTCAAGTTCCGCCCATACCTTTATGGCCGTGCTTTTGATGTAGTAACGGACCACCACGCATTATGCTGGTTATCGTCGCTTAAGGACCCATCAGGTCGTCTTGCCCGTTGGGCTCTTCGGCTTCAAGAATATGACATTCGCGTGGTATATCGTTCCGGCCACAAGCATGCCGATGCTGATGCACTGTCACGATCTCCCCTATCCCCGGACATCGCATCTGTTTCCTCGGACAACACGTTGTCAGCGCTTGACGAGGACACCATCTCTTCTGCACAACGCAATGACCCATGGATCGCTTCGCTTCTTGACGCGTTATCCGAGGCACCGACACTTCCAACCACTCGAACCCTGCGCCGCCAGGCTCCGCACTTCAGTATTCGGGATGGCCTTTTGTACCGGCGCAACTATTCAGCAGATGGTAGGAAATGGCTACTAGTCATTCCCCGAACGCTGCGCTCTACCATCTGCGCGTCGTTTCATTCCGACCCGCAATGTGCTCACGCCGGTGTTTTCAAGACCTACGAGCGCTTACGAAAAAGGTATTACTGGCGCGGAATGTTTACCTTCGTCCGCCAGTTCATTCGCGGCTGCCACGAATGTCAGCGGCGGAAAAGCCCGCCACATCCTGCAACAGGTTCATTGCAGCCCCTTCCATGCCCAGACCGCCCATTCGACCGTGTAGGAATTGACCTCTACGGACCACTCCCATTAACAACGGCAGGCAACCGATGGGCTATCGTGGCAGTGGATCATCTAACACGGTACGCTGAAACTGCTGCTCTCCCCACAGCTGCAGCACAAGACGTCGCAACTTTCATACTCAATCGTTTTGTGCTTCGTCATGGTCCTCCTCGAGAACTCCTCAGTGACCGAGGGCGTGTTTTCCTCTCCGATGTAATACAAGCACTTCTTCAACAGTGCCATATGGTTCACCGGAAGAGTACAGCCTACCACCCACAGACGAACGGCTTGACTGAGCGGTTTAATCGTACTCTGGGGGACATGCTCGCTACGCATGTCGCTTCTGATCAAACAAACTGGGACCTCGTTCTCCCATTTGTGACATACGCGTATAACACCGCTACGCAAGTCACTACAGGGTTTTCCCCATTTTTCTCCTGTACGGTCGCGAACCATCACACACCATCGACACTTTACTCCCATACTCGCCAGATCCCTCCGAATACAAGCCTGTCTCGGAAGCCGCTCGTTACGCAGAAGAGTGCCGCAAGCTAGCCAAGCGGCTTACTACATCCGACCAACAGCGCCAGAAGGAGATCCATGACGACGACCATCGTTCTGCACCAACGTTCGTTCCTGGAGCACTTGTATGGCTTCATGTACCGCCCTGCGCCCCTGGTGTATCACCCAAGCTACTCTCCAATTATCATGGTCCCTACCGCGTGGTCGAGCGTACTTCACCCGTGAACTACGCCATTGAACCCCTCACGCCACCGAGCGACCGTCGTCGGCGTGGACGTGATATCGTTCACGTAAACCGTCTGAAGCCGTACTTTGACCCGCTTGTCCCCACGTGTTAGATCGCCAGGATGGCTTCAACTTTTTCGCCGGGGGTAATTGTAGTGAAGAAGAAAGACGTTGATACCATCAGGTGAGCTATCATCAGCACAAGAAGAAGGCACGAGATCGGCGATCAAGCACCGTCATCTGGGTTCGCCTGCGTTCCTTTCAGAGCTACCACCCGCTTGCTCAGTCCTTCAATAAACCCCCTTTACATATCTATCTATCTATCTATCTATCTATCTATCTATCTATCTATCTATCTATCTATCTATCTATCTATCTATCTATCTATCTATCTATCTATCTATCTATCTATCTATCTATCTATCTATCTATCTATCTATCTATCTATCTATCTATCTATCTATCTATCTATCTATCGATCTATCTATCTATCTATCTATCTATCTATCTATCTAGTCACCTGCGACATTTAGCTCTCCTGGCCGTTTCAATACTGTTACTTATACCAATATGTCTGTGGCGTAACATGACTGTATGACGAGCGTGATTTACTAGCGATACCCTGAAAATCATTAGATGTATGTCATGTTTACATTTCATGGTCTAGCTGCTGTTGTGGCGGTCTCATTGACATGGCATATTGCAAACTTGGCATGATATGAGATGACTGCATCGCGAACATAATTGACGGACCCTAACGTGGAAATCATGAGATGCGTGTCATATAAGACATAACCACATGCCACGCTCATGATGCGCTCGCGCCCTTTTCGCATAGCTTCGCATATACCGATTTTTGCATTACGGGACGTGAACGCATTACGAAGTGTACGGTTCGTGCAAACATGATAATCATGAGACGCGTGTCATGTGAGATCATGACTACGTGCCACGCTCATGATGCGCTTGTGGCCGTTTTGCTTGTTTCACTTATACCATATAAGGTAACACGGGACGTGAATAGACGACCAAGGTAAATGAAACGTCTATACCTGATAATCATGACATGCGTGTCATACAAAACATGACTACATGCTACGAATAATGTGTGCCCGTGGCCGTCTCGCTATCTTAAGATATACCAAATTTGGTATTACGTGACGTGAATGGATGATGAGCGTCGATGAGCCAGGCGCAAACATTATAATCATGGCATGGAAGTCATGTATGGCATATTTTACGTCCGCCTCGTAACGTTGTGCTGCTTTTAAATTAACAAATCAACATTCCGCATTTGTGGTTCACATATCATCAATTTCCACCATAATTGGGATCTGCCAAGGTTTTCGTCCATCCATCCAGCGATTGTCATCATCGTCATCATCAAGACGTGTAGGGAGTATTTTGCATGGGCTGTGCCCGACAACGCACAACAAGCAAGCCAAATCCCTAAGGTGCCTCGTCTTATCGTAAATAACAACGACCTATTTGAGTACAGATGAGCCCACACTTATGAAAGATCAAAACTCAAAGTCACCGGGTGCAGTGTTTCTCTGATCCGGCTTGGTAAACTAGATGAACGTTTTGAAGCGAAATTGGCAGATGATTTATCTACTTTTTGAACTAGGAACATATTTGGGTGCAGGTTAAATAATCATAGGTGATCTAAACTTCCAGAGCCCTGCACTAAGGCGTCTCTTATAATCATATGGTGGTTTTTGGATGTTAAACCCGACATATTAATCAATCTTGAACTAATAAGACAATTCAAATAAACAAAAGTAGCTACGAACGATCGCTCCATGCATTAAGGGTTGTTTCATATAAGTAACAATTTCTCAAAGGTATGAGAGATTGTACTTGTAAACGACAAATATTCCCTGTTTCACCTCTGTCCTGGCCTACTGAAGGGACCGCTAGAGATCGCTCATTTTTACTTATTTCTGCAGCAGTGCAGTATTCAAGCACGCGTGAAGCACTCTCAGCAATCGAAACGCAAGCTGCTCACTTCCCAAAGCCCAACCAAGCGATAAGTCCCAGTGTGCGTATTTGGTTTCACGGCAACAACAACGGTAGACAGTGTGCTCAATAGACACCCAAGCATCCACGACCTAATCTTTCATAATGTCGTTATCACGGCCGCATAGTGCAATACACGGGTGCTCTATAGTCTTGTGTCTCGTATATTAGGCCATCTGTTCAGGTGATGGCAAGACACTTCAGAACATGTCTGGAACAGCACGCTACGTACCCAGGTTTAATCCCTCAAGGGGCCAACTTGCTTGTCATGTATGCCTATTCCACGGAAAATAAATGGACCTTCCTGATGTGCCTTTCCCTTCGCTGGTTTCCTATAGTGTACGAATCAACAGCATTAGCCTGTGACTTGTATGCTATGCGCCAGTGAAAGCGTGTGTAGGCAGCTAGTTATTAGGACTCAAACGAGAAGAAAGTGCAGCTGACGTCTTTGGCCGCAGATTAGCCATAAAGAGAAAAATCCTTAAGGGAAGTGTGGTTCGCTTCGCGAAGAATAGCGTGGCAAAACGGGTTGGTAACGTGAACGCTATGTAGACAGCACACACCTGATACATTCTTACTTGCTATAATTTAACTTCGTGTTCGCGTTGGCTTTTTACTTTCTTGTGTGAATATTTAGGTAATTAACGTCACACGACCTGCGAAACAAGGTATCGGCTGTTATACCATACAGCGCATCAATTTGCTGCTTTCGCATTGAGCGTTTCAGCATTTCCTTGGAACTGAGGCAGAGTTTTGCACAATTATCACATGTACGCAAAAACACTGGAAGTTGGCATGGTTACCATTTATATTCTGCACGAAGAAAAACACCATGCACAAATAGGAGAAGTCAAGAAGTAGGTGAATTCCCAAGGCATTCAAACCTCGAAATACATAATTTTTATTCTGATACCTTCTGATATATGTTATTGTCTAAACGAAACGTAGTTGCTTTCATGTTCTGAATACATTTAGTTCGATACAGTGCTCAAAAAACGTGTCATTCTCTAACGAGTAATTCATCTGTGCATCAGCTACTCTTTTCAGATATGTGCCGATGAACAATCTGACCATGACAATTGCGGGCCAGGATGCCGCTGTGTTTACCGGGCGAATAATATTAGCCTGAACGGCGAACGGTTGAAGTATTGCTCAGCTTGAGCAAAAACAAGAGGGTCTTTGAAAGTCAGTGCGACAGTAAAGTTAAGTAGAGGTACATCATGCACCTTGCAAAAAAAAAAAAACAGATGTTTTTTTATAGCCTGTCTAAGCTAGTTTTGAAGATATATTTATGTCTGTAGCAATGCGAGATTAACATGCTTACAACATCATGACCGGAGATTGGCGACGTAGTGCTATCTCTCGTCGGAGACAGCGCTGGTGTGTCGTAACCGAATGGGAAAGGTACGAAAAAAAATGCCTTACAAAAATGCAAGTTACAAAAATCTACTCTCACTCGCATGCAGCAGAACCCGCTGGAACATTTTGGTAAAATCGCACTGACTTGTTACAAACCACATGGCTTTCCTGAACGTTCAGTATGTAACAATGCTGCCCCATATGTTTTTTAAAGGGCGTTTTTTTAATGACCCAGGAAGCCACTCGTTTTGTTGTGTGACAGTGCTACTTCAACCGAATGATCCAGTCAGTCTCTGCTACAAGTAACTCGAAGTCGTTCTTGGTGACAACTTTTTTCTGCTGATATAAATTTCTTTTGTCTGCTTTTTATTGAGTTATGAGAGGATGGCAGTCAAAAGATGCCACAACGTACATATGTTCCCAATTTTGAGAGGGATATTGAGATGAGTAGCTGCAGAAAAAGAAAAAAAAACAAGTGAATATAGCGTATATCACACGCACAGCGCGAATGAATGTTACGTTAAGCACTCTGCTGGGCTAAAGTAGGGTATAGTTCAGCAGAACAACATAAACGCTTCGACACCCCGTATAGCTCGTCACTGCATAACGCATTATCCAAGGTATGGGAGGCCGCATGCGCTAATACGTTAGTTCATACCGCAACAAAAATGTGAATCACTTATTTTACGCGACTTATACTTCGGCGCGTTGCTTATGCAATGTTTTTGTGTTATGCGTGCGTGTCGTCATATATTGTCACTAGTGTCAGAGGCCTTTAGTTGTACATATACCACTACACGTTATTGTGTTACCGAATGCCGAAGGATTCTGCATATGCAGATTATATTAGCTCTACTGGATAGGCTTCACGTTTTAGGTCCTATCTTGCAAATGGACTTTCGTTTCTGGCTACTCTTGAAATCTGCTGTTTGGAGACTCCAATCACTGAATCACATTAAGCCGAAGTGCAAGCGCCACTTAGGGTCTCCTTGTTTCAGCCGGATTACGGAAGTTAGAGTGAGCTAGAGCGCGAAAGCCGCTAATATTGTGGACCCAAGGACCCTCGGAGGCTGAATAGGTGGTGGCCTCTAAAGCGGCTGAAATGAACCAGGCAAGCACAAAATTGCTGTTGAAAAATAATCGTGCTTCTGGTGCGAATGCCCAGCAGTCTCGTTATTAGGAAAGACTTGCCTTTCTTCAAAAGCACTAGGCAAAAAGAACGTCTCCATGCACAGAGATTTCGGCACAATCGTACGGTGAATCGGCATCATACACCCCATTACGTCAATTATGTTTCCGCATCGGTGATTCAATCTCATCTAAATAAATAAAGTATTAACGCAGTCATCATAGCCAGTCAGCGCTATGCGCAATTACAAAGGGAGATTACCTAAGTGCGTAAACGTTTATGTACCAGGAGCTAAACTGAGCTAACATGTATTTCAGTATTACGGTAAGCGCTACCGAGCATTGGTGTATTATGGCAACGTCAAAAAACTATGCGTACTAAGCTCTCTATTAACGCATTAGCGGTAAAGAAGTATATTGCAGATGTTATGGTTTCAGTGTCGTTGGTTGAGAGCAACACATCAGCCTTGTCCGTTAGCGAGATTTCTGAGATGAGTGCAAGTAGTGAAAATTTTGGTGGATGTTGGAATTCCACGCAAATATCTGCGGTACAAGTAGGCGTTACACCCAAATATTTTCGGCCGAGTTCTTAGCTGTTATATTACCCCTACGTGAAATTCCTTTAGCCTTTACTTCTGTGGTGATAGTTACACATTCATTGTCGTTGTGTTCGGCACTAACTACTTCAACAGATTCGAATATTCTGAGATTATTGCGATTACTTGTTCCTCATCATTTGCGAAACTTGCGATTATTTGGGTGCCGGGACACAAATAAATTGTATTCAATGAAGTTGCGGAGAGAGAACCGGACAGGTCTGGTTCTCTCTCTCCTTTCTGTTACGGCGTTTGTTTCTACGGGAAGGTTCAGGAAGTATGCATTATCTGTGATTACTTTAGGTCAAGATTCATCCCCCGACTTTCTGCATCCACAGTTTCCTTGGAGCAGGAAATGGTGTGCAGCCAGACGAGCTTAAGTGGCAATAACCAGAATGCGTTGTAGAATTTCAAATCTAAATTTTTTTTCGTGCACAGAGCGGGTTTTAGCGGTCTCGCTTTATTGCTCATATTGCACCAAACTCGAAACTATCGAACACTTCTTGCAGAGCTGCTGACGTTTTTCCTTACGCAGAAAACATATCGAAACTATAATGTGGCAATGTGGTCTACCGGTTACGTCGGCCGTTTTGCTATCATTTGGGGCCTTTGCGCTGCGGAATTTGGACAGAAATATTTTCAAAGCTGCACAAAAGTTCATATGTGACTCGAATAAATTTGGTAGGTGTATCAAGTAATACGACTTCTTTATTCAGCCTTCCTAGTCAAAAGATTTTTAGTCTCTGGGAGATTACACATAGTACGACTTAAAACATAATTATTTATAATTAACGTTACAATAAAAAATATTCTCAAGATTATTTTAGCTCTGACTAAATATTAATCATAAATACAGTATGCATGATCCGCCCGACTCATGGCCAATCCTCCAGAGTGGGTAGGGGCCAATAGTCCAACGAGTATTATCATCATCATCATAATCTAAGCGCTGCACCCGTTTTGCTGGCCTTCAATTTGGGAGCATCGGCGGCAAATCTGCCGGCCATATCGGCGACGGTGAAGAAGTGAAAAGGAGATGGCCATTTGATCACGTGTTCAAATAGGGCAGCGCCCGTTCGCAGCTGCAGAAAACAGTCTATACTTGTGTCGTCCATTGTTCCAGCCGTATCACTGGTCTTCGCGCAAGACCTGGAGTAATCTCCAGTGTTCGCGCCTTGAACACAGTAATAACATAATGATGTACGTACAATGATTGCAAACCCCTCCGAACAATGAGGCGCAGTTCGCGCTGAGCATTCCTGCCATGAACCAAGGAACCAACGCTCCTGCAGACTGCCCCCCGCCTGACAGCCATGGTCTACTCTACCATACTATGAGCGATCTGCCGTCTCTGGTTCCTAACGCCGATAAAGAAAGCCTCATTCTTGATTATATCCATGGCAGGAGTAAATGTCCCGGCTCTCTTTGATACTGGCTCAGCTCTTTCTATTTTCGGGGATCGCATCGAGAATGTGTGCAAATAAAAAGCGTAGCTTTGTGAAGGTCAACACTAATCTGCGTGTGGCTCCTGCTCAGGCCTCATCTACACTTGCAGCTCGTTTAGCGGTTACCCTCGAAAGGTAAAAATTTCGTCTACGTTTCCTACATTTACACGGATTTCTTTTCCGATGATCTTGGGACGCATTTTATAGCCAAGTCGGGAATCGTGCCAAATATCCGTACGGGTACCTACAGCCAAAGCATAAATGAGAAAACGCTCACGTTTGTGCCTACTTTGCTTGAACGACCATCTAGTCTGCTTGCAACAAATGTGTATCCGTTTTTCGAGACCGCAGCTGACTTCTTGACTGTTATCGAATGCTTCAAAAGTCTATTGGAGTTAAAAGCGAAAATCAACACAGCCCTGAAGCCCTTTGCGGCGATGTTCACGGAAGCTTGTGGCAAGGTCAATGTACTAGAACACAGGATTCAAACAGGTGACGCCCACCCTCTCCGTTTCAATCCGCGCCCCCAAAGCGTGCGCAAGCGTGCACTTCTGGACGCTGCTCTCAAACAAATGCTCGCCACTGGTGCCGTAAGAGCATTCAACAGTTCATGGGCGTTTACAGTTGTTTTAGCTCCCAAGAAAGACGACTCTTCGCGGTTGTGCGGTGACTATCGGTGGTTAAACGCCGTCACGGTTCGAGACTCGTACCCGTTCCCATCAACAGACTCTTGGTGAATTTCGCTGGTAGATCCGGACCGGCCGTCAAAATTCTGGAGCGAGCTCTCGGATTGCGCGAACCCAGATCGGCGAAAGGAACACGTGGATGCCCTGCCTTAAGTCGCACTAGACATTGTTTGCACATACGTCCCTAAACCAGTACCGAAAACTTCTTCGACACAGCTGATTATCTTCGGTGACTTCGGTCCTGCACATGGCGGGAAAGCAAGTACAGCTTGTTGTCCTCGCTGCTGCTACTGCTAGCAAAACTAGTGCTCTCGCTGTTGCTCAAAGCGAGGAGCTAAACAGCAGTAGCACGTGCAGAAGCATCAAACAATGCTCTTTAGAAATGTACACACGTGTCCAAAACACCGCCCCACAAAGAAACAAAAAAAATGCTCAAGGCAGCTGCAGGCAAAGCGCTGCCCAAGTGTATCGGAAATACACTTGGGCAGCGTAAAATATAAATATACTCGGGCAGCAGCGGTAGCGGTTGGCGTGGGTGGATTCCATCTAAACGCACGCCTGATATTGTTGCAGACAATTATCGCTGCACATTTTTCGCGCTATCGGATCAAATTGCATCGCAACAAACTGCTGCCACTACGGATCGCCGAGGTACGTGACCCTAACCGAGACACGTGACCTTACCACTGACGGAGCCTACAAAAGGATCGACATCTGGCCAACGGACTCACTCGGGCAGCAGCGGTAGTGGTTGGCGTGGGTGGATCCCATCTAGACGCACGCCCGATATTCTTGCAGGTTAGTGGAAAGTGTCTGAATATTATTTTGCATTTTTATTTATCACTCACCACTTCCGCTGCTGCTGCTGTCCTGAAAACTGTTTAAATTGTCTTCACATGTGTATCATTTTGTCACACCGGTCCCGTTAATTAGGGAGGCGATCGCCGGGCTAATTCCAAGGGCCGAAGTATCGGCCCCCCGAACCGCACCACGAAAGCGTGGACAATTTAGAAGTGGTCCTTTTTGGCGCACGCCGGCTGTGGCCCAAAGAACAAGTCAGAGCCGAGAGTTGATAAACAAACAAATTATATTCTCAATAATGGCAGATCAAAAATAATACACAAAAATGCACACTCCACAATAGTTGCATACAATATGTCACCAATCAAACCAATAAATCAACGTACTACACAATACAATCAGCCACACTTGAAACAACGGACACGGACAACAATACGCACTACAATTCAGTCGCATGCATTGAACAACCAAGACACTTGAAGACTAGAGAGGTAGAAAACCTATTCAGTCCAAAGTTCTTGGAACCAAAGTCTAGATGATACTCTTCCGAGAATCACTCACTCAAAGTCCAGCGTTGTTGTCGTTCCGCAGCCCTCGAAGTTTCTCTTCCAGGAAACCTCCCGTCTTCAATTGGCCACTCTTCAAACTTCAACTTCTTCGCCGGAACACGTCGGCTTCACACCCGCAGCTGTTGCCACGCGTCTTCGCTCGATAGCGGTAAACACACGCTCTTGCCTGTAGCCCGAGCCTTCACCCCTCAGGTGGAAATCCTCTTCATCTCCGGCTTCGTCCCTACGGACCAAAACCTTCGCCGAACACGGCGGAACCCCTACGCGCTCTGGCGCTCACTTCCGTCTCCTCCTGCTTTCTCGTCTCGGCTGCTCGATTAAATACCTTCCGCGCCACCTTCCAGAAAGTTCTCCTCATTTCGTCGGCGCGATGCGCAACGAAGGCTGGGGAGAGGCGCGAGACGGTTCGACTGCCCTCCGCGTCGGATGACTCATCTCGGCGTGGCCACGCCTCCTTCGTTCTAGAAAAATCGCGGGCTTGCTCGGCCGCCGTTGTGGGGTGAGGAGGTTCGTCGATGAAGCCACGCTTCTGCGGGGAGAGCGCGCGCCCGGGAGCCTTGGATGTTTGTTTTCTCTTTTTTTTTCTCTTTTACCTCGCGGCGTTTCTCCCGCCCGTTGTCGCAAGAATTTGGCGGCGTGCTCATTTTTAGCGCTCGTTCTGTGACACTGCCCCCCATTTTAAGAATATTATCTCATAATATTCAAAACCACACAAACGAGCGCGAACAGTCACCACACACTCTCACAGACTGTAACATAGTCCGTCGCTCATGACACTTCACATTCACAATATATCACTCAATACGATTGGAAATTGTAATTCAATTACACAACACGTGAAAACACAACCACAAGCGCATGAGTACAACACTCCACCACACATTCCCAACAATACAAATGTACAAAGTTCTCTCATTACAACAATGGTACAATACTATACATCACATCACAGCACAACACTTCGACGCTTGTGACACAGGATAACACAACATTAACACAACGTATGGCACTCAGCACTGCCCAACACATTCTGATTCGACTTCAGCACTTATCCTGTGTACCTTGCGCGGCGCTTGCGCCCTTTCTTGCGGTGCTCGCTCGATCCCTTCTTGTGTTTCCTTGTTCTTTTTCGGCGAGCCCTTTTTAACGAAGATATCTGAGGCGTCGTCTCAGCCATCGTTGTCTCTTCCGACACCGTTAACGCGTCATTACATTCGACGGGTCCTGTCTGTTTATTTACCCGCTTGATCATGTCTCTACATTTTGCCCGGCTGGCCAACTCCGTCTCCTTTACACTGTCTGTCGGTTGAGGTCGTGCCGACGTAAGTCCGGTTGCTCGGCCCGTGAACTTATTCGACACGATCGTCTTCTCCTTCGCTGTCTCTTGCGCCGCAGCTTCACCTTGGGCTCTAGCGAGATCCATCACGGGATGCTCCTCCATTGTATCTCGCGGCCGCTGTGTTGGCGAGGGCTCTAACTTCGGGTCTTCTCCCAAACATTCTGGATCACTTGGCCCTCGCGCCCCGTCGATGTTTCCGATGACAAGGTCATACAGGGGGGTCGTCATGCATAAAGCAGTAACCTTCCCGCTGAAGTACGGGGTTTCAACCTCAATTTCTGCTTCGGAAAGCATCCGAACCGTACGGTCAATTAGGCAAACCGGCTTCGTTCTGCCTGTCAACTCACTTTCTTGTACCAAATTTCTCCGCACGATAACAGTGGAACTGCCGGTATCTCTTAACACCGTAATCTGTTTGCCCGCAACTTTTCCAGGCAGCGTTGGCATTCCTTTCGTAACACCGGTTGGCTGTTTTGACATTACAGCACCCACAATAGGAATTTTCTCCCCATTCTTCAACTCTACGAATCCATCGGTGACGGCATTATTATCAGATTTGGGTGCCGCTTCCACACAAGATACCTGGTGAGTTTGGCTCACTCCGTTCCGACAAGCGTCTGCTTTGTGCCCAGTCTGACCACACTTGAAACATTTTACAACCGTAGGGCTCGTAAAGATCGTTCGACAGTTTTTCGCGCGCTGACCCACTCGGTTGCACAGAAAACATCGCGGAATGCTCTCTGGTGCACGCTTCTTTTCTTCGGGAGCCAATTTCTTCGAATCATCGGGACAATCTTTCTTGACCTTGGCCAAATTAGTTCCACCTTGCGCTTCCAAGAATTGATCAGCCAATTCAAGCATTCCTTCAAGTGACTCAGCCTTCCTCTTTTTCAAATACAGCGACAGGCTTGGGTGGCAACTAGTAAGAAATTGTTCTCTAATTAGGAGCTCTCTAAGTTCATCGTACTCCTGCGCTGTCCCTGAAAGTTCAATCCATCTGTCGAAATAATGGCAAAGTCGGGCGGCATACTGCGTAGCTGTCTCACCGTCAGCTGGCTTTCCTGTCCGAAATCTGTCCCGGAATCCTTCCACAGTGAATCTAAATCGCTTCAACAAAGCAGCTTTCACCTTGGCATAGTTGGCTGCATCGGTCGGCGTCAGCCTGCCGTACACACTGAGCGCTTCACCACTCAAGCAAGTACTCAAAGCAGTTGCCCATTGCTGTTCTGGCCAATTCTGGCTCTTCGCAATCGTCTCAAATCTGTGGAGGTACGCGTCTAGGTCGTCCTTCTTTTCATCAAACGCTACGAGCAGCTTGCTTGGGTTCAAGCGGAAGCCGTAATCTTCCCGTTCGCTGCTCTCAACTCTAGCTTGGACGGGAGTTTCACTTCGCTGTTCCAAACGGAGCCGCTCGAGTTCCGTCTCGTGCTGTCGCTGCCGTTCCCTTTCCTCTCTTTCTTCTTTCGCCCTCTCAGCTGCCAGTCTTTCTTTCTCCAGCTCCAACTTCAATTGCAGCTCTCTTTCTTCTTTCAGCTGTCGCTCCCTTGCCTCTCTTTCTTCTTTCAGCTGTCGCTCCTTTGCCTCTCTTTCTTCTTTCAGCTGTCGCTCCTTTGCCTCTCTTTCTTCTCTCGCCCTTTCAGCTGCCAGCTTTTCTCTCTCCAGCTTCAACTTCAATTGCTGCTCTCTTTCTTCCTTCAGCTGTCGCTCTTTTGCCTCTCTTTCTTCTTTCAGCTGTCGCTCCTTTGCTTCTCTTTCTTCTCTCGCCCTTTCAGCGGCCAGCCTTTCTCTCTCCAACTCAGCTGCCTTTTCTTCCTTGGCCCTCTCTGCCGCCAACCTCTCTCTCTCCACCGCCTCTTTCTCCTTCTGGCTTACCCATTTCCGTAGTTCGGCGCCGGAAAGACCCATCTTCTCACCAAGCGCAACTAACTTTTCGAGATCCATTGTGTCTCGCAACTCGCAAATACAACCTTGCCGCGTGCAAAAAGTATCTGCCTAAATCAGTCTATCGGAACACTCCCTTGCACTCGTTAACGAGAACACTGAACAACACACAGAATCGTTCCGCTAGCAGTATCACCAACTCGAGGCTCTTTCTTACTACTTTGGACACACTGTGCACCAAAAGGTCCTATGTCGCGGACGCCAGATTAATTGTCACACCGGTCCCGTTAATTAGGGAGGCGATCGCCGGGCTAATTCCAAGGGCCGAAGTATCGGCCCCCCGAACCGCACCACGAAAGCGTGGACAATTTAGAAGTGGTCCTTTTTGGCACGCCAGCGGACGCCGGCTGTGGCCCAAAGTACAAGTCAGAGCCGAGAGTTGATAAACAAACAAATTATATTCTCAATAATGGCAGATCGAAAATAATACACAAAAATGCACACTCCACAATAGTTGCATACAATATGTCACCAATCAAACCAACCAATCAACGTACTACACAATACAATCAGCCACACTTGAAACAACGGACACGGACAACAATACGCACTACAATGCAGTCGCATGCATTGAACAACCAAGACACTTGAAGACTAGAGAGGTAGAAAACCTATTCAGTCCAAAGTTCTTGGAACCAAAGTCTAGATGATACTCTTCCGAGAATCACTCACTCAAAGTCCAGCGTTGTTGTCGTTCCGCAGCCCTCGAAGTTTCTCTTCCAGGAAACCTCCCGTCTTCAATTGGCCACTCTTCAAACTTCAACTTCTTTGCCAGAACACGTCGGCTTCACACCCGCAGCTGTTGCCACGCGTCTTCGCTCGATAGCGGTAAACACACGCTCTTGCCTGTAGCCCGAGCCTTCACCCCTCAGGTGGAAATCCTCTTCATCTCCGGCTTCGTCCCTACGGACCAAAACCTTCGCCGACTACACGGCGGAATCCCAACGCGCTCTGGCGCTCACTTCCGTCTCCTCCTGCTTTCTCGTCTCGGCTGCTCGATTAAATACCTTCCGCGCCACCTTCCAGAAAGTTCTCCTCATTTCGTCGGCGCGATGCGCAACGAAGGCTGGGGAGAGGCGCGAGATGGTTCGACTGCCCTCCGCGTCGGATGACTCATCTCGGCGTGGCCACGCTTCCTTCGTTCTAGAAAAATCGCGGGCTTGCTCGGCCGCCGTTGTGGGGTGAGGAGGTTCGTCGATGAAGCCACGCTTCTGCGGGGAGAGCGCGCGCCCGGGAGCCTTGGATGTTTGTTTTCTCTTTTGACCTCGCGGCGTTTCTCCCACCCGTTGTCGCAAGAATTTGGCGGCGCGCTCATTTTTAGCGCTCGTTCTGTGACACATTTCCCTCGAGCAAAAATGACTGCAAAGGCTTGTTCCTTTTGTAAAACAGCGTTTAGTGATGATGGTGTCATCATGCGATGTGTTGACTGCAGCGGTGACTTCCACATCGGGAAATGGAGCGGAATGACAGCTAGGTCGTTTAAGACGATGAAAAATGCGACTAAAAAGTCACTTAGATGTCCTACATGTAAGATTGCTCAAGGGAACACTGACACAGCAGGCCAATCTGTGAACCTTCAAACTGAGCTTGCTGAAATAACCAAAAAGCTGTCGCAAATGCAAGCGCTAGAAGCAAAGTAAGATAAACTGATGTGCTTGCGAAAAACTGTGCAGAGCATCGAAAGGTCAGTGCAGCATTTGTCTGATACATATGATCACCTTAAATATGCTGTAAATCGGCAGGAACAAGGTATCGGTGAATTACGGCGCCGAATAGAGGCTGTTGAACAATCGAAAGACGTGACAGTGCTTTCAAAATTAAAAGAACAAATGGACACTCTAGAACAGTACAGGCGCAGACAGAACATGGAAATTCTTGGTCTGGCTCAACGAGAAGGAGAGAACCTGCTAACAGAAATAAGATTGCCGCGCAGCTTGACCTGCCGTCACTATCTGAAAAAGATATTGACGGAATGCACCGCCTGCGTGCAAAAGAGGATAGGTACCCTGCCATTCTCGTGCGCTTTGCCACAAGAACATTAAAAACTGCGTGGTTCGAAAAGAAGAAAAATCTCGGGAGCAAAACACAAGTGTTAATTTCTTTGATAACCTGACTCCTACAAACAAGCGGTTACTATGGCTTGCGAAAACCGGGCAAGAGAATTCAACTATCTATTCGTTTGGAGTTCACAGGGAACTATCTTTGTGTGCAAGCAGCCGAATTCTCACGCAATAAGGCTGGCCACGGAAAGGGACTTAGAAAAAATGGTTTAAGTATATAAAACGCCGCCAACTTTCACAAATATGGAATCCTATCACAGTGCTGCATCTCTTAACAACTTGGTAGCGAAGAATAGCTGATTTTGTGACAAAGGGCTTACACTGTTCCATGTGAATACTCAAAGTTTAAGAAATAAGCAAGTTGACATTTAGACATACCTATCGCAACTAAATTGTTGCTTTGACTTCCTAGCTTTTTCAGAGACGTGGTACGCGGTCGAGCATGACGTCATACATTTCTCGGGTTATAAGCACATTTCAGTTTATCGTTCCAGAAAACGAGGCGGTGGCGTTTCTCTGTATGCTCGCGAATGCCATGGTTGCGAAATCTTGCCTGAATTTATGTGTGTGACCGATTATTTTGAATGTGTTGCTGTAGTTTCTAGAAACATTCTGATTGTTGCTGTCTACCGCCCAACGCAAGGTGCGCTAACAGGATTACTTCATTATATGGACTCAGTGCTTGAACTTGCTAACATGAAGAAATTCCATTAGATTATTGGTGATTTCAATGTTGACTTACTTTCAAAAAATAATGAAAGTATCCAACTAGTTGAAACTATTTTAACAAATAGTTGTGAAAACCTTATAGAACTTCCTACGCGGATCACCCCGAGTTCAAAAACATTGATTGATTTATGTTTTACTTCTTTCACAAAAAACGAAACATGTTCTGGAGTGCTAAGCTCTGGCATAAGTGATCATTTGCCGATATTTGCTGCGTTATCATTCTGTATGCGCATTGATAGAAATCACAACTTCAAGCGTGTTATAAATAGTCGAAGTATACAGCTATTTCAAACGTTACTTTCCAATGCAGATTGGTCTGATGTTTATGCTGAAGTAAATCCCTCAGCATCGTATCATCTATTTGTGTCCAAAGTGAAAGAAATATACAATGCAGCATTTCCTTTCTCCCCTGTGGTCAGGCCTAAAAGAGCTAGAAAGGAATGGGTAAATCATGATTTATACAAACGGATTCAAAACAGAGACAAATTATTCAGTCACTTCTTAAAGAGAAGAGACCCCGAAATATTAAAAGAATTCAAACACGTCCGGAACAAACTCAACATTGATCTAAAGAAAAAAAAATCTGAATACTCTATACGTGTAAATTTAAAACTTCCATGAGTGATGGTCGTAGAATGTGGAACATATACCGCGAGCTAATAGATTCCTGTTCGCAAAATGTGCCGTCAGAGATTGTTGTAAATGATGTTAAGTACTGCGGTAATGATGCAGCTCATCTCTTTAAGAATCATTTTATCAATGCTGGTGCTCCAACCTCTATATTTGGTTTTTCCCAAAATCGAAATTATAAAAGTTACATTGGTAATCATGTCAGCGAGACAATATTTCTTACGCCTACATCTGAAAGTGAGATTTTTTTCATCATTAACTCCTTGAGTAACAAGTCAGCCGCTGGAGAGGATGGCATCAAAGCTCAACCTATTAAAGCAGTTGCTCACATAATATGCGGTCCATTGAAACATATTTGCAAGAGTATAGTCTCCGCTGGTATTTTTTCTGAAAAAATGATTGATTTGTGGGGTTTAACGTCCCAAAACCACCATATGATTATGAGAGACGCCGTAGTGGAGGACTCCGGAAATTTTGACCACCTGGGGTTCTTTAACGTGCATCCAAATCTGAGCACACGGGCCTACGACATTTCCGCCTCCATCGGAAATGCAGCCACCGCAGCCGGGATATGAACCCGCGACCTTCGGGTCAGCAGCCGAGTACCTTAGCCACTAGACCACCGCGGCGGTGCTCCTGAAGGAAAAAATGAAGCTAGCTCGTGATGCAGTAATCTTTAAGGGTGGGAATCACAATGACTTAAACAACTACAGACAAATTTCGGTACTCGCATTATTTTCAAAAATAGCTGAGCGTATTATATATAAGCGCCCTAATCGCTTTCCACTGGATAAAGGTATTATTTCGAATAAACAATATGGCTCTCAAAAGAATAGGTCAGCCGAAATGGCATTATTAAGAATCAGAGATACAATTATAAGTAGTATTGAAGAAAAAAAAACTCACCATTGCTATATATTTAGACTTTCGAAAGGCCTTTGATTTTATAAGACATGAAATATTGCTTAACAAGCTCCACGTATATGGCATTTGTGGCGCAGCCTTAGAACTTATCAATAGTTACCTTGATTATCGATTGCAGTATACTTCCCTGCAGGATTACAGTTCAGACAAAAGCTCGATTAAATATGCGGTATCATAAGGTTCAACTTTAGGGCCATTATTGTTTATCGCGCATATAAATGATATAGTAAACATTCCACTCACAGGTGAAATGATCATGTACGCGGATGACACTAATGTGTTTTTTCTGGTGCTGACCTTCTGGAACTAGAAGTTACTGCAAATTCTTGGTTAAAAAAACTTATCAATGGCTATATGCAAATCAGCTTAACCTAAACGCTAAGAAAACAAAGTTTACGGTCTTTTCTTCTAAGAATAAAGAAGTAAGCTACGATGTAAAACTTTTATACTGTGGATCGCAACTAGAGCATGTGACAAGCCATTCTTTTCTAGGTGTTATATTTCATAAAAATTTAAGCTGGACAGAGCACATAAATAAGGTCCGCACCAAGGTAGCACGCTTTGTTGGTCTACTACGACGAATCCGATGCTATCTGCCTGTCAATTTCGCAGACAACTGTACTTTTCACTTGCACAATTGCATCTTAGCTATGGCTTATTAGTATGGGGAAACGGAAACAAAACCGATATAGATAAACTAGCAGTACTACAGCGTCGAGCTGTTCGTTTGCTTAACTCTTCAAATCAATACATAGGTCTTCTAAATTAATGATGCACTACAATATCCTTGACATTAGAAACTCTCACAGATCGAAGATTTGCAATCGGCTGTTTAAATAAGTTTCCAGTAACTTTGAGACATTTTCAAACAGGTACCTCAGTCGAGACACAGGGTACAGTTTACGCCGCACATCAATAGTAATGAAGAAGGCCAGGACAAACTATGGTATGCAAACCATTGAGTATGAAATTATGTCTTTAGGTAATGTGTATCCTAATGTTAAAATTGCCAGAAGTTGTGAAACAATTCATAAATTTAAACAGTCAATAATAAACATGTTTCTTGATTCGGAATTGGATGTGTTGTGTAAATGTTAATATCTTTGGTTACTGCCTTAACATTAGTACTAAGTGTTACTGTAAGTAAGCATTACTGGTCACTGCATTGTTAAGTTCTTGTTGCTTAGTGATTATGTTCTTGCTGTTACTATATCGTTACCGTCATTACGTTCTTACTGTAATTCGCAATCATGTTCCTATTTTGCTAGTGATTATGTTCATGTTGACTTATTGTGTTCTAATAAAATTTCAACTTTCGAATCCGCTGTCTCTGCTGCCCCAGTGAGGTACGGCCTAGTCAGGGGGTTTAAATCCTCCTTTTGCCTAACCTCGTGGGCAAACCCTGTATGTGTTATGCCCAAAAATAAAAACACCTGAAACACCTGAAACACTTGAAATGACAGCGACGCATTCTTCGAGTACCGGCGAAATCCGTCTCTGCTAGACGGAGCACGCGGAACACTCCGTCACGGACTGGATTGCTCCTAATCTGCCAGTTGAACGCGTGAACTTGCTTGGAATATACCAGCGGAATGCAGCTTCTCGGTGGCGGAACAAGAAAACTTGCTCCCGCTCGGCGAGTGCAATTCACCATCTGTTATGTACTCCCTTGGGGCCACCAAATGTTTCACTACCCTTGACTGCAGCACAGGCTTTTTGCAAATCCCTTTGGCAGAGTGCGATGCTGAGAAAATGGCACTTACTTGCCACAGGGGATTGATCGAGTTTACGAGGTTACCTTTCGGATTTGGCGATTCCCCTGCCACATTTCAGTACGTCAAGGACATTTTGAGTCGTGCGTTAAAGGAGCCTTAAAACACTTTTTCAAGTAACCATGAAATGCATTGACTGGAAGAGCTTATTTTTTCAAGAATTCATCGCCGCAAAATTTTTAAGAATTCGTCATGTGTGAGTGGAGTTACAAAGGTTTGTCGAAGGCTGCAATTGCATTCTCTCTTCTCTCGTCAGGACGAAAGCGCTGGAAGTTAAGCAGGGGGCGATGGCAGGGCCACAGAAAAACGTCACGCACGTCTCGTGACCTTGAACTTTTTTCTTTTTTTCTTCAAATGCGTGGCTTTTTCACTGTGATCGCACGCGCACGCCTCCACATGTAGTGACCTCCCGTGGCGACTTCTGTAACGACTGAGCGCGTCATGCTCCAATCAGCCAATGTCTGATAGATGGGTTTACTACGAGTGATTTTTGGGCTCATTATGTTATTTGCCGAGAGAAGAGAAACAATTTTTAGCTGACTGGTAATTTAATGTGAATTCCAGGCTGGGTGCTGCGCTATAATATTTGGCTCGCGTGTTGTCGGGAGCCTATGCTACCGATCGGCAGCGTTTTCTGACCATGATCAAAAAGTGTTTAAGGGCCGCTTTAAAGATGGTTCTCGTTGCTTGCGTTGCTGGCTTCTGTACTACGAATTTCGGCTCGCTGACCCCAGTGAGCGGAGGCGGGGCCTTCAGGCTGGAGGTGCAAGACATATGAACGATTTGAGGTTATGCGTTGCGCCGTTGAGAGTTAGTGATGCTGTCGGGTACAACCTCGTAGTCAGTAGGCTGAGACGTCGAACTACTCTTTGCGGTCCGAAGTACCGTCACGGAAATTTTCGCTCCGTTTACGTTGGAGTACGGGCGTCCACACCCAAACGCAGACCAGGTTGATATTCCACGAAGAGTCGCCGAAGATTGTTACAGCCGCTGTCTTTCAACTGTAGGTTCTCGATGCGGAGGCAGACGAGTTGTCGTGCTTCTTCGGCGCGCTGAAAGTAGACAGTCAAGTCGAGGTTTTCTTGGTTCGCGATGATGGCCAGTATGGTGTTGAACGTCGTGGACTTGTTGACAAACTTCGTTGACAAACTTGTATGGCGACAGCAACGTCGTCTCTTGCACAGCCGTATTGTATGCGAAGGTCACGTACGGAGTGATGACATCCCTCGTCTTGGGTTAGACGACGACGTACATGGCCAGAAAGTCGGCGATACGCTCATACAGCCAGTCGGTTGGTGAAACTGTCCGTCTTGAGGGTGGTACACTGTCGTCGAGCGGTGACTTGTATGGCTGTGGGCCAAGATCGCCTGGATTATTTTAGAAGTGAAGGCCGTACCTCTTTTGGTATTGCGGATGACGCATGACCGATCGAAGCGCCATGACGTGGGACGATATTTTTGAGGAAGAAATTCACTACCCCGACGTCGGGAGTGGTCTTAGTAGGTCTTTTGAGATTTGCTGGAACGGCAGGTGAGGTCGCGTGATGGGCTGGAGAAGGCCAGCTGACCTAGGTGACAGTGACTTCCGTCGCTGAAAGTCTCGGCAGGTGTTTAGGCAGTGGGTGACGTCGGCAGTGAGACGGGGCCAGCACTACTTTTCTTGTGTGCTCGCTAGCGTGCGAGAAAATTTGTGGTGTCCAGCCATTGTCATGCAGAGCATGTAGAACTTTTTTACGTCAGGCCGAAGGTACTAGGATTAGGCAGTTAGCCAGATGTGGTGAGTTCTTCTTGATGAGGATGCCATAACGCAAGAAAAACGACGCCAGGCCTCACTTGAACACCTTTGGAATAACGATAGCTTTTCTCTCAAGGTATTACACGGTGTCATCAATTTCAGGGTTAGCTTGCTGTCGTTCTGCAAAGTCATCGACGCTCAAGGTTTCCAAAAAGATGTCGCTGTCTTCGTTTTTTTTTGCGCTGGTGTGTCAACGGGGGCGCGGGACAGGCAGTCGGCGTCTGTGTCTTCAACCCGACTTGTAAACAACTTCACTGTGTGGTTTGACCTGAAGGGTTCTTCTACGTAGCTAGCCAACGCAGGGCTTGGTAGTGGCTTACAACTTCGAAAGTCCTGCCGCAGAGGTACGGGTGAATCGCGAAGGTAGCCCAAATGATCGGAAGACACTCCTTCCTTGCTGTGAAGCAGTTTACTCCCGTCTTAGGTAGCGACTGGATCATATAACTTATGACGCTTTCAAGTCTGCCAATCGTCTGCATCAGGACGACTCCGAGCCCTGCACTGCATGTGTCGGCGTAGATTTCCATTTCGTCATCTTTTTCGAAATACGCCAGTGTCGGCGGTGTTTACAGGCGTCGTTTGAGATGTTGAAATGCTTACGCCTGCGGCGTTTTCAACTTGATCTCGACGTCGATCTTTGTAAGGTTAGTGAGCGGCTCGGCAAGGCGGGCAAAATTTTTGACGAAACACCTGTTATAGGCGCACAGGCCGAGAAGTCTACGCACGTCCTTCTCTTTATCTGGTGGCGGGATTGCAGTGATGACTACTGTCTTCTGCTGGTCCATGTTTAATTCAGATTTTATCACGTGTTTCAATAAAAAGAGTTCCTCTTATGCAAAACAGCACTTTTCTGGTCTTAGTGTGAGTCCGCAGGTCACGATTGCCTGAAATACAGCTTCAAGGCGCCGGACATTCTCGTCGAAGCTTGAGGAAAACACGACGACACCGTTCAAGTACGCGAGGCAAGCCGAACACTTCGATTTAGCCAGTAAGGTGATCATAACATGCTGTAACGTCTCAGGTGCCGAGGAAAGACTAAAGAGCATGATTTTGAACTCTAAGAAGCCGTCTGGTGTGATGAAGGCAGTCTTTTTTTTTTGTCACAATCGTCTACTTCAATTTGCCAGTAGCCGATCTTGAGGTCCATCGATGAGAAGTATTTAGCATTGTCGAGTCGATGAACGGTGTTGTTCATTCAGGGGACAGTGTATACGCATTTCGTCATGATCTTGTTGAGGTGCTGCTAGTCAACGCAGAAGTGTAGGGTACCTTTTTTTCCCTAATACCTCCGGTTATGCCCATGAACCCTTCAAAAGCCGAATATTGTCGTCGTGCAGCACTTATTCAACTCGTTCTTTATTGCCTCGCCTTCCCGCGCCGAATCTTTGTATGGGCTCTGAAAGAGTAGCCTGGCACCTTCTTCTGTTAAGATTTCATGTTTCGCGACAGGGGTCTGTCGAACTCTTGAAGACAACGGCAAGCAGTTCTTGCATTTCAGGGGGAAATTTATGAGCTGTTATTGCCTATGCGTTGGAAGGCATGAATTAACGTCGAAAGCTGGCCGAAGTGTTTCAGTCACTGGAGTAAATGCAGCAGAATCGGTGAGCACGACAGCATTGTTGGATTCCAGTACTTTTTTTTCAATGTAAGCAACCATCTTGCCTCTTCTGATGTGCTTTTACTCATTGCTGAAATGCGTGAGTACATTACAGTTGGTTTTCCTCTACGCAGCTCGGCGCCTCCTTTCGCGACGCAAATATTGCAGGCGGGCAACAAGTGCTGATTGCCTTCAACGACGCTTTCAAAGTTTTGTGGTTTCGGAGTGCCGACAGAAATGATGACGCTTGAATGAGGCAGAATGGCGGCTTGGTCTTCCAGCCCATTGACGGCGTGTCATCTTGGCAGCGTGTGCTGTGGTAGTGCCTGCTCTGTGCATATTGTTATCAATTTGTTCTTAGTGTAGAGAGGACGAAGATTATGTCCCGCAGTGGATCTCGACGTCGACAAGAAGAGCCGAGCGCGAGCTGTTGGTCCTGGGACTGTGACTCCTGTGTCGGTCGCTGCCGCCCGCTTTCTGTATCAACAGACCTGCTACTCAAGTACTACTTACACCAATAAACCCCTTTCATTAGGTGTATGATGGCACCATGAAGGCTTGAGAAGTCCATGCCAAAAATGACACCTCTCGAGCAATGCTGTAGTACGATGAAGATTGCGGAATAAATCTGATTGTTAATGGTGACTCTGGCTAAGCAGATTTCTGCCGGTGTAACTAGGCAACCTTCATCCTCACGGACTTCAGGGCCTTCCCTGGTGGTCCTAACTTTCCTAAGCTTCGCGGAGAACGTCCTACTGATGACGGAATAGACGGCTCCGGTGTCAACGAGATCTGTGACGCTGTGGCCGTAGATGGAACATTGAGGTTGCTAGTTCATCATCTTGCGTTGCAGTTGGGTCCAGGCGTCGGATTACGGCTGTGATGGTTTGTACCTTTAATTTGACGTTGTGTCATAAGATCGTCTTCTGGCAGTGATTTGTCGACGTCGGAACTACGTTGACGTTATGGCAGGTTCTTCAGGTTTCGTCGCAGTGTCTTCGGTGGCGGCGGCGTATCTTCGGTAGTTCGTCGTACAGCAACCGCTCCTCTATCAGTGGCTGCTATTAGTTTTCCGAGTACAGGCTAGGCGAGTGGCGCCGGATGAGGCCAGTGTACGAGCGCCGTTAAGGTGACATGTAGCGGCTGGGCGATGGTCAATGGCAAGATCCTCGGAGCGTCGATTGCGCTGCTACGAAGTTGTGGCTGACGGCGCGTGGTCTTTCAACCCACTGTAAATGCGGCACGTCAATGGCGAAACCACACAGCCCCATTTGGTTGTACTGGCAGCGGCGGCAGGTGAGCTCAGCTTCTCCGCAGCGGTAGCAGAGTGGTCGGTGGTCGGCGGCACGACAGGTCAATTTTCGTCGGAGCGTAGCGCTAGCTGGTGGCGGCTGGACGGCATGACGTTGGCAGTGGTGGCGGTGATGTCTGGCGACGAATATGTGGTGGCTTAGCCTTTTTACGCGTACGTGGCGGGGAAAGTTGCGTCGAAATTCAGCAGCGTAGATTATGGCTTGTAGATCGAGCTGCGCTGGTTCGGGTGGGTAGAGAAAATGCGGAACATCCTAGCGTATGACGTCAGAAATCGAATCCACTGGATTCTGGGAGGCCGGGAGCAGTTTACGCATCTTCCTGCCTTTCTCTCATTTTATTTTCTCTCTCTCTCTTCCCATACGATGTATCTGATGGTCTCGCACAACGTGTATGCTGAGGGCTTGAACATTAGCGCATTCTGTAGTCACGGATTGGCGATCGTACTTACTTTTTTCTCATATCAAGTGCCTTTTCTATTGTTGCGGTCTACATCAGGATTCGTCAACATTCTTGGGGCGGTTTGCGAAAATCCTTGCAAACAGCTCCTGCTTTACACCTCGTATAAGGAACTGGAGCTTCTTGCCCTCAGCCATGATGGGGTTGGCGTGACGAAACAGGTGGGTGATTTCTTAAGTGAAAATGGGGACGTTATTGTTTGGTAGCTGCACTCGTGTCTTCAGCAATGCAGCGGCCTTTTCTCACGGGAAACTGTCATGAAAGTTTCCAAAAATGCGCCAGAGAAGAGATCCCAAGATTTCAGTCCAGACTCCCTATTCTCGAACCAGGTCCTCGCCACGCCTTCCAAATAGAAGTAGACACGACGCAGATTTTCTTTTGAGTCTCACTGGTCCAAATCAGCCACTCGGTCATACGTCTCCAGCCAGGTCTCTGGATCTTCAAATGATAGTTTGCGGACGGCCGGTGACTCTTTTGGCTGCTGCATTACGACCATGTCGGGCATTGTCGCTCTTATGTGCGTACAAGAAGGGTTACCAGCATCGAAGGTTGTCATCGTCGCCGACTCTCGTGGTGCCCTTAACAGACTCACCAGCAAGGAGACCAACGGCCCTATTCTGAGCAGCATCATGGAATCCATCAACAATAATCTGTCACGTTGGGTATGCCTAGCTGCACAGTGGGTACCTTCGCACGTGGGGTAATGAAGAAGTGGATCGCCTTGCTCCGTCATGCAAACATTATGGCTGTGACTGTCAAGGAATTCTATTTACGATGAACAACGCTCGTCTGCTTATACGCCACACCTCCTAAAGCAGCACCAAGACCAGCGTGTGGTGAATAAAATGTTTCCTCCCCGTGTTCGTGGCCGTGGCCTGCCTCGTCGTTCCCGAGCGCTGTTGTACAAACTAAGAGTGGGCTCTGTGCTGGTGTGTGAACGTTTACGTGGTCTAGGGCGTGTAGACAGTTCGTTGTGCGCGGCTTGTAGCTCCTGCAAAACACTTGAGCATGTCGTAGTGCACTGTCCCACCTTTGCTACACAGCGGCCTTTGCTGATTAAGGAATGTAAATTTCTAGTACTTAAGTGCACTACCCCAGACAACTACCTCTTTCCGAGCGGTTCTGCATTCCGACGCGACCAGGCCCACCGAGCTCTCCGTACATTTATGAACCAAACGGACCTGGCCACCTATTTATAGACGGGTTTTTAATCTTTCTTGAGGACCTTCGACGCAAAAATTTTGGTCTGTCTGTCTGTCTGTCTGTCTGTCTGTACATTGTCTGTTTGTTCACTCTTGACAGCATCGTGTATTTGAAACTGCCGACCCCTTCCGCAGCTCCCACCTATGTTGCTCAAGTTTCAGCGTTCATACTTGTGCAATTGTCAATTAAAAGAATTTACTGCGTGTGCCTGGGCACCATGAAAACACGTATATATTCTGCATGGGCGCATTTCACTGCCCCGCCGCGGTGTTCCAGTGGCTAAGGTACTCGGCTGCTGACGCGCAGGTCGCGAGTTCGGATGCAGGCTGTGGCGGCTGCATTTCCGATGGAGGCGGAAATGTTGTAGGCCTGTGTGGTCAGATTTGTGTGCACGTTAAAGAACCCCAGGTCGTCTAAGTTTCCGGAGCCCTCCACCACGGCGTCTCTCATAATCATATAGTGGTTTTGGGACGTTAAACCCCAAATATCTATCATCAATCACCTTTTAGTAGAAAAGGCATACAATAGTAATTTTAGGGACCATAGCGCTTATCACACTGCGCTGACTAACCAACGCTTGCACGGAAAGGTGAGTGTTTCCAACGCTTTGCTAAGACGAGACGGTGGTGGCACCCACCCATCGCCTTGCGTTGTACACCTTATCATCTCTGAGGCGGGCGCGCACAGCCGTCTAAGAGTCACGCGCTTCGTTTTTAAAGAAGAAACTGCCAGATGGCGCTTATGTCTCAGGTATGACGTGACTTGATGCACTCGTTCGCCTCCGCTGCACGCTCAAAGCACTCTAGCGCAGCGCCTCCAGAATACGATTCACCGATTTTCTTGAGAAGAACATCAAACAGATGTTTTGTTCACTCACTCCACACGCAAGACTATCGTCTTTTGACGACATTGCAGAATAAATGCAGATACGGGGCCAATTTTTTATTGGTGTATTTTACTCATACTCGTCAAAGTCTTCGTCAATTTTTTATTCCTCATCTTCTTTCCTCTTTCTTCCCTCTAATATTTGTTTCCCCTGTTTCTTCCCTCCTCCCGAAAGAGTTAGCAGGCCTTGTGCCCCTCCAGGTAGCAGTCGCCAGCTTTCGCTCTCCCTCTTTCCTCCAAGTCCTGTTGTATCTGTGTATGCAAATCAAATAATAAATAATAATATTAATAATAATAATAATAATAATAATAATAATAATAATAATAATAATAATAAGTGGAACAGGAGCTCTCACTGTCGCAGCAGTGGGGGTGGCTTTGTGCTTGGGAGTGTTAGTGTGTAGAGCCCCGTGTTCTGGACGTAGCCCTTGTTGCCTGAGGCCTGCTCACCGGTTGAGGTTGGCGGGGATGTTCGCTTCAAGGTTGGGGATTGGCTCTCTACTGAAGGGGGTCGTTTAGTGCAGGATGGAAAGTGCCCCCGCCAGGTGTTACGGGGTCATGACGTGGATGAAGAAAACATACTTAATGCTCAGATGAAACTGTTTATTCAGCGAAACATGCGGCCAGGAAGCTGAAGGACAGAGAACAGCAATGCATGGGCACTGATAGCGGCGAACGAAGCGTCGGCCATCAATCAACGGACAAGCGGCGAAGCGCAGTGGCATTTATACATGTGTCGTTGAATATTGCAGCCTTATCACTGGTCTTCGCGTAAGATTTACAGCAATCACTAGTGTTCGGGCGTTACGGCTAATCTTAGCAGAATGATCTACAATGATCACGAACCTTCTCGAACAGTAGTGCCTAGTTTACGCTCACGATTCCTGACCGAGGCTTTGTGGGCGAAAGCCGAATCAAACAAAAGTAAAAAAAAAGAAACGCACGTGGCAGTATTAGGGATCAATCTTTGACCGGTTCGATTATTTTATGCTTTCTCAATAGAGCTGAGTGACTTCTTCATGGAGTAAATGAATGTCCTACATTATTGATGGGTGTTTTTTCTAACGCCTTAAAACGGTTCTGAGCTGTTGTCAGCACATCTTCAATTATCGGCCAGTGAAGTGGTGATGAGGAAGACAACTTCGCTGCCACTTGACAAATGATGTTATTCGCAAGGAAAACCAAGTGCGTCAACGTAAAAATACTTGCGACAAGTAACAATGCTGAGTGACGACACAATTATTCATAACAAAAGCCACGGATACACCTACTCTATTCTTAATAACGAATTAATTATTTTTGTAATCGCTGTTGTGTGTCTATCTTCGTCCTACATCACTGACTGTTTCTGTCTTAAGAAAGCAGCGCGTACACGACGTAGACAAAATACCAGAAGGAGGCAGTACAACTGTGTCCTTGTAGTCTAGTGTCTTCGTCGTGTTCTCGCGGTCTTTCCAAGTATAACAGAAGGTTATGCTTTGAAACCACTCGCACAGATCTTCACATTACGAAGACCTGGATGCGCTTTACATTTATTTGTGAGTGCCTCAGGGCACAATTGTGAAAGACCACACCCAATCTTACTTTTTGCACGTATAGTAAGCAACAAATTTTACAATAGAGAAAAATGCAAATTCTGTTTGCATACGTCCTGAGAGGTTATGACGAGACCACAGACGTTTTGAAATTAAGTCTCTGATGAGCAGGTATGCATTAGGAATGAGTCAAATGCCGTATGGCACTCATGCTTAGATATGAATAAAAGTGTTATGATATAAACAAAAAAACACCAATAAACGAACGACTTTCTGTTTAACAGCACCACAAACTGGGGCACAATCACCACAGTTTCGTGAAACTGAGAATCTTTTCTAACTCTTGCGATATTATAATTCGTGCAAAAAAATAGAGCGAACAGGTCAAAACCGGCCTTTGGTTCCCACTGCGTTTCATTCGTTTCGATAGAAAGGGGCATCGTCGAAAGAGAGAAAAAACAACATTCTAATTGATCTATGGCAATGTAGTAACAACTTCACGAAGACTAATCTGCGAGGAGCTGTCTATACCTTGATTTTAGGCTTCTATGAAAGCGCGCCACAAAAAATTACGTACTTGTTTAATTCAGTAGGATAACCTGCATGGTAGCCAACAGATACAATCACGTTAGAGCACAGATATCAATTTATACGATAACTGCACGTCTTTATGCGCGAATCACTGCAGCCATGTTGTACGGAATGATGAAGTTTCTTGCAAATATCTCGAGGACAACAGACATTTCCCAAAGGCCATGCTCGGCTTCAGAGCTCACCTGTCCACGCAAGATACCTTACTGCAGATCAAGGAAAAAGTCATAGACGGACTGGTACGTCACTTATCCCAGAGATCTGTCCTTGCACTAGACGCGAAAGAGGCTTTTGACAACGTGTCGCCTGAAGCCCTACTGTACGCCTTGACATCTAGAACTGTGGGGGGGAAATTATGACTACGTTAGATCTTTTCTGAAAGAAGGGACAGCTGCAGTGAGAATAGGCGACTTGTGCTCTGAGAAGTAGGAAATACCACCGGAAGGTACGCCCCAAGGCTCCATTGTTTCTCCAACACTTTTCAATCTGGCAATGAGCTCGTTATCAAAGGAATTCCAGCAAATAGCAGGGATTGACCATGCAATATATGCGACCGACCTGACCATCTGGACTGCGGGGGGCATCCACTGGCCAACAGGAAGACGCTCTGCAAGAAGTGGTCGACCGAACAGAAAGATGTCTGTGAGCGTGTGGACTGACGTGCGCCGCCGAAAAGCCTGAACTCTTAATGGTAAGAAAGCGCCCAAGTGGCTGACAGCCACCACAGACACGGGACCCAGAAGTGAAGGTGTGAGGCATCGTAATTCCTGAGGTTTCAACGCTGCGCATTTGTGGACTGCTTATTCAAAAACAAGGGGCCGGAGGCGCAGAGTTAGAAAAGGTTCATAAAACTGTGCAACTGGTCAGTCACCTGATAAAAAGTGTGACAAGGAAAAGCCATGGACTGAGAGAAGAAGACTGTAGAAAATTATCTAGGCGTTAGTTACAAGCATAATCACGTACGGGACCCCGTATGTAGATACGAAGAGTAGCCAGATGATTAAACTTAACACTCTTTTCAGAAAAGTCTACAAAATGGCCATGAGCCTGTCACCTTCTTTATCCACGGAAAAGTTGCTTAAAATGTGAGTGCACAACACATGCGTAAAGCTCATGAAAGCACACCTTGTAAACCAGCTGGAGAGACTGCAGCTGACGAATACGAGTAGAGGCCTACTTAAAGATTTGGGTTACCGCATCGAGGACGACATGCACGTGTATCAGCGTATTCTGTACGAGATAAATAATTTGCATATGAGCAATATACCAAGGAACACGCATCCATAATACGTCAAAAGAAAAAGAAAAGCCAGGACAGAACTGCTCAAGCAAAAACTACAACGACAACGCAAAACAGCAATGAAGAAAATGTGAGATACACGGACGCAGCGGCTTTCCTTACAGATGACCGTTACGCTATAAGCGTGGTTGATGAAAGCGGCAAAGAATTGAGAGCAGCATCCATACGTGCCAAGGACGCGAGTACAGCGGAAAAGCTGGGCATAGCCGTGGCCATCGCTATATGCAAGAATACGCGGGCTACCGTGATAACAGATTCGTAAGAGGCGTGTAGAAGGTATATGAACGGAAGGGTCGAAAACGCAGCACTACATGTCCTAAGAAACACCAAGGTGGACGAAATATCTATCCTTTGCACACCAGGACATGAGTCTCTCGCGGGGAACCAAGTGGTGAACGCGCGGCTCGATATCATGCACGCCGAGTCATCTCTGACACGCTGGCATCACGTACCGACGGCTGTAACGACGAGTATGAGCGCATATCAAAGAAGCACGCCCACATTTTGGTACACTACAGGAAGCAGAGGAGGTGGTACCCACCAGCACACAAGAGTCTGAGTAGGGAACAAGCGGAGACATAGAGAAGCCTACAAGCCGGAAGCTACCCGCCCGGAACATTGATGCATGCAGGCTATGTATCCATGAACATTCAGGCGGGACTGCAAGTTTTGCCCTCTGGACACGCGCAACATTCTGCGCCACATGATGCCCCGCCGCGGTGGTCTAGTGGCTAAGGTACTCGGCTGCTGAGCCGCATGTCGCGGGATCAAATCTCGAATGAGTTGGCTGCATTTCCGATGAAGGCGGAAATGTTGTAGGCCTGTGTGGTCAGATTTGTGTGCACGTTAAAGAACCCCAGGTGGTCTAAGTTTCCGGAGCCCTCCACTACGGCGTCTCTCATATTCATATGGTGGTTTTTGGACGTTAAACCCCACATATCTACCAACCAATCTGCACCACATGATGCTAAAGTGTGGCAACAATCCGGACATACCTCCATCGTCACTGCCAAGTGCAAACGCAAACGAACAGAAAAAAAATTGCCCGCAGCTTCCCTCGGGGGAACACTGAGGAGGATGCGGACCATATAATTGGTTAACGGGATGTTAAAGTGCGACTTACTTGGGTCGATGGCTAAATTGGTTAACGTGGTTGTGAAATGGGGTGTTAAATTGCGACTTACTTGGGTCGATGGCTAAATTGGTTAACGTGGTTGTAGGAGGGGGTGTTAAATGAGTGAACACGTACACACGTATGCGAAAGGGCGGCGCTGGTCGAAGGGACGTCGATCATTGTGTTTGTGGATTCGTTGGAATTCATTTCACCGCAACCTTGGACGTCGACGCGCCGTACAAACCAACCGACGAGCGGCAACTGAGCGAGCGAGCGCCGACCTTGAGTATATTTACAGCACGACGGCGCATGCACTGTAAGCTGTTGAATGTTCTCGAAGCGCGACGCCACATGCGCGTCCACTGGAGAATCAGCAGAATTGTAGATGTCGAACGCGGTGTGTAGAGGAGGAAGGGTGCACAGATGGTGGAGGAGTGAAGCGCGCGCGGTGTGTAGAGGAGGAAGGGATGCACAGATGGTGGAAGAGTGGGCGACGGCGTGACGGCGCATGCGCGCGCGTCAGCTGTCGAATGTTCGAGAAGCGATGCGGACGGCGCACTACAAGGCGCGAGTATAAGATGCTCCGCATCTAAAAAACAGATAAAGAAGAAGCATTCGAAGACCAGTGGGAGGCTCTGCTGGTGACGCAAGACTCTTACAACCAGCTACATTTGGTGAACTTGGCTCGAGTGGTGGCCAATTTTGGTATTACGTGGGGCCAATGAATGACGAAGGTATGGGACTGGTGCAAACATGATAATCCTGAGATGTGTATCATGTGAGAACATGACTATATGCCACAGTCAAGGCACCAATACATTTTGACGTGACGCGGTGCGCGCGCTCGCTGGCGTTGCGTCACGCTGGCATTGCCACGCCAGGCGCTGGCCCTGCCATATACTCGGCGGTACGCGCCGCGCTGCGTTGCTTGGACGCATGTGTGTTTCAGCGCGTCCGGCGTCCCTCCGTCACGAAACGAGGGAGACGCAGTGTTGTCTGAACAATGCATCGGTGTGAAATGCGGAATGCCGCACTTCGCACCGTTTGCTGTCGGGCCGCGCCAACGGACGCTTTACACGTCCGAAGTCATACTATAGAGTTCTCACGTTTTGCTAACGTTGCGTCGCTGTGCCTAGCGTGCGCGCGCGACAACGCTGCAATTGACTATTCGTGATGCACTCGTGGCCGTTATGCTAGCTTCACGTTAACCAACTGTTGTGGTAATTGACGTTAATGGATTACGAAATATAACACTTCTGCAAACATGATATATTTGACACGCGTGTTATGTAAGAACATCACAAAATATGCTCATAGCGTGCTCTCGGCCGTTTCGCTAACTCCATATATGCTAAATTTGGTATCACGTGAGGTGCATAGACGACGAAGGTAAACGACACATCCAAACATGATAATCAAGACACGAAAGTCATGTACAGTATCATTTACCTTCACCTCGTAAAGTTTGCCGACTTCCAATTGACATATCAACATTTGTTATTTGTGATTCGCATATCATCGATTCCCACTGTACGTTGGATCTGCCAATTTTTTATTCCATGTATGCTTAAGAAGTCGCACAGCCTCAATAAGGCATGGAAGCAGTGTGTAATGACGGATCTGTGTTACTTAACAACTAAACTTAGTCGAACTTGTTCTTTTGTGCACAATAGGCCGCAGGAGTGGCAGTGAACCAAGAAAAAGGCAGGAAGATGCTTCCCAAACGCTCTTAGATTTTTGTGTATTGTTTTTCACTGAAATCTTATTGCCTGTGTTCACGTGTACATCAGCCAGACATACTGGTTATTGTGTCGACCCACATTAACTCAGTGAAGCGCCCCGCCATAGTGGTCTAGTTGCTGAGCTACTCGGCTGCTGACCAGCAGGTCGCGAGATCAAATCCCTGCTGCGGCAGCTGCATTTCCGATGGAGGTTGAGATGCTGTAGGCCCATTTGCCCAGATTAGAGTGCAAGGTAAAGAACCCCAGGTGATCGAAATATGTGGAGCCCTCTACTACGGCGTCTCTCATTATCATATAGCGGAATTGGGACGTAAAACCCCACATATCATTCACTGAGTGAATGAGTTTCATCGCGCCTCGGCTTTTTAGTGATGGAAACACAACCTCTTTTTTGTAAAACAGTAATTTTGTAATAACACTAAAACAGAGCACAACAAAAAAAAATGGGGACCGAGAAAAGGATAGGTGCTCCTCCCTTTTTTGTGCTGTTTTGCATGTAAACACTAAGTAATCTAAACTTTAACTTCGAGTCGACATCCTAATGAGACCACGCAAGAAATATTGGGACCTATCACATATAAAGCGCTCTATTTTGTGCAACTAAGCTTTCTCTATAACTACAAGATGAGGAATTCAACTTTATTCTTCGAGTGGAAAGTCATTGCATTGATTAAAGAATTCGTTCAACAGAAGGTTGTGCTCACTCTTATATTACGATAGGACTGGACTGGTGACATCTTACGTATAGCGCATACTCGACGGGATAGATCATAAGTCACCTAACACACCTACAGTGCTGACGTTCAGCAATGCAGTTTTTCTTCCAGAAGCTACCGTCCTCTATGCTCTTCTGGATGCGCTACACACTGGATGCTGTTGATAACCAGCTAGCCCACCGTGTAACCAAAGTGAACTGATCATTGTATATGTAAGGCTTTACCCATTTTGACATCGTAATGGGCAGGTGTTCTGCCTACAACAGTTGGACACTTTGATTTACCGGTATCCACGTGCACAGATTATTCAAAGAGAAGCTGTTCAGGCAAGATGCAAGTCCAAGCAGCGTCAGGCAGAACCCACCATTGTCATAAGTGTTCCTCCTCCCGAGCCGTACATTACCTTCGCAAAAAATTCAGGGGCTCTTAAGCTTCGCTTTTAAGAATTGAGCGTGATAGCGATATCCTATTTCTAATGTGTGAACCAGTTAGTGTGTATTTTTATCTTTTAATGGTACTCTAGAGCTTTAAATTTCGCATTAGTACAATGTATTAGATAAAGTTGAAAGTAGCTGGCATCAGTGAAGGTTTCGCATATGACTCCATTTTGTGTAAAAGGTAGCCTCCTTTCAACCACGAGCTCATCTCACTTATTCAAATAATCAATATCACAATGTCTTTGAAGGTGTTTATGGAATTTTTAAATAAACAATCAGTCCTGCTATAGAGCAAGGCTGGTCAGCTAGCTCTGTTAATCCTTGAGGCTTCGCATCGCTAGCATGTAGCTGCCCACATGTTTATGTGAAAGTTACCATCAGAACGCTAGGAGGTCTGCAGTAATCTATAACACAAAAACGTTTGAGGAGTCAGTGTGCGCGCTGTGTTGAAGGAGCGTGAATTTAGTAATGTTTTAATTGCAGCTGCCTGATATGGCGAAATATTATGTGCGATATATTTGTTCTCTGAAGCAAGACCTTCATTTTCATCAATATTATTTATTAAAACAAAACACCATGACATTTTAATGAAGACAAGAATTGCATCGTCATTTTCTCTTCTGACAGCAGCTGAAAACTGCTCGATGAATGGCAGGTGTGATGTCACTCCTGTTCTATAAATACTCTGGTGGATGAGAACTGCTTGTAGCTGGAACGATCAAGTGACGCCTTCTCGTTCTGATATGCTTATGTTCAAGATTACTGCAATGAGCTTCGTCGCTGTCACCATATTGCTCACTCATCAGTAAGTATACTGACATAAAAATATACTCCTAGTGAAGTAGCGAAAAGTATTTTAGAACACATAATCATTTGTATGCTTACTTGACGAGAAAATTGCTCGTTCATCTGTGACACGATGATCAGCGCTCTCAACAAACTTACCAAAATAATATTTTTTCACGCTGATTGAGCTTGAACTCGGACCCTGAGCCTCTAATGGCGAATGTGTGCACCACTACAGCAGTGGTTAAATATGGCAGGTGTCCAAACAAGGAGCAGGAGCCCGTCGTCCATCTGCTAAAGTCGCTCGAAGCCACTGCCTGGTTCACCAGAGTTACTGGGCTGAAAAGAACGCAGCAAAAACTCTGGCTGTTCTTTGAACAGTTGTTTCTATAGCTATTTTTGTGGCTTTCAAACGTTCTTTGTAAATGGGGAGTCTGTCTTCCAGCTTCGCTTGCAAATTTATCATTACAGGCTTCATGTAGCTTCGAATTTTGTTATTCTTGCGGGTAATGTGATACGGCTGATGCTTGAGTGCCAATTGTATAAAACGAGCAGGTTTTTTTTTTGTAAGCTTGAAAATGTTTACTGGTGAGTATACAGGACACACATATGTGGTTTTCTTGTTATTGTATGCACTCTAATAAAAATGGGAGAAAGAAAAGATCCAGGACAGAAAAAAACAAGATTGTTGCCAACTAGCAACCGATTTAGAGGTAAGAACATTGCACTCCAGGAAACATAAAGCGTATGTGTCAGTCAATTTTATCTCTATACAGTCCTGTAGTTTCTCGCCCTCTTTCCTTTGCGCCTTCAATTTTTATTTGACTATGAACCAACTAGCACAACAAAAGATTTTAGTCACTGTACGTAGAGCTGGGCTTAAGGGAATAAATACGACCTTCTGGGTGCAACAAAATTCAATGATTGTGTGCGGTCACCTGGTGACTAATAAAGGCATGTATATTTGTGTGTGTTTTTGGGAAGAAATATTTTTGCTCATAATCGTACAGTTAAAATTTTTTTATCCATATTGCCTTGAGAAAAAATAAAGAGATACTTCATCAGGCACATAAGAAAAAAGTTTTTTTTTCTACGTGATACCTTAAGAAATAACGCGTTAGTCGCCGTAGTGTTTTGATGAATAGCCAGTATCTATAAAAATGGAAAAAAAAACTATCAATATGTAAGAAGTAAACAATCGGTCTGAAGCCGCACTGCAGGCGGTAACTCACGTGAAAAGCCCGTTTAAATAGATTACAACTTGGCAGCTGATTCAAGAACTCTCTAGTGTAGAGCACAACACCGCGAAGGTCTTTCAAAAAAGGCTAAGGTGCAAAAATGCAGTTTAAAAGGGTCATTCAACAAGCTCATATTTATTTACACCCCCGTAATGGGCTCAGCGATTCGTACAGTAGACCTCGGTGATATGCTCTCCTAATACTACAGCGCGTCAAGCAGAGCCTCCAATTCGTAAAACAAATCGCTTGTCTTTTCACGAAATGTGATACAGAGTCGCTCCGTTGGCTTGGCGTATTACACAGCTCACCAATTGGTCTAAACCAGTCACGAAGACGGGCTGTACTTTTCCCTCCCTGTGAGAGAGACGAGTGATGAGGCCGTGTGAAGATTTGACACCAGATGACACCGATGTTCTGAACCCTGTAACTTCTTCAATATAGCAGGTATTCGCGAAATCCTTGCCGCAGCATGTTCACAAAGTAAAAGTGCACTTATTCCTGCTTATCATATTTTGGTCCGCGGGTTCGTTTATTGTATTGAGCCATTATTGCTCGCGATGCACGCCCACTACGTACTTTCGAACGCGCCCGAGCAGTGAAATCAGTCAAGAGTGCTCCTGCTGCCCTCTAGATAAAAAAAATTGCAGCCATATCCACGAAGTGAATGATGATGAGTGGGCGAAGCTCCGGAGGTAAACCTGGTAAACCATGAATCCTCCGTACATTTTGCCCACTCGATTTTATTGCAACGCTCCCCCTAGCGTACGTCGCCACACTATATCGAACGATGACACGCGCTATATGTGGCATCATTCCTATTTTATAACACCTCGCATCTTTCATAATCAACTACACGTACCGCCGTCTAGTTTATAACATCTTGCATCTTTTGGACGGACGGACGGACGGACGGACGGACGGATGGACGGATGGATGGATGGATGGATGGATGGATGGATGGATGGATGGATATGGCTGCACCCTTTAGATCGGGCGGTGGCTAGCGTAATACTTAATGCCGTCAGCTGCAAGTACCGCCATCTAGTGAACACTGCAAGAACTGAACAAAAGATGGCTACATACAGGGGACGCACAGCCCACGCCCTAAGGAGCTTCGCCCCTAAAATGGTGGCAACTAGAGCAACTTATGGGCGCACGCCATGCATTCGCGAAGCGGCGCGTTCGGCCACTGTGTATTCCATAACCCTAACCCCTACGCTACGCTTCTTTTCATAATGGCGAATCACAAAGAACTGGCTTGCATAATGCGTTGTGGCTGTGATGCGGAAGAAACGCAGCAGGATAGCGCTCTCTATGAAAGCTTCATTCAATTCTGTTGAGGCGGAACGAAGAAGCTTTGCGAGACACCACTTAAGGCGATCGGGAAGACTGTACATACTTGCAATACCCAAAGTTTGTGAATATTTGTGCCAAAGACCTGCTTCAGTGGTCACGGGAACGCATGACTCGAGTAGAGTGTAAGAGAACACTAGATGTGCTTGCAACAAGCTTTGAAAAGTAAAGCACTATGAGGGTAAAGAAAGGAAGTCAAACTATAAGGACTCGTTTTTTTTTGTAAAAGACTAAGAGACAATAATGCCAAGGAAAACCTAAGGAATGTTGTTAAAATTATTTGTAAAGTAAAACTGAAGAAAGAAAAGTGGAAGAAAAAATGACTTGCTACAGGCAGAGACCACGGGGCGAAGCTGCTTGGGGGGGGGGTGAGGTTTGTGGTCACTGCTCTCTTTCTTTCTCTCTCTTATATATACATATATATACATATATATGCGAAGGAAGTGCTACTCAAGGGCTAGTGTTTTTCTGTGCTTGCCACAATTTAATAAGATCTAACAGAAAATAATGCCAGGCAAGTATAGGTAATGTTATTATACCAAATTGTAATGTAAATGGGAGGGGGGAAGATGACTTGCCGTTGGAAGGTACCGAACTTGCCAGCTCACAATAACGCGGTGTGGTTCGCAATTCGCAAACCTTAACAAAAACCGGTCCATCGGTAGAAACCACTAGAAATATATATATATATATATATTTATATATATATATATATATATATCTTGCTACGTGTATGCAACTGTAGCTCTGGCATAAGCCCTGAAATGACACCCAAACGGAGGAAAACGACAACGTGCTTGTGTTTTGTTTTCTCAAGCTTCGCCGGTGACCTGCAATACTAGGTGCTCTGTACAGCTTAGCAAGACCCGCTGTTGGTGTATAAATCTTTCCCTTAACACATTTTTGGTGGAAGGTGTGGGGTATTCACACAACCCAGCTCTCAAACTCCGCAGTGGACGCCAATGTTGTTCAGCCGGAATGCCTGAAACCGGCACTCAGGCCTCGCAGTCCCCGCTGGTTTCGTCACTTGTGATCCTCGCGATCTTCTCGACCCTGGCACGTTTTACAATATTGACAACATGGGCATCGCAGAACGGCTCGCATTTTTCGAGTGCGTCAGCAAGCACTACAGGTGGGACGAGACGCTTATGCTGGCAAATATTCTTTTCTACGTACGGGGTACGGCACGCGGCTGGTATGAGGCGCATGAAGGGTATTAACCAGATGGGACATGTGGAAGCAAAATCTTCGCGACTTGTTCGGTAGGTCAGTTGCACGTCAGATAGCAGCCAGGTGGGAACTCGCGCCACGTGTTCAATCATCAATAGAGTCGTACGTTGCATACATCGAAGACCTACTGGCACTGTGGCGGAAGACTGACAAACACCTGATGGAGGCGGATAAGATCAGCAACGCCTTGAAGAGTATTGCTGACGATGCTTTCAATATAGTTATGTGTAAGGCACCTCTGTTGACTCCATCATTTACAAATGGCGACAATTTTGAACAGGCTGTAAGCAGGCGAATAACGTACCACTTCACGAGACTTCCAAACACCACTGTGACTTCGTCTTGCGAAGATTCTGTCATGCCCCGTCCACTTGCGCCTCCTGCCAATATCGCAAGAATTGTTCATCATGAGCTGGAGGTCATGGCACTTGCTTTCTATCAGCCCCCTACGCAAGACAACTGTGCAAATAACAGTCTCGCTTATTCAAGCCGTCATACGTCAGGAGTTTGTCAACCTGGCCGTGAAGGTTCCCCAGCCCGGCAGGCACATGCCGCAGCCCACGAGCCCTGTAGTCCTCAGCGCTGACCACCGTAGAGCTTCACTTGTCGCTGCAGCAGCTTCAGCTGTTCGATTTTCACCATGCTACCTAAATCCCTGTGAGTGGCAAAACAACCGACCCATCTGCTTCTTTGCTTTTTTGTAGGGTCTGTTTGCCGCCATTGCCGCTACAGATCGTATTTCGGGCCAAGCTTAGCCACAGATTGCCGTCAGTATCGTGGACACCATTCGCAAACCACTTTTTGAATGGCTATTTTCAGGATCCTTCCCCTCGCCGTTCATCTCAACGCTCCGGACCATCCGCACTGACGTTGTCGCCCTGAAAAACTGGTCTAGCCACTCGCCGTCAGCTTAGGGTCACCCGTCGAGCTCTCCTCAACGCCGCCGCTCTTTGTCACCGGCTTAATCTGGTCATCCTCCCGGAAACTGACAAGTGCTGCCCCTTGAGGTGGTACTGAGCTGACGACTCGGACCGAAAACCTTCAACCGGCTCAATATTGATGATGATATTTGGTGTTTGTTGGGACAAGGACCGTTTGATGACCAAAGAACACCAGTTCATGGGACAAGAGATGTGGACAATGATTGTAATTAGCCGATGGTAAGGGCCTTTAAATTCTTCACGCTAAGGTGGGTAAAACTTAGAAGTAATAAAATCATGACTATGCCATGAAAAGCGTGTGGTGTTAATTAATGAAGAAAGTTTGTGATGATAGAAACTATGGTGGAAATGTATGGCATTAGCACAGGTGCCTCGATAGTTCACATGTGCACCTTAATTTGCGTTCAAGGGCCGTCAGGCAAGTGCTTTGTTGAGTGTAGCCACCACAGCGGAGATCTCTATGGAGAGGTCGTGCTGCAGAATGCCCGGGCATATGATATGTAATGTACGAACTTCTCTCAAAAAAGATAACTATGAATCAAGTGTGAAAAGTGGTTCCTTACCGACGAAAATTGCAGGGCGAAGCGGTATCTGTTGTCGGTAGGGTAATTAAAGTGTTATTTTCTAAGCGTGTCTAATTTTTTTACACTGGATGAGAATGTGAAGTACAGTGAGTGCTTCTCCAAATCTATTACACACAAGTGGATCGCCACCAGACAAAAGGATTAATGTGTAGTGTATGTATGGCCTATCCTTAACCTTGTATCACTTCTTTGTGGCGTGATTTTGATACTGACAGCCAATGACCAAGTTGTGGCTTGATGATATGCAATGAATTACCTGTTTGTTTGTCCCATGTGCCCTGCCAATAACCCTTCAGCTTTCGTTTTAGAAAAGGTTTCAAGTCAAGTGCAGGAATCGTTATCGATGTATTAGTAGCGGCTTTGTTAGCGAATCCAGCTAGCTGGTCCTTCAGACTTGTATTTCGCGGTGTCCTGGAAACCAACAGACTACAACATGCTGCTTGGATGAATAAACTGTGAGTAAGAGTGAATAAGCGAGACAAGGGCTGGGTTCTTGTGCTTTTTAAGAGTTTTCAGATCTTTTACTATGCTTAGGGAATCTTTGTATAATATTTCCTCCTGTAGTTTTATTTGTTTATTGTGTTTACCAGCCGCAAGTATCGCATAAGCTTCGCCGGTGAAAATTCTTGTATCTGCAGTGTGCAAAACGCCGGCTTCCCAAAACGATGGGCCAACGACTGCGTACAAGACCAAAGTGTTGGACTTTGAGGCATCCATAAAGAACTCAGGACATGTGTATTTCTGTTGTAGTTCTAGGGAGTATGTCTGAATATGTGCACTTGGTGCGTGCTTTGTAACCGGCAAGAAAGAAACGTCACAATCTATCGCCTGCCACTCCATCTCCAAATTCAAGACGCAATTTAATTCCAGTTTTTCTTGATGGTCTCTCCGTTACTGGTCTAATTGACACCGGTGCCAAAATATCTGTTATGAGTTCTGCACTTCTATCTCGCCTGAAAAGGTTCTTACAGCTGCTATTTTCTCTGCTTTTAGAATGGAAACGGAAGCCGAAAATCGGTGCTTGGCATGTGCACTGCACGCATTACTGTTGCCAGCCGTCACACTTCTGTTCTCTTCGGTGTCTTCCATGCTTGACCACACGACGTCATCTTTGGAATTCACTTCTTAACCGCCCACTCCACCCTTATCGATTGTTCTAATGGCTTCTTATGGCTTGAGTTGCCTTTGTTCACCGATTTCGATTCTTCAAGTCGCACTCGCCTACAATCCATGGAGTCGTCACGGCTACCGCCCCAAGCTGCTATGTACGTTTCTATGCCGCGCTTTCCGTTCGTTCCTGATGGAGACTATCTGGTGGCTCCTTTAATTGATGTGACCCTTACAGTCCACATCGCACTACCGCGTACTATAGTGGTCGTTGCTAACAACACGATGCTACTTCCTGTTCTCCACGTCGACCCAAGTTCTTTCCCAAGACATAACTTTAGCCGAACTTTTCCAACTTGATAAAAGTTCTATTTCTTCTTTCACCCCTGACACTAAGACCATGGCGAAAGCTGTCATCACCCCGCAATATAAGGTGTTCATCGACAAAGCGATATCCGGCGATATATTACCTTTCCAAGTAGCAGCACTCCGATTGCTCTATTTTTTACATGGATATCTTTGACGTCGAAGGCCATCCCCTGGGCCGCACAAGCGCCGTTTCCCACCGCATCGACACCGCCGACGCCATTCCACTCCACAAACAACCTTACCGCGTGTCTCGTACTGAGTGCCAAGAGTTTCCAAGCGAGGTCAACAAAACGTCTATAAAACAAGCCACCGAGCCTTCATCGAGTTCTTGGGCATCCCCCGGTGGTCTTAGTTAAAAAGGTCAACAGCTGCCGCGTTTGCGCTGGCTATCGCCACCTGAATCGAATCACTAAGAAGGACGTTTATCCTTTGCCCCGAATCGATGATGCACTCGACTGCCTCCACGGTGCCAAGTATTTTTCATGCCTTGACCATCGATCCAGATACTGGCAAATTTCGGTCTACGACCGCGACCGCGAGAAGACAACAGTTGTCACACCAAGCAGCCTTCACCAATTTAGGATGATGCCTTTTGAGTTGTGCAATGTTCTGGCTACGTTTGAACGTAAAGTGGAGTCTCTTCTCCACAGTTTCAAATGGTCAACCTGCATTTGCTATCTGGACGATGTAATTTTTTTCTCGCCTTCCTTTGAGAGCCATCTGCCTCGTCTCGCAGAAGTTCTTGACATTTTTCGTAGCAATAGCCTCCAACGTTATTCGTCGAAATGAGCGTTTGAACGCCAACAGATTAAACTATTCGGCCACATTGTTGACGCCACTGGTGTCCAACCCGACCCTGACAAACTCCGTGCAGCTCGCGGATTCCCAGTTCCGCAATCCACACAAGAAGTTGGCAGTTTTATTGGGCTCTGCTCGTACTTCCGATGCTTTTCATCGACTTCGCGGATATTGTTAGGCCCCACACGGATGTCCTCAAAAAGAATGTGGCCTCTTCCTGGTCTGAGGACCGAAAACATTTTACCGCGTCGCTGATTACTACTCTCAGATCAGCACTGGTGTTGACTCATTTTGATCCAACCACTCAAAGAGAGCTTCGCATTGATGCAAGCAAGCATGAAATTGGAGCTATACTCGCTCAGATAAAGAATGGTACCAACCGTGTGATAGTCTACGCTAGTGCCTGCTGTCGCAAGCGAAAAAAATACTTCATCACTGTGCAGGAATGCTTAGCCCTCGTCTGGTTCATCGCGTGATTCCGTTCATATTTATACCAGTCATCACGGACCATCATGCGCCTTCCTGGCTGTCAACACTTAAGCACCTTACGGGAAAAGTCAGCCGATGGGCACTACGATTACAGGAGCTGCACAGCGATGCTGACTGTTTACCTCGACACCCCGTTGATCCATCTAACCCCAACGACTTGAAATCTGATGCCTGCGTTTTAGCCATCACTGACTTTGTGCACGTGGTGGGCGAAGAGCGTCGAGATTTATTGCTCTCTCCATCATTGTTTGTCTTCAATCGCACCATATTGATCCTTCACTTGACAGATTCCTGCTCACTGACCGTGGTCGCTACTTTCTATCTCGTGTGGTAGATGTTTTACTTCGATCTTGTGCTACCCGTCACAACTTCACCACATCTTACCACCCTCAGACTAACGGCCTTACGGAGTGCCTCAACCGCACATTGACAGACATGCTTTCTATGTATGTATCTAGCAACCACACTGATTAGGACATAGCTCTGCTGTTCGTCTCCTTCACCTACAATTTGTCGCGTCATGAAGCAGCCAGCCACTCATCATTTTAATTACTTTTCGGACGTTATCCCTTACCGCCCTTCGACACCCTACTTTCATCTGACCAATCATGATTTGATTTGGTATATGGGGTTTAACGTCTCAAAACCACCATATGATTATGAGAGGTGCCGTAGTAGAGGACTTCGGAAATTTCGACCACCTGGGGTTCTTCAACGTGCACCCAAAATTGAGCCCACGGGCCTACGAGATTTCCGCCTCCATCGAAACTGCAACCGCCGCAGCCGGGATTTGAACCCGTGACTTGCGGGAGCAGCTGATTACTTTAGCCCCTAGACCACCACGGTGGGGCATCTGACCAACCATCCTCCACTTCGTACGCTCAGGATGCCTTCACCCGAGCCCTCATGAACGATCGGTGGCTTACGCTCGGTTATCGTCGTCGCAGACAGCACAACATTCTCTTTACGACCGTCGACATAGGAATGCCGTTTATTATGCGGGCTCTCTTGCTCTCCTGTGGCTCCCATCTCGACGTGTTGCCCTCTGCGAGAAACTATCACGATACGTCAAGCCCTATCGCGTCATTTGGCAGGTCACACCTGTGACCGATGAGACTTCCGCGACCACAAACTCATCGGCTGCTATAGCCAGAACACAAGTAGTCCACGTCTCGTCTTAAGCCTTACAACGCCGACTGGCTCATTAAACAGGCTTCGAGATGGTGCTTTGCCAGCCGGGGTGATGATACGTGTATGAAACTGTCACTACAGCACAAGCACTGAAGGGACACCCAAAAGGAGGAAGACGACAACGTGCTTGTTGTGGGTTCAAATCTCGAGCTTCCCCGTTAGCCTTCATGACTGTGCGCTCTGTAGAGTGGCGTTAGCAAGACCCACTGTCGGCGAGCCAAATATATCCTCCCCGCCATAGGTATATATATATATATATATATATATATATATATGTGTATTATATATATATATATATATATATATAATATATATATATATATATATAATATATATATATATATTATATGTGGTAAGCCTTTGAGCATGGGTTGTCCTCTTCGCCTACTAGTGGTCGCCCTTTCATAAGAAGAAGAGCAGCTCGCGCAGAGAGTCGATCCCCGCATTCACTGTCGCGGTCGTGAATCAGCGCCGAGTGTCCGCCAAAAAACCGCTAAAACATTTGGTGGAGAGTGCTGAGAGTGCTGTGCCCTTCAACACCTTCGGTCCGTCATTCGATGCCCTTGGAGCTTCGATCCCGTACCGCGCCTCCAACCATGCACCGAGCCGCCGCCCAGCAAACGCTTCCTCCTACGCTGACGCCATGTCCCGGTGTCCCCGCATCCGCGACCCTCCTGTCTTCACCGAGCGGATGGCACCGACGTCGAGGACTGGCTGGCCATGTACGAACGCTGAGCGTCCCCAACCTGGGACGAGGCAGGTTAACCGGCAACTGTTTTTCAATCTCGGGGGTGTGCCGGCATGTGGTACAAACCACGCATCTGATTTCCCGACATGGTCCGCTTTTAAAACCGCTGTCGTCGACGTGTTCGGCCGCCCGGCCGTTCGTAAGCTGCAAGCTGAAACACCGTTTACGTGAACGAGCCCAGCAGACTGGGAGTCCTTCACAAGTTATATCGAGGACATCTTTACTTGTGCACAATGTCGACCTGAACATGTCAGAGCTGAAAAAATCACGCGTGTTCTAAAAGGCATCGCTGACGATGCCTTCACCAAGCTCCTGGCAATGAACCCCCGCATTGTGCAGAAGTCATCATGTTATGCCAAAGTTACGACGAGCTGCGGCGGCAGCGCTTGATGACCCGTCGACCGCCCCACGTGATGCTGACCTCTCAGCCTTGTCAGCAGTTCCTGACCAGGCAACCTTGCTCGCCGAAATCAAGTTGTTCGTGCGTGAGGAGTTGCCCGCCGGTCTCTCTACTGGCTTTTGCTTCCCCACAACATGCTCAACAGCCATCAGTACACATCTACCTCCGCTCCACCGAGCCATTCAGGAGGAAATCACGAAGGTCGTCCCTGAATAACACCAGCCGCCTCCTGCATCTGTGCCACTCAGCTACGCCCAAGTTGTTGCCAAGCCGCCCCCACCGATTTCTGCAATGTTCCCCTAAATTACACCGACACCGTCGCGAGGCCCCAGACCTTGGAGAAACTGTCTCGCCTACATACGCCGGCGTCACCCACGTGCCCCGAGTTCCGCCTACCATGCATTCATATCACAGCCTGCTCGCCAATCGCGTTCTGCGACATGAATGCGACCCCAAACCAATGGCGCACTACTGACAATCGCCCCACTGCTTTGCTTGTGGTTGCATCGGTCATGTAGCACGCTATTGCAATCGTGTGCAGCACCGCAGGTCGCCTCCAACTTTCCCAGCCAGTCAAGCCGCTCTTATGACCAATCGCCGCCTATGTCACCGTCGTCCCGCCCCGTTCCGTCTACCCGCCGTTCACCATCTCCACGACGTCGCTTACTGTCGCCAATGCGGCCACGTCCACTCGAGGGCGACCAGAAAACTAGTCGTCGCAGTCCACGAGGCAAGGGCTGCGACGCTGTCGAACTGCGGAAGCCCTCAGGAAAGCCCGTCGAACGTGATAGACGTGCTTGTGGATGGCGTTCGTACATCTGCCCTTGTAGATACTGGAGCCGCCGTATCCGGGATGACGAAAATCTTAGCCGATTACTGCGCAAGTGACCACGCCACTTTGTGGGCTCTCCCTCCGTACAGCCAGCGCCCAAAGTATTCACCCTACGTGATGTGCACAGCCCGCCTTATGATTCAGGACGTGATGTATGCGGTCGAATTCATCATAATTTCTTCATGCTCTCACGACGTTCCTAGGATGGGATTTTCTCTCTCCGCCACGCGCCGTCATTCATTGCGCACCAGCAGAAATAGAACTCAGGCCATTCTCTTCTTTGACGCCGGCCGGCAGTCCATCCGCTGCAAGCAAGTTACCTCGTCAGAGACGACACTCAAGTGCCTGCAAACTCGTCCGTTGCGGTCGCTCTACTGCGGCAAGCTTTTCTGACACCGCTGCACTCCTCTCGCCATCTCATCGTGTTTTCATAAGAAATCTTGCTGGTTCCTTTCGCGACCGTGCACTTACTCACGGCAGCACCACTATTTTTGTTGTGAACTCATCTCCGTACAGCGTTACGTTGGTGCGAGGGAATATGTCGGCAGCGTGGAACCCATCGAAGACGCGCAAGTTATGGATCAACCGATGACATCACTGCTCAAGTTCCTGTACGCTTGGTGCTTGTTCGACCATCTGCTTCATCATCCGATGAATATTCGGTCCCTGCACACCCGACGACCTTACGCAGGGCCAGCATTCCCAGCTTTTTGGCCTGTTGGAAGAAATTCCGCTCTTCTTTCAATGTCGCTCAACCTTCTCTCGGCCGCACATCCACAGTTACGCTTCGCATCGACACAGGCGCCCAGCCACCGCTGCGGCAACGTCCATATCGCGTATCTCCCACAGAACGCCGTGTAATCAACGAGCAGTCGACGACATGCTTCGCCGCGATGTTATTCGCCCCTCTAGCAGCCCCTGTGCATCTCCTGTCGTTCTCGTCACGAAGAAGGACGGTTCTGTGCGGTTCTGTGTGGACTACCGACGCCTCAACAATATCTCGTAAGGACGTGTATCCACCACCGCGGGTAGATGACGCGATTGACAGCCTGCAAGGAGCAGAATTTTTTTCATCCCTCGATTTGCGGTCAGGTACTGGCAAGTACCTATGGCTGAGACGCTCGACGAAGACCACTTTTGTCACCCCCGACGGCTTGTAGGAGTTCAACGTTATGCCGTTTGGGCTGTGCAATGCGCCCGCCACCTTTGAGCGCATGATGGATACGCTCTGCGTGACGAGAAATGGCACACGTGCCTGTGCTATCTCGATGACGTCATCGTTTCGGTCCTGACTTCTCGACGCATCTTCAACGCCTTCGGCATGTTTTAACGCGTCTGAGCAACGCCATCTGCAACTGAACCTAAAGAATGCCAATTTGCAGCTCGGCAGCTGACAATACTCGGGTACGTCGTGTCCAAGGACGGAATTCTCCCTGATCCACCAAGCTTCGGGCCACGACCGAGTTCCCCAAGCCGACATCCGTCAAGGAACTGCACAGTTTCGGAGGACTGTGTTCCTACTTTCGGAGCTTCATTCGAAACTTCGCGACTATCATATCGCCCTGACGAAGTTTCTCGCCCTGCCAGCCGTTTGGGCGTTTGGCATCGATTTGTATGGGCCACTTTCCACTACTACGTCAGTTGGTAACCGCTGGGCCATTGTTGCTGTGGACCACCTCACGTGATACCCCGAAACGGCCGCTCTTCCCACGGCTACAGCGGGCGATGTTGGCCTCTTTTCTGCTCCAACGATTCATTCTGCGACACGGTCCACCCCAGAACTGCTCAGTGACCGAGGCCTTGTCTTCCTGTCTGAAGTCGTTGAATCATTCTCAAAGAGTGCAACGTTTGTTCACCGCAAAACTGCTGCTTACCACCCGCAGACGAGTGCCTCACGAACCCTTCAAACGTACCTCGGCGACATGCTCTCCAAGTACGTCGCCACCGATCACACAATCGGGATTCCATTCTAATTCGTCACCTACGCATATAATACCGCCCCTCAGAGCACTACTGGCTTTTCACCTTTCTTTTTTTATATGGAAGGCACCCGTCACACACCATCGACACGATACTTCCGTACAGGCCAGATCCGTCTGAGTGGGCACCTATTTCTGCTACAGCCAAGCTTGCTGAAGAGTGTCGAGAGCTTGCAAAGACCTTTACTGCGCATGATCAAGAGCGGCAAAAAGCATTTTGCGCTGACGCCAGCACTACTGCGCCCAAGTTCCTCCCTGGAGCGCTCGTCGGCTCTCGATCCCTACTACTGCAACTGGCCTATCTTCAAAACTATTGCCCAGTACGAAGGCCCTACAGTGTCGTCAAATGCACTTCCCCAGTCAACTGCTTGATTGAACCCATCGAACCATCTTCGGACATGCGTCGTCGAGGACGCGACATTGTTAACGTGGAGCGCCTCAGGCCTACCATGGCCCCTCATTGTAACCAGCTGTTAGGTCGCCAGGCGGCTCCCTTTTTGTACCCGGGTAGTTGTGGTAAAGCTTTTGAACAGGTGTGTCGTCCTCTTCAGCGTCTTCTAGTGGTCGCCCTTTTCATAAGAAGAAGAGCAGCTCGCGCAAAGAGTCGATCCCGCATTGACTGTCGCTGTCGTGAATCATCGCTGATTGTCCGCCAATAAACCGCTTAACAATATATATATATATATATATATATATATAATATATATATATATATATATATATATATCTATATTGTACTCATACTGTATTGTATACTGTATATATTGTACTTATATACTGTATTGTATATAAGTTGTACTCTTGCAGCCTCCGCTGCAAGAGTACAACTTCATGGTATCGTACAAGAGCGGCAGGAAACCACGCGGACGCAGACTGCTTTCAAGGATGCCAGTTTGATGCTACAGTTTGCGACGCTGACGATTTCGATCATCTGATTGCGTCCGTAGCACCAGCGTTCCCGGATAAGGCCACCTTGAAACTGAGCAGCGGAAGGACGTGAGTTTGAATCCGTTATTCGTGATCGCACAAGCATCCACTCCGGAAAGCCGCTTTTGCGTCCGTGATGGTCTACTGTACACGAAATCCATCTCCGGCCCGGTTCCCGCTTCCTGCTGGTGGTTCCAGAGGCACTACGGTCCTCTGTTTTGTACGCCATGCATGATGACGCCACTTCAGGTCACCTCGGAACGACGCGCACTCTTCATCGTACCCAGGAACGCTTCTACTGGCCACGTATGCGCCAGTCAGTTGAGTTGTACGTGGCCAGTTGTGCGCAATGCCAGGCGCACAAATCTCTCTCAGCAGCTCCGGCCGGACATCTACACCTGTGACGCCTCCCAGTTCTCCGTTCGAACAAATTGGCATTGACCTGGTGGGCCCTTTTCCGCGTTCATCGAAAGGCAACAGATGGATTGTGGTATGTGCTGACCATCTTACTCGGTACTGCGAGACTGCTGCCCTGCCATCCGCGACTGCTGGTCAAGTGTCGTCCTTCCTTCTCCATTCTATCATACTGCGTCATGGGCCCCCTCGCGTCATCATAAGTGACCGTGGACGTCAATTCACGGCAGACGTTGTCGAACAACTTCTCCGTATGTGTGGCTCAGAGCTCAGACACTCGACGCCTTATCACCCGCAGACGAATGGTCTCGTCGAGCGAACAATTCGAACACTGGTGAATATGCTTTCTATGTACGTTGCTTCGAACCCACAAGAACTGGGACGATGTCTTGCCGTTCGTCACATACGCGTTTAATACTTCCCAACATGAGACCACCGGCTACAGCCCGTTCTTCCTCCTCTATGTTCGACCCCCCCTTATACTCTGGATACAATATTTTCCTTCTCTGATCGGGACCAATCAGAAATCTCCCTAGCAGAAACTCTTTGTCTCGCCGAAGAAGCTCGTCGTCTTGCTCGTTTACGTACAATAGCCTCGCAGACAGATCGAAAGTTCGTTATGACAGCAAGCACCGGCAGGCCACATATATTCCCGGAGATCTCGTGTTGTGTGGAAGCCTTTACGCAAACGTGGCTTGTGCCAAAAACTGCTCGCGCACTACATCGGACTTTTGTTATCCTTGACCGCCTGAGCGCAGTCGACTACCGCATCGCACGTCTTACAGCTAGCGGGAGACGTTCCAGAAAGACAGAGGTCACGCATGTCGCTCGCCTGAAGCCTTTCAGTCAACGCGACACTGCATGAACGCGCGGCGCGCTTTGTCTGCGAGGGGGGAAATGTTACGCCACGTATGTGCCGGACGAAGAAGGAAAAAGAAGCAAGGGGTGTGGAAGAAGAAGATCATCATCATCTGCCTGCGCCGATACGGCTCGTCCCTCGAACCGTGTATCAATAAACCCCCAGACGCCTACTGAGGTCGTAACAATATATATATATATATATATATATATATATATCCGGGAGATACAACAGTGATGTTGAGAATCAGCTGAGAGTGTACATATAATCTATCCCGCATGAAACAATTTCCTGTAACAGGCGTGTATATATTCGCGCTCAATCAGCTTTACAACCCTCAATCGAAGAACAATGACAGTTTAAGGATGAAAATCTGTATACATAGTACAGAATACTTCAAACTCTTGTAAATGTTGTTTTTCATTTTGTTTCAGATCACATGTGGCCAGCGCGGCTGGGTACTTTGCACTACCAACTGTCTGCCATAATACAGTGGTAAAGTATACGCTAATAATGCAGAACAAGTTTTTACATGGATACTCTAAGGGACCGAGGGCATTACATATGAGGGGGGGGATTTATAAAGAAGAAATACAATCACATTTCAGAATACAGCAACACAGAACAAGATACACCAAGGAAACTTGAACTATCAGGCCGAAACATAACATTTCACAATAACTAGTAGCGATTCACAAATAAATAAAACATTTCACGCATTGACACAAATTTCCGTATAAAATGCAATTAAGCAATCTATTCAAAAGTGTTATCACACTCGAGAAACGAGTGCAACACTAATTGGAAAGACTTATGATCGTGGATGGTGGCAATGGTAGATGGCAGTGAGTTCCATTGATCAATTGCTAGTGCGAGAGGTGCACTCCTGTATATTTCAGTGTGAGCAAAAATGGCTTGATTGACTTCAGAGGCGTGGTCTAATCTAGGCAAGATGTGATGCGCGAGTATAATATGAGATCGTGAAAAAAACGTGATGCTATGGTAGAGGGTGTGAAAGTATGCTAACCAGGCGAGTGTTCGACGCGAGGTGAGTTAATGCACATTAGGATGATTTTTTTTGCGAGACTTAGAAATTGAGAATAAGATAATTACCATGTTGCTGGTTGGGTCAGGTAAATGTTATCATGCACACGGTCTATAATCAGACAAGAAGTCTCAAGAAAACCCTCCCAAACAACCTAGCAGGGCCGCCCATCGCTCTCACTAATATAGAATCATGCGCATGCAATCGACCATGGTCTCCAAAGTCGGGGTCACCGCCGATTCAGCTCACGACATCAGTCTGGGGTGAGCACCCGTTTATGTAGGCTTGTGCGTCTTTGTGTCGGAGATACCATGCATTCAAAAACTGTATTCGATTATACTTACGCGCAACATTTTCAGGGAATTTCCAACGGTATGCCATAAAAAGCTACTACATTCGGCAATAACGTCGCAATAATTCTTAGGGTATCGCAACATGTCTCGAAGTCTGGCGAAATTGTGCCACATCCCATCACTTCGCACCAGATCTATCTATCTATCTATCTATCTATCTATCTATCTATCTATCTATCTATCTATCTATCTATCTATCTCTATCTATCGATCGATCGATCGATCGATCGATCAATTGATCGCGTTAGTTCGCAGGCATTGGAATATAACCATGGTTCTAAACATGATGATGCCATCGCGCGATTCAATAGGGAAGCTTTTTAGCGTCTGCTAATTGTTCCCTGCGATAGCGTGTTGCCGCTGTTAAGGATGGCACTGCCTGTTTATAAGGCGAAGAAAGTATAGGACAGCTTCACACTAGTAGTACTAAGCCTGAACGAACTGCGGGACTGGAGCCTTCATTAGCATACCAGCCAAAGATAGCCAGCATACCGGCTTTGAGATAGCCATTTAATGAATGTATGCTGTGCTTCAATTCAACACACCGTGGACAGTCCACGCTGGCAGCTTTCGAGACAGCATCTGGACATAGCACTTCAAAAAACTAAACGCCTCTATTTAACTGATGCACGATAAAATGCCAACTTGCGTCGAGAAGACATACCTTAGAAAGCTAACAAAAACCTAACTGTGGTTTCTTCTAATTTTGTGTTCAAATTTGCGGAAAATAGAACGTAGCTTGTCTTGAGAGCCCACATTGGAAAAACATCGCGGTCTCACAATGCATAGTGCCACGCTTCGAGTCACGTCATGTTAGTTTTTCAAAATCTGGCTGTTTTTACTTGTGTCGCACATTCACTTCTTTTTTTTTTAAGACGATAGTCTTTTTAGGGTACTTCGACGCTAAAGTTTTGGTCGTCTGTCTATGGTTCGTTTCTTGCCCCGCTGAAACGATACCCGACATGGCTAAAATACAACAGATCCACAGCGCCCACCGACATTGCTCTAGTTTCTGCGTTCATACCTTTGCGATTGTCGAATAAAAAGAAAAAAGTGTGCATATGAGGCGCCATATTAGCACGCAATACTACGTGTTGTGTTTCTTCATACAGAGGCATACATAAGTTTTACGGACCATATTGTATATCACGCGGCCGTGACAATGCAACGCTATGCACAAAAAAAAGAAAGTGCTTCTTACGCTTTACTAAGACGACACGGTGGTGGCACACACCCGTCGCCTTGCATTTACACATTACGACCTCCGAGACAGGCGCGCACGCCGCCCGCTTGCCATATCAGCGGCCATTCTTTCGTTTTCCATGGTAACTGCCAGATGGCACTCATGTCTTACACTGTATACAGTTACTGTATATGCTAAAAGTAGCCCATACAGTAACTCTAAAACCTCAATGCAGTTGTTCGCCTCCACTGCGCGCATTGAGCCACTTGCTCCAGAATCCCATTGACCGATTGTTTCGCGCGGAACATCAATTAGATGTTTTTTGCACTCTTTTTAGACGCAAGATTATCATCTTTCGATGAAACTTCTCTTGAAACATGTAGATAAGGCGTTAATTTTTTATTCCACTAATACCTCGAAAGAAATACTCTGATCAAGGGTTTCATAACATGTTGCTGTCTCTGCAAGCGTGCTTTAGAAATACTGCAATAAATCTCAATGACACCGCAATTTGTAACAAAAAAGAAGCAATCCAGCAAACATAACTTTTTCCTCTGCAATCCTAACGCAAATCAGGTGTCGGATATAAATATTGTTTGAGTATATGAAAATTAAAATTTCGCAGATACCACATGCCATCAGAACCGACGTCATACAACGCACGTCGAGAGGGTGACAGTTGCGTAATTTTTTTTAGCAAAATGTTACAAAAGAAGATAAACATAGTGCAGACGTTATACGTAAAGATATGTGTGTGAAAAGTCGCATATGCTTCGTATAACCAGTTCTTTACAGCTAAATAACGGTAAAAAGAGCAACATGGCTATCACCAACAAAAGAAGCGTTAGGCAGGTGTTTGTAATAGCATTTATCCGCGCCCACACTGAGCATTGCACGAACTATATATGAACAGAAGATATTAGGCTAAACGTCGGCATTGTTAGAGCCATACCAACTTCATACGATTTATCCTAACTCTAAAAATGGCGTAATGTAACTTTAAGTGTCCCAGTAAGAATGACAGATTATGTAATATGCATATTGTATGTGACCCAGTTTAGCTGTTGCAGAGTATATCTAGGTCAATCTGAATTATGCAGCCGCGTGAGCTGACATAATAGAGCACAGTGGTGACGTCTTACTTATTATTAGATGTCACCACTTGCAGTAGGCATCGCAGCTTTATTTGTGTTTTAAAAGAACGCTTCTTACCTTCATTAACACCCAAGTCAAAAGCAACGTGGCTCATCGAACCCTCGTTGACAAGTTGTACAGGTTGCCACAGGAAGTCAAGAACTGCTAAATAAATTCTGTTCAGGTGTTTTTTGGTGCCCACAAGTGACTCGTCAGTGCAAATGTAGCAGAGAGGTATTCAGTAGAATTTCGGCGAGATAATTCTTTCAGAAACAACAGAAAAGCCTCCCCATTCAGCTGTTAGATGTGAACTTTCCGACCGACGTCGTGTATAGGTGGCGGCGGGGGGATTCCAGGACCTGCTTCTCTTTTTTTATCCGTCCTTGATTACTCATTCTAAGACATCTTGTTCTGTGAACTTTTGGGGGCTGCAGACGATGTAATAAAACAATCAGGATGAACTGTCTTCTCAAATCATAGCGGAGCGTTTCTTGTCCTGTTGAGAATGATTTTTCACATATTTCTCACCCATGGTTACATACTTCGAGGAGTCAATATTCTTGAAATCAAGAAATATTTGCATAGCAATAAAAATTGCTCCAGATTCGTGCCACATAATTTTACCCAGGCTTGACAACTCTTCTTGGGGATTGACAGATCATCAACGTGCATGCCGTATCGTTATGTACGTCGATAATAGTGTGATAATTTTATGATTGTGCTTCATCAGGCCACTTACCTGGTGTTAAACACCCTGTTGTGGATGCTTTTGAGGCTCCTTGTGATGCTTGTAAGGCCGCCTATGAAGTTCCATGCAATTGTTTCATCTGGTTTCAGTGCTTTAACTAACTTTCTGGGATTGATGTTAGGCTGTGTCGGTCTTTTACGCCTAAAATTACGAATGTCCTTTCGGTGTCTGAGTCTACACTTTGACGGATAATTAACAGATTGATTATTTCGAGCCATTTTCAAAATGCGATAAAAGACATTTCTCCTTCCCACGAAGACCAGCTTAAGAATGCCAGCTCATACTGGTTATCATCGAGACAACGAGTTCGAGACTCTGGAAGACGCTGTTTTTTCTAAGCTTATCGTGACACTCTTTTACTTGAGAATATGACGAGGTAAACAGGTAAGAGTGGTATGCCAAGAAAACATTTCTGAGAGAAACAGCTTGGAGTCCCCCTTTACGTAGATCATATCTCACACAGTATAAAAAGTTTGTGGGGCGACAGGTCATAGTCATTGTGTTTTCAGCCGCCTGCAAACACTCGCTAGCCTATGCTTAGGAGTGGCTCGCGGAAAGACTAGCAACCTAGTTTTCACCACAAAACACGAGGGTTGTTTCAATACCTGTGCCACACATGGGGTTCAGAGCATTCCGATGACTTGCGATAAGGTATGTGTTAGCCAAAGCATCCTTCCCATCAAAGCTAGGCTACCAGAGCATTGGCCTTATTTGCACTTAATTATTATCGCTAAGCTGGCCCGCAACTGCAATGTATGTGGTGGGCACCCACATTTCAGCAATTTCAGCTGCCTGGGAAGGAGCGAGAGCTAAAAGGAGCGTGAATTGATGCAGACATACTACATTAGAAAAAAAAAGTAGTGAGAACTATCAGCACATTATCGTTTTGTCTCTTACCAATTCAGTATTTAGCAACCATGAAGAGAGCCCCGCCGCGGTGGTCTAGTGGCTAAGGTACTCGGCTGCTGACCCGCAGGGCGTGGTTCCAACCCGGCTGCGGCGGCTGCATTTCAAATGGAGGTGAAAATGTTGTAGGCCCGTGTGCTCAGATTTGGGTGCACGTTAAAGAACCCCAGGTGGTCGAATTTCCGGAGCCCTCCACTACGGCGTCTCTCATAATCATATGGTAGTTTTGGGACGTTAAACCCCACATATCAATTAAATCAACCATGATGAGAAAGGTGGTACTGTTTTCTTACACCTAATTAGGCCATAGGTGACAGTGTGGTACCGAACGTGTGTTGTGAGGTTTCCTTGTTGAACGCTTCTTCTCCATAAGGCACAGTTGTTGGTTCGAGCATTCTGTGCCTCCGCCTTTTTTTTTTTCATGCGAGATTTTCCTCGCTTTCCTTCACGCCTTCAAGAGGCAGCTCCCACTACGAGATACGTTTGGAAAGCAGACGCTGGTGCCATGCGAAAGCAGCGTTCATTAAAATCCCACAACATGCAATGAAATTTTAGGCTCACGCTAACTCAAGCAACAATCTATAAAGTTGTGGTGCAGTGGCGCTCATGCAGAGACTCTGGACGAAAGTGTTCCAACAATTTGGTGAATTGAAGTTCCATCTGTTTTCACTTCTGGTTATTACGACAAAACACATTTTGCACCGGGCAGCTGCGTTAAGCCGGTTTGCGACTACACATTTCCTTTTGTCATAAGTATTGCATCGTGTATAAGGTGCATATTATCTGTTTGCATATCTAGTGACAGGGTATGTTCACATTGGTGTTCTTGGTACCACAAGATTTTTGTTTGTTTTTTCACAAGCGCATCACTCTTCTGAGTGGTCGTTGCGTGCTCGCTACAATTGTGAAAGCCTAGCAAGGCTCCCGTTTATCGCCATGGCTGGGCTTGTGAGGCTGAAGGGGAGATGTACCATGCGCTCTCGTTAACCCACTCGCCTAAGCCCTCTAGTGCGGCAAAATACTCTACATGTATGGTAGGGCACGACTTTCACAACACGCAGAAGACATAGATCTGGGAGGTCGGAATCTCCGTAAACGGAAAGAGAAAACTAAAACTGCTTTGTTCATTGGCCGTACGTATGGTCGCATCAGTAGTAGTCGTATATGTTGTGGGCCCGTCAACATTTACGTGAATAACGTGACGTACTTTACTCTGAATATGAAAGCGCCTGAACGACATCTTTCTTAACCACTTTGACAAAGCGGAACGGCAGCGAATTTATCACGAGAAAGTTGTACTGCTTCGAAATGTCTTCTGAGCCCGCTATCTCGAAATTCACCCGAGGCCTTGTTTCGTCTACAACCCTGCGGCTCTTTAGTCTGCTCTTGCTGCAGGACAAACCACGCCACAAAGAACTGATCTGGGGACCCCGCCCATTCGAGTCTCTACTACAGCGAGTCGGCTCACCACACACCAAAGGATTCGTTAAACAAGTGGATTGCTCCTATGAGTTGGACGCCCTTCTCCTAGAGCACCTTGTCATCTACCCCGACATCACCCAACACTATCACTCGAACTGTATGCCAACCCACCCCCTCACGATAGCCTTCGTATGATGTCCCAGATCGCCTCGCGCCTACTCCGGACCCACACCTTTCCGTGCCCCGTTGTGTACTCCTACATACACTCACGCGTTATAGATTCTACTGCTGCCTATGTGGAGGCGTTGCCTGGCTCAACCACATTTTTCTAGGCTTACCTGGAGCCCCTGACACCCACCAACCTGTCGTATCGCAATCCCTGACCGAGGAGCTAAGGGGGGTTCTCTTATCAGTACAGACTAAGACGAGCAGACACAGGACCTAGCAAGAGCTGAGACACAGCGAGAAACACGGCCTGGCAACATGCATTGCCACTAAACCTCCCCTTATACCCCTAACTTTTAATTCATTAAGTTGTCACTCACTCACTCACTCAAATTGTCATTGACCTTGTAGACAAACCCATACAGATCCAGGTGCGCGCGGCTGCGCAGAGACGTGTCTACATGCAATTGAGGCCCTTGGTAGTGTGTGGTCGCGTTCCTATTTGTAAATACTGCTTTCTATAATAAGTGCTCCCGTGTTCATAGTGGGCTCGTTGACGATCACCCGTTACTGGTTTCTCGTACGGTAATGTGATACTCCGTCGACGTTATCGAAGCCACTTGTCATTACCGCTGTGCCTCAAATATTGGTGCCTGGATAAGAACGCATGCTCATCGTTGTTGCCTGCAACAACTGTAGTGTTCTCGATCACATGCGCATGAACGTCCCATTTCCAATGAAGGAGAAAAGAGCAAGAAGTAGTGCTGCACAATGGGGTAACAAAAAAACTGAAAGAAAAATGGAAAGGTAGTATCGGAGGCACGCATGCGGGAAGCTTCACTTCACGCGAAAATCTCCGATTTCGCCATTGTGCATGGGCTTTTAAATGCGTATTATCTGAATTGCTGCATAATAGATTTTCTGTTCTTGTCAGTACTGGAAAGATAACACAGCGCTCTTGCTTTGACTGTAATTGTATGAAAAACATATAATTCACTCGTTCACTGCTCTTTTCAGAGTTGCACTGATCCACAAATCCAAACCCGAATGCGGACCAAACTGCCGATGTGTTTACAGTGAGACCCCTGGTTTGGGTGATAGAAAATTGATGCACTGCTCAGCCTAATAAAACTGTGTGCGACATGCAAGTGATGTCTTTGTACAATTGATTTCGCTACAGCAATGAATGTACGTCTATGCAACTAATATGCCGTGCTTAACACTTCTCCAATAAAATGGGAATGATAACTTCAAAGAAAAATATGCGGTTCGACATCCTGCACACGGCGGGAATCTGTGTTACACTGTAATTATGTGCTTAGGAGTGAAGTGAGCCTAAGTGTTAATGCTGGCCCATAATTAGGAGGGGAACAAACAGCGCGCGACATGGGACCTGGGTCCCGGAGAAATAAATACTTGCTCCAAGGAAGCGTATGCCTTCTGAAATCCAGTAACCATGCACTGACAATTACCACGGGTTTGGTCGTTAGTCAGCTGAATTTTAATCTACTTTTTGTCGACACGACCTAACTAAATCTGAGGCAAATGGGACGCATTTTTTTTCTAAAGTTGAGTACCAAGTAGCCAAAATCGTTAGGGACTTTCTCTAAACGAACTCCCGCTAAAACTGGCCCCTACAAGCGTCCAGATAACGTCGCACAAAATACAAGAGATAACAAGCTCCAGCGGAGACATTTCAGTTGGCGCCCATTTGCAGCGCGAACCCACAAACACAAAAAGAAGAAAAAGAAACACTGCTGGCCAAGAGTAAACTTATTGTATATGCTACCTTTAGGTAGCATATGCAGCAACTTTAGCCGAAAGCGCCCAATTGCGCTCTGCAGCCACGCACCGAGAGTGTAGCGGAATGCGAGCAAAGCGTGCGGGGGGTTCGCTCGGAAACCGAAGCGGTGGCAATGCTCCTTTCTGCCGCAAGACGCCGCCAGCCTTATTTAGGCCTCCGGCAATGTCACAGTGTCTGGCCACCTAAAGGAGCGCAGTTCAACCTCCTAAATGTTTCTCTCTCCATGACCGGGGTTACTGTTGGCGGATTCTTTGCGCCAAACTAGCTACTTTAGAACCCTGTCTGGCTAAGAAACTTTCATGTTGGCACCATGGCTACTTGTTCATTACATTTAACACTGGTTCTGGCACATTTGTTAGCCAATTTTCTTATTATTGGTACGGGAAACAACAAAGATTCCTGCAGTTAACCTTCCGTTTTCTAGATTTTCTGGGGTGAAGCTTATGCGCACGTATGTCTAGCCCCAGCAGAAGGCTCGAACGCATCGAAGCATCTCCACGCGACACACGCTGCCCCTGCAAAGAAGGTGTGGTGAAGATGAGTGAAATTTGGCAGACGCGTGGCTACCACGCTGCTTACGCTGCCCGCTATCTGTTCTGACGTTTATTTCCGACGCTGATACAAAGCGAGCATTTTCGTGTAAGCTTGAGAAAAAGAAAGCAAAATCTGCCCTGAAAGAAAAATAGTATACATGTAAACTAAATCTAGTAATTTTGTTGTGTGGCTTGGAAAAGAAAAGAAACACTAATTTATCGTCTGAAGTTCCCACCGACTTATTGGCTGAGATTTTCCTAAATTACTCCATCTCTGGCAAGAAGTCTGTAATGCACAACTAATTTCAAGCTGACTTAGCATTTACTAAACAAGCCCATATAGCTGCTGCACTAACTGGTACAAAATATGGTTCATGGGGTGATGAGTCAAAAATGCAAGTTTCTTCTCGTGTCCTGAAAGACTAACAGTTTCCTAATTCACACTTGAACCACGTTGTATTTGATTCTGTGACTTGATGAATATTTCTCCTTGGTTTGTATATCATGTAAATGTAATAAACAAATACAGTGTAACAGTCTTTCGTTACACAATAATACTAGCATAATAGCCTCGAAATTCCTCAATTACTTTCCATCTTTAACAGAGTATTGACATTTTTGCCACATCTACCTATTTCGAAGAGTATACCACGCCAGCGCCCGTCTCGACATATTTATTTCATTACTCCGCTTTATGCCCTATGACTTGAGTTATTGCTATTAGGTAGCGATTTGTTTTTGCGAAAACCGAAGCTTTTCTACAGCCCGCAGCAAGAGCAAGCGACTGAAAATCACTTTTGTTACAGATCAAGTTATGTGGAGGCAGGAACTACTATAGCAACAAGTACTAGTCTGTTGGAGGTGGGCTCATTGCTATTAGGGGTGAAGCTCCTTATAGCATCCCCTAGTTGGTCTTTGATTGACATCACTCAATCCAGCGTACCACTTTAGAAGCGTCTCCCTTATCACTAAATACATAGCGCTGTCCCTTAAAGATTCATGCAAACTGCAATCGAGTGATGATATACTGGATGGCGCTGTACGAATTCTAGGTCGTCATCGCTTTTTCTCGCCTAGTTTTCTAGATGGTGCTGTCTTAAAAGATACATATGCAATATTGTGGTTGGATCAATGCACACTAGATGACATTAGAAAAGCAGGTGCTCTCTGATTGGCTGCTACACGGACTCCGCGGGGTTCCGCGGGATACGAGCGTCATAAAACGGCGGTCGCTACCGTTATCTCTGTCTTCCGCGCGCATACTGTGTGAAGTAGGGCTTCAGCCGAACGACATGCATGGTTTCGGGTCGAAGCTGTCGACGAGAAGACGCTGCACCGTCCGGAAATACCTCGTACGTAATATCTTTGACTCGTCTAAGAACCTTGTGCGGTCCAAAATAACGGCTTAGGACTTTTTAGGATAAGCCTGGTCGCCAGACAGTGATCCACACCCACACTCGGTCCCCAGCGTGGTAGGTGACATTTCGATGGCGGAGGTTGTAATCTCGTGCGTCTGCATCTTGTTGGCGACCGGTGTTTATGCGAGCTAGCTGACGAGCTTCTTCGTCGTATGGAGTGTATTGCTCAGCGTCTTGAGCAAGCTCATTGCTTTGGTCGCACGGAAGCATAGCATAGAGCATGGTTCACACGTTGCGTCCGTAAACAAGTCGGAAAGGCAGAAATCGCGTTGTTTCTCGCGTTGCCGTATTGTAAGCAAACGTGATGTATGGAAGAATCTCGTCCCCGGTTTTGTGTTGTACGTCCACGTACATTGACAGCATGTCCGCTATGGTCTTGTTACGCCTCTATGTCAGTCCATTGGATTGCGGGTGATAAGCCGTTGTTTTTCGATGACTTGTGCAGCTCAGTTTAAAAATGTCCTCCATCAATCGTGCTGTAAACGACGTCCCTCTGTCCGTAATCACGCATGACGGGGCACCATGCCATAGGACGATTTGGTGCACGAAGAACTGCGTGACTTCAGATGCGTGCCCCGGGGTAACGCTTTTGTTTCAGCATAACGAGTAAGATAATCTGTCGCAACTCTAATCCATTTGTTCTCAGAGGACGACAAAATAAGGACCCAAGAATGTCCATTCCCACGAGGTCAAACGGTGTCCGTGGTGGTGCGATCAGCTGGAGCAGGCCCGCGGGTCTCACAGGCGGAGTCTTGCGGCGCTGGCACTCACGGCAGCCTTTCACATATCGATGTACACTAGTTGATAGTCGCGGCCAGTAATACGGTTGGCGTACTCTGGCGAGAGTTCGCGAATAGCCCAAAAGTCCTGACGTGGGCTCGTCGTGGCACGCAAGGAGGATCTCATCACGCATGTCAATAGGAACAACGAGTAGGAAAGCTTTGTCGATACCACGGGCGTTTTTCTTGTAAAGAATGCCTCTTCTTAGACAAAAAGAGGACAGTTCGCGAGCAATGTGTTGAGGAACCTGAGAGTTGCGGCCTTCCAGGGAATCAATGACTGGGCGTAATTCGTCGTCTGCCCGCTGTTTTGACATAAATTCAGAGTCGCTAACTGCTCCGAGAAAGGCATCTTCATCTTCGGAGCCCCTGACAGCGTTCCCCACAGGCGCTCGAGAAAGCGCATCGGCGTCTTCATGTTTGCGCCCTGACCTGTACACAATCTTCATATCTAACTCCTGGAAACGAAAACTGCTTGTGCGAGACGACCGGATGGATCTCTGAGATTTGCCAGCCAGCAGAGCGAGTGGTGGTCAGTCACAACTTTGAATTAAGGGACGACCGTAGAGGTAAGGTCGAAATTTGGTCGTCGCCCACATGACTGCGTGGCATTCTTTTTCTGACGTAGAACAGTTGGTCTCGACTCGAGAAAAAGTACGACTGGCGTAAGCTTTCACATGCTCAACGCCGCCGTGTCGTTGTACAAGGACAGCAGCAAGTCCGACGTTGCTGGCAATTTATGAATTTCTGTAGCAGCGTCCTCATCAAAATGGTCAAGAACAGGGGCTGTTTGCATTCTCTGTCGAAACTCTGTGAACGCTGTATCTTGTTGTGCGCCCCAAGTAAAGGGCACGTCATCTCGGGTGAGTCACGTAAGAGGTTCAGCTATCTTCGAGAAGTTGGCAATAAATCGGCGATAATACGCGCACAAGCCAAGGAAACGGCGTACTGCTCTTTTATCTGATGGAACAGGGAAGGTGGTGACAGCAGCAGTTTTGTCTGGATCAGGTCGCACTCCATCCGCACTAATGACATGTCCCAGACATTTCAGCTGTTCATAGCCGAAATGGCATTTTTGAGGTTTCAGCGTGAGTTCAGCTGTGCGAATGGCTTCCAGAACCTTTCTCAGACGCTTCAGATGTTCTTCGAAGCTCTCGGAAAAGATGACCACATCATCGAGGTAGACAAGGCAGCTTTGCCACTTCAAGCCAGCAAGAACTGTGTCCATCATCCTCTGAAAAGTGGCTGGTGCAGAACAGAGACCGAAAGGAAGAACTCGGAATTCGTAAAGTTCGTCGGGAGTCAAAAAACGCGGTTTTTTCTTGGTATCGTTCATAAACTTCAATTTTGCCAATAGCCACTTTTAGATCAATGGACGAAAAATACTTCACGCGTCGTAACCTGTCGAGGGAGTCGTCGACCCGTGGAAGTGGGTAGACGTCTTTTTTTGTGACGCTATTAAGCTTCCTGTAGTCAAATAAGAATCGCAGCGTTCCGTCTTTTTTCTTCACTAGAACAACTGGCGAGGACCAAGCGCTGCTGGATGGTTGAATAATCCTGTCATCGAGCATCTCTTTTACTTGTGTCTGAGTAGCCTCGCGTTCTTTGGCAGAAACGCGATAAGGCTGCTGCCGGATGGGGCGGACGTCATCGTCGGTAATAATTCGATGCTTCGTGAGGTGTGTTTGACGGTCTTTAGAAGAAGAGGCGAAGCAAGATCAAAACTCCCTTAAAAGGTCATGAAGTGCAGCCTTTCTCACGTCTGACAGCGTCGAATTCGTGTCGATGTGGTCTAGAAATTCCTCATCCTCATGCGTTTCCTCGGACGCGAAGCACTTCGTGACGTCGGCAACAGGGTCTCCATAAGCTAGGGTGGTTCTGCAGAAAAGATGCCGGTGCTCGTAATTGAAGTTCGTAACTAGCATCGTTGACTGCCGGTCACGGACGGGCACAACACTTCGGGCGGTGCACACACCTTGGAGCAGCAGAAGTGATAGGTTGCTTTCAGCCACTACGTCGCCGTCTTGAAAGTCTTCACAAGCGACTTCAACGGGAACAGTTGCTCGAGGCGGCAGCGTCACACTGTCGTCAGCAACACGCAGCGCAGGTCTACGGCAGTTATCAGCGTCTCGATCTGTTGCTCCTTAGGTCGAGAAGGTCACAATGCGCTCACGGAGATTTATGATGGCCCCGTATCCTCGAAAGAAGTCCATGCCGATAATCAGCTGACGCGAACAGTAACAAAGAACGAGGCAGCTGAGCACAAACGTTGACGCACGAATTTTCACTCTTGTGGCACAGCGACCCAGCGGTGTTACAACGTGTCCTCCAGCTGCTCTAATTCGCGTTCCATTCCACGGCGTGATCACTTTCCGGAGATCTTTCGCTAGCCTCCAGCTGATAATCGAATAGTCTGCACCAGTGTCTACCGATACACTGACCTGAAGACCGTCAATCAGCACAGGTATGTCGAATGACACGCGGTCACTTGGTTCAGATGTGGATGTCAGCATTTCTTCGGTACTGCGAATATTCTCCGACGAAATGCCTTCGGCATTGCGCACAAGCGTCGATGGGAGATCTTGCGCACTTTGAGTCCCAGCGACCTTGCCCCCAAAGGCCGCTGCCTTCAGTTTTCCCGACGTGTGCTCGGGGAGCGTTCCCGTGCCGTCACCACGAAACGTGGCCAAGTAGCTATGGGTCTCCTCAGACATGGTGACCATGATCGCCGTATTGTAAAGGGTGCACGCTGTTGCGCGAGATACTCTTCGATATCCCTTGGCTTTTGACCGATTCGGGGACAAGGGGAATTGCCGGAAAATCCGCGCAGTCCAAGTTGCCGGTATGGCCATTCGCGGTAAATGTGACTAGCCTCACCACAATGATAGCACAGGGGTCGTCTGTCTGGCGTACGCCAGAGATCAGACTTGCACGTCGGTGCACGGCGACTATCGATGTCCAAATCAGCGTGCGCTGACTGAATAGCGACTGACGGCATCATTGTCTGGAGCGGGACGTATGACATTGTCTGGATCGGGACGTGCGGCACTGTCTGGGTCGGAACGTGCGGCACTGTCTGGGTCAGGACTCCTTGACCAGAAAGTGGCGCGGCAGATCGCAAGACTTCCGCGTACGTACGACGGTGACTGTCAGTAGACACAAGAGCCGTTTCCGGATCAACCGACATGGGTGGAAAACGATGGGCGTGCAGCACCGGCTGGACCTCGTCACAGATGACACTGGTGATAAAATCAACATCGATTTGCCTTGTCCCGTACATCTTTTCCATTTCTTCCCGGACGACAGATAGGATGATCTCACGAATCTGTTCGGGGCTCTTGCTCCCAGGGGTGGCGAAAATTTCGGGAGTTGAGGCAGCATTCACTCGACGGTCAAACAGGGCAGACCGTTGGTGCAGTACTCGCTCCATTGTTGCCGCTTAAGTAAGGAACTCAGCAACACTTTTGGGAGGACTAAGCACCAAACCAGCAAAAAGTTGTTCCTTCACACCACGCGTGAGGTGGCGCAACTTTTTTCTTCTGCCATAGCAGGATCCGCTCGCTCAAAAAGCCATGTCATGTCCTCGACGCATATCGAGATGGTCTCGTTGGGCATCTGGATGCGTGATTGTAGTGCACGCTCCGCCTGTTCGCGCCGGTCGGGACTCCTGTAGGTCGCCAGGAGGCGACGCTGGAACTCGGGCCAAGATGTCAGAACATCATCTCTGTTCAAAAACCACGTCTTGGTACCGTCTTTTAGGCAAGTGTACACGTTTCGGAGCTTCGCGGCATCATCCCAGTAATTGATCGCTGCGACACGTTCGAACTCACTCAGCCAGTCATCAACATCTTCATGCTGCTCTCAGTGAAACGGGCTAGGCATGAGCGGATTCTGGACGGTGCAGTAGATCAGCGAGAAAGGTGTCGGAGCTTGCACGGGATCTTGTGTCGAAGTCATAGTCGCTGCGTCAGTGGTTGGTGTCTCAGGCGGTAGGCCTCGTTGGCGGCGGCTTACTCTATGAACAGGAATGTCCACGGGTGCAAGGCTTATGTTCCAGCTGCTGGGCGGGGTCTTGGGCATCGGGTGGATTGTGAGACGTTGTACCCCGCCCCTCCACCAGTCTTGTCACGTTACTCACGACAAACTTGATACAATGGGCTCGTTGAGTCGACTAGCCAAGCAGCGGCTCAGAGAGATCGTCTTTGTCCTCTTTCACCCTTCGATCTCACCCAAGCAAACCATGTGGCAATATTATGAACAGGGGTATGTGAAGCTATGCCAGGGCGCCAGCGTATCCGTAAACACGTTTAACAAAATAAAGACGAAGTATCTTAGCTGTGCTGGTTAACAATTCTAGCATTCAAGTCTCTCTCTCTCTCGTCTACACGGAGCTAATGACACGTCTAAGCCGGCATCAAATTAACGCCAGAGCTCTAGAGGTTTCCCGAAATCCACGTCCAGTCTCTTCTTTCAAAGCAAATGAAGATAAAGACACACATCAATTACCTATGTCTCAAATCAAGATGAACATCTCGTGTCATTCACCTATGTCTGATTGATAATCCAATTAGACGCGATGGATATTTTTGTCCAAATGTTCACAGCTGGCAGGTAGGCGACTGCCAAGGTGGAGCAGCATTCCTTTATTTGAGCATTCCACACGTTATTTGTCCGCTTTCAGCGCGATAAGCTGGTAAACGCGTTGCGAGTACGTGTTTACAAAAGGCATCATAAGTTGACCCGCCTGGGGATTGACACCGTATTGAGCAACGTCATGAGGCAACTGCGAACACTGAAACCACCAGTAGCAGCATGCGCAGAACCGCACAGTTATAGATTGCGTCGTTCGCAACGCTTGGGCCGACAAAGCTGAAGGTCCGCCATGACACAGCATCTTTGGTGCTTGTAGCCGTTTCCGAATGTTTTGTTTCCCGCGAGCGTTTACGCATGCTATCTTCACTATCATTACTTTTTGGATCTTTTTGCTTTCAGTACAAACTACGAGACAAGTTGGGTTGAAGAGCTTGACTGTTACGGACCAGCGTGAGTCGGATTTGATCTAAGTTCAAGCCGTTAATTTTTCCTCTTCGTAGCCAAAGCTTATCACCTTTGAATCGTTCGCAGTGCATAGCACAGAAAGTGTGCTAAGAGTGACTTATGTTGCAGCTCTATTAAGCCACATGCTAACAATATATATTGCTGCGTATAACCTCAAATTAGTGGGAGGCAGCTTACTGCTGCTGCTTTTCGCGTCCCCGTCAATTGTTGTGTTAAATACGGTAGTCTTTCTGGCGATACCTCAACATAAACAATTTTGCATGTCTGTTCCTCTGTCAATCAAAACGACTCAAGTACGACCACATTCACAGCAGCCACAAATATTGCCCAAGTACTTGCATTATTACTTGTGCAAATGTCTATTGAAAAACGAATGTTGCGCATACCAGAGACATGTCTCAATACGAACACGACAATATTCTGCGGTGTTTTAAATGCGAAGCATTTAGCGAACTTCGGCGACTTTGAGCGTATCTATCTATCTATTTATCTATCTATCTATTTATCTATCTATCTATTTATCTATCTATCTATCTATCTATCTATCTATTTATCTATCTATCCGCCTGCGACTTTTAAATCTTCTGCCGTTTCGATAATGGTATTGATACCAAACTTAGTGCGGCATAACATGACTGTATGAAGCACATATATGACTAGTTATAACATGAAAATTATGACTTGTATGAAATGAATGTCATGATTTACAATTCAAGGTCCTGCCGCTCTAGAAGTGGTTTCGTTAACATGGCGTGCTGCGAAAACTGGCATTGTATGACATGATTGCATGGCGAACACTAGCGACAGACCCTAACATGAAAATTATATGTGTGTCATGTAACAATATGACTATATGCCACGCTCATGATGCGTTGGCGGCCATTTCGCTAGCGTCAAATATACCAAATTTGGTAATACAGTACGTGAATGGATGACGAAGGTATGTGGCTGGTGCAAACATGATAAACATGAGATGCGTGTCATGTAACAACATGACTACCTGCTACACTCATGGTGTGCTCGTGGCCGTTTCGCTACCTTCACATATGGCAAATTTAGTATTACGTGACGCCAATAGAGGACGAAGGTCTGTGACTGGTGCAAACATGATAATCATGATATTCATATCATGAGAGAAAATGACTACATGACACAATAAAGTCGCCAATATATTTCGAAGTGACGCGGTGTGCGTGCTCGTCAGCCTTCATTTTGTCGCGTCAAGCTGGCGTTGCCACGCAAGGCGCCGGTCCTGCAAAATACTCGCAGGCGCGCGCCACGCGGCTTTGCTTTGACGCATGCGCGTTTCAGCGCGTCCGGCGTCCCTCACTCACGATAAGAGGAAGACGCAGTGTTGTCTGGGTAACGCATTGGTGCAAAATGCAGCATGTCTCATTTCGGGCCGGTTGCCGTCGGGATGCGCCGACTAACACTCGTCACACCTGGCGTCACACTATAGAGTGCTCGCGTTTTGATAACGTTGCGTCGCTGTGCCCAGCGTGCGAGCGCGTCAACGCTACATTGGAGTATATTGGGCCCTTCATTATGCGCTCACGGCCTTTTTGCTAGCTCAACATATACCGAATTCGGTGTTACGTGACGTCGTTGGATGACAAAATTTATGACTGGTGCGAATATGATAATCCTGATACACGTGTCATGTAAGAACTTGTCAACATACCTCGCTCAAAGAGTGCTGCGGCCATTTTGCTAGCTCCACATATACTAAATTTGGTATCATGTGACTGAAGAGATGACGAAGGCAACCGACGTATCCAAATATGATAATAATGACACGAAAGTCATGTACGGCATCATTTATCTCCACCTCGTACAGTTGTGCTGATTTTAAAGTGACATATGAACACCTCTCATTTGTGCTTCGCATATCATTGATTCCGACTATACGTGGGATCTGCCAATTTTTTTTCTTTATTTTAGAAAACGCATACATAAGTAATCTTGAGAACTTTCGAACTCATTACGCTGCCCTGACAATACGACGCTATGCATAAAAAAGGCGAGTTTCCTACGCTTTTTTCAAAATGATACGGTGCAGTCACCTACCTTGAAATCTACAATATATGACCTCCAAGATTTAGCACGCACGCTGCACGCTCCAAATAATGATCGACATTCTTCCGTTTTCTAAAATTTCCGCTAGGTGGCTCTGTCGTCTCACGCAGCGCCTCCAGAATCACATTAACGGATATTCCAACATATGTGAATCAGTCGCAGAGGTTCTATTCAGGTAGTTCGAAGTAGCGTATTGATGCCAACAAGAACATGTGTATTTCGAACCCCAGAAGCGGTTCGGTAAGCCGAGAGGTGGCGCTTGTGCTTTAAAGGATGCTAGCGCTGGCTAGCGCAATGTAGGCCACCTTCAGTAGATAGTGCTTAAGACCGTAATTTAATAAAACTGAATTATTTAAACAAATATGTGACGTCTATGATGCACAATTGAAGTTACCCCGATGTCACAAATGCATCAGATAAGACCCTATGTGCTTAAAAACGGGAGAGCCAGCTCTACCACTTCAGTTGACGTTTGGCCAGCATTACGCAAGCAAATGGTTTTCTTCTACAGCATATTTCAGAACTGGACAGCCGCTATGGTTGAACATTTGACTAGCACGCGGAATTTTCGGGTCTAATTTCTTCGGGACTGTCGTATTTTTTTTTGCATTCATTAGTTCATAACTGCCGGAGTGAGTTTTTTTAGCACTTTCGTGTTTCGATTTTGATTGTATGTTCTTGCTGCTCCTTGGTACATATAAACTATTATTCGCGAGACACGCATACCCACATACAACCGGCAATGGTAGACAGACACGTGCCACACGTGCCCTGAGAAGGCGTTTCGATGACGTACATGACGGGATTTCTGCATAATTCATACCGTGACAAGAAAGACGTATTTTCTAATCCTCTTACCCTACCAGACTACTTTTTATGTGCCCTAAGTTAAGCAGACGATTATGGGAGCACCCGGAAAAAGGCCGATGCATAGATAGTGTGACGGTCTTCTTATCTTGTCGGATGACATTTTACAAGTTTGTCCACACAGCCATGCAGTACGGACTGTAGTAGGAATGGACGTAACGAAAGCATACAACAACATAAATCTTGACGTCATTATAACCAACCTCATCAAGCTCGCATTTTCACCGCGAATACTAAGATTTATATACTCTTTTCTTCACAACCGCACATTTGCGATACAATTTTATATGTATATGCAAAACATGAGATGTGTTATGTACCTTTCTTTTTGAATATGCATTATATAAATATACAGTGAGGTTTTCTCCTTGTTACAAATACCTTTGGGCTCATTTCTACTCTTTTTTCTCATGCGATTCTTATGTGATTCTTGAAGAGAAAAGGAGAGAAAAGTGAGCCCCGTAACCGTCTGCATCAGAGTGCGACACCTCAACAGTAGCTCACAAGGGATGGGGGTAAGGACGGATTAAAAGGATAGAATTAAAGGTATAGAGATACAGAGGGGAAGGAGAGAACATGGCCCAGGGACCGCGACACCCAGAAACAAGAAGACACGGTCGCAGAAGTCCGAGGACGGGGCACCACTCATCGAGGGCTCTGGTCGGTGGCAGGAGATGGCGTAGGGTGAGCCAGTGGGCCAGAGCTGCGGTGTCGTCGGAGATTGCGGGGGCGCAACCAGTCGGCACGAATTCAAGAGAGTGAGTCTCTACTCTTCTATCTTCCACATGTATACCTTATTTTTTCAGTGTTTGCTTATTTTGACATTGTACCTGCTGTTGCAGTTTGCTGCTAAACTTGCTTATGTCTTGCTTTTATTATGCTTGCTTGTACTTTGTAAGTTTGTTTGCTTGTATTTCTTTTCTTCTACGTGACCGCGTGTTCGCAGCCAAACTATTTCAGTGTCAGAAATCTGGTCATAGCTGCTTTTTAGCAGCTTTTACTTCCTCTCTTTGCATCTTTTTCACGTTTTATTCTCATTTGCATAGTATTGTGTTGAACATTGCAATTGCATAAAAACATCAAATAATTGTAACTGTAATATTGTCATTTAACACAATTGTTGTAAAAGAATGCTAAATAAGCTGAAACTGAAAACTGAAGAGTGGATGGAAAGCCTGACGGTAGCTTCATGTCCAACAGAGGTGTCCCGCAAAGATTCGTTTTGGCTCCTCTCCTGTTCAACACTGCTCTAATACCTCTAGCTTGGCAACTACACCAAATTTCAGATGTGAAATCTCTGATTTACGCTGATGATGTGACTTAGTGTCTGTGCATAAAGACGCCCCAAGACAAGCACAACAGCTTCAGAAAGCCCTTGATGTTTTTCAGAACTACACCACGCAGTATTAGACATGTCTGCCCAAACATCACGCTATGTTCAGGTGGCTAACAAGGCAGGACGCAGAAAGATCAAGCAGTGACCCTTAACTTCTACACTAGGTGTAGTGACCATTACTGAGACATCGGAGGTCCGCATACCAAGTCTTCATATTCACCAGTCCGGCAGTGGAGTACACTAGCTTCGCAAAGGCAGACAGAGTTCCACAAAAACACTTCATCACCACATTGCATCGAAAGCAGCTGGAGCTCGTACACATGTAGCATGACAGCTCGTTCGCACAGTTCTGCAGCCGATAATTATATACGTGGCGCAATTTCAACGGTTAACTTTGGTACAGCTGGCACAATTGGCGACTATTAACCTATGCGCAAAAAATAGCGTTACCTAGCATCACTCCAAAGCCATCTTTACAGGAGCACTCCTTGCGTAACACAATCGCAAAGCTGATTGCACAAAGAGAAGGATCTCGTGAAATCAAAAAGGCAACTTGTGCCAGTTGATGGTGCGTTGCATGCTCACTTTCGACGTGGCTCTCGCATTGACAACCAGCCCGAGTATATGCCTCTCGTGGAATTCACCACCATCGCATGTAACAACAAGTTACTGCGCAACGATACATCATGTACAATTGACCAACGCTCCATCATCGAGGCTCCATGCGCTGATACCTGCAAACAAGATGCAGATGCTGTTATCCTACAAGACGGCGGAAAGACATGATGCCTGAGTACTACGCATAACTTTGCCGGTGGCCATCAGCGCTATCTTTCTACAGAAGCCACTCCTCTTGGGATGGAACTTCAAGCCATCCATGACGCAATCCAGGATGCCACCTCTAAACTGCCTACATTTAAGCAGATTGAAGTATACACTGATTTCGTAAGAACTATCAAGGAGCTCAAGAAAGTTAACAAGGTAATGGAGATCTGCGAGGCGATTCATAAGCTGAACTATAATACAGCTGCTTGCGTAAAAGGACTTGGGATTCATGCTACAAACCTACACAGCATTGCTGCTGACCAGCAGGTGCACTGCCCTCCAGACATAGACCTTCCAGCCATTCCTTTTCCTCCTCGGCCCCTAAACTTACTCGATACGCGTAAAAACGTTCATCGGCAGGGTACACATCCTCTCATTCCACCGTGTGCCTGCTCTCTCCCCCTTCACCTTACTAGAGCGAAGAAAGTTGTACTTAGGAGGCTTCGGGCCGGGTGGCCCTTACACCGGCCGTTATATCATCATGCAACTGATCGCATTTATGACTTTGTGATACAAATCTCCATTGTCCCACCCCCGCGATGCAAGCAGATACAAACCACTTTATATGGACACGTAAAAGGTTGCAGCCCGAACGCTCCCGTCATCTCCTTCAAGCCGGCCTCTGCTACAGCGAAAGCCAGTTACAACCGCTGGATACATGACAACATATTCCGCAAGACACTACTTCACTTCATACAAACACCAGCCTAATTGCGCACGTCTAACAAACATACTCACAAAAACATTATGCCTAAGGCAAGTCCTTGTCGCAAATAAAAAGAAAGATAGTGTGGCATAGTCAGCTCGATTGATCGAAAAATCGAATAGATAGATAGATAGATAGATAGATAGATAGATAGATAGATAGATATATAGATAGAAATGTCCCAATTGCCTGCAGTGAGCTAACAAATGCATTGCGTTTGATAATACAGGCAGTAACCTAGAAATGTTCCCGTACATATTGTGCGCAGCATCATTTGCATACCTTGCTTATGGTGCGCCCACTGCCGTGTCGCTAACGCGACTAGTATCAAAACTGGTATGGTGTTTAATGAAAACATGGTATGACGTTAGTGTATTGGGAACATCAGTCGCAGGTCGTCACATGAAAATAGTGATATCTCAGTCCTATGTAGCATGAGTTTCATGCTACGCTCTAGGTGCTCTCGTGGCCAATTTTTGGCTTGATGTATATAAAATAGTGGGGCGAAATTTGAGTGTATAACAATGGTAAGCGACGATTCCTAGCACTCAAGTCATGTCACTAATTCTGGCTTCACGAGTTCTGGCTTCACGGGCAACTCGCTGCCTCCAACGAGTTGCCCATTGCAGAAGCGATGAAACTTCGTTTTCTTTGGGCTTTGGGAAGTCGATATGGAGGATTTCCGCAAAAAGCACAAGAAGAGCAACCACTTTGGAAAGAAATTGCCGAGCTCCTTAAAGAAGTCGCATTTTTCTACAGTCGTCGTTTGCAACTGGTCATGTTTCACTGGTGAAGTCGAAGTGCGCGTTTTTCCTTTCGTTGCTCTCGACGATGCTTCCCCGGACTGCAATCGCTGCTGTACATTTT